>OX392479.1:7540000-8790000 GCA_947623365.1 Achlya flavicornis | reverse complement strand
GTCAAATCAAATCCTGGCAGTAGGAAAATATAAAGCTTTCATTCCAACTTTCAATATAACACGTATGGGAGTTATAAGGGGTGTTCCCACGGATTGGTCAGATGATGATGTTATGGCAAACATTAATGTACCAATTGGGTGTGGATCGATTCTAAAAGTGAGAAGAATTAAAAAGAAGATTGTGGTAAATAGTAGCAAACAATTTGAAAATACTGGTACTATTGTTGTTACATTTGACGGTCAGGTACTTCCAACACGTGTGTTCATGTGTTACACAGCCTTGCCAGTGGACTTATATATTTATCCAACTGTGCAGTGTTATAACTGTTGCCGGTTTGGCCATGTTAAAAATCAATGCAGGTCCACACCAAGATGTTTCAAGTGTGGTCAAGGGCACTCAGGGGATAATTGTAATATTGAGGAAGATGATTATTTTTGTTGTTTATGTAAAGGTCTTCACCAAGCTACAGATAGAAAGTGTTTAGAATTTAATAGACAAAAAGGTATTAAAGAGACAATGAGCAAAAGTTGCATCTCATATATGGAAGCTGTTAAGCTACATCCACCGGTATCAAAGATTTCATATTCTGATGCCCTACTACTACATACAACTCCATCTCCATCCCCCAACAACATTCATTCTTCGCAGCATCAATCAATACCTGAATCGAATTTTTCACATTCTTATAAAAAAACTGTTTTTTTGAAGCCTAGGACACCTCCTAAATTTTCCAAGGCATATGACCGCGCAGCTCATTCTGAAATTATTAAAGATCCTATATTACCTAGATCAAAACCCATAGTAAACAAAAATGATGAAAACATGAAAATATCTGACATAATCAAAATTTTAATTCAGTTATTATCACAGTCTAGCTTAATATCACCGTCCAACGTTGCAACAGTAATTGATGCTTTATATCAAATTTCTAACAATCATAATGGCCACAGCAATTCAGTGGAATTGTCAAAGTATTAATAATAAGAAAAATGAACTAATACATTTAATTAACAAATATGAACCATTTGTTATATGTCTTCAGGAGACATGGTTAAAACCTGATTCAGTATTTAGAATCACCGGATTTTCCTGCCTCAGAGATGACAGACATGATGGTTATGGTGGAGCAGCTATGCTTATCAATAACCATTTTTCATTTACTACTTTATCCTTTCCAGCCCACAGCAACAATTTGTCTATTGTTGCTGCTGTTGTAAATAATATATGTTATGTGTCTGTATATTATCCTCGACCCAGTATCGAAATTTTTAATGAAATTAACAAGCTATTTAATTTATTACCAAAACCCTTTGTATGTATGGGGGATTTCAATGCTCGTCATCAGAGTTGGGGTTACTCTTCTTCTTCTTGTCACGGAGAACAGCTCTTGGATCTTCTTGATTCACATAACCTATGTATTTTAAATACTGGTTTGCCAACACGCCTTGGTGGGCCTAGGGAAGATCCCAGTGCCCCCGATTTATCCATTTGTACACCTGATCTTGCTTCCTGTCTTTCTTGGAGCCCTCTGACATCCAGATATGGTAGTGATCATTTCCCATTATTAATCACTTTTCCTTTTAAGAAACCTCCAAGGCAGTTCAAGCCACCACGTATGAAATATAAATTGGATGATGGTGACTGGGGTGTGTTTAGAAGGAGGGTTGAGCAGATGGTGTTAGAAATGCCTCAAGTATCTCATGAAAATGCATCTGTTTGCTCTGAGATGTTAGCTAAAATATTAATTGAGGCAGCTAATGAAACCTTCCCCTTGAAGAATTGTCGACCTAGTAAGATACCATCTCCACCATGGTGGGATGAAGAGTGTACTAATGCAGTTAAACAAAGGAAAGAGGCAGAAAGACAATATTGTATTCAAATGTCTGATAATAACTTTATTAAGTATATACAAACTGCAAATAATACTAAGGAACTACTTAAAAGAAAAAAGTTTGAAGGCTGGCAATGTTTCTGTGCATCACTTTGCCCTAATGTTAAACCGTCCATTGTGTGGCAAAATATTAGGAGGTATAGGTCTGCTTTCAATGACACACAACAAAATAATATTACTCCCACTCTTGCCGAGCAAATCATGGATCGTTTGGCTCCACCGTCTGTTCCTGAATATTATGTTTTGATTCCATCTTCAGTACCAGCACCTTCAACAAATATTAATAATAATAAAATAGACCTTAATTCTCCTTTCACTCTGTATGAGCTGAAAGGAATTCTTTCGTATGTTAAGGACTCGGCGCCGGGCGAAGATGGTATACCTTATTCATTTTTGTCTAAGCTTGATAATAATGGTCTTAATTATTACCTTTCTCTAATTAACACTGTAATCTTCTCTGGTAAAATACCCAAATCTTGGCGAACCCAAACTTTGATATTGTTATTGAAGCCAAATAAAACGAGTTCAGATCCGTCATCGTATCGGCCAATAGCTTTGTCTTCGGTACTAGCTAAAATTGCAGAGCATTTAGTCAAAAATCGATTGGAATGGTTTATAGAGCACAATAACTTATTATCAAATACTCAGTTCGGTTTTAGGAAAGGTAAATGTACTTTTGACAGCTTAGCCATTTTTACCACAGATGTACGTTTAGCGCTATCTAGAAATGACTCTTTGGTTGCAGCCTTTTTAGATATAAGTGCGGCATATGATAATGTTAATATTTCAACCCTACAACAAAAATTAATGTTACTAAATATTCCTATTCTTTTAGTAAATTTTATTGTAAATTCTTTATATGAAAGATTCATTAAATACCCAATAGATTCAAGTGACAGTACATGCATATGTCGAACAATCTGGAAGGGATTGCCTCAGGGCTCCGTGCTTAGTCCTATATTGGTGCCGATTCTGTTGGCACAAACTAAACTATTCTTAACTAAAATTTAGTTAAGTCCTGTCAAATCGACGTTTCCTATTCAGTTGGCGTACGATTAAACTAAATTTTAGTTTGACAGCACTAATATCGTTTTAGTTACTCAATTTAGTTAAGTGTGCAATTTTTCTATTCTGTTGGTCACGTTTTACGTCAAATTATGTCTAAAATTAAAAATGTCAAACTAAAATTAGTCGTCACCTAATTAGATGTGGATTAAATATAGTCTTAGAGAAATAGTGTTGGAAAGTGGATATTTTGATCTGGATTATTCATAATTCTAAATATTTGCATAGAATAAGGACAAAGCAAGATAGGGATATGTTACATACGTACACTGGACTACAAAATTTTGTTAAAATCGTAGTTTTATTTTAATTGTTTTCACTTCCAATGATATACCAATATAGTGCCACAAGCTTATTTGGCCCGGTGAGAGAGTCGCTGTTATCAAATTTGGTGGAGCAAACAACCAATGAACGTAGAGTTCATATTCTCTTTGATCAATGGCGATTGACATTTCGAAATGACTGATGAATTCCTCTTTTGACCACCGGGTCCGATAAGTTTGTAGGACTATAAGTAGATTGTAAAATGGGTTTCAATGAAATCACAAATTCACAAAGAATGGACAAAAAAATGGACTTAAAACTTACTTTATAATATAACTCGACACTGGCAGAAATAAGTCCTAATTTGGATTTGATTGCCAAACTTAAAACTAAGAATAAGAAACAACAAAAACTCGACCACCATACAGTCGAAATCGACAAGACCGAATATTCAAAGATATAACATCATATGAAAAGGCTGTATGGTTGAATAACCCTTGCCTATCATTTTAAGGATTAAAAAACTACATACTAGGTACTAAACTCGCCAGGTTAAAAATATATTTATTATGCCTGTATACCACAGGTAATCAAGATATTCAACTGACTTTATTACGCGTTATTGGAAAATAACACAAATATATACTCATTTCTGGACATAATTATATATTTTTTAATGATATTTATGAACTAAATGTTTATTTTTAATTATTTTTCCTTTAAAATGTATATCATTCGTTCATTATTTTTATTTGATGGTAACACCCATCAGTTCAATTTAGGAGCTGTCAAAATCAAAATTAATCCTGTCATTTCTAAATTTAAATTTAGTTCGATGTGACAACAGAATAGCGTTTAGAAAATCCTTAACTAAAATAAGTAAAATTTTAATTTAGTTTAGTTTAGTCTGATGCACAACAGAATCGGCACCATTGTATAACATATACACATATGATTTAGATTGCTCTCTTATTAGATATGCTAATGTTCTTCAGTATGCGGATGACTTGCTTCTTTATGTTCCTGGGTACAAAACAGATGATATATGTGAATCTTTAACCACGGCTTTGACTAAGTTAAAGGTCTGGCTAGATTACAATGATCTTGCCCTATCACCAACTAAAAGTTCTGTTGTACTATATACTAGAAAACGGAAATTGCCAACGGTTAATGTTGAGTATGGAGGTTTATCTTTACCGGTGAAGGACCAGGCAAAATTTATGGGAGTAATTTTAGATTCCAAATTAACTGGAATTCCTCACTGTGAATATATTTTGAAAAGGTGTGAGCGTAATTTAAACATTTTGCGATGTCTTTCGGGTGTTTGGTGGGGAGCACATCCTTCTTCCATGAGGCTATTATACAGGGTGGGCCAGAAAGGCGTACGATTTTAAAAACACTCTTGCGTTTGAAGCTTTAGAGAGGGGACTGCGCGGGTGGTGGGGTTAAGTAGCTCGGTTCCCGGAAATTTAGTCTAGCCTATAATCGTGCGACATGGTTTCAACAAGATGGCGCGACATGCCATACAGCTAATGCCTCTTTGGCGGTCGTAAACGAGATGTTTGCTGGGAAACTGATATCGCGCCGAGGTGACATTGCATGGCCTCCTAGAAGTCCGGATCTAACGCCACTGGACTTTTTTTTGTGGGGATACCTAAAAAGTAGAGTCTACTCCAATAACCCAGCCACGATTAACCAGTTGAAGACCAATATCCAGGAAGAAATGGCAGCTATTCCCCGTGCAATGTGCCAGCGAGTTTTTACCAATTTGAGGTTCAGATTCGAAGAATGTTTGCAGCGGGATGGTGCACACCTGGATGACGTTATTTTTAAGAAATGAATTTCCCAGATGTAAATTTTTATAAAAATAAAAATTTATATGTGAATTGTACTAAGTTTTTTTTTAATCATTTTTTCAAATTCGCAATTCTTTCTGGCCCACCCTGTATAATGCCCTGATAAGAAGTGTGTTAGATTACGGAACATTTTTATTACATTCAGGAAATATGGGTGCTTTCAAGAAACTGGATGGCATTCAATCGAAGGCTTTGAGGATTATTACGGGGGCGATGAAATCTAGTCCAATAAATTGTCTTCAAGTGGAGTGCTGTGAACCCCCTTTATCGCTAAGGAGACAGTACCTAAGTGATCGATATTATTTCTGTAGCTTGCAATTGAAATGTCATCCATTACATTATAAATTAAAACAGCTAGCTGAAGAGGTAGATTCATCAAATTATTGGAAACATAAGGATGCACCTTGTCTTGTTAAAAGTCTGCGTAAATATAATAAATTAGATGCTCCAACTTATCAAAGTAATCAATTACCCTTGTATTGTCATAATTTCAATTCTCTCATTGTACCACCACGAATCGAATTCAATACAGGAGTATCAAAGAGCGATTCCAATCAAGATGTCGAATTTAGGCGTATTATTGACAATGACTGGACTGGTTGGCATCACATTTATACTGATGCGTCTAAACATTCCAATGCTAGTTGTGTTGGCGTTGGGGTTTACCATTCACAATATAAAATTGCACAAAAAATTAAGTTACCTCCTGAATCTAGTGTATATACTGGTGAATGTTATGGTATTTTAAAGGCCATTGAGTATGTACTCCTGCTGAAGCTATCAAAAGCAATAATTTTTTGTGATTCACTGAGTTCCTTACAATCTTTACAACGATTTCCCTTCAAGTCTCATAAACAGTCTCCTATTGTATTTGATATTAAAAACCTTTTATACTTATGCTCATCAAGGGGTTATGGAATCGTTTTGGCTTGGATTCCAAGCCATGTGGGCATTTCTGGTAATGAAAAAGCTGATCGGTTAGCTAACGAAGCTATTCATGTCGGAGATGTATGTCCATATAGGAATTATTGTCATGACTTGGTTTCTCTGCCCAAACTTTATTTACATGATGCGTGGAGTTGTCTCTGGGTTGATGATACCACCAAAGGAAAACATTATCGATTAATACAGAAGTCTATTCCACGTAAGCCGTGGTTTAGCAATCTTCAGTTTAGCAAAAGAATCACTTCTGTTTTATGCAGACTCCGTTTGGGTCATGTTTGTACCCCTGCACACTTGTTCAAATTTAAAATTGTTGATGATCCTATGTGTTCTTGTGGAGAGTATGGGGACTTGAACCATATATTTTTTGCCTGTACATTGTATAATAGGTCTGCTTTTACTGATGAACTCCTGGCGATCCGTATTCCATTTCCTACATCTATTATTTGTTTACTACATTATAACGATGCAGATGTATATAGCATATTAGCCAGATTTATTGATACTAATGATATCAAACTATAATATTGTTCCAATATGTATTGTAAATATATGTATTTTATTATATGTATTTAGTTATATAGAAACCAATCCTTTTCCCGTTCCAAATTCCTCGTTTATTAATTTTTATATCCTTGTTTTCCCTACCTTTGTCATTGGCTAATGCAAACTACGCAAAGCCAAAAAAAAAAAAAAAAAAAAAAAAAAAAAAAAAAAAAAAAAAAAAAAAAAAAAAAAAAAAAAAAAACTTGAAGTGAAGCTTGCATGTCTGTCCAATGAAAGTAAATAAATATAAATAGACCCTATTATTTTATCCACTTGATTGAACTAAAAATCAGGATACTAGAGAAGTGGATGGCTTGGAAACAAAAAAAAAACTGCTTTAGCAGTGTTTCATTATTATCAGTCCCGTGTCGTTCGTGTTTACTTATTCGAAATGGCTGGAACTGGGAAATAAAATTGGGATAATTGGAAATCCCGATGTAAAACTATATAAGCTGAAGAGAAAAGGGAAAGGATGAGGACAGGGGGCCCTCTAGTCAAATCCAGGTACTGGAAGATGCTCTCGCCGATCAAACTGGTGTCAAGCTATTGGATGTTATAGATAGTGATTACACACATTTTGCAGGTAAATCATATTAAATATATAATTTATATTATATTTTTATGCTAGTCTTATTTAAATTAGCTAATCCCCGATTATCCCAGAGTATTATAATTATCTGTGGGGGACAGCTAGTGTTCAATAAATTTGATTAACATGGATTTTATTTCTTACATTACAGGATCTATAAATATACGGACTCGAGTTATCCAAGAGGAATTCTCTATCCGTCAACGGTCTTATGACAGATCCCAAAAAAGAGAAGAGGAGCTACATAAACTCAGAATAGCTGAGAGAGAGTGGATGGTGAAGGCAGCAGAGGATAACATCATCTAAACTAAAGCTGAGAGAGAAGCTATGGACGGACTGGTCCTCTGCAATAGAGCTAAGAGAGAAGAGGCTGAATTGTGTTGGCAATATATAGAAATAAAAATTAGAACTGAAAAATTGTATTTTATTTACATGTCCTTCATATATATTTAGCAGACATAGTTGAAAATACGCTTAAAATAAGGCTACCTACTCAAATTAAACACCATTAAAAACTTGAATTTGTAAAATGTATGAATCTGTAACTTGAGTTTGGTACCTAAGTAGGTACTTATAAATAATATGTGTAGATAATATTTACCTATCTGATTTATAAACTAAAAAGAAAGTGACATATATTATAACAGACAGACACATAACATAGGTACTTACTATTTCAATTATACCTATTAACTTGATGATGAATAATAAATGAACCCCCCAAATAACGCTACCTAGTGCAGTATATCTAGTGTGGGAGAATGGAATAGTCAATATTTATAATGGGTTCAGGCATTTTCTTGGTTAGTTTTATAATTATGCTAATGTAATGTAGCCCTGCACAAATCACTATTATTTTACATGTGTTTGTCAACAATCAATAGCGGTAACAAAAAGCTCACCAAAATTTCTATTGTGAAAAGTTCTAATGTTATATTCATTTTCATCACTTTTTCATCACTGGCTACTATTTAAATACTAAAATTTAACTTTAAAAATGATATTTATTTATATGTCCTTCATATATCCACATATGTGACAATATTATTTAACAGACATACAGTTGATAATACTCTAAAATAGAATTACCAAAATGAATTACACTACATTACCTACCAATAAAATTTATCTCTTAAAATTCATATTAGAACTTGAATATGTAACGCATTTAAACAACCTGTGTGTAAATAAGATTCACATGAGATATACTTAGTAGGTAGGAATTTAAATAAGAAGCTAGGTAGATACTTAAATACAACACACAGATATATCCTACTACAAATTTACATTTCAAGTTCATAACAATTTCTTTAGTAAAACAAAATCTAATTTTAAATTAATTTTCATTCCTTGATTTTCATTATAAACTTCAATTAGATTTTCTGCATCTCGTAAATAGCGTCGCGATACCTATGTAATCGTATGGATTATCGCACAAATAAGTATTCAATACAATAAACTCTTCAAAAGACATTGCAAATCGGATAAAATTCGCGTTGTTTTGGTTAAAAGTTCCCTGAGAACGTCCTCAAGGTAGATGCCGACGTACCTTATGTTTGACAGTTGGTTTCTCAACTCCAACTCACCTCAAATGAGGAAACTATTTGAGATGAGGAGTAAAATTGCGACTATGAATATCAAAACACCTAAGTGAGGTTGAGTCGAGTCGAGGAAATTATGAGTTTTGACTTAGAATATGGGTGTAAGTTATGGTACGGATGCCTTACAAAGATGCCTTATGAAAATCTTTGATTGATTGATTGATTTTTTGATTGAATTCATAGGTGGGTTGAATATCTAATGGTGCGGTTCGTCCATGCTTGTCGAACCGAGCACGAGCCGAGCCACGAACGAGCCTACAACGAGCACGACGAATCCCTTTGTTCGTGAAAAAACTGACAATCGCGCTCGTTCGAGGCTCGCAAGCCCGTCCACGCTACGCGAATCGTAGTCGCAGTGTGCTCGTTCGAGGCTCGGTTCGCCAAGCATAGACGCACCATGACAGAAATCGATGCGTTATGCACTGACGTTATCTAGGGGCAACTACTCTCAGATATATTATATAAAAATAAAAAAATCAACATAAATAAATATGCCAAACCGACTATTGATTTGAAACTTGCGACCTTATTGCTTTATGCATAGAAATAAATATACCTAGAAAGAACGTCGCCATACTACACTAATATACAAAACAGGCCAACTATTATAGGCTGCTGCGCGTAACAGGTACGTTTTACGCTCCCTCTGCGTCATTCTGCTTGTCATAATGACGTTCATAATGATAGTAGTTGTTAAAATATTCCAATTAAAATCGGGAGAAATTTAAATATTGATCATTATTTTGTATTTTTATTTGATTTAGCCCCTAACAGTTAGAGCGTATTTTTATCGACGCGTGCACAGCTGCGACACTCTATCTGGATGTATCCTTCCTTTATTAAAGGCTTTATGACTGTGCGTATAGAACATATTATAGGAATAGGGTCCCATATTAATGATCGCGGAAACTCATTGAATCCCATTTACACATACAGTAGAATGGGGTCGAGTGTGTACAGAGCGAGTCTATGAGAATAAAAATGTCATGTCAATACGAATGCTACTTAGTCATTATTCTATGAATTAAACCCACTGAATATAGGCGTATTCCAAAGCTCATTTTCAAAGCTCGTTTTACCCATGTACGATGCAGCTAGTTAGGGTTCCGTAGCCAAATGGCAAAAAATTGAACCCTTATAGATTCGTCATGTCTGTCTGTCTGTCTGGACGGCAGACAGACATGACGAATCTATTTATTTATAGATATATCCGTCCGTCCGTCCGACCGTCTGTCTGTCTGTCTGTCTGTCTGTCTGTCTGTCTGTCTGTCTGTCTGTCTGTCTGTCTGTCTGTCTGTCTGTCTGTCTGTCTGTCTGTCTGTCTGTCTGTCTGTCTGTCTGTCTGTCTGTCTGTCTGTCTGTCTGTCTGCCTGTCTGTCTGTCTGTCTGTCTGTCACAGCCACTTTTTCCGAAACTATAAGACCTATAACTAACTATAAACTTTGTTAGTAGATGTATTATGTGAATCAATTTTCACACAAAAATAGAAAAAAAAACAATAAATGTTGGGGGTTCCCCATACTTAGAACTGAAACTATGGATAGGTCTTCAAAAATTATAATGAGGTTTCTAATAAAAAAAATCTAAACTTAATAGTTTGCGCGAGAGACACTTCCAAAGTGGCAAAATGTGTGTAACCCTGTAACTTCTAAAATAAGAGAATGATAAAACTAAAAAAAAATATATGATGTACCTAGATTACAATGCAAACTTCCACCGAAAATTGGTTTGAACGAGATCTAGTAAGTAGTTTTTTAAATTGAAATTCATATCAAATACTCAGGTCCATACTACCATTTACTTATATACCTTCAGGTTTGTACGGAACCCTCAGTGCGCGAGTCTGAATCGCACTTGGCCGGTTTTTTTTGTTGTTGTTTTTTCAAGAGTTTGATGTTTCCGTGATGTTTCATTTTTATAAAAGCGACTTAAATTCCTTCAACAAATAAAGAAAAAATTAACAATATTTACAACAAATATGTATGAAACCTCAAGTATGCCGCTGCTTACGATTATTTGTTATGATAAATCAACAGAAAATCTAATAATTAATTAGCTCCTCTACTACGCATGGTAAATATTTTATTCTTAAATGTTTAAAAGTATAAAGACACACAGCAACGATTTGCTCTCAGTTCAAAAGAGACAATGTTTTATTCAAAAGATAAGACTGGCCTTTGTGTTACTCGGTAGAAGCTCAAATAAATTATTAAAGACAAGGTAATCACTCCGTTTGCCAAGAAAATACTACGTATGTACAATGAAAAAATGTCTTTCAGCGGCTACGGCGAAAGCACCGTGCATTATATAGTATGACCGAATATGCACGGAACTAAAATGTAAGTGCTACAGAATGCGAGAAAATTATTCAAAAAGGTAAACGTCATAAATAGAGACTGTCAGTGGACTCTAATTTTTTTTTTTTTTTTTTTTTTTATTGAGACCAACAGCTTTCTATTAATTAAATATCTAAAAGGCTTTTTGGCGGGAACTTGCAGAGTGACGTAGCATTTTCACGTTGATACCGACATATTAGTATTAAAGCATGCTCAGAAACAAGGACTAGTATAATAAATTGTTAATTTAATAGTCCCGGCATCCTCGGCTTCCTTGTTCACAGTTCCGGCTTGCTTTTAGTTTTCCTAAGATGGCAACGCGCGAAGATGGCAGTACAGTACCGTGTACCTAAATTTAATTAATCTATTTTACAAATGTATAATATTTTGTTGTATTATCAAATCAAATTAGATAATATTAGATATTGTAAATTTATTTTTTCGACATTTTTCTTTTTTTGAAATTCATTGCGATTCTAATGTCGACTCGTCATTTTATCTTGTGTTGTTTTATGTTCATAATCTCATTTATTTTTTCCCAAAACAGGTTTATGAGAGTTTATTTAAGGAAGGGCTAGTTAAGATTCCACTTATCGCACCGCAGCTCGTGGGTTCGATTCCCACACAGGACATGTATTTGTGTGCATGAAGAAGTCTGTATTTACAAACAAAAAGTACTTAGTATGTACCTATATGTAGTAGGTATTATCATTGCAGTTGCTTGGTCTACATGGTATAAGCTCCGCTTAGTTTGTGATCTAGAATAGAATAGAATAGAAAACATTTATTCAGCTCATAATTTTAACACATCACATAAGAAAAAAAAAACATCAACCGCTTAACCTATGTCTTAATCTACGGTAACCGCTTATCATCAGGCGGGCCGTATGCTAAGCAAGCAGATAAGTAATGAAATATAGTTCAGTTGCCTTGCCAGGATAGGATTGTATGTATGTATGTACCTAATGAATTAGAATTTGAAGATAATGGCTATATGTAGGTGCTATCTATACACAAAAGGGTAGGGTAGGGTAGGGTAGGGTAGGGCAGGGTAGGGCAGGGCAGGGCAGGGCAGGGCAGGGCAGGGTAGGGCAGGGCATATACTTATATATATATATATATAAGTATATAGTATATCTATTTATAATATAAATTCTTAATAGATTTAGTCTTAATTAGTATATAACATTATGGCATTCATTTATCATCATAACAATTATTGGTATAAAAAAAATTGTTTTTTTTTTTTTTTTCAGTATTACATGATTACTTTTCCTTCACATGCAGAAAGATTATAATTTATTCCTATGCTAATCTATACATATAAAATGCTTTGTCCTGAATGACTGACGGATCAACGCACAGCCTAAACCGCTGATCGTAGAGACCTGAAACTTGGAGGGTGTGTTCTTTGTATGACGTAGGCATCCGATAAGAAAGGATTTTCCGAAATTCTACCCCTAAGGGGGTGAAAAACGGGGGCAAAGTTTGTATGGGACAACGTGATTCCTTGGTCCGATCTACTTCAAATTTTGCATAAACATTCTTTAACAGAATTGATGGAAGACGTGTTTCATATTTTATTGAAACTCATCGCCAAACGGGATAAAAAAGGGGTTGAAAGTTATTTTAGGGGTGATTTGCATTGAAGTTGATATCAATACTCCTCAGTGCTTTTGATTTAAATATTCTTTGATATTTGACATTCCAATTTTAAAGAGCATTGCACCGTAGACGGAGAATTACAGGTAGACAGGCCAAGATACGCATATGTCAAAACGTTTATGTGTGAGCAAGACTAAGCGTATATCTTTGTCCCTATCTAGCGTACAGATTGTTATTGTTGGCCTCAGTGTCGTTGAGGCCAAAAAAGTTTGGGTATTATGATATTTTTTTATGAGAGCAGTGAAACTGTAAATTGTATGTTATTTGTGACTTTGTATCAGCGTTGCCAGACGACCCAATTTTCAGCCCAAGATTGAATGTTACGCGCGTGACAGGTTCCCGCTTTTCGAGGATTACTCGACGGTGAAATCATTGTTGGACGTAGAAATCGAAAATTATAAAGACACCACTGCACAGAAATGGCACCTGCTTTCCCGTGACGCGTGTTGTGTAATTGGCTGTAAAAAAATTCAAACCATTCGCGGGTGAAACCGCGGGGGTCTGCTAGTATATTATAATTAAATAAATCAATCAAAAAACAAAACATAATAATTATACATTTCATATCATTTCATAACACATCAATAATTATTAAATGCAGGAAAATAATTGATTTCAATGTAGAGCACAATAAGTTTACATTCCAGAACAAAATATTAACTGTAATTAATTTAAATTGTTAGTACCTATACACAGTTATACAAGCTACAGTAATTAAAAAGCATTAAAAATATTTAATAATTATTAAACTAATTTGCCGACAAATAAAACTCAAATGTAGAGAAATGTAGACTCTACCTAACAAAAAAAAAAAACAAATAAATTAATAGTACTGAATTATAAATTCCATAATATTTAGAAACAAAACTAAATTCCAGACTGGAGAGTATTCACAATAACTAATATATTAAATGCATTATAAAATAATCTTTTTTTTTTTTTTCTTTCCTTTTTCCTTACAAATTCGATTACGGTCAAGCAACAGTGCTACCGTTAGATTTAGCAGTGGCTCGGACCACCCTTTCAGCATATTTAATGAATTCCTGACGATCGTCGTTGTCTCTCACATAGAGCCTGAAAGGTTATCTCATTGTAATGGAATAACTTTCAGGCTCTATGTTACGATAAAGTCTAATTGAGATGTCATTGCGCCAGGAACCGAATCGTGGGCATACACTAATGACGTGCTCTACAGTTTCATGAGAGAGTTGATCACACACACACACACACACACACACAGGGGACATCTTAAGCTTAAATCTAAACAAATATTCACTGAAACCCCCGTGTCCGGTGAGCAGTTGAGCCAGTATGTTGCTCATCTTGGTCTTCTCAATTATCTTGTAGGCTTCTTTGGCGCAGGGTAAAAAAAGCTTGGTGACTCTACCTGTGTCAGCCTCTGTATATCGGGTATTCCAGATTGCTATAGAGCACTGGCGGATAGAGCGTTTCAGGTAGGACGCTGGGATCTTATCGTAGAGCGGCCGGGACTTCTTGGTCAGCGCTGCTTTCTTTGCCAACTCGTCAGCTTGCTCGTTGCCTGTTATACCAATGTGAGCCTTTATCTTTATCTTTATTAAAATGACTAGACAGTTTGATATATATACTATTTAGAATTGATTACTTAATTATAACTAGACTTTGATCGTTAGTAGAATTAATAAGATTAAAAGTTTAAAAATAATAAATGTAATGTGTTAGTGTAAATTTGGTGTAGTTTATATGTAAATGTTGTATAAATAAATATTGTATGATTTATTAGTAGTATAATTTAAGATAAAATTATAACTTTTTTTTTGTTTTTTTTTACTTTATTTGTGTACTGCCATTCGATTTTGCTGTGGCACGGACCACTTTTTTAGCATATTCCAAGAATATTCGCCGGTCGTCATCATCCTCAACCAACGTACTGTAATTTTGGGCTTTAATACATTTCTTAGTTCTAATGTTGGTGTCTAGTCGCCATAAACCAAATCTAGGGCATTCGTCCAGAATATGGGTAATTGTCTCCGGTATATCCGAGTCGCAGATGCAGTTTGGGTCCGGTGCTAATTTGAATCTGTGCAGGTACTGTTTTAACCCGCCATGCCCGGTGAAAAGCTGTGCCATGATGTTTGTTGTTTCTGTTTTCTTCAGGATTTTGTAAGCGGTGCGTACTTCGGGGAAGAATAGTTTTGTTACGCTGCCTGTAGACGATTCCGAGTACCTCATGTTCCAGGTTTCTATAGAGGACTGCCGAAGGGATAGCTTAAGGTAGGATACCGGGACCCTATCATATACGGGACGAGTCTTTTTATGAAGTGCAGCCTTTTTCGCCAGTTCGTCTGCACTTTCATTTCCATCTATACCTTCGTGGGCTTTTACCCAGAATAGTTTGGCGTTCTTATTTTCCGATTCCCTTATTCGCTTCTGTATTTCCGCAACGGGTTTGTGCATTCAGGATCTTCAATCGCCTGAAGTGCCGACCTAGAGTCACTTATAATGTTGGCTAGGGCTGTGGTTTTATTCTTGCTAAACATTTCCAGCGCACGCAGCACCGCAGCCAGCTCTGCTTGATAGACGGAGCAGTATGGCGCAAGTAAAAAGTTTGTGTGGCGAATTTCTGTGCCATTTTCCCACCATGTGACCGCTGCACCGACTATTCCCTCAATTTTACTACCAGGGTAGGGTAGGGTAGAGTAGCAACACGCGAACGAAGTCGCGCCGGGCAGCTAGTATATAATATTTTTAAGGGATTTTGCCTCGGGTTGGAAAGACATTAGTCGTTCTTGAACTTAATTTAATTTCCTGATTGCGCAAACGAAAACTTGGGAAACGACCCGCACACCCACAGCTGAGTAATGTTGTTTGAACTCGCCTCCAACTACTCGCCATCTTTATTTGAATTTCTAGCCACCATCATGCTGCATAACATATTACGTAACGATTTGGAGTAAGTAGGTTTACCTGCGTGCGTGTTTTAGCTTATTAGATAGGTACTTATTTATTTTATGACTGTAATTTGGTAGCAGTGTGTGGCTTTTTAATTTGCTTACAGAATAATGCATTTCATATTTTTTTAAGTAAATTAATTTATCTTGAAGTATTGATTTGGTAAGTAGGTAAGTGCTCAATTGGAATATTTGAATGAGCTCAAACTTGTGACTGCTGCCGATCCAATTTGTGTGGTCGCAGATTGATGTTAATTTTATTACTCTGCCTGTGTATATTTGTTTTATGGCAGTCCATTATACAAACAAAAATATTTATTTTCAACTGAAATACATTTTTTTATGTTTGTAATCCCATGGAAGTCAGTCAGTTGTAGCACAAAGTAAATAATACAAGGTACGCACCTAGAGAACCTAGTAGTAACGTACCTTACCCTTTTTATGTAACCGCCATTACACACTTTCTAAATCGCAAAATTCGCAACCAAAGATCAAACCTTACTTTATCGATATAGGTAGTCATCCTCATAAATGAAATAAGTATGTATACCTACTCAAATCATTCAATTCAGTTCGTTCTATATTTTTAAAAGCATTCGTTGCTTATTACGAGCTTCCGGGTTGTTTTTCAGGAAAGTTTTAGTTTCCTTTCTCATCTTTGTTCATCTCAACATAGAATAAAACTATTCGTAGTAGACGCAGAGCAGTTGATTTACTAAGTTTTCTTGTGATGTTGGCCGAAAATCAAGCGGATTTTTGTTCAAATTCAAATTCAAAATCATTTATTCAAATAGACCTTCGCAGGCACTTATGAAAAGTCTGACTCTAATACTCTATAATACCGGTTCGGAAGGTTGCATTTGCTGAGAAGAGCCGGCAATAAACTCAGCAATTACTCTTTTCAAAACAGGCTTAGATTCATTACATAATATTTACATTCTAATCGCACTGAAAACAATTGCGTGCCCCGGCGCGGCGGCAAAATTACAAAGTAGACTGAATAAATATTTAATAAGTAAATCAATAGCAAACTTAAGCAGACCAGCCCCCACATAGTAGTTGCCAGGAACTGCCGATATGATAGCATATACAGGTGTAGCGTACCTTATTAGTGGTCCAACGTTAAGGGTCAATACTTTACATAACACATTGCACTACTTTTACCACCAGTCGAGTGGTCAGCGGCAGAATATTTATTATTTTTCTAGTTGGATTTAAAAATATTAATGTCTTGGCTTAATTATTGGCTGTAATTTCGACAAATAGTAATAATACTGAGAAAATTTGTAAAAAGTGGACCAAATTGTGGTATGTGATAGCTGATTCACTAATTTCGCTACACCTGTAATATAACCATCCATACAATTTATATTCAGTTATTTCGTATTGTTCTCCTATTATCCAGCTAGATTCATCAACATTTCTGATATCTCGTCTCTTTTAGGGGATGATGGTCATATAGTGAGGCTAATACCGGATACGAAAGACAGTGTACTATTATAATGAGTTTCGATACAGTAAGTCACTCATTACTCATAAAAAAATTACAAAGTACTTATCGGTATCGATGGTTTAGCACTCAAGATGTTCCAATCTTATATAACAAACCGATCCCAAGTAGTCAAAATTGAGATAATCCAAAGTATAACAATTACCTACATGTGGAGTGCCACAAGGGTCTATATTGGGACCACTGCTCTCCCTAGTTGAACCACACCTAGCTCAAAACAAAACTAGCCGAACTTCAAGTAGTACAAAACAAAATTATAAAAATACTTTTTCACTATCACTATTTAACACCTACATCGAAATTATATAAAGAAACAAAATTGATGAACATAAAACAACTATATTTTTGCAATACATGCATTCTTGTAAGGAAAATAGTATTTTTTTATTTTTTTTATACGACTAAGTCGGTAAACAAGCATACGGCCCGCCTGATGGTAATCGGCTACCGTAGTCATATGGACGCTTGCAACACACGAAGCATCGCTCACGCGTTACCGACCTTTCCCCCCTCCCCAATGAGCTCTGGCGACCTTACTCACGCGCAGGAACACAACTTTACACAACATAAAGTTATTTGGCTGCGGTATTCTGTAAGGTGGAGGTACTTCCCCAGTCGAGCTGCTCTTTGAGCGAATAAACTTTATGCTCTACCTCTCTTAACTCAGTCCATACTAATGTATCTTTTATGAAATCGAAATAAATAACAACACGGATCACACGTCAAGCTAGTTATTTGACACTCCCTAAGACGAACAAACTATGGCAAAACAAATTTTACTTTTGAAGGTGCACAGCTGTACAATAACTTACCGTCAATCATAAAAAATGTAAACTCATCTAATGTGTTTAAAAGTAAACATTCGCAATATGTTACAGAAAAATACTTATGAAGAAAATAAAATGCGGGATGCATTAAATGAGTACAAAACAAACGATATAGACGAATGACAAATTGCTAATAATATTTTACTTATAAAATCATATTGTTCTCATGTAAGTGACTTTATGTGGTCTTTCTTTTAGAATAAATATCTTTAAACCTATAGTGGTATGATTTCCGTGATATCACCTGAATCCCATCAAACTAATAGGTGTTGGGAATTGCATAGCATAAATTGCAGAGCTTTGTCAATGTAGGGTCCATTGATGTTAAGGTAGGAATCTAGTTCATAGTTGTATTATTTTAAAATTCAGGATATACCTACCTAACATCCATTATCACTAGAATTCTTGATGCACAATTCATTTACAATTCTTACCTTCATATTTTGACGATTCATCTATTAGAGTAGGGGTCTGTATAATGGGTAAGTACTAAGTAATCAAATTAATAGTTTTATTTTTGTTAGCTCTAAAATTCTGTGGAATGCCTCAGTTCATTGATAATCGGTACCTACTACATTGCGTACTTCTTTAAATCTAACGTCGCGCATCGTCGCAGTATACCTAATTATTAATTTAGCGGGTTGTGTTTAGTCGTGTATTCTTGCGTGCAATAAATCTGGGCAAGCGACTGTTTACCGCGTCGCTGTCGCTAGGTGTGTTCGGTATATTATAGTGGACCAAACAATGGTTCTCATGCAAAATGCAAACGTGACCCACCGCTCTCGTCTCTGCCCAAACAGCCCACCCGACGAACGGAACTGCGGTTAGGTACCTACCTCCCGACTAGGAAAACAAACGCATACCTACACCAGCCTACAGCAATTTACTTTTACCTATTTTAAATTTTAAAAACATCACAGGATTCTTCCATTCTACGAGGGCAATAAATTCTCGAATGGAATCGGTGCACTTGAATATTTAATCGTTGTGTGAACAAAAGAAAACGACTATCCAACAACTTTACTTTTTAATGGAACAATCCAACAATTTTACGAGCAAAAAATGGGTGCTGCTGATGAGACTCGCGATGTCCTATTATGGTTTTGGTGTAAGCACAAAAAGGGAATGTCAATATTGCGTGCGAGCGGAGATACTTAATACGAGCAGTAATACGAGTTCGTAACGAACGAAAGAAGAGTATAGATGCGCATCTCACGTACCTGTATAAGCTGACCTCTCATTGTACGGAAATCCCTACTATGCGAGATCAGCTTATACTGGAAATGTATAGCTTGATGTGTAGCCGTGTTTACCTACTTTTTTATAGATGTGTCATTTGTTATCACTAACGTAAACAAACACAACAAACAGTTCTTATGATTTTTAATAGGTTTTGTGATTGACATATTTGATCTCAAACAATTATTAATTTCCTTATAGAAAACAAACAATCAGGATCAACAATAGGAGGCAATCCTATGTTTGTTTTCTAACTATATAGGCACAGAACGAACTCTACCGCGCTTGTTTTATTATTTATTCTGTGCTACTGCCAAGACTAGCGTGAATCGTGAAGCTTGAAGCGCTCGTGGTGTAGCATGATAAGCCGTTCTTAATCGATCGGCAAGTTAAGCGACCACCGTCGTGGTCGGTACCTGGATGGGCGACCGCCTATTTCAAATCGATCGATTCCGTGCTTCGGAAGGCACGTAAAGCCGTTGGTCCTGGTTATCACTTAATTGTGATTGTCGTTAAGCTAGTTGGAGGCCTTCTAGACGGCTTGAAAACTCCAACAGTAGGTTGACTACACTAGCCTACCTCCACCGATCCGCAGTGGACACGCGTGGTGGAGTATCTGCCCATTCCCTTTCACCCTGATTTGTGAAAGGAAGCCTGTGCTCAGCAGTGGGACATTATAGGCTGATGATGATGATGATGATGATGACTGCCAAGACTGACCAATCAGGGACGGTTCACAATTATACGCTTTGAAATGGATAGATTATAAAGTATCGGAAATTAATACGTTATATTGTAAGCAGTATGGTAGGTACGATTTACAATTTATCGACAGTTAACATTTTCGCTAGAGAGATTATAAACTAACGGTTTTCACAAATATACGGTGACATATCCATCCACTTTCATAACTCTTTTAGTGACATGGCTTTCATTTCTCCTCATAACATCCATCTCGTGGTGTAGCTTGATTATCAATTTTTTATCGATGGACAAATTTATAAGCTATCACCGGTGGTGACGGTACCCGGATGAGTGACCACCTTATTGTATTTCAACTAGGGTTTCGTTCCCGAAGTCGGGATTTTTTTTGCGATTTCCCGGGAATTCCCGGGAATTTCCTTATGAGATTGAATGCTCTAAAACACTGCAAATATTGGTCAAAATTAACGAAAAACCTTTGAAACACAAAGATGTTGCATACGATATTAAAACAAATGTCGATATCCACCGAAATCGAGCGAACTGAACTACAAGCTTATGAGAAATCGCCGAAAGGAACTGTAGGAAGTGAGTATTTGTGGAGATAACGTTTTTGTCTTAGAAAAATTTCAAGTTCTCCGAAAACACCCATAAAAACATGTTTGTTTGTAACCTATCAAAAGTCAAGTAAAATACGTAATTTAATTTAATTACCTATTTGTGTCTCACACACAAACATAAGTAGAAAATTATAAATAATCATATCAAACTATAGGTCATACATAGTTACTATAGGTAGTTTCTAAACTGCCGATTTTAGAGAAAATATTTGAATGTGCGTAATTTTGAAGAAAATGAAAGTTACATTAATATTTTTTTAATATATATTTTTGGAGATAAAGCTTATCAGCGTTTTTGTCAAAGTCAAGTAAAGCACATCATCATCATCATATCAGCCTAAGGATGTCCGCTGCTGAACAAAGACTTCCCCCATTAACTTCCACTTCGAACGATTTTGGGCCGCTTGCATCCAGCGGCGCCCAGCGACTCTGACCAGGTCGTCGATCCGTCTGGTGGGAGGTCGTCCCAGTACAGTACAGTACAGGAGTACGTGGTCGCCACTCGCGTCGTCTTCGAGCGATGTGGCCTGCCCATTACTATCACATCAGCTTACTATCACTAAGATCTATATCGGTAATTTTTGTTCTCCTACGAATATCGTCATTTCCCTGTCTCGTAGAGAAATTCCGAGCATAGTTCGTTCCTTGTGAATTAGTAAATTTTTTTTTCAACACACGCTCGTAATTTGACATTTATTGCACCGTTTTTAGTATCATAATGTAGCTTATGACGCACTAGTGCTTTTTAATTTACATTACCGCACAGTTTTATGATAGGTATAATCCCGATTATGTAAGTTTGTAACTCAACACTATTGATATGTGCGTAGACGAAGCATTCTTAATTTAAACGGTTAAAACAGTTTTGCTGTCAAAAAAAGAACTTGCGCGCCATATTTGTTGACGTTCTCATTGGCTATTATCAAAAAATCTAGTGAAAAAAATACATACATAAGTTTGTTTTTTTCCTCACAAGTGTGTTGAAAAACGTCGCATGACACGCGTTTGCATTGATCATTACACTCTCGGGTTCCTTTGCTTAATAGGTACCGTCTCGTGTGATTACCAACTTTGCACACGTCTCATAATGTACTATTATTTACATCTGAGACAAATAAATTGCTAATTAAATTAAATTACGTGGTTTACTTGACTTTATATACGTTAAAATAACAAAACTAACAACTTTTAAAATTTCCCGGGAATCGGGAATTCCCGGGAAGTCATTTTTTTCATTCCCGGCACCCGGGAATGGAAAAAGGTCAGGAAAAACGAAACCCTAATTTCAACTCAAGCTTTTTCCGCGCTTCGGAAGGCGCGTAAATGTAAAGCCGTTGGTCCCGAGTAATACATCTTTAAGTTAGTTGGAGGCCCCTCGGACGAGGTGGTTATCCGTCCAGGGTCATGTGGTGCTGGCGGTGTCATTAATGCTTTCAACAGCCAGTTGTTGGTTTGAAATAGACATTGAATTTTCACCTACTAAGTACCTAACTCCCTATCACAGATCAGCCGCGCTTATTAGAAATGCAGTAAGGAAGGATTTTTGGGAAATTGAGTTACTTATAAATTCGGAATTCTCGCAATGAACTCTATATAGTGATTTAATCCTTATTTTGATAGCCTAGCCATATCCTTGTTCGGGTAGGGGTACTTGACGCAGTATGTTTTTTGCTGAGAAGTAAATTACTAAGCACAACTGCAGTAAGACATATTACTGCTCTTTAAAAATCCTTACTGCGTTTCTAATAAGCGCAGCAGAGATGGATAGTTCAGGCCTATGCCTTTCCGAGGGGTACTTCGCAGGTTGGTTGCTGTGGTGGGAGATGTATATCACTAATAGTCTGCTGAGTAAAATAGCTATGATAGATAGATGAGCGCATAGATGGGTGGGTATGTTAAATATTTATTTCCATATTCTCAACATTACAGATTTATATACATACACTAGCTGTCCTTTTTTTTTTTTTTTTTTTTTTTTTTTTACTGTGTATAGGCCTGTGTTTGACCACAATCTCACTATGGTAAGTGATGATGTGGTCGAAGGTGGTAAGCACACAAAGCCTAGAAGGAACTGGCTCTCAAGTGCAGCTGACGGAACACACCGATAGGTGCTTGGCGACAGATTTTCAACTTGAGGGTGGTAGCAAGCCAGACGGGTACTACAAAGTACCCTACCACCGTGCTATGGTTTCCTCACGATGTTTTCCTTCACCGAAAGCTCAAGCTCATTGTAGGATTCGAACCCGGGACCTTCGTCTCGGTATCCGACGTCACTACCACTGAGCTGTCCGGTGCGACTTTATGTCAACCGGGGATAGTGAAGCTTCCCAACGGTGAAAGAATTTTTCAAATCGGTTCAGTGCTTTCGGAGCCTATTCAATGCAAACAAACAAACGAACAAACAAACAAACAAACAATCAAAACTTTCCTCTTTATAATATTATATTATATTATTATTTGTATCTTTCCGTTTGGAATTTCACGGTCCGAGGACCGGTCCTTTTGGAAGGCGTGCATGGGGATACAGATCCAACACGTAGAGGCCCCTTTAAGATACTTTAATGTGTTGGGATATGTACACTAAGCGGATTCTATCTCTGCCCGTACTATTGAAGAGATACGGCCAAAGACAGCATCCGCGAAGTGCAAGGACTATTGCAGAGAAGAAGGAAACTATACTGGGTCTATGGGAGGGAGCTTGCTGGACTGGTTGCTGGGCTATTGATTGAGACAACGGGACGCCTGCCAAATCAAACGTCTCAATCTTGATAATCCTGGCAGACGGTGACTGGCCGCTAACTAAATGGGCCCCCCAAAAAACGTCACCGTGCGGTGACAAAGGGAGCAACATTGGTGTCAGCAGCTAAGGGTGTCGAGAGGTGTGCACCGGTTTCACCATCGCGAGTAATCTCGGAGCGCGTTTCCCCGCTATTACGCAGTTTGAGCACTTCCACCCTTTCGAGCATATAGCTCTCGCGCTCCACTCAGGCCGGCCAGTGAAGGCAAGCCAGAGGAGGGGGCATAGGTGCCGCCCCCGGGAGATCTCGGGTCCGTGGTGTCGCTACTCACCAACAGCTCGCCACAAGCTGCCCTGCGGCTTTATTATTATTATTATTATATTATTAGTATATTAGTATTAGTATTTTTAGTATAGATAGATAATGGTTAAAATTCAAAATAGATCTTTTAAAAATCAATAAGAGGAAAAATCAATAAAAAAAAATAAGAGGAAACGCTGCCAGCCTTCTGGGAACCAGACCAGAGGCTCTACCGTAACTATGATGGTAATCGCAAGGAATTAATTATTTCATCCATGACGCGCACGCGGTATGACGCGACGATGACCATTCGTGGGCCCTGATTGGATGAAATTCATAATGGTGTTGGTTACGATTACCACCAAAGTTACGCGGTAGAGACCCAGACCAGCAGTGGCAGTCTTGAGGAAATTTTTTGTATATAGAACTGTATTTTGAACATATTTGGTGTAAATAAAGTTAAACCTTGCATAAGTTGCTTATGTCAATAATGTAATAAGTACCTACTATAAGTATTATTTGATTGTTTTTTTGTTTCAGTTTGTTAGTCATCATAATTAAAAAAAACGTAGCTACTACGTATACACGGTGACTTTTCAATCGTTTTGTTTCGCTAGAACAAATGTTGTTCAGATCATGGTCTACTAACATTCTATAGCATAGCATACATGCAACATTTAATATGCAAAAAAAATTCGTCATTCGTTTTTGAAAAAACACAAAATAAAGTTAAAATAGTCGAGATTTTCGTTACTCCTTACAAAGAACCCATACACCGCGCTTGCAATTCAAAGTAGTTGTGCCACGGTGGAATGCTAGTTTTGTAGCAGGTGTCTAGAACCTGCGGCTTCCTGACTTTTTGAAAGTCTGTTTTGTGTAACGAAACGAAAATCCTGACCTTTTTAACTTTACTCCGTTTTTTTCAAAAACCCTTGACGTATTTTTTTTATTTGATGCTATATAATGTTCATTATGATCATCAGTATATTGAGTATATCAGTTACTAGCTGTTCCCCACGGTTTCACCCATGTTCCCGGGATAAAAAGTAACCTATAATATGCCTATAATAATCAAATATAGGAATAATGTAGCTTCCTATTGGTGAAAGAATTTTTCAAATCCGACTGATAGTTCTAGAGATTAGCCCTTTTAAATAAACAAAAACTCTTCCGCTTTATTATAAAAATAATAAATATAGATGTGGTCTCCATAGTAGGTATCAGATCTGTTTAGTTTGGTATCAGATAAAGGTGTTGAAGAATGTGGATATTATTGGATCATTACAAATTGTCAAGGAAGCAATGCTAGGAATTTATTATTTACGTTGTGATAGAAAACATAAGAAAGCTAATAAAAATCCGCGAAGTTTTATATAATTTTAGTAATTTTTAAGTATTTACTCGCGTATAAAACTTTATAAAATACTGGTATTTTCTGTGTTTAGTTATGCAGACATTGTTTATTGGCTGCATCTCTTGGCACTGACGGGACAGTGTTGTACCTACGGAAGGTCCAGAATAGATGATAATATATCTCCACACCCGCATGTGCTGGGAGCATAGAGATCGAGATCTATGGCTGGGGGTGATCCACATCTAAATAATGCAGGAATTTTGAAATGACTTTTATTTAGCAAAAAATTTCAAAGACTTGAGAGCAGCTGAAGTGGCGATACAGCACCTTCAAACGAGCTACTAGAGCTTTAAGCTATCAATTAAAAATGCCTTACTAGCTTTGGGACAGCTTTGGGACTTTGGCTACAGTGTTGGGATATCCTACATTTTAGCCTTCAAGAACCTTCAAGTTAGGAAAGTTTATAACTTATTCGAGACAATATTTGAAGCATTTCTAGTTTGTTACAAGAAAGTTCTTTCCATAGGTAGTCGAGTTGTAACGATGGTTCGTTAATTATAGGAGAGGACTAACTAATGTTGAACAACATAATTAAGATAGACATTATTTAATTGGAACTTAATTCGTAATATCAAGAGTACCTAATGTCGCACATGGTCGAACACGGATTACAGGACAGGGGGCTTACTCCCGACAGCTTCGAGTTCTGAATCAATCGAGTTTCATTCGAATCTAATGCCTATCCGTACTCTTGAATTCAACACGAGCGCACGATCGTGCGGTGGCTCTAATTGGAACTAACTCCGATCGTAATATTCGTTAGGATCGAATTGGGATCGAATAATCCTTACTCTCCACTCTCGATAACAGTTATGTATCGAGTCGTAGGATCGAAACTAAACGTCAAATTACACGATAGCAAAATAGTTACTTTGTTTGGTTCGAGTGAGATTGTTTAGTTTGATTTATTGTTATATTACTTAAAATTCGTCGCTATTATGGCTCGCATTGCGATGTTTTTCAATGTTCTTGAACAAGCGAACCGAATAGACATGCGTACGACGAGGAATAAGTTAGGAAATGACCAAATAATGGAGTGATATTTTTATTTAACCAAACAAGGCAATGCACTACATCTGTATTCGGTTTGCATAAGTGTTTACGTTATCACTAGTGTTCTCTGTGGTGCTCTTACCTTGGACCATGATTTGGCGTATTTTATAATAATTATTTAGATGCACTCTGAAATATTACCAATATTATCACAAACTCACACTAAAATCATCAATTTCATTAATCACTTTAATTAAAACTTGTACCTATTAACACACGTTTATCATAATATTAAAACTAACAAAAACTTTGTACTTGTAGAAGCAAGCGCACCTATTGTTATAAGTTGAAGTTAGCTATCAACATTTTGAAATTTGACACCGACCGCGCCATCGCACGTTGTTCGTATTGTATATGGTCACTCTGTATACCAAAAATATTATTGAAATATGATGATGTTTTAATTTTTAACCTGACATGTGTATTAAAACCAATAGCATATTTGTATATCATGTAAGAAAATGGCAGAATATCAAAAATGTTCAACCGCATACAATAATTTAACCACAGACAAATAGCACTTGATGATGACGTAATGTTCCGGATACAGTTAACGACGCTGATAACACTCGAACGTAAGTCGATCTCTGTTTACAATTCGAATTTGCTCGGGAGTACGATTTTGGATCAAGTTCAAATCAGAAACGAAATCGAATCAAAAACAAAATCAAATTCGAATCAGTTTCGGGAGTAAGCCTCCAGGGTGTATGTATTGTTTGGTCACAGTATGGGTGTTATGTGGTTTGTCAGCAACGTCAGCTCGTAAACTTGACAAACGACTAGGTGCAGGCAAGTTGCAAGGCTGCAATTATGTACTAGAGCGGTAGCTCGTGAAACTTCGCGCCGACTTTTCATTCATATGAAATCATTTTAATATGGTTTTAGTGCTTTGTTGACTTAAATAATAATGGTATCGTTTAATTTACACGTGTTGAAATTACTTTAAAGATAGATGCGTAACCTTTACGCTTAGTACCTATAGAAGAGAATTTTGTGTTATAGGCATTACCGGCCCACCCTAATTTCGCCCGGGTTGAACCATAATTGTTGATATTTTGGTAGGTATAATTTATAAACATCGAAGTTCTTATGAGCTTTTAAAATACATTGGTTCTCCGCATTTCCTGACCTAGAAAGATCAACACAATAATTAGAGGTGTGTAACTCAGCTCTGAACCAGCTCAATGAATCAGATCACTAGGGTTTGAGCCGTTGAGCTACAGCTCAACAACAAAATGACTAGCTCACGGCTCAATCCAACTCCTATTGTATCTGCGACTCCCTCCATAGATTAATCTTGTGATTCTAATCTACGAATTATTATTTCGTTCTAAAACATTTAAATAATAATTTAATTCAATAAATAAATATGTGCCATTACTAGATAATATAATAAAAAACAAATAATTCCAGCTCTAAAGTATGAAAAGAGTCGCTCGGCGGAGTCGAACGAATCGCGGCAGCTCAGTCAGCTCGATTTGACGCGCGATACGCAGTGAGCGTGTGCGCTTATCGTGGACTATAGGTACAAATTGAGCTGATCTGCGAGCTGAGTCATTGAACCGGCTCACACACCTGAGCCGTGAGCTGTTATGCAGCTCGCGTATTTTTGATGAGTTACACACCTCTAACAATAATTCGCACCCCCCCTGGAACAAAGATGCAAGTCGACTTGCGTGTTTTTTTTTTATTGCACTAAAAAATCAAGAAAAATGTAATACGTATTGTCAATTTTTTTCATAATTTTTATCTTCAAAATGAAGGAATTAAATACAATTATGTAAAATATTGCAACATCAAAATATTTATATTTCCATCATAAAAACGAAGTTAATATATTTGCACTTAATTATTTACTAAAGTTCCATATGAATAAAAGCATATTCATACTTACATACATTTTGAACGAAAACTTAAAAAAATATTTTCGAATAACTATAGCTGCATACTTGTTTTAGGATTTATTTGGTGGGTATCGTTGTGCAAGTCTAGTTGCTTAATTCTTCCACGAAACTTTTGTCAATATTGGATTTTATAACAATTGATACGTATTTTTGTAAACAGAATTTGGAAAATATTTAGACGTAATTAGAGAAATAGCTTAGTTTAACGTTAGGTTTTGTTTAAAAAATTTCATAATTAATAAAAGTTAATTATTCTTGGAAGTATTTTTATAAGTTTCATGGTGTAAAAACAATTAAGTAAAACTAGCAATGAATTTAAGTGTCGTAATTAACGACACATATATTTGTATCTACCTGAAAGTAAAAGTGCGATTTATGTTATTTGTTGTTTACCAATCAAGCTATCGAAATTTTTACATAGTTTAATCTTTAATACAGCTACTAACTACTGTCAGTAAAAATAATTAAGTAGAGTGTACAAAAAGTAATAGGTTTTTGCTGAAATAAATAATAATCCAACAATAAATAAAAACTTTTTAATATCGTGCAAAATCAACAAGTTGAGCTTATGGGTAGTACTACCTATACCTATTCATCATAATTATAGTTTAACATAGTGCTAAATCAACAAGTTTATAAAGTAAATTAAAAGATTAAGAAGAATTACTATCAGTAACGATATCAAAATTATCCTCATTCCTGGTAGATTGCGGACGCAAATTTATATAGAAGGTCTGATAATGTGGTGGGATATGATTATCTCTACACAGACATATTAAGTCTTTGTATAGATTTTCAGATATCGATAATGGTGCATCACTTAATTTTGGTTAAAACAGATGGCCCTCTTATATTTTCTCTACCTGATGTAATCTTTCTCCTTCCGACCCTAATGCAACGATTTGTGTCTACAATTATTGGTGTCTCATCATCAAAATCATATCTTATGCCGCTGCTGCCTTCCAGGTGACAAAGGATCTACAGATATATTTTTTTCTGCAGACATGGCTTTTGCCCAATTAGAGTTATCAGTTTCATGAAATCCAAAAATTCTTCTTGTGTAATTTCTTTTACGTTATATCTCTGTCCTTGTACATTAGAATTTCTGATAATTCCGCAAATTTCTTCAGGTACATACAATACATGTTTTTTTTTACTTTTTTCAATGCACAAATGCATGGAGTCACCTCATACCACCATACTCATTTTGGGTGTGACCTTTTTACAGACATGTCTGGAGAGAAAAAAAATTGGACAAAGATAAAAGAGATTTCAGTAGATCCTTTGTCACCTGGAAGGCTGCTAAGGCTGATAAGATATGATTTTGATGATGAGATACCAATAATTGTAGACACAAATCGTTACATTAGGGTCGGAAGGAGAAAGAAAATACCAGGTAGCGAAAATATAAGAGGGCCATCTGTTTTAACCCAATTACTTATATGATGCACCTTTAACCTCAAGTGATATTAAAATTAAATTTATACGTCATAGGAAGGAACTAGCGTCTAAGATACAGGCTCGGCCTAGTTTAGATGCTAGTGGATAATTCAATTAAAATAAACACTATTATGTACCTAGATTATAGACCTCAATGTATTTATTTTTTGATGAATACATTATTATTATTATTCTCTTTATTTATTTTGTAACTTAAAACTTTTTTTTTTATAACATTCCATTAAAAAATAAAAAATATTATAAAAAAACCTAATCCCATAAACAAATACGTTTTTTTTTACAATATTTCTATAAAACTAATAATGTTATAAAAAACTTAATCCTAGAGTCCCGCCGGCAGCGGGGTAGGTCCCAAGCTACCGTTGGTTAGGGCCGCAGAGAGAGGAACCTCCTGACGATGCGTGCCGTCTCCAGAAGTACCGCTTTCTGTATCTATGACCCTTGACCCAGTCATCTAGCGAGAGACTCTCAAGGTGTTGGTCGAGACTCTTCGCTATGAGACCGTTCGCCGAAACAACTATAGAAACAATGATCGTCGAATCAACATCCCACATGGCGGTTACAGGCGGGTCGGCCTTCACGAGGTTCTCATCATGGGGGATGGTGATGTCGACGAGTACTGCCCGGCGCTTCAATCGATCTGTCAGCACCACATCAGGCTTATTGGCTACAATAGTCCTGTCCGTGATGACAGATTGATCCCAATAGAGCGTGGCCCGATAATTTTCGAGAACTGGAGCAGGTTAGCAACTTATAGTACGGTATTTCGGACTCTACAAGGCCGTATTGAAGAGCAAGTTGCTGGTGAATGATTCTGGCTACTAGGTTATGTCTGTGCAAGTACTCGCCGTTAGCAAGATGAGAACAACCGGAAATAATATGCCTGAGTGACTCTCCGGGACGGCGGCATGCTTGACAGATGTCGACCGTACCGTCCGTCAGGATATATTTCCGGTAGTTATTCGTCTTGATAACTTCGTCCGCAATTGCACAGACAAAACCTTCGGTTTCCCCAAAGAGGTCACCAAAGCGTAGCCAGTTCACCGACGCGAGCAGATCTACATCGGGCCCTGTTAGGGCCCTGTAGAACCACCCGTGTAGCTCCTTACTCTTCCATACGTCCCTGCGGTCCTCGGAGCTTAGCACCTTTGGTCTGCGCCAGTTCTCTTTGCCAAGGATAACGGGGTGAGGCCCCTGTCTACTGCCACTACATCGCGATGCATCCCACACTCGTTGTTAAGGAAGATGTGTCGTGAGCAGGAGACGGACCCTCCTATCCAGGGCGTCCAGCTCATTTTAATTATTATTGTCGATATCTGAAAATCTATACAAAGACTTAATAAGTCTGTGTAGAGATAATCATATCCCACCACATTATCAAACTTTCTATATGAATTTGCGTCCGCAATCTACCAGTAATGAGGATAATTTTGATGTCGTTACTGATTGTAATTCTTCTTAATCTTTTAATTTACTTTATAAACTTGTTGATTTAGCACTATATTAAACTATAAAATTTATGATGAAAGATAGTACTACTCATAAGCTCAACTTGTTGATTTTGCACGATATTAAAAAGTTTTTATTAATTGTTGGATTATTATTTATTTCAGCAAAAACCTATTACTTTTTTTACACTCTACTTAATTATTTTTAGTGACATAGTAGTTAGTAGCTGTATTAAAGATTAAACGATGGAAGAATTTCGATAGCTTGATTAGTAAAAAGAGGTCGCTGCGCATAATCGAGGATGTGTGTTCTAGTCCCGCTCGATTGGGTCAGGGATTGAAAGTTATGCAGATTAATATTATACATAATGTTTGATTTGACTTTTAATGCTTTATTATGATATTTCTTATGCATTACTCCTAAAGATTCTTAATATTTTGTTAGACCGCATTGATTGACCCGCTGCAAGTCAAAGGCTAACCTCCCATCCTATTTCTTCCTATTTCTTCCTGTCCATGGTAACCACAAACCGGTCCTTTTCATAGCTCGTCTCTCCATAAAAATAAGTTTTCACAAATAAAAATATAATTATGCAAAAATATTTAAACTTATTTCTTTTTAGTAAAGCTATAACTTCAAATACTACCATAAGTAATGTAACGTTTCACAAGGTAAAAGTACGTAACCCTTTTTACAGAAACGAGTAGCGCGAGGAAAAACTATGTAAACCACACTTACACATTGAATGCACTACCAAATCAGAATGCAAATACAGAGTTATCTGCAATAATACCGAACAGTGAGACTTCCTTAACATGTCAACAATGAAATATTCATAATTACTCCATCAAGTGTTTAATATGTTTCGGGGAATAATTAAGCAACGCTCCTTTTTAGGTATTTCTCAATACACATTGAGTAAATTTAAAATATAAACACGCAGGCCCCTCACAGGTAATTTTAGCTATCATTTGATGTATACTACATATTTTTAACACTGTTGATAAATTTTTAAAACAGTTTTTTTACGCTCCTGAAAAGTTGGCACTTTTCACTTACAACATTCTTCCAGGAAGGGTGCGAATTGACAATGATGAGTACCTACCTAAATCCTCCCGCTCCGACATAACCGCCACCCGCCCGCCGGCGCCGCCGCAAACCACCACAAAATAGTATATTATTTTGTTGAGCGAGATTTTTTAAAGATATAGTGCAAAGAGCAAAATATATCACTCTATAAACATATATAAAAATACATATTTATTTAGATATAGATTAACACCAGATGACTTATTTATGTTTGCAGATGTGTAGGTCTCTACGTTCTCTAAATTTTTTATGATTTATATTAAGTGAAGAAAAAGACGTTGTGCAGCGGTTGTAAAACACCAGTAGGTGCTAGGTGACAGATTTTAAACTTGACTTCAAAGTACCTACCCTTCCACCACGCTATAACATCTGCTCAAGCTCTCTCGTTTGTGTGTAACCTTTCAATGACTAATTCTCTGAACCAATCAAGATGCAATTTGGCACGCAGATACCTATACTATATTATGGAGGAGGAGTTATACTTATTTTTAATCCGTAAACGGGTGACACAGGGCGAGAGAGCTAGTATAGGTTACAATATAAGGCCGTCTATAAATAAGTGGTTAATAAAGTTCGACAAAGTTTGGGAAACAATGTATTTTCTCATTAGCAGTTTGACGGCGACAAGGCCCGTAACTACTCCATAACTACGTGACTGGATCTATATTTGGAAGTAAAAGAGATGATAGGAAATGTACTTAGGATGATAGGGTAAAGGTAGGATTTTCTTTGCTCTGCAATATATTCTTCGTCCTTTATGGTTTTTTGTGCGTACCTACCTATTTTTAACCGACTTAAAAAAAAAGGAGGAGGTTCTCAATTTGGCTGTATTTTTTTTAACCGACTTCAAAAGAAGGAGGAGGTTCTCAATTCGGAGGTTTTTTTTTTTTATGTTTGTTACCTCATAACTCCATCATTTATTAACCGATTTGGAAAATTCTTTTTTTGTCTGGAAAGGTACACTTCGTTTGGTCCCATTGTCATCAGATCAGGATTTGATGACTTCTTAGTGTACTTTGAAGTCGGTTTAAGTTGTTTGTAAAACAGTCCAATTATGTCTTGTAGGTATATACCTACATGATAATATTATCATACTCATACTTATTATGCATATTAAGATTACAATGTTAACTTAATCGTCAAAATCTTTATTACCGTGTCACAGTTTTCCAATTCACAGTTTTCATACGAACTATGATAGTAATGTCAATAGATTTTATTGTAAGGGTACTATAGTGAACATTTTCACGCTGTCTGTACCTACGGCATCATAATACCCAATGTACTTACTCAAAAGAAAACTAATTAGATAACAATGCAAGTTTTTCCATTAACGAGGACCTGCAAGCGTCGACAAAGTAGACTATTCAAAACTTTGGTGCAGTTTGAAAATACATTGAATAAGTTAATTCAGTGTGGGCTGATAACTTCATAGTGATTATGATTTGGGATGAGGGTGTAATGTGACTTCTGGGAGTTATAAGTAAAACCCACCTCAACATTGTTCATTAAAGGCTTAATAAATATTATTTAAAAATTACCGAGCAATATGAGTAAATATTCCGTAATAATATCTCTATGAAATTCCATGTCATGAATCATGAAATAAAGATAATCATTCCTTTTAAACTAGCTTTAAACTTAAGGAAAAACGCATTGAAATAGGGTCCATCTGTTTGGGAGCTAATCGATTTAAAAATGATAAAAATACTCAAGATTGGGGATAGGCTCAGCGTATGCCAAGCATTTAATGGCCCGTGGCGTATAGGTGCTCTCTGTTGCTGGCGAGAGATCGCTAATAGTGATAAGGGCGCCCACTCTGACACTATCAATGATCTAACTGTAATGTCTGATTTTATATTCCTTTTTGAATAAAGAGTTAGCTTTTTCATTATAGATTACAGGTATCTACGTAAGCTAGACACTTGGAAAACAAACACTCCAATTACGGTAGTTCCCACACACATTCTCTGAATTATTAGTTGGAGCCGCGGTTTCCTATATTTATCGTTTCTCGTGACGTGACTAAAATATTCAAGTTTCTGTTTTCTCGCTTCTTCCAATGGAATCTGAAATACTTTTAGAGGTATTAGTAGGTAATAGATATGCCGTCAATGTTCTTGGGAACATTTAGGAGAGCTTTTTTGTACGATTCGTCTTGTATTTTACTGTAAGTATTTCTTCAGGATAAGCAAAGGTAGGATAAGAGGGAATCTGGTGATTGTGATAGTTTTTGGATTGTAATGATCTAGAAGATATATTAGAAAGTGATAGGTACTTAGTCTGGTTAGCTTATTTATGAATCAATTTAACAGTTAGCAATGTAAGCGATAGCGTAGAGAGAGAAGCGCTCGCGCGGCTGCGATGAGTTATCTACACTCGCAATTTTGTTGAATAATTAATTTAACCAGCCCGCAGACAGCTTCGCCCTTAGCGGAAGAATCTTCGTTTGTAAAAGGAGGAGGCCTTTCACAAATCTATTAAAAATACCCCTCATCTTCATACATTTTATGTGAAAATTTTACGTCTAAAATCTGCTCTTCATCGATCGAATCATTCACGGCCAAAAGCTTGCGTAACGTTTTTGGTATTTTGCATTCTTATTTAAGACTCCAATAATAACAAAACGTTATTACTTAAATATAATTTAAAAAATATTTATAATATATACGCTAATCTTTGCCGATCGATTAAGAACGGCTAATCATGCTACACCACGAGCGCTTCACCACCTATAAGTAACTAGCTTTAGCCCGCGACTTCGTCCGCGTAGATTATTTCTTTTTTCTAGATATGAATCATTTTAACAATATAGAGGTTTGTTCATGGCTAAAGCCCGCCACTCCGTGTGATATTTGTCAAAAGTTCAGGAAGATTGAAAGCTTACATGCGAGCATGTCACATAAAACTGAAACAGTCCTGCCGCAAATAAACTCTAGCAAACAGAGTTCTTCCCTGTGATTTATTAATAGCCATCGCGAAGCAAACCTCGATAAGAAACTGTAATCTTTTAAATTCAAACGGAAGGTGCTTTGGGATCAATGGTATACGCGGCACGAAGACTGTTTCTCCTCTGGCAGAACCAGTTAATATTTTGGCCTCAATAACATTGCGGCGGAGAACGGCGGGGAGCTCATTCCACAGTCTGAGCGTCCACGGAAGGAAGCTCCTTTGAGCTCGCACAGTTCGAAACCGTTTTGGTTACAATGTTTGAGGATGGACTCCCCGTCGATAGCGAGAGTTGCGATGGTGGTTTCTGACGGGCCAGTTGGCGCGGTTGGCTAAGATTCAAGAAATTATTTATTATTTCTATCATAACACTTTTCCACTCATCTGTACCAAAAATAGGATAGTGTTTTGTTTGTTTTGACAGCGGGCCAGAATGACTAATGCAAAATTTGAAAATAAAATAGAATAGGCGCTATGGCCCGCGGGCCATTCGCGAGTGGGACATAATGACTAAAGACCCGTTTTACCGCCGCGCCGGGGCACGAATTGTTGTCAGTGCGATTAGAATGTAAATATTATGTAATTAATCTAAGCTTGTTTTGAAAAGAGTAATTGCTGAGTTTATTGCCGGCTCTTCTCAGCAAATGCAACCTTCCGAACCGGTATTAGAGTATTAGAGTCAGACTTTTCATAAGTGCCTGCGAAGGTCTAATAGAATAAATGATTTTGAATTTTGCTTGTTTTTTGAATTTGGTATTAAAAATATGAAATAATAATTTAAAAATTACCCGTAGCAGACAGACACACAGACAGATCGACGGGCGGAAATCTATCCAAAAGTTCCTCAACCAGACTGACTGATTTTTCTCGTGGCAGATAGACAGATATGTAGATGGGCGGCAGAAGGCTTCTTAATAACATGATACACGTGTACATTATTATTACTTGAATACAAAATTGTGTGAATGAACAACTTCAATACAAAATTTAATCCCCCTTTTAACCCCTAAGAGTTCAAATTCCAACAACACCGATATTCGTTGCGTTAGTTTCCAACTATAAGTTTAAATAATAAATTTAGTATACTTCCATACACAACCTCATCTTCTTGTTTACCCCTTCGGGGTCGGAATTATCAAAAACGCCTCAGCGTATAAATTAATTTTCAATCATATGCCTAAACACAAAATTTGAAGGTCCTAACTTCGAAACTGATGAACTTTCATTTCTTTTTATTATTTATTTTTTTTCCAAAAAAAAACCTTACTTTTTTTCTTAATTTTAAGTCGCCAAACTACTATTGCAGTTTGTAGGCGTGCACTCTTTCACAGTTTTGTTGGTTTTGTACGTACATACATATACCATTATTTACATTAATACTTAACAATCACATGCACTATACATACATTCTAGGTACTAGTCCAGTAACAACCATACAAACAAGTAATCATACAAACTTGCATCCCCTATTTTACCCCATATTTTATATTAAAATATCCTTCGTTAGTGGATACCTCCACTGTATAATTATAAATTTAGTGATTTTTACTATGGAGATGACGGACTTTCATATGCAACTTAATCCCCCTTTTCCCTCTTCGGGGTGGAATTATCACAAACGCTGTGAAAACTTACATTAATTTTCAATCGTCAGTCTAAACAGAAAATTTGAAGATCCTAAGATCAAAACTGACGGACTTGCATACAAACTTTCATTCCCTATTTTACCCTCGAAGGGGTGGAATTTCAAAAAATCCTTCCTTACCTATACTGTATAATTATAAATTTAGTAAAGTTTATCGTGAAATTGAAGGCCTTGCATACCCAACTTCATCCCCCTTTTTCCACCTTCGGGGCTGGAATTATCATAAACGCTGAGATAACTTTACATTAATTTTCAATCGTCAACCTATACACAAAATTTGAAGATCTTAACATCAAAAGTGACGGACTTGCATACAAACTTTCATATAACTTGATATATCAACAATCAGTTTATCATTTTATATATTAAGATAAGATAGTATTTACTTCTAGTTTTACACTGGCCATCTTTGTCAGAAAATGACTGTAGATAATTTGAAATAAGAAGAAGGAATTATTTGTTTTTTTTTTGTTGAAAGTATGCGTTATTGAAAATAATTTCGAAATAGCGCAACTTTTTATTGTTTTAACAATTTCCCTCAGCAATTTCTAGCTAACTTTTAAATATTTTCTATGCCAGATCTCAGCACAGCTCAAGCCTCTAAAGCTGTAATTTTATTTGAAAAGCTTCTATTTTCAAGTACACAAAACAAAACGGACGACAGGCTTATTGTAAACAGTATGCTAAGAACGCGTACTTCACTTCTTCCGTGGTAAAAACTATGGTATGCTGTGACCATAGACTTAGGATTTCGCTACGCTATATGAAAACTTACATTAATTTTCAATCGTCAGTCTAAACAGAAAATTTGAAGATCCTAAGATCAAAACTGACGGACTTGCATACAAACTTTCATTCCCTATTTTACCCTCGAAGGGGTGGAATTTCAAAAAATCCTTCCTTACCTATACTGTATAATTATAAATTTAGTAAAGTTTATCGTGAAATTGAAGGCCTTGCATACCCAACTTCATCCCCCTTTTTCCACCTTCGGGGCTGGAATTATCATAAACGCTGAGATAACTTTACATTAATTTTCAATCGTCAACCTATACACAAAATTTGAAGATCTTAACATCAAAAGTGACGGACTTGCATACAAACTTTCATATAACTTGATATATCAACAATCAGTTTATCATTTTATATATTAAGATAAGATAGTATTTACTTCTAGTTTTACACTGGCCATCTTTGTCAGAAAATGACTGTAGATAATTTGAAATAAGAAGAAGGAATTATTTGTTTTTTTTTTGTTGAAAGTATGCGTTATTGAAAATAATTTCGAAATAGCGCAACTTTTTATTGTTTTAACAATTTCCCTCAGCAATTTCTAGCTAACTTTTAAATATTTTCTATGCCAGATCTCAGCACAGCTCAAGCCTCTAAAGCTGTAATTTTATTTGAAAAGCTTCTATTTTCAAGTACACAAAACAAAACGGACGACAGGCTTATTGTAAACAGTATGCTAAGAACGCGTACTTCACTTCTTCCGTGGTAAAAACTATGGTATGCTGTGACCATAGACTTAGGATTTCGCTACGCTATGTGACAGACAGCACCAACACGATAAGAAGATGAGTCTTCTTTATATTCGCATTAAGATGCGGCTGGTTAACTGGGTTGACTGCAAGAGGACATTTACCTAACACAGGTCATTGAGTAGCTCGGTCCAACTTTGCTCGTTCGCACCGAAACTGAGATGATGATGCTTGGAGAAAAATGCTGTTTATTGATTGAGTTGCTCGGTTTGAAGCAGATGATGATCAAAGTAAAGAATGAACTTTATGTTATGAACTCAAAATTGTGTCTTGTCTTTACGATCGTATTCTAATAATATTTACCTACTTCTGGCTTTTATTCATGAACTAGTTGCGCACCGCGGTTTCACCCGCTTACCCAAAGAACATATTGCTTTCCCGGTATAAAGGTATCCTATGTGTTAATCCAGAACATATTCTATCTGTGTGATTTTTCATCCAAATCCGTTGAGTTATTGAAGCGTGATTGAGGTACAAACTGAGGTACAAGTTTGGATGTTTGTGAGTTTCGCATTTATTATATTAGTGAGATGAGATAGAGAGATTAGTGAGATAATTAATACAGCGAAACCAAACAACCTTCTTTTAGTTGTTTTAATACTAACACTTGAGAAAATAAAAATATAGTAGGGCACATAAGAAGGTCAACGCTACTGAAGTTACCAGCAGTTCATAAGTCGGCCTTCAACTGAGAAGAACAGGCAAGAAACTCGACAAGGTTACATCTCCATATGTGGTAAGTGGACTGGCCCGAAGATGAGGCAACTATCAAGGGAAAGGCCTATGTAACTTTTGGACATAGGCCTTTAAGGGTGATGACACTTATGACGATGATAAGTGATTTGTGGTCACTTAACTCACTTACCATCATGTAGAAAGTCTGCCTACTTGCTTCTATCATAAAAATGATCTAGTTATGTACTTAATTGGTAACCTAAAAAAACAGAAGCTAGTAGTTGCCTATTTTCTCTTTGAAAATATCTCAAAACAAAAAACACACCAATTTACCTATGAGTCGTGGAAACAAAATTTTGCTTCTGAATTAGGTACTGGAATTTGAATTAAATAGGTTGGGCAGACAGACAGGCTCAACGAATAGTTAATTAACGTATGATACATGTAATGTATGTACGTACACGTAATTACTAACAGAGAAATATTCATAAAGTGTTTCTCTCTTTCGCCAATTAATGAAATTAACTTTCCATCTGTATTTTTATTACACAAGTAATCCAGTTATTTCCTACCTGCTAGCCATGAATTCGTTAAATACTTGATTAATCTTTGTTGGCTAGGTAACTTTTGCAATAAAATGTAAAAAATGCCATTCTACATACATTCTGATTGACAAAGCATTGTTTGATTAAAGAGGGTATGATTATGCCACTCTAGCTAGAGAATAATTTTCTACGTATTATTTCATTTTTTTTTTAACATATTTGCTTCCTTTTTTAAGGGGCAAGCCAAAAACTCATTAAAATTTACAAAATAAATAATATAGGTATCAATGTCGGCCTTGGAGTGTCGGCAAGTCGCTGGTGTGGGATGCCACATGTGTTGATACACTCGCGCCATCTCACTTACCGGCGACTTCTAAAGCTGCAGGGGCAGCTGCGGCCAGTGCGGAAAATTCAAAATTCAAAAAATATGCATCGCTGGACCCAATTATATTTTTATGCCTTTTGCGGTCGAGACCTTGGGACCGTGGGGTTCCGAAGCTCGCCGTTTTGCTCGCACCTTGTCTTCAAAATTGACTCGAGACCTCCGGTCCAGCGGGCAGGGAGATTTTTCCGCCAACGCGTCAGCATGGCTATCCAAAGAGGAAACGCTGCCAGCCTTCTGGGAACCTTGCCGTTAATCGGAAGCAGCGGCAGGCTTGAGGAAATTTTCTATATATAGATTGTATTTTGTACATATTTGTTGTGATTAGAAGATTATTTTAAACATATCAATATGATACTTTTTGACGAATTCAAATCGTTCAACTTGTTTCCGAACGCACTCCATCAAGAAGTGATACACATCTTCGATCAAACACACTCTGTACAGTTTGATGAACATGTTTTACCGATAAATGATGTGCAAATCTATTCAATGAAATGTGTCTGAATCGAAGCCTTAAAAACGTTACTGTGCCTGTATTATATGGTACAACGTACAACGGAGAGTATTCTTTGTACGTAGTATTTATCTACTCTGAGCTAATACTCATTTGTTTATTTGGAATTGTAGACTTGTAGTTGTTGTATTACCTATCTATCGCGACTTAGTTCGTGTGGTGCTACCCTACCCTACCCTACCATACCCTAGCCATCTGCCGGACTGATTTGTGAATCTAAACCATCTAGGGCGCCACCCAAACGCATACAAAAAAATCATTCAAATCGGTCCAGCCGTTTAGGAGGAGTTCAGGGACATACACACGTGCAGTAGAATTTTATATTTAAAGAAGATTAAAAGAGAGTCAGATCTAGTACATTCGTTTCAGTAAACAAATTGCACAATTTAATTGGGTATCGTTACTTTCTGCCGTTGTGTATTCCTGGTAGTGTTGGCGCAGTGCTACGTGTTTGCGTCGCTGAAATAAAAAAAAACCAACACAATCCGCATTGCATTCAATAAGTTCTTATTTGGTATTACATGCTCATACAATTTCTACGTGTTGTTGAATATCCCACGGGATGGTTTCTAAGATTTTGAGTTCAGAGATATTAAATCTAAAGCTTTAACCAGTAAGTACTTGTTAATTCATTTGAAGATCGAAAAATTCGGCGGCATTTTATTTTCATGTTTTTGTAAGGGTGTGTATTAACTTAACATTAAACGAGAAATTATGAAAGTATATACATGATAGCTCTAATAAATTAAATTATATACACCCAATTAATAATCATTTTGAAAAAAAAAAACAATGAAATTCTTGACGTCGACTACTGGGACAACCTTAATACAGGTATAAGGGTGTCTCAGAGGTCGATGACAAGCTAAAAACAGGTGATAGGCCAAGTCATAATAGTTATCTGAAAAATATAAAGAAAAAATACCTTTTTTCGGCACAGTCTGTTAAAATGCTCGCACCTCTGGGCAGGCGCACCCGCTTATCAGCTTGATCCACTTGCCTCGGTGCAAAGGCGGGCCATTCGTATTGTTGACGATCCCATACTCACAGGCGGCTTAGAACCTCTCAGACTTCGGAGAGATATAGGCTCGCTTTGTGTGTTCTACCGTCTGTATAATGGAGAGTGTTCTAAAGAACTCTTTGACCTGGTGCCATCGTCACATTTTTTTTTTTTTTTATACCACTAAGGTGGCAAACAAGCATACGGCCCGCCTGATGGTAAGCAGTTACCGTAGCCTATGGACGCTTGCAACACCAGGGGTATCACTCGCGCGTTGCCGACCCTAAAACCTTTCTACCATCGCACTGCTCGCCGGCGATGTGGAGTTCATCCTCACGTCCTCGAGCCGCCTCGATCGTCCACACAACGTTTCAGTCGGACGTTCCTACTGCGGACCATTAGGATGTGGAATGAACTCCCCATTACGGTTTTCCCTCAGCGCTACGATATGGGGTTCTTCAAAAGAGGCGTAAAAAGAGCTCTTCAAGGTCGGCAGAACATTGGCAATCCCCCTGGTATTGCAAATGTCTATAGGCGACGGTGACAACTTTCCATCAGGAGGGCCGTCTGACTGTTTTTCAACCCATTGAGATAAAAAAAAAAAAATTGGTGAAATATTTTAGGTAATTTAATAATTTTCGTTTTTTTTATTTTCCTATGACTCGGCCACAGGACTCGGCCTATCACTCGTTTCTGGCTTGACGTCGATTTCTGAGATGCCCCTATTCTTGGAATCTCAATCCAAGTATGATGTAAATAAAAAAACATGCCATGCTATCAACCTATATATGAATAATAAAATCACAGAGTTCTAATCTAAACTGGTCGTGTCTGAGAAATAGGCTGAAGTTGAAGAGTGCTAAGTTATTCTGAGAGTGATGTCTGTAAGCACACGTTACATTGTTGCTCCCTAGCTTCGATGCTCGATGGATATAGCGCACCGATATGGGCCATCGCGTTTATAGCCCAGCTTCGGCCCAGATTACACTCCAACCTTTTTTTTTTTTAAAAGCGCAGATACTTATAGTGTAAGTAGGCTCTAAAGGTTTGATAAATACATTTGATTCTATTTATGTATAGCACAATGTTATTTTAATCTTTATATTTATATTTTGTTCCCAATTGTCGAAACAATTATTTTATGGAGTTGGAAGTAGGTACAGCAGATGGCGCCACGGTCCAGTCGCCCCAAGCACCGGGCGGTGTACTGGTGGTCGGCAGAAATCGCGCGAATTCGCGCGGTTTGCTTGCGAAGCCGCCGCCTGTACACCAGAGCCCGGAGACGTAGGCGAACTCCTGCCGAGGAGACAGCCAGTCTCTACAGGGCTTATCGAGCGGCTACAGTTGCTATGCAGATCGCCATCTCAGACGCCAAAAAACGGTGCTGGGATGAGCTCCTGGAGGGTCTCAACGAGGATCCGTGGGGGCGCCCTTACAAGATGGTCCTGGGTAAACTCAGGCCATGGGTGCCTCCCCTGACGGAAACCCTAGATCCGGACCTGCTGGGTCGAGTGGTGAACACTCTCTTCCCCGCGGGCCGGTCAAGACCCTCAGTCCACCCCCTAACGTCTTGGGAGTGGCATGACGAGATGGGGGTGACCGTACAGGAGCTAGATCGAGCCGTTGTCCGCTTGAAAGCCCGAAACACCGCTCCAGGACCCGACGGTGTACCGGGTCGTGTGTGGGTGTTGAGTCTGGCTGCCCTGGGGGACAGGCTGAGGCAGTTGTTCAACAGCTGCCTCCTTTGTGCCAAGTTCCCCACGGCCTGGAAGGAGGCATGTTTGGTCCTTTTGAAGAAGGAAGGCAGACCCGCAGATTCTCCCTCTGCATACCGTCCCATATGCCTGTTGAACGAGGTTGGCAAGCTATTCGAACGAATACTTGCCGCTCGTCTCAACGGGCATCTGTCGTGCGTCGGTCCCGACCTGGCTGATAGCCAGTTCGGCTTCCGACGGGGGCGTTCAACCGTAGACGCGGTCTTGCGCGTCCGCTCCCTGTCGGAGCAGGCTGTGTCCCGGGGTGGAGTGGCGTTGGCGATAAGTCTTGACATCGTCAACGCCTTTAACTCTCTGCCTTGGGACGCAATTAGGGGGGCTCTTGCATACCATCAGGTGCCCTCCTACCTGCAAGCTATAGTAAGGGACTACTTGCACGACAGGTACATCTTGTACATGGACCAAGACGGTAGGAGAATCCGGAGGGAGATCACGTGTGGGGTTCCACAGGGGTCGGTGTTGGGCCCATTGCTGTGGAACCTCGCATACGATGCGGTTCTGCGTGTCAATCTCCCCGCTGGCGTAAAAGTCGTTTGCTATGCAGACGACACGTTGGTGGTCGCCAGTGGGGATACCTTCGAAGGGACTAAACAGCTCGCCGAGCTTGGGGTGGAAGTAGTCGTCGCCAAAATCCGCGAGTTGGGTCTGGAAATAGCGCCTCATAAGACCGAGGCGCTATGGTTCCACAAACTGCCTAGGAGCAGGGAACCACCCGACTCATGCGTCTGTGTGGGTGAGTCGGAAGTCAGGGTGGGGCGGTATATGAAGTACCTGGGCCTTACCCTGGACAGTCGCTGGGGCTTCGAAGAGCACTTTGATCGCCTCGTCCCCCGGATTGAGAGGGTAGCGGGTGCTATGCACAGACTGCTGCCCAATCTCGGGGGACCGAGAGAGGAAGTTCGCCGCCTCTATGCGGGGGTCATACGATCCGTAGCCCTATACGGGGCGCCCGTATGGGCAAAGAGGCTGGCCATCCGACGCTGTAGAACGAAAGTCTACAGCGTCCAGCGTAAGATGGCCCTACGGATCGTACGAGGATATCGCACAATATCCTTTGAGGCGGCAACTGTTCTGGCTCGCTTTCCGCCGCTGGACATTCTGGCGGACATGGATGCGAGGGTTTATGACCGGATCCGCATCGTCCGCCAGAGTGGTGGAGGCGATCCAGAAGAGGCGATCAGACGGCAGGAGCGACTTATCGCATTCGCAACGTGGCGCGCAAGGCTTCGAGATGAAAGGTTTGCGCGCAAACGCGTAGTCGAAGCAGTCCTGCCGGTCTTCGAGGCCTGGATGCAGCGAGAAGGTGGACGACTCACCTACAGACTTACACAGATAATCACCGGGCACGGGTGCTTCGGTGATTATTTGTGTAGGATCGGTCGTGAGGCGACGGCGGCTTGCTTCCACTGCGATGGGAGCAACCAGGACTCCGCATCGCACACGCTCGCGGTGTGCCCTGCGTGGGAACCCGAGCGGCGGATCCTGGTCCAAGAGATCGGACGGAATCTCTCCCTGCCAGCAGTCGTGTCGGCGATGCTGAGCGGGGATACGGCGTGGAGGGCCGTAGCCTCCTTCTGTGAGACTGTAATGATCCAGAAGGAGGCTGCCGAGCGGGATCGGGAGAGGGCCGATCCCACCCGGAGGCGAAGCCGCCGGGGCACAAACGTGCCTCGTAGCGGCCCCCCTGCCCTGTAGCTCGGGCTTAGAATAACAGCTACGGTGTTCCCCTGCCTGTCGTAAAAGGCGACTAAACGGGGCCTTTGGGGTTGTGGGCAATCAGAGCGGGGGCTCTGTGCGCCCAGAAGCGACCCCAAGGAGGACGATGGGTCGACGTGGTCTCGACTCATCGTGCGATAGCACAGCGAGGGTGCTGGGGGGAGGTGTCAGACTTCCCCCGGGACGAGCTATCAAAGCGCCGCGCTTGGAGGGGTGAGCAGGTACGCGTTCAACACGAGAGCCCGCCCCCCTCTCTATAGCGCAGGTGGCGACCACCGTGGGGTTTTAGCCGGTAAAAGTCCGGCATAACCTGGCCGCTCCCCCCCAGGGCGGTCGGGTATCCTATGAGGATTTCCCCACGCTAATAAAAAAAAAAAAAAAAAAAAAAAAAAAAAAAAGGTACAGCAGATGGTAAAAGACTGTTAACTTTGTAGTTAAGCTAGTTCTCAAGCTTAACAATAAGTATAGTGTCTATCTATATCCTATTATATTCCAAAGGTATTATATCTTGTAGGTATCATGTTTACTAAGGTTTAAGAAATTAAACTGGCTCGCCCCGTAGTTGCACCCATGGGTGGACGTAGTTAGGCGGGAGAGTCAGAATTGTATGTACAATACTCAGAGATGTCCTGTAGATCAGTCATTAATGGAAATAAATATTGTGACTTTGCCTTCTATAAATATATATTCAAATATAATGTTTATACGAAGAAATACAGGAACCACTAGCCGAGACGATTAAGATTCGCTCTCGATACAATATTATTATAAAACCAACTCAATTTTGTGGCTCCGTAACTCAACTTTACTGTGGAAAAAATAGATTTTTTGTTTTGGTCACAGCTTACAAACTACATGCCAGGGTAAGAATAGAAGTTTAAAATAAAAGCTCCATTTTCATGTGGATTTTCTAATTAAGTATATTTGGTGAAGGTCAACATTATTATACAAATCGTGGCATATGGATGGACAGATAGGCAGCAGGGTGACAGGAATAGGGCTCCGTATTGCCCTTGAGGTACGAAATCTAAAAAAATTGGTACTCAATAATATTGATACAAATACAATCATGAAACCACAATGGAATATGTTTTGTTTATGAACCTACGATGAATACATACATATACGGAACATATACATACATATATATATACGGAATCCGAAACCCTCAAAATAAAAATGTTATTAAGCGATATTGAACAATTGTTAAAGTCCAATTAGCAAGTAAAGCTTTCGTAATAATTCATTTTCTCTCATCTGGCTTCTTTATTGCCTCACTAACGTGAGGGCAAAAGGTTGCCACGCCACGTTATTGCGTTTTACGTCAAAGTGTGGATATTTACCCTAGTATAGTACATTCCGTAATCAAGTGTTTTGGTTTAATGATGAATATCACACTATCCCTGAAGCCGAAGTCATTGACTGAGTGTATTCTGTACCGGTGGTAGAGTACATTTTAACGTTCGTAAGTACTCTATCAGGGTCTAGTTTTAGTTTAGATCGTTAGATCTGACAATGGGTACAAATTTTGCTGGGCGAAAAATGGGAGAATTTACCTACGAAAAGAGAATGGTGGTGAGCTTTTTCGGATATTTACTGAAGAGAGTCTACTCTCTCTGCCTGTTACTAACAAATCGGTCATTGATCATGCCTAGTATTCAATTGCTATTATTTGTAATCAACTATCTATCACTACCTGTAAATTCTTTATACTTTAATATAATCATCCACAATCTTACTTGTATAAATAAAATTAAATGTTATTCATCACTCAATTATACACATACCAACACATATCATTTTCTACTTCATCAAATAATCCAAATCGCTCAGTCAAAGTCAAAACAGATTTGCTTACCACATCTCAATAACGTACTACTCATAGAGATGGGTAATGGGTAAAAACCCATTCTTACCATTTGGGTTAAAACCGGGTGATTTGGGTTAAAACCCGATTTTAACCCATTTTTGCCCATTTTACTGGGTGAAAACTCGTATTGTAAAATTATTTCATAATGGATGGTAGTGTTCACTAAAGCTAGTAAAAAATAAAAGCCTTTACTAAAATCTGATACATTTATTAATTATGTATTTAATAAAATACAACGTGTAAAAGGAGTACGCAGTCTAATCATCACTTGAATCGGAAATACGGTCACAATTTAAAAATTCTATATAGTTCAAGCCGGACGTGGATGGTTCAGGGCTGGTAGTACGTGAAGGTGTAGTTTCTATGGGTCTTCGGGATTCCATATGTATTGGTGGTGAGCAAGGCATGCAGTCGTCAGTGTTATCACTTACATCATCTGCGTGTTTGTGTAACAAATTCCAGTTATACGTTAAAAATGTTAATTTTGCTGCTCTTTCTGTAGTGAGTCTGTTTCTTTTCTTACTGTGTATGTTGCTATGAGCACTGAAGGACCGCTCTACAGCAGCAGATGTGCAAGGTACTGTGAGTATTCGGACTGCGACTTTGCTTAATGCTGTGGACCCACATATACCCTTCCACCAAGTTGTTGCTCCTATGTCGTTGATGTTGGTCCATAGAAATCTTCGACTCCAAAACTCATGTCTGGCTCGATAAGATGCCAAGTTTGTCATTACATTTAGCCCTATGCTTTGTCCTACTTCATGAATAAATTCCATAGCGTCGAGCTCTTGGCTTTCGTTAAGTTCAGTTCCTTGGACTGCAGGGTCTAATAAATATGCTGCATAGTGAATTGGTTTTAAGCACATTTGAACTCTCTCATCGACATTAATCATAATTTCATCTTTTTTATCATTATCTATTATTGTGACATCTGGTAAACTAAACAGCAATTTTGACTTCATATTTTTTAATGTCAAAAATACTTTGTGTATATTATTTTCATTTCCTTCTAATTGAAATATTGCGTCAGAAATTGGTTCCATAATAAGTTTGCACTGTCTAATAATTGTCCAAAAATGTTCATCTAATAGTGCTGATTTTTCTTCCGCTGGTAAAAGTGTTGCTTTTTCATGAACAGCTAATGTCTGCAAGGCAACTTTTGTGTTTTCTACACTTTTAAAACTAGTGTAATAACTACCCCATCGGGTATCGCATGGCAGCTTCAATGTTTCGCCAGCATTTTTTTCCTTAACTATTTTTGCAAGAAGGGATGTTAATACTTGACTTTTTTTAATAGTTTTAATCAGATTAATTGCCATATCTTTACAAGCATTTATGACGTTAATTCTGATTATATTTTTGCAAAGCAAGTTTAATGTGTGAGCAGCACAGTTAAGGTAATTAATGTTCGGATGCACATCTTTAACGAGTCGAAAAGCTTTCTGCATATTACTAGCATTATCCCCAATCATGGTACCAAATTTATTTATTCCATACTCAGATAATACATTTAAAATTTCCTTACATATATAATCACTTGTGTGTCGATTTTCTACCGTCGCAATGCTTTTAATAAAAACAGGTTCTGGTTTTGCTATGATAATATTAATTATGCCTTCATTCCTACAATTTGACCAGCCATCCAGCATTAAGTGTAAACATGTTTGCGACATTATGTTTTCTTTCAACTCGTGATGCATTTCCCTGTAAGTTTTATCCAAAATGGTGGTAGATATCGTTTTTCTCGTAGGCAACTTATATAAAGGCTGGAGTTCATTGAAGAAATTGATCCATAGGGGGTGTTCCACTATTGAAAGAGGAGTTCCCGATACATAAATAGCCTTAGCTAATAATGAATGTAAATTTTCTTTATTCACATTTGTCAGACTCACTGAAGATGCACTGCTCTCAATTGGCAAACTTAATTCAGAATCAGGTCTCACATTTTCCTTATCACCTGCTTGTAAAATCATATTACCGACTGCAGATTCTGACGAACTTGGCAATGTATTGGTCCTCAACTGTTGTTTGCAGTTCTCTGGGCAATTAGGACATTTTAATAAATGTCTAGACATTTTTTGCAACTTGGCTACTTTGTATTTTATCTCACAATATTTGCATGTAGCTGATTTGTTCTCAGTTTCTCGAAAATGTTTCCATATTTGTTGGTTTTTTGGCCTCACCATGTTGTCCTGAAACAAAGTAATGGAAAGTTACGTAAGGTTTATTAGACTGATATTATAGAGAGACTCTCAAAAAAAGTGCTCATGTGAATTTGGTTGAAACTAGAAATTTTTCTTCACAATAAATTAATGAGAGAGAGAGAGAGAAAGCTCTATGTAATAACCACCACCCCGCTATAACAAAAGGCTTGTCAAAGAATGCCACCGACGTTTGGTTATTGACTTTTATGACTCTTTTGTTCGGACACCTGCAGGCTTTGAATATAGTCATAAATTTCTAGATTTCAATAATTAATAACTACTTATTTGCACGGCAACTAAGTAAGTCATTTTGTTAAAAGAATATATAGAAATCCATTTTTGATAAAATTTCATTTTTAAAACAAGCTTTTTTTGGTGACTTTATTTTTTGATGACTTTACTTGCATTGTTTTCCAATATACTAATGTATACCGAATATTCAGTCAATCCGACTACTGGCAGTGGGTAAAATTCGAAACATGCAAGTTTCCAACCGCACAAACATAGTTACATACGTACCTACATTGCAAGTTAAAAAAAGCTTATAAAAGATCAAGATTTATTATTTTCTACTTCGTAGTACTTTTCTGACAAACTGCACTCTTGCAGCTGATAAGCATATAAAAAAGCTGGCGAGTTCGAACTAGATTCAAGTTCCCAAATTACGTCCACTACCTACAGGACCACAAGTAAACATTATTATGAATACTTTATATTTATAAATTAATATATAATTATTGTGATTTCGGTAACTGTCAAGAATAAATTTAGGATGAATAAATGCAAATTAGAATTTAGGTTTGGTAGTGAAGTATTTTTTCATATAGTACTTACTTGATGTCTTTTCTCCGGTTAGTAAATCCAGTTCAGAAGTAAATCGTAGTCAGTCGGTATGAGCCAAGGTCATTCAGGTAAAGCAGGATCAGATCACAATGTAACAATTCCAAGTCGTAGATAAAAACACAAAATTAACATAAAACACGCGCACTCTAACCAGCGAGGTAAACTAGAGTGAGCAACTTTTTGGTGAGCCGGCTAAGGAAGGTATAAGCGAGCGCCAGTGTTGCCAATGCAAATTTTTAGGCGGCCGTATACGTGAGGTAAAAAAGCCGTGTGTGGAAAAAGAAAAAAAAATATGGAAAAAGACCAACAGTAGGTCGTGTCACTGCTTATAAAGAGGAAAAACGTTTAATTAATGTTAATTACGTTTTTAACATTCAAAACCTTAAAACAGCGCCATTTGGCAAAATGTTTGCAAATATTTCTCTAGATCTTCTGAAGGGCTACACCGATGTTCGAAATTCGACATAATAGTCGTATAGTACCGGTCCTCTCGAACTACTATATCAAAAAATATTTGGGTGAGTGGGACGGCCCTATACGACGGTAAAACTTCGTGCATCGGAGTAACCCTTCAGTAACATACCAACCCATAAATTAATTAAGTACCGTAGAATTTGCGAAAAGCCTTATAATCTGCTATGCCACAGGGGTGCAGCCGCAGGCCGTGGATTTTGTGATTTTTTGGCCTGAAAGCCGTAGAACACGGTAATTGCCGTAGCATTGGCAACACTGGCGAGCGCGGAAGGGGAAAGAGGATCACTGCATCGCGCCTAGCATCCCCTCCCGCACGGTCTTACCCACGGAATAGAAAAAACCAGACAAAAACCTAAAATCTTAGTTTCCACCCGCCCAAACCACCCAGTGGGTGGATTAAAATGGGTGATAACTGGGTTTTAACCCACTCATTGGTTTTAACCCGGGTGGTTACCCATCTCTAACTACTCAACAATCACGGCATTGCTGTACTCATCTTCTTAACCACTTTTAAGCGCATTTTTCAGAATAAACTAACGGTAATCAATGGCTAATAATACGAATAACACTTTAGCTGAACTGGACTCTTTTACCATTGCCGATGTCCACACATGCCTCCCCTCTAGCTGCCCCAATTACATAAATCCTGCTAGCATATCACTGAAGTTAATACACCAGAATATACGTAGTATTGGTAAAAACCTCGATGAATTCCTTATAGTATTACGCTCTACGGAGCTCGACTACGATATTATGGTTTTCTCTGAATGTTGGCTAAATAAAAACACCAATATCCCGATTTTGGATGGCTATAAAATGTGTCAAACCACTCGAAATAGGAATCAAAATGATGGTGTTGTAGTGTATATTCGTGAAGATCTTGACCATCAATCGATTGAACCGACGTTTACGGAAGCGAATTGCTTGCTTTTAAAAATAAATAATAAAATAGACATTATTGCTATATATCGCTCCCCTTCCTTTACAAAGTTAGACACATTTTACAATGACTTAAATAGCCTTTTAACGTCTCACAGATATGTCCAGAATCTAATATTAGTTGGTGATTTAAACATTAACATCTCACCTAGTTGTTCTAGCATAGATAAAGATCACTACCTTAATTTAGTATCCTCCCATGGGCTAATTCCAGCATTCTACACTCCTACACGATATGATAGTTGTCTTGACCATGTCTTGTTAAAATGTAATAATAAAGTCACTATCATTAAACTGGAGACACAGGTCACGGACCACATACCAATTATTGCTAGTATAAATTTATCAAGAGACAACAAGACAAATAGAACGACTATTACTCGTTTTGATCATAATGCTATTGTACGTGAAATTAATAGTCTTGATTTTTCTCTAGTACTAAATACTAATGACGTGGATTCCGCTGCAAATATTTTAATAAAAATGCTGGGATCAACTATAAATGACCATGCAAAGGAGGTAAGAGTCTCTAAAAGAAAAAATATTTTAAAACCATGGATCTCGGCTGGGCTCTTGAGGTGTATACGTCATAGGGATAAACTTCATAAAAAGGCCAAAGTCAATCCAGATGACTTTATCCTACATAAAACCTATACGCGCTACAGGAATTTCTGTAATAATTTACTGCGAAAAATTAAAAGAGAGTATGAAAGAAGTGAATTTTTGCGAGCCAAAGGAAATCCAAAGAACACATGGGATGTTTTAAAAAAGATTGCTGACATGCAAAATTCGCACTTGCCACCCACAGAACTTCTTAGCTTAACTAGAAATCCAATACTTTCCCTTAATACCGTTAATGAGTTCTTTGCTGGTGTGGGTAAGCGGCTAGCGGATAAAATTATAACTGCCAATCCTCACTCAATAAAATCTGCATGTTCTACAAATCAGTCACAAAGTAATTCGCTTGTCCTACTGCCTGCAGATGAGATCGAGATTGAGACCCTGATTAGAAACTTGCGGCCTAATTGTGCAATTGGTTGGGACTGCATCTCGTCTAAAATTTTAAAAAGCTGCTGTCAGGTTCTTGTTCAACCCCTTACGCACATCTGTAATTTATCAATAATGACAGGGATTTTTCCAGCGGCTTTTAAAGTGGCATTGGTTCACCCTATACACAAATCGGGTCCAAGAAATGTTGTGAACAATTATAGACCAATTTCTATACTAACAGCGATGTCGAAGGTCTTAGAGAAGATAATAAACAATAGATTGAACAGTTTTCTGGAAAAATATAACCTTATCTCTAGCAATCAGTTTGGCTTCCGTGCTCGGGTGTCCACTGAGGACGCAGTCGACTGTTTGACTGGTAATGTCGTTGATAGCTTAGACTCGAAAACAAAATGTTTGGGTATTTTTCTTGATCTCTCAAAGGCCTTCGACACAGTTTCACATCCAATACTTCTTACCAAATTGGATAACATAGGTGTCAGAGGAAGTAATCTTTCCCTACTAGAAAGTTATTTACAAAATCGGACCCAAATGGTTAGTGTTAATAAGTGTCTCAGTGACAAACAAACCCTCTTTTATGGTGTACCCCAAGGTAGTGTGCTGGGCCCTACTTTATTCAAAATTTATATAAACGAACTTTGTGACCTAAAAATTCCAAATTGCAAAATTGTGTCTTACGCTGATGACACTGCACTAATCATCAATGGTAACACCTGGACCGAAGCTAAACATCATGCTGAACATGCTTTACGGATTGTAATGCGTTGGTTGAATAGTAATCTGTTGACTCTAAATATAGAAAAGACAAAGTACCTAACATTTTCATTAAGGAATTGTAATAAGCCGCAAGATGCATTTTCCATCACTGCTCATACTTGTGACCACCTTCCCAATTGTAATTGTTTGCATCTAACTAGATCTAGCACAGTGAAATATTTAGGAGTTATATTGGACGACTCGATGAATTGGCATGCTCAAATAGGCAATGTTTGCTCTAGGGTGCGCAAACTGATCTTTGTGATGAAGAAACTTCGCTCTTCCGCTGATCGCGATATTTTATATATGGTTTACGAGTCTCTATGTAAGTCAATTATTTCATATTGCCTCCCAATATGGGGAGGAGCAGACAAGACTGCTATGATAAAACTAGAGAGAGCACAAAGAGCTGTCTTAAAAGTAATGCTATTCAAACATTTTCGATACTCGACTACGAAATTGTATGAAGAGTGTAAAGTGTTGTCGGTGAGGCAACTGTTTGTGCTCCTCACAGTTCTACGTCGTCACAATTCAGCTGTCCCTGTGCCTATAGACAATTGTTCGCGCCGGAGGAGAATCGCACCATGCCCGCGCGAGTACCATCGTACAGTCTTTGCTACTAGAAACTATAGGTATCTAAGCTCACATTTATATAACAAAGCTGATTCACTTCTACATATTGTGTCCTACGTTAAATTTGAGGTGAAAAACAAACTGAAAGATTGGCTTTCAAGCTTGGACTATGAGATGACTGAGGATTTACTCAGATGATGAAGACTCTGACATTCACATCACACCCACACACACTCACACACACCCCCACACTCTACCCTTGCACACATCCACACGTTTCCTATTGTATTGTATTACAAAGCATTTTTGGCGCTAGTCCTTCACTTTGTATAGAGGTTCACTGACTCCCATAATACAGATTATTCTAGCTTGGGAGTCAGAAGACTCATAGACTTGTATAAATTTTAGCCGTAATTTTTGTGTTAATATGTACTATGCTTTTAATGTGTGGCAATAAATAAAATTATTAAATTAAATTATTATTAAAAAATTATTAAATGAAATACATACTGTGAAGGTGCGTTATAAAAGGTGATTTCTAATTGCAATTCATTATAAAATTAGTATCTACCTATCTCTTTTTCTGCACTTTAATTATTAAACACGTCTCTTTGTTATCATGTCTATATTTTTGTTGTTTTAATTGTTGGGTCACTGGCATTTGATCAAACTATTGTCCACAATAATTACTGCTCTACAATTTTTTCAGTGGAAGTACAGAGCTACAGCAGTTAGAATAGAATAGTAACATAATTCATTAAAAAAAAAAAAAAAAATTCAAAATCATTTATTCAAATAGACCTTCGCAGGCACTTATGAAAAGTCTGACTCTAATACTCTAATACCGGTTCGGAAGGTTGCATTTGCTGAGAAGAGCCGGCAATAAACTCAGCAATTACTCTTTTCAAAACAGGCTTAGATTAATTACATAATATTTACATTCTAATCGCACTGAAAACAATTGCGTGCCCCGGCGCGGCGGCAAAATTACAAAGTAGACTGAAAAAATATTTAATAAGTAAATAAATAGCAAACTTAAGCAGACCAGCCCCCACAAGCAGCACCTGTTCACAAGTATGACGCGTGTGGCAGCCATCGCCCTCCTCGCCATATTGGAGGGAAGTGAGCGACAAAGCATGTAGGTACCAAATGCCAAACATAGACAAGAAGTGAAACTTAAAACTGCTCCACTGCTATACGTGCGGGTATTCTCACAGCTCTTCTAATAATTTTCTTTCTGCAAAAGTAGCATTGCAGTGTAGTTACATTTTAGTTTCTTCCAGTTCTACCTCAAAAGAAAAAAAGGGAATCGCAAGGGATCTTCAAGAAGGGTGTGAAGAAGTTTCTTCAGGGTTGGCAGCGCGCGCAGTGCTTGCAACCCCTGGTGTTGCGAGCGTCCATAGGCTACGGTAAACGCTTGCCATCCGGCGGGCCGTATGCTTGTTTGCCACCTTAGTGGTATAAAAAATTCTCGTTCTCGTTGGCCTAGAATCTTTAAATTGGGCAAGAAGCAAGGCCATGTAGCACAAAGTAAAGGAAGAAATCAGAAAACCGTAAATTTGTGATTCATTCCGTTTACGTCGCGCGTAGCTCTACGTCGCGTCCGTCTACGGTGATTCCGCCTACGTCGAGTCTTGCGACGGTGCGTCTGCTCGCTTATGACGTCATAGTGTACAGTAAGCCTACGAGTCCGACTCGCATTGGGCCGGTTGTTTTTCACTGACTTCGAAATATAAACTAATTAGTCAGTCAGAGGAGAGTTACTACATTGTTATTTTATAATTTTTAGTGCAAACTCATTTTAATTATACCTAGTAACGCATTGGATCAAAAAATAACCTATAAATTAAAGCATTCGTAGAATTTTATTATGCATTCTGTGGTTCATCGAAAGATTACTATTCGTAGACCTCTGTGTCGTAGGCGTAGCAACTGTAGCAGCTAATGCGTAGGTTTTTGCTCCCATGAAACTACGTCATCCACATCGAACATCGTTCACAATGACGTAATAGCAGATTTTTTGTAGGTTAGGTATTGTAGTTGTATTAGGGATTTCAATTGCTGGATCCAGCGCCAGGAGCTGGATCCAGCAATGCGGATCCGCAAATACTTTATTTTTAAATAATGGCGCGCGAACGGCTCAGAAGTCTATGTTGCCACTTTGCTAAGTGCGCGTAAAACTTTTAAGAAATCTGTGCGTCTGGCACTTGCTTCAACTATACATCTCACCAACTACCAGTTAATTTGATTTCTGCAGATAGCCAGATTGCTTCCGTCCGGTTCTCTAGCTCTTATCTTTGATTTATTATGAAGTCATGACCCTCAAACCATTTTTTTCTTCTTTAATATAAGCTTATTACACTATTATTAATATCAAATATTATAAAGGCAATCATGAAATGCATTCCGGTCCATATGCAATGTCAATAAAAGTATAGGTACAATAAAATAGTAATTATTAGTATTCTCGACATTTAAATAATTAATAAAATTTTGTAAGTAACGTAAAATTAATTAAATAATGCAATAATAATGTAATAACGTAGGAAATAAGTTAATTATTGTTATCTCAATGTAATTTTGAAGCGCTCGTGGTGTAGCTTGATAAGCCGTTCTTAATCGATCGGCAAGTTAAGCTACCACTGTCGTGGTTGGTACCTAGGCAGTGGTGTTTCAAATCGAGCGTTTCCGTGCTTCGGAAGGTACGTAAAGCCGTTGGCCCCGTTTATCATTTAATTGTGATAGTCGTTAAGCTAGTTAGAGGCCTTCTAGGCGGCTTAAAAACTCCTACAGTCGGTTGACCACCGATCCGCAGTGGGCACGCGTGGTAGAGTATCTGCCCATTCCCTCTAATTCCTAACTTCAAACTGGGCCTAAATTGAATAAATACTTTTTGCTTTGATTTAAAAATTAATGAATTAATTCAATAGTATTTTCCAAATGCTGACTTGTTCTAAATGATACCAAATGCAGAAAAATATTTGTTGAAAACACTAAATACCTACCTAAAAAATTTTGTGCATGGGCTAAATTCAATATCAGTTTAGTTTCTTGATTATAACTTCCTCAAAAGTACTGGATCAACGCTGAATCCAGCTGGAATTATGACGACCCAGCAAAAATCCAAGTGGTTTGAAAACACTGTTGGATTGTAATCCCTAGTACCTACCTATCTCATATATAGGTTCACATTAGTAAATAATAAAAAAAAATATAAGCAATGCAAAAAGCATTACAAGAAAATTTAAACAATAATCTTTTCTTACATAATTTATAGGTGAGTCAGTAAATTATAGAATAAATACAATTTAAATAAATATTCTGTAATTTCCACATTATGAGAGCTCAAAGTACCGTTTAGTGGGTAAGTTGCCACTACATTAGCAGTTAAGAGCAGCCGCGTTTCGTATTAGTTGTGAACCACAATGCACAATACTAGCTACGAGAGGACAAAGGACAAGTTTTTGTCAACTTCTGAGCTTGCTTCGTTACGTACAGTTCCGAGCCGTTTTATGACACAAATTGCTTTGCTCTTTTGACGAAGAACAAAAACGGCTCCATTAGACGAGGCGGACACTTGCGCTGTGTCTGTGTCAACAGCACTTACTCATCGTCAGAGCAATCAACCTGAGACTCTTCACTGAAAACAAGAAGCTTTCTAACAATTGCGACTGTAAACATTTTGATGATCTATTTTTCGTATATTTAATAATATCTAAGTATAATCACATACTTAATATACTTTTTTTATATGATTGTAATTATTGTGAAACTACCAATTTACCTTTAAGATATCTGTCGTTTTAATAGACAAAAGTTAGATTCTAAGATCATCTCGACATCTTTTTTTAATATCACATATGAGTGTAAAGTATAAGACGTAGGTATAAAGTGCTATATGAGTGTCAGTCGAGAAAGCCTTTCTGTGTCAACCTCGCTGCGCGAAAAGCCTCATGCCCTATATTTTCCATGAAAACAGTTTGTGTGCTTAAAATCTCTTGTGCCACTTCCTTCTAAAAAAACCCTCTCCTTAGCTGTCCTCGATGCAGTAATTGAATTCGACAACTACTTTCTGGATTTGTTAAATAATTAATTGGCCTCATACTATAAAATAAAATAGCCTAAGTATATTTTTCATTATAGGGTAGATCCTAGAGTAAACATGAAATAAAATGCATTAATATTTTATTACATTTATTGTAATGTATTCGTGACAAATGATGACGTACCTACTTTATATAATTACTAAGTATTATTTTGAGCTTAGAGTTCTCTCAATTCCTAAATCAGCCAAGCCAACCAGACTTCCAATCGTAAACAAACAATCACAAAATGATTTGTCAAATATGTACATTATTCACATTACAAATAAATTAAATTATTGTGGTTTAGTACCTATACGTATTGTATGATTTCCATCAAACACCAGGTATTGTAATTCTTTGATATTTATAATTAGTTTTAGGGTTTTATTATTTCATTACCTATTTCATTCATTTAATTTCTTCATGTAAGTATATTAATTCCACAAAATTAAATATAGGATTGTTTAATATCTTATTGCGGGTTAATGCTATTAACATTGATTCGTTTTGAATTTAGAATCTATTACATTCGGTTTTCACTCAACTTTTCTTACGACACAACATTAAATAAAAAAAGGAACACATTTATAATGACAACAATTTGAAGATTTAATACCTATGAGTAAAAATTTTACTTCCATCATTTATAAAATGCAGTTTTTCTTAAAATATAATATCCTAGGTATACTAACTATTCTTTTTTGTTTTTAAAATTCAATTAACCGCAACTTTGTGTCGTTTGGAGAAGCTTGAAATCGATCGCTCAGTTCTTACCCTCACATGCCAGTATCATGTGAAGCTTCTCAACTCACAGTTGCCATACATTTTCAGGTAAAATCTTTATCTACAATCGACTACCACCTAACTACAATTTTATACAATGCTTAAAAATTTTGACTATTCAGTCTGGGTCCTTAAACCTATCACAAATAAACGAATATAACGGAGTAAAATAATTGTATTTATCTATAACTTATATATTACGTGTTTTGAGTTAATTACACAATCTAAACCTAAGTTTTTTACATAAATTAAACTGAAATATCATTTGAATTATTATAAACTTTGTATTAATAATTATACAATATATTCAATGGTAATTAAATATATTTACTTAGCTCAATGTTGGCCGTGACTTGATAAAACTAAAAATAGAGTTGTCTACGGAATCGGAAACCCTTAATATAAAAAAATATCGACGTTAAACTACAAAACATGTATCGAGCTAAATAAATACATCTACTTAATTTACCTAATATCGGTGGAACTCGGTTGACTATACTGAATCTTACAATGGATGAATAAATACCTAATATGGTATTGTTTGCTTGTTCCTTCATACATCCTACATCAAATGCTGTATATTATAACAAGTTTGGCACGTAAACCTACACAATTTATGGTTCGGTTTCTGAAATTTTAACGGGTGTTGAGAACATTAATGAGATGTAATTTTTCGTAACACTTTCCTTAAAACTTTCTACGAAAATAGTCATTATACATTTGGGTTGTTTTGTAGTTTATAAAAAAGGCTTGATTTCTACGACAGGCGTAAAATTCATTATAAATTAATTATGTGTTTTTATTTTAGCGATCCGAACCAAAAAGATAAAAAATAACCCTTATGGTAGCACTCTGTCCGTCCGTCTGTCTGTCACAGCGGTATACATATCATCAACCACTAATTTTAAACATTTCTTAGCCAACAGTAATGCAAATGTAAAAATTCAAAAAATATTTTTATTTTCTTTGTAATAGGGGCTGAAATGGGGGAACGAAACTTCAACGTAGGGTTTTTTTAATCCCTAACACCAGGTAATTGCTGTAAATCATTGAGGAGTTCTCTCGACTGTCTTTCAGCTCCATCATCAGATCAACTCCAGACCATCATGCATTAAATAGCTTTAAAATACTTACTTCATGAAGGGAATTAACAAACGCACTAGTCGCCACGCTTCGAAGATTCCCCTCGATTTCTTTGGGATGCCATCATCAAATCCTGGTTTCCTTATCTTTCACCTTTGGGATATCTCCTTTCCAACAAAAAAAGAATCTTCAAAATCGGTTCATAAACGACGAAGTTATCCGCGAACACACATAAAAAAACCTCTATATTTAAAGTCGGTTAAAAAAAATAAGTTGAAAAAGTTTGCGTATGTAGAGGAAAATCTGAAATAATTACAAATAAGTTTCAGACTAGCAGTTTTTTCATCATCAAAATTCGTAGCCATATAAACTTAGTTATGCGGTTCGGTTTTTTACAACAGTTATGGCCCAAAACCAAGTAATAAGTGTCCAAGGAAGGTGGTACCCTCGTTGAGTGAGTCAGACTCAGACTCGTACAAGTATGAAGACACTCCACCTGATGTTAAGTGGCCACCGACGTGACGCCTATGTACTTAGTAATACTAGAGTGATATACGGGGTGGAGACTTCAAGATGACATATTTTTGAAACCTATGTGGGGTTAGTCATGCTGAACAACTTTTACCTTGGAACCAAAACCGAAATCTCAAAAAAAAAATACTTTTCATACATTATGATATGATCGACTGATCGAGCAACGTTGACATTTTGTGAGAAAAGTTAAAAAAAAACTTTGAGAATTCACTATTGGTCCCATAGTAAAAGTTGTTCAGCTTGACAAACAAAGAATAGAATAGAATAGAACTTTAACCAAACATAGAAATTAAACCCAACATAGGTTTCAAAAATATGCCATCTCGAAATCTCCACCTGTTATATATATGCTTACATAATTATATTCCTTTAATATTTCAGAATCCGAACCATAAATTGTAACGACATTGTTCAAATGACAACACGTCAGGATTTTTACAAAATGCTGATTTGCATTTGTAATTAATATGAACATACTAAAAAACAGTAGTCCCAAATAGACTTGATTATAGTACCATAAATGATGTCACTTTAAAAAAAAAATGATAAGACATACGCATTTTTATTTCTCGTATCATATGCTTATGTCGTTTTATGTTTTCCGTAAATGGCGAAGCAATAACTTTTGGTTTTGCTTGGATGAGTCCGAACACACATCGCAGAAAAAATCGCCTTCTGAAATAAATATATAACAAATATTTTTAACTGCTAGGCAGTATTTTTTCTTCTAATTGTGTTTTTCACAATGAAATACAGTTTGCGCAGCACACAATTTATACTGCACTGTACAAAGTTTCACACGATTTCTCCACGACTTGTTATGTTTAATCGGTCTTATACATGAAGCAAATATATAATAATAAGACCTTTATTAGGACACGACTCGGCCACTCATATTAGATTCGGGGGCTGCCAGTTGAATATGCTGCTTTAGCTGTTTAGATTTTGTACAATAAAGAAGTGATAATTATTAGCTGTATTATAATATAATACATATCAGCACCTTGTATCAAAGGGATTGTTATTTTATGTTTACCGTTACATATATATAAATAAGAATTTCCAAAATAAAAACAGATGTGGCATAAATCTCAATACAAAAACCATAATAATGTAAAATTATGCATTTTTATATGACCGTTCTATACAAAACAACCGCTTGATATTGTTTTATACGTTTGAATAATCCATAAAATCCCCATAATTGATGCTACTGCTAATACTAAACAATCTATTTTCCCCCTAACGGTAAACATAAAATAATATTGTGTTTATCTAAGCATCTACTCAAAATAATATTATTATTATTTTCATTAGGTTATTATGTTGTCCATGTGCGACATCATTGATAATTTATTTTAATATAATATAAATAAAAAACACCACAAATAACCATGAGTTCAATAATTACAAATATTTTTAAGTAACTATCTAAATACACGAAGCGATAAAAATTTAAGAATTTTAATTCAGTTGTTTTAACGAAAATGGTAAAACTATGATCTATTTTATTTGTGTAGACACCTTGTCATACACATTTATGTATACATAGTCGATTATATAGACAGTAATCGCGGATAGTAGGTATAAAACGCGAGAGCATCTATTTTGTTGCTAACTGCCTTTCTCTTATGTAGTATGTACGAAAGTATTACCTATCTAATTACAATCTACGCTTCGGTCGACTATACAAAATACAAACTGTACAAAGTTTAGTTTTGCTTCTTATAGAATAGGTTAGAAGCAACTTAAAATCAAGACATGAAATAGAATTTAATTCAATTTAAACAGTTTGTGCCATGCCCGTAGTAGGTAAAGTTCACATGACGGTTAAAGGCATTTAAAAAAATATTTACTTATGATTGTAAACTTTTGCACAAATAATACCTATACTTATTTACTGGATCCATTTTATCATTTTGGGTACGATTTTATACATATCTAGGTGTTTATTAAAGTATGTAGCTTAACGCATTGCTATGTTTAATTAATGTAGGAAACAATAACAGCGATATCTAAGTACCTATATGGTATTTTACACATTATAATATCTATCAGTTAGTACAACACCTATTTCATGAAAATGATTTTTATTTCTGATTTACTGGTTGCATTTATATTGTAGTTACGCACGTTATTAATGTCATCAATTATTTATTACTTGATTATTAATTATGATAATTGGATGGATGCAAGTCTGTTGGTAGGAAAAAAGCTATAATGACGCTGTTCGTAAGTTAAGTGACTAAACACTGGCGGTAGGTATTTTAATAACTTAATAATATCATATATAAACCGCCAAAAAACGATCAAAATTCTACTTTTATTCATATACCCATGTCGTTGTCTCTCAAAGTTGAGTCTTATCCTATTGCGATGGTAATTTCAAAAAGTTTATATTAATTATCAAATTGACGCGCGTTTGGTGAGATTTTGGTCCAACTCACTTTCCTCTATTACTATTTACTGCGTCTTAATGACCACAAAATAATAAAACAAGCTGGACATTTTACAAAAATACAAAAACAATCGTTGGTAGGTTATCCTCGATGGAGGAAAGCGTATTTTTTAAAACCTATTGTTAATTACGTCCCTCTCAAAGTCTATAGAACGGTAAAGGCACGGTCATGATGTGTATTGCACTTATGGGATTACTTGTCCGTACAGACAGAGAGAAGAAATTTCTTCTAAATGGTTCAAAATACGCTCTAAACTACGAGTCAAGTCGAAGAAAGCATTTCAAGGCACATACTTTTAGAAACAATAGTAGATAAAATGGTATAGTGAGAAGTCGTAGCTGCACCACGAGTCAGGTAGGTTACGTTTACGTCAGATGAGTCGAAATCAGAGCAACCTCTAGAAGCGTAGCCTACGAAAAGGTTCAATGACAATAATCAACTCTAGGTTACTAATTCCGAGCGCTCGGCTACAGTTATGTATGGTACGTCATAGGTACCATTAATTAGTTACAGAGATTTTCATAGGTACACAATAATCATTTTATTCTTACATAGTCTAAATCAAAGCTCTTAAGAGTTCTGTAAGTCATTTACCTGCACATTATCACCATTTTCACATAAAGTTGAAGAACACTTTCCACATACTACACAACCCACATTTTATACATAAATAGATTTCATCATAAAACGTCGATAACTACTGAATACGTTTTAATTATCGCACACTCCGCCGTTCGCTATGGTAGAAATATTATTTCCATTAGTTTTTTCGTGAACACGGCAAGAGTGGTGCGTCGACTCCGGTCAAAAAACTGGAGGTTGGTGCGTTCTGTCACAGGCTCTGCCGAGGCACTCGCCCCGGCAGAAGTATGTAGCGGCATGCAGGAAGGCGGGTGCCCTCGGGTGCGGCGCGGGTGGCGCCGGCGGCGGCAGCACCGGCGACAGGGAGCCGGCGCTTGCGCCCGAGGGGCTGTCCCGATCCGCGGCCGCGGACGGCGGGCGCTACACGTGCGTGCACGCGCCCGCCGCCACGGGTCAGCCGCCCGCCAGGATGTCCTCGGGCTCCGGCGACCAACAGTTGTCTGATAGCCAACACCCGACTACTACTGTTACGAATCCGATGAGCAATGCCAAAACTATATACACCTCGGCGTTCCCTGGAAAACAATTAAAAGTATTTTTGCTGCATCGTAGGATTTTTATATGATAAGCCTGTTTCCGAGAAGGCATTAACATAATTTTGTAAGAAAAGAAAAACTAGGTTTTCAAGAAATCTCACCGAGCTGTTTCCGAATGCCGAGTGGCTGTCGACTGCGCCAGAGTGAATTGATGAGCGTGGGGTCTCCACGAGTGCGCCAGTCGCGATATCCTCGCCCTCTGGAATACTGACTGAATCTGCGTACAAATGCAAAATACTTTAGAGAGGCAGCTCGTTATAACCAAAAATAGAGTAAAAAATAGCCTTGTTTTTATTTATGCCTGTCTACATTATGAAAACAATGGTGCCGATTCTGTTGTAAATCTCACTAAACTAATTTTAGTCACATCACATCTCTTTCTTACGAACATTATTGAAAAAAGATAGAACATATTTAAAGCTGTCAAATTAGTCTTTGCCGTCTTCATTGTTGGGTATTTAGACGTAACCGCGATAGATGGCGACTAAGTTTATAATGAAAACAAGCATTGTAAAATTTTTTTACATCCATTTCTTAAGTTCTTTGTTAGAAAGAGACATAGTGAGATTAAAATTAGTTTAGTTGTAAACAACAGAATCAGCACCAATATCGCAACCATCGCTCGTAATGTGACAGCAAAGCTGCCGAAGGTGCTTTGATCACAAAACTGGCGTGAAGCCAAGCTTTCAATGCCGAAGCACAGTGTCCATACAAATAGGACTTTAATACTGACTTTAGCAAAAAAGCGAAATTGAATTGTTACCATTTTCCGTCCTCAGGATATTTTGATTGCGTTTCGTGCATATGCCTAGTAAATAAGTGGTTCATGCGAATGTGATTAAAACTACCGTGACAAGGTATTATCAAAAATATACTAAAGCAAATTGAATTTAAATCACAAATTGAAAAAATTACGAGAAAAGCTAAATATTATGGAAGTAGGTATGGATTTGATAGATGATGCAGATAATTCTGGATTTGTTGATATACTTAAGAGAGTGTTTTGCTTTTTTGTGATGAACGTTTTACAAAACAATTCAATTTCGCAAAATTGGTTACTCGGTATTAAATTAATAATTTCCGAGTAGTCATTGAATAAACATTTGAGTTTTTTTAATCGACTTCAAAATAAGGAGATTATTTTTATATTAAATTGAAAATTATATGTATTTTATTCCAAATATACAGGTTGTTCTGCCCATACTCAACTGGATGAAAATTCTAACTTGATAAACTTCAATGGTTTTGTTAAATTCATTTTGCAAGTACCGGTCTGTTAACTAAAGCTGGCACGTTCAACATTTACACGTTTCGCTTGTGTAGTGTTTGTGAATAAGCTCGCGGCGTGAAGTCGAACTGCATGCACATCATAAAAAGTCTGTCCATCTCTCTCGTGAGCGGTCAAGCATATGAGTAGGAAGAAGACAGTTATTGTTTTGCTTTTGCTACTGCTCATTATAGAATGATCTTTTTTTGCATTCGTCCGTTAGAATTGACTGACCGTACCGTTACTGTACCGTGAAATTGCATATGTGTGACTACGGTGAACGTGCCAATTTTAGTTAACCGACCATGTAGGGATATAGAATCAAACAGGTATTTATAATATTAAGAACATCACGTTGTATTATATCGTGTAATCACATAAAGTCGATAGAATGAAGCGTATTAGAAAATTGCACGATTATTATTTACACAAAACTCTAACAGAGTGATCTTCAGCTTGTGTCTTGCAGCAAACTGGTATTGAATGCAATTTCGATAGTATATAAATAATGATAGTTGGTATGTACGTTTTTATGTATTGTTTATTTTTGTATGTTATGTATGTACTGCTTTTAAATTGGCTGAAGTATAGACGGAACATTCTGTATAATATGCTTGTGTAAGTAGTAGAATTATGGGGAATATAATAAATGATAATACCTATTAAGAAAACCCTAAGTCACAGATACTTCATAAATTTTGATATCAATCCAACAAATTATCTCTGCCTCCTATGTACAAACTACTTGTAAGTCAAACGTGCAAATTAATATTAATTTGATCATGGTATGTCATGCAGCGGAACTAATCATCCATCGGCAACACTTGATGGTTTATAAGATTTATTTTGTTTTGGCTCCTAATATACATTTAACAAAAAACTTCAGTAATTACATTTTCTAATCAGCAAATTACTTACGTAATCTCGTTGCACCCGTTTCGTTGCGGATAATGAAATATGACATATATACATATAACGATTTTTATAAGCTTACCAATTAGTACACACAATAAAATAACAATTAACATAATTATAAAAACGAAAGTTATATTTTTTTATAAAATACTATGCAATTAAATCGCATAACAATGATTAGGTACATGAAGTAAACCATAAAGTTATTTGCTACAAATATTAACCCACTCATAAAATAAATTAAATGTGTCAAAAATTTTATTGTCCCGTTGTAGGTGAATACTTTATGGTCCACCTTGTGTATGTTGGGGAATTATATTTCATGTAGGTAGTTAATATTTTAAATCATATTGGGTAGGTGATTAATTAATAATCTCTATAGGTATATTATTACCTCAGAAACCAACGACAGTATAGTGTAAAATGTATAGTATGTTTATAGTCTACCCATCTTAGCCTAAGACTCTCCCTCGTAATATTTGATGTGTTTATAATAAAGTTTACATTATAGGAACTAACTGACACGGGGCGAGGGTACCCAAACATAAAAGTATTTTACGAGATGCTTGAAGATATGCGATACTCTCAAATTATGTAATACCCTTTTACTGTGCTCAAGTTGAAAACATTAATTCTTTTATGGATTCATAGTAAAAAACCTACCTAAAAATACTTAGCTTGCAATAATCTACGACTTTCCAGAAAACTTTTGAAGGAATATGTAGAGCAAGAAAAGCAAAGTTAGCACATTAATATTTACATTAGGTACTTGAGGGTTGAAGACTAAACTGTTTTCCCGGGCGTAATCCTACTGAAGCGAGAATATTTTAAAGTTGCCTTATATGTCAACAAATATATTCAATTTTCGAATATATGGAGGTAAACGTAACGTAAGTAGGTACCTACTTTGTTTGTTGTGGGTAAGTGGGTACGAGCCTAGCAATGCCTAGCAATAATCTTAGTGTGGGAAGCATCTGCGACAACCGTAAACTCGTGCACTGGAGGAGCAACTTACAGTACCTCAGTGGCGTAGCGTGGGTTTCAGCCGCCCGGGGCGCTGATAAATTTCTCCGCCCCTCTAAATATACAGTTATCCTAAAGATAACCTAATCGCTCCGAATCGTTTCTTTTCTCATGTCTCACAGAAAGAAGCAAACATTACCAGGCTTATTAGTCGGTACATGGCTGAACTTTGATTTACTCAGAAATATATCCAAAAATCGTATTCAAGGAACTGATAATTGTAGAGATAAGGGCGGCAAAAAATCAACAGGTACACTACAATATAGGTACTTGGGAAATGTTTACAAACTGAATGAAATGATTTAAATATTTATGAGCTTGTTACGGAATCTCCATGCGGATCCCTAATCACACGGTCTTCTAACATTACCAATTACTCAGCATAGTGTCTGATGTCCTACGCTCCGTGAGCACCGCGAGTTTTACGGATTACCGTGGCTTTTTCTAATCGGTGGGACTAGTCGTCCGCGTTAATTTTAAGTTTTAATCTTAAGAAACTTTTGTGGAACGTTTAATATCAGTGAAAATTCTAAATTAGACTCTGGATTTCATTTCAAACTGCACCCTAACGGCCCACTTACATAAGTAGCTTTACCAATTATTATTATTTATTGTGAAATTTTGCCGCCCCCTAAAAGTGACGCCCGGGGCAGAGTTTTTGCTCTAAACACCTTTTTTGTATGAAATTTCGACCTTAGGCCAAATTCAATGCCAGTGAGTGTATTTTGAAATAATTTTTTCCGATATAGTTGACTGTGCTCTTATTTCATGCTCACAGGTAATACGGAAAATTAATTAGTTTATAATATATATTTATGTATGTTCTTCATAATATGTTAATAAAATATTGAAATCAATGTAGCAATGTCAATTTCAAACGACTGAATCTACATAACTTAGTTTGCAAAGCGTGTATAATAAAATTGGACTATTTATCAAAAAAAAAACTGCAGTGCCAAAAGTGCCAATTATTCAGTATTTGGGTAGGTATTTTCTTTTGTTTGCTTGAGTGCTTTATGTGAAAGTATATTACGATTACAGTACTACAAAATAGTATTACAAAAAAGGTTGTCACACTAATTGATTTGTGAAGCTGTGAGATTGTAAGTTTATTAAATAATGAATTGTGTATTCATTTCAGTTGCAATCTTAATTGTTTGCATAAATTATTTTACCATGATGAATAAAATATGAAAAGGATTAAAAAAGTCGGAGCCTATTCAAACATTATGCCAACCGTTTCCAATTATGTAAGTTCCATTGTGCATGTAGACTCTCTAACAAGCTACACGTAAAATAGTCGCTACAGCGAACGCAGCTCTTTGATGCAACCAGCCAACCTTCTTACCGGATGAGATTCTAAGAATAGTTCCTATTTAACTTCTTATGTAAGTATGTTTTTGGAATATTTACCTATGCACAATTTTAATCTACAATGATGAGCAATATAAAAAAACCGGCCAAGCGCGAGTCAGACTCGCGCACCGAGGGTTCCGTACAAACATGTAGGAATATAAGTAAATGCTAGTATAGACCTGAGTATTTGATATGTACTTCAATTTATGACGTATTAAAAGAAAACTACTTACTAGATCTCGTTCAAACCAATTTTCGGTGGAAGTTTGCATGGTAATGTACATCATATATATTTTTTTAGTTTTATCATTCTCTTATTTTAGAAGTTACAGGGAGGGGGGACACACATTTTACCACTTTGGAAGTGTATCTCGCACAAACTATTCAGTTTAGAAAAAAAAATAACAAGTTTCGACAGTATAGTTGATATAGTTTCGGAAGAAAGTGGCTGTGACATACGGACGGACAGACAGAAAGACAGACATGACGAATCCGTAAGGATTCCGTTTTTTGCCATTTGGCTACGGAACCCTAAAAAGTCACTAACATCATGATATATTTCCGATACCACGCAGGTTAGCTTTTTCAGGTGAAAAGCAACATTAAAATTTATTAAATAACACATTAAAAACACCAAATTGATAAAAAAAAGGAATTTAATGTGTTAAATATACCGAAGCTTATATATTAAAACAAGAAAAGTTCGTAAAGCCCTTGGGTCTCGATCTGGAACAGATATAATATGTACCTTCTTCATACAAGCTTTAAATTATTTGATTGTGACCTGTTATATATGCCTATTCTATGTAAATAAATAAAATAAATATAGCGAAGAATAAAACAAAATATGAATGATAAAAAAGAAATTAACTCTAAGAAAGTTAATTTTACTTTTGTCAAAAAAAATTGTTTCCTTCTTTAACACTTTAAATTACTTACCATTTTTGTTTTTAAATGCGTTATTATTTTACTTGAGTGGTTTCAGAAATAATGATCAGTAAATAAATAAATATCCTGGGACATTCCTTACACACGGTCATCTGATCCCAAACTAAGCACAGCTTGTACTATGGAAACCAGATAACTGACATAATACATAATACTACTTTTTGTTTGTATATAAAATACACGTGGTTTTTTTATATTGCTCGTCAGTATTATATTAATACGTCAAGAAAAAACCATGTACCCCTTTTAAGAATATTTTGCGTACGGAGGATTGTGAGATTTGGCATAAGTAGTTTATTTGGAGAGGAAGCAAAACGCTAAAATTCATTTATTTTTCAAAATTAAAAAAACGGTCGAATATCCGTAGTTATATTTAAAATGCCAATGTATTGGTAGCGTTTTACGTTCAACCCTACTGACCCTACAAACTTACCTACTTCTATCATGAAATTGTTGTTTCCTTCCTATCATAGCTATCATGAAATTGGAGGAAATGTGGATGAAGTAATGTGAAATAAAACTTCGAACTAGCAAAACGAAAGTGAACGAAGGTAATTTCGATCGAAATTCCATGAAGAAAGATATTATAAAAAGAAGAAATATTCTTAAAAGGGGTACACCCTTTTAAGAATATTTTGCGTACGGAGGATTGTGAGATTTGGCATAAGTAGTTTATTTGGAGAGGAAGCAAAACGCTAAAATTCATTTATTTTTCAAAATTAAAAAAACGGTCGAATATCCGTAGTTATATTTAAAATGCCAATGTATTGGTAGCGTTTTACGTTCAACCCTACTGACCCTACAAACTTACCTACTTCTATCATGAAATTGTTGTTTCCTTCCTATCATAGCTATCATGAAATTGGAGGAAATGTGGATGAAGTAATGTGAAATAAAACTTCGAACTAGCAAAACGAAAGTGAACGAAGGTAATTTCGATCGAAATTCCATGAAGAAAGATATTCTTCATGCAATGTTCGTTCTTATTTACCACTTAAAGTTTAGTGAAATCTACGGGGAGGTCGTTCGGCCAGCTGTTCGTTATAAAGTATGGTGTTAAGTAAGACATAATGTAGGGTAAAGTGGTGAGTGTGTGTACCTTCGAATACCGCCGACGCCGGCGGGAGGCGCGGTGGAGTGCGGCACCCCCGGCGGCACCTGCGCGCCGCCCTGCACGCCGCCCTGCACACTGCCTTGCGGCGCGCACACACAACACCCTGCACACATTATAACATTCTTGATTTCTCAATTCTCATGCTCATTGACTTAACTTTCATCTTGCCCAGATTCATGTGCCGTGGAATGTCATTACACCGAGACGCCTCTCCGTCCCCATTATCTTTTATCATGATTGCTGCTGTAATAAGGCCGGGTAAAGCTTTCTTTTTACATGAGGTTGAATATCAAAATCGTTTTACGAGGTCATAGCAATATATTTCTTAACCTAATAAGGTTGGCTTCTTACGGCGTGGTTTACACCCTTGTAGAAGGTTTCATTAAAACATTCCGAGTGACCATGAAACTTTCATCAATAAATAATGAAAATATACTTTTATTTTTAACACTAAATATAATATAATATAATAACTACTATACGATTCCATTTGTGATTGTAAACAAACTGACCTACTAAAGGAGCCTTGTAAGTTTATGTACTTTATTGAGATAACTTTTTAATATTGGCCTGAGTGCTTCTGTAAGCTGTGTTTGTTGACCACAGTTAAATTTTCACGAACGTATTATTAAGTCGGTAGGTAGGCAATAAGCTACCCAGCAATATACGACGCGATCCTACTGAGGATCAGTGACGCGTTTATAATAGGCACCTTGTAAGCACAAATTATATGTTTATCCTGTTTACGAGCAGAAGCCAGTGAATCCTATTTATTATGGTGTCGTGGTGACATCATGGTTCAGTCAAATAAAAAATGTTTATTATGAGTTAATGTACAATATATCTATAGGACAAATAAATACAATCTCTCAATTTCAAAGTGTCTGTTTGTATTGTCAAAAAAACAGCCTTTTACTAACTGCATATGAAATACGGTAGCACCAACAAAAAAAGAAGTTGGTCTCTAAAACGGCTGGAACGGGAATATCAAGGGGCAGATAGCTGATGTTATAAGGAGGCTACTTTTATTAGAAAAAATAAAAAGATTTCGTACCCATAGCTTTTATAATAATAAACTAAATATAATATTACATTAGCTTTAGGTACCTATACTTTTGTTTCTCAAAAATCGATTTCTTAATAATAATCGTCACTAAGTGACACAAAGAAAATACTCATTTAAAAAAGCTTATAATAAATGAACAACATACTCGCAAAGCAAGGCGTTATAAAATATATATACCTACTAGCAGACCCCCGCGGTTTCACCCGCGTACGGTTTGAATTTTCTCCTTCGAAAACCAATGCACGCCATAGATATTTTTATAATTAAAACTAAAAACCTATATTATACGTAATTACGTACACAAAAAAATCGAACTCAAAGAATCTTATTTAATTATTATAACATCAAATGAGAAAGAAATTAATTTAACTACAATCAAAATATTCTAATGAAATAGAGAAAATGAACTATTTTTTTTTCATTGGCGTCACACGGGGTGTGTATTTTGCCAATTTCCAGTTATATTATATAAGTTCTAGTCACAATAAATCACTTTCACATTGTCCTCATGCAGTCAGTCACCGTCCAAAACTCAAAATACACGCATTTATGAAAATAAAAATGAAAACGCAACGTCACTCTGCAAGTTCTCGCCAAAAAGTCCGAGAAAATGAACTTCCAAACATATTTCGAATCCTAATCCGTTTAAATATTCTTTAATATTTGACATTCCAATTTTAAAGAGTAATTCAGTTTCCAGAACAAAAGGCAGATAGAGCGCGCGAAACACGGGGGTGAGGCCAAAAAAAACAATTAGGTACAAATTGAAAAACATATACCTGGTATTCGCTATTGAATTTGTATTTGCTATGTTTAAAAGCTGCTGTGTGCTAATTTATTAAAAAGAACGTGTTTTCGTTAAATAAAGATTTTTAAACAAAGCAAATACAAATTCAAATGCGAATACCAGTACGTGGATTTAATTAACCGTAACTTTATTGCAATGAAATTCCGATTGAAATAACCTCTAAATCGGTAGAAATATAACGAAATCAGAAATGGTTCCATTTCTAATGAACCACTGTTTGTATTTGCCGTTATCAGAACGTAAAAAAGATATCAGAAAACCGCTATATTGAACCGATTTCAATTCAAAATACGATTGGAATTTAGTTACGTCATCGCCCCCTGTTCTTTTTTGGCCTCACTCCCGTATTCCGTTCGCTCCATCTGCCTTATTCTGTAATCTGTGAAAATCGGATTGAGATTTCAAACATGTCATTGTGTCAAAATAAAAAATGTTATTTAAATCAAAAGTACTAAGGAGTATTGATATCAACTTCGATGCAAATAACCCCTAAAATAACTTTCTACCCCTTTTTGACCCCGTTAGGCGATGAATTTCAATAAAATACGCAACACATCTCCCATCAATTCTGTTAAGGAATGTTTATGCAAAATTTGAAGTAGATCGGACCAAGGAATCACATTGTCCCATACAAACTTTGCCCCCGTTTTTCACCCCCTTAGGGGTAGAATTTCGGAAAATCCTTTCTTATCTGATGCCTACGTCATACAAAGAACACACCCTCCAAGTTTCAGGTCTCTACGATCAGCGGTTTAGGCTGTGCGTTGATTGTCAGTCAGTCATTCAGGACAAAGCATTTTATATGTATAGATAACCAAAATAAATATAATTACAAAACGTTTGAATAATTTACAATTAAAAATTCAAAAAAACTTGACTGCTAATGTTGGGAATAAGATGAACTAGAAACTTGGGAAAATGAATAATGAAAATCCTTTTTCCTGAAATTGAATGGTGACTGGTAGATGCATTGAATTATTACGCTTAGAACCGAAGTATCGAACAAAAATCGTCGCGAAACGTAAGCCACTTGACAACCAATGTGTGCGGGAGTACCATATAACTACACTCGCTGACGCGCACACAAGCGCACGAGTAATGTTGCAAGCTAAACGAAATTTTTCTGTAAAATTAACCTTCCGATTTCGCCTACCACTAAAATTAGATGTAAGTATTCATACAGTTTACTAAATAGTTTAAACAGTTCTGCATCTTAGTTAATTTATCATAGACAGGCCTGTTATTTATTTATTACTAGTTTAATGGTTATGTTTCATAGTACCTACTTATGTCGGGTATTTTAACATAATAAACCAAGACAATGTGCAGAGCTATGAACGATCGTACAATTTGTAGCTTTCCTTGGTATAATTAATTATAGGTTTCATATATGATAGGTTGTATAGAAAAAGAAGATTAAGTAGTATGTAGGTATTTAGGTAATTACCATTAACACAATACATAAAATTGAAATTTTAAAAGCCTATAAATTAAGCTAGTTAATTAATTAAGTAAATTTAAGCAAATAGAAAAAGATGGTAACAATCATTGAATCTAAGAAACTATTACTATTAATAGTTTCGGAGATATGCGTGGACAAACATACATACACACACCTATGAAATTCAGTATATTTGTTTGGAAGCCCTGATAGATATTCATACATATATAAATATATTATAGTTCCAATAATATTACATACATACGTGTCAAATTGAACATCACCTTTTTTGAAGTCGATTAAAATGACAGCTGGATGTGTAAAGCTGAAGACGGGGATTACAAGGAGAGGGCTCAGCATATTTTGTTATCATACAATAAAGCGGAAAAGTTTTTTGTTTGTTTGTTTAAACGGGTAATCTCTGTAAAAAAAACCTACCTGTAAAACTACTACTGTGTAAAACTACCAGTCTGATTCGAAATTATTTCACTTATATGAAGCTACATTATTCCGAGTATTATAGGCTACTTATCCCAAGAATCGGGTGAAACCGCGGGGGACAGTTAGTCGCCTAGGTATCGGACTCACTATAATAACAACAAATTCAGTATCAATTACGTAAAACAACGCAAATTTGCATACAAACAGCTGGAAACACTTCGCTCGAAATCTGAGTGAAGTATATTTATTTTTGAATTTTGTTATTTTAGATGAATTACGCAATAAAATTAGTGGATTTCCTGTGCAATGTTTCATCAGGATGCTTATCTTTCTTCCCTGATGAATTATGACACAATTTAACTGCACAAACCGTCATATTTATTATTTTTCTGAGAGCTGCACTCACTATAACTTCACTCAGTACACTGACAGCGCGGCGGTCAAATGAAGCCATATATGGCTTCAATTGAATAGATTATTTTTCGCGCGTGTACTTTGTTTCTATGTATAATAATTCAATGGGTAGATGATTTTTTTAATTTTGTTTAGTATCATTTCATCCTCCAAGGCTGCTTCTAATTTTATAAAATCAAAACTTATCAATTACTATACATTGGGATGTTATTTGGTTTATTTATAAAGAATACCTGATAGATACGTGTTCGAGTCAAAAAACCTGTCTTTGTTTCGTTACTTTTGGGATATTGTCATTCTGTTCATCCAGTGTATGTAATAATACCCCGGAACAAAGTAACAGGTGGGAGCACAGGATAACGTCTGTCAGCCGAATTACGCAAGTTGGGGGAATACCTACTTACAACATTCGCGCGCTGCATTGGTACTTAAATCACGAATGGGTTATTTTCAGACAAATAAAACGCTCTTGAAATTAAGGAAATTAGTTTCAATAACAAGAAATAAAAATGAAAAATGTAACTTACCATTGTTGTTAAGTAATAAGTTCTGCATAATTAATCGTATTTATTTTTGCTTATTAGTATATTGGTAAATAAATAAATAAAATAGCATTGTTCTAGGAATCAATAAGCCTGAAAAAAGTTTTTAGGTATTAAATTGTGTTTCAAAATACATAATCGTTAATTCCTTTCAATAAATAAGTAAATTAAAAGAGATCACAGACTGCACCACAAGAAATAAAACCTCGATTGAACAATAATATCAAAGCTATTCATGGTCCTATTCTTGTATAGTCTCGATTCTCTTTTATCTTCATTAAACCTTCAATAAACTTGAATAAAGCTTCAGCTGACATAAATACACAATTGACATCTTTTATGTAGGATATCTATGTATGCCATTGTTTTTTAACCGACTTAAAAAAAAGGAGGAGGTTCTCAATTCGGTTGTATGTTTTTTTTTAATTTTTTTTTTATGTTTGTTACCTCATAACTCCGTCATTTATGAACCGATTTGGAAAATTCTTTTTTTGTCTGGAAGGATACACTTCCCGTTTGGTCCCGTTGTCATCAGATCAGGAGTTGATAACTTCTTCGTGTACTTTGAATTCGGTTTAAGTTTTTTGTAAAACAGTCCAATTATGAAATAATTTGTTTTATTTATGAGTTTCTTTATCCTCAAAAGAAACGAAATTTATTACTAACTGAAATTAGAAATCAATTAGTAACAAAACATTGCACACAAATTTAATCATATCACAGTAATTTAGTCACTTCTCGACAAAATTACTTAGTTCCGATCGTCTTCCCATGATATCTGCTAATTTAAGTGTTGAAGATATTGTCTTATATTAATTTGTTTTCGTTAGTATCTATTAGCCAGCCGACTAACACACTACGCATCACTTGACGCCATAGTGACTCCATTATGACGCTATTGTGTTAGTAGACTATCAAACTGTAAAATGACACAATTTTTACACCACTGAAAGTTCATCAGAACACAATTTTAATAGCAGGACTTGAGCCCCTGAGTAGCATACAGCAAGCATACCTACATCAATTAATACGCCCATATTTTTACCTACATTTTACACAGTATACGAGAAGCATTTGCTTCTAGACGGAGTCGATATGAAATGGACTTGGAGATCTAAAAAGGGTGTAAAACAGATTGTAAATAGCCCTCTTCTAAGTCCGCATGTTGTGAATCCTACATTGCGCGTGACGCGACACGCTCTATGCCGGTTTTTCTTAGTACCTAAGTAAATAATAGTGTCTCATTAAAACAAAAAATCTTCTTATTCTTATTTTTCTTATTCTTCTTTTTTTTTATTTGAAAAAGTCACCTCCGTAATGCTTCAAAATTACACACATACTATTACAATAAAACATAAATAAGAACAGAAATCATAAATTAAGAGATAACATTTTTAACAATCTGACAGTATCAAAGTACGTAACTATATCAAAGTATCGGACAATACTTTGATATTGTTACGACGACTGAAATTCAACCGTACCTAATATTTAATTTTGTTATCTATTCTGTTATTGATGCGATTTATCGTCATGGAATGATAAACAACAAAATGCGGAATACTTACTTGTAAAGTCTGTAAAATATTTGGTCGGTAAACTGCACTAAATTGAATAATAATTTCAAATGGAATTACATGTTTGAACATTTTGAATAAACTGTATCGGTACAAACACACTGAAAAAAATATATATTTAACAGTAACTCAAAATTTGACTACCAATAATCTAAACAGAGTGACTTGCGAACTAAAACTTACCGGTAACAAAACTAGTTTTGGTTCATTACTAAATTATTTGATTAAATATAAGAGATATACGATTAAATGTAACTACAGTTAGTTTCCCGACAGCAAAACGTCAACATACATAACTAGTTTTGTAGAACCTTTTTTTCAGTGCAAAATACAACACCAGTCGTAAACAGAACCAATAATCATAGGTAACCATTGTATATAGCTAACTGCTATACCAACATGAGGCTTTTGCACTTTAGCGTATCAATTTTCGCTAATTTGTAAACTTGTTTACCGCCCGTAAATAATTTGTCTATATCTATACCAGTTTTTTTTGTCGGTAGGTAATGATAGTATATTGTGATACACGTGTGCAAAGTTGGTCATTAAACATGAGGTAGGGAGCCGAGAGTGTAATGGCATATCACCATCGTCGCCAGGTTTATAAACAAAAATATTATGAACGATGAAAGCCAAATCGTTTCAACCGTACCCAGTCTACCCTACCTACTATACCAACATTTTAGAAAGGTAAATATGGGATCTGATATTCAAATACTGCCTGAAAACTATGGGATAATTATTGTTTAACCTAAGAGAAAACGAATGCTCCTCAACATGATAGCATATGGTCTCTACTAGAAATACAAATTGGGCTAGTGATTCTGTTGACATTTATTGAAGCCTCAATTTTACATCGACCGGAATAAGTATGATATCTTTGATTCAATGACAAGTTTCTATTTTATTTCACAAACTAAATGTCTTAACATTGCTTGAACCTACAGTAAACCTCTGAGTTGTCTATTTCCATTCCATTAAAAGTTTCTACGAATGGTGTGCCGGATATTTGAACACGCCTCGGTATCCGATTCTTTTGGGCAAAACTTTGTTTTTACTGATCTATTCAATATAGCAAACCAATATACTTTTGTCGTAGCATAAAATAAAGTAATGCTCGAAGCCAAATCCATTACCTACTCTTGTAAAACTTGTACTACAACGATCAATCGTTACTCTTGCAAATAAACGAAGTCCTTTCATTAATTGCAAACTGCAAGAACCATACCTATCCTTACAATGAACAATTTCTATTATTTAAAGATCTAAATTAATGAACAGATAAATTAATTGTATTGGATTCAGGTTCAGATTATTATCATTGTATTGGACGCTGCGCTGTATACCAGCATAGCGACCTGACCAATTACAAAGAATGGTAATATCATTCGAGGCATAATATTATAAGATATTGCTTTGCAGAGGAGAGCACATTATAGTTCCGTACATAGGCCGTATAGTATACCGTTTAATCAAAAAGATTATTACATTTTTTTAACTATTTAATTTGCTTAGAAAATCTCTAAAATATCAATAAAATATTCAACATGATAAAACACATAAATTTCTCGTCATAAGGGAAAAGTCATTACACACAGTTTGTATAATTTATACCATGAAGTTGTAGCCATAAAAAGTTTCAAAGTTACAAAGTTAGCTTCTTGTTTTCATGCAATATTTATAGGAAAGCAAGATTATCTATGTTCCTTATATGTATGTATAAAAAAATTAAAGCCACATAGGCTTATTTATGTGTTTTTTTTTAAATTATTTTTGTGTTTTTTTTTTGTTGTTTCAAAGTCACAATGTTAGCTTCTTGTTTTCATGTAATATCTATGTTCTTTATCTGTATTTATGTGGCTTTAAATTCCAGCACTCTTAATTCACTGTTAATTCAATTCAGGTGTAGTAAACACCACTAGGTGGGTAACAGTCAAACTTTATTTTACCTTCATCTATAGCCTCTTTTAGTTCACTGCTTTAAATACACAGCTGAGGCATTCGAATAAGTAGGATCATCGCCCTCCGCAAGCAACCATGCAGCTCCATTTGAGTCTCGCATCGCAACTCGCAACTCTCGCCATTGACGGGGAGTCCATCCTCACACATTGAAACCAGAATTGTTTCGAACTGTGCGGGCTCAAAGGAGCTTTCTTCCGCGGACGCTCAGATTGTGGAATGAGCTCCTCGCCGTGGTTTTCCCAATGGAGTACAGCATGGGGTTCTCAAAAAGGGTGTGAAGAGATTTCTTTAGGGTCGGAAACGCGCGATTGATTTCCCTGGTGTTGCAAGCGTCCATAGGCTACGGTAACTGCTTACCATTAGGCGGGCCATATGCTTGTTTGCCATCTTAGTGGTATAAAAAAAAAGTATTTTAAATAAAAAATGTCCCATTTTCAAAAATTAATCAGGATTGCTTCATTTTTTTGGCATTAGATTTGGGTGTGTTACTGAAAATGTATAATAATTTGAAACATATACCGGCGAGTGCTGCGATAGCTGCCAACGTAAGGAGGGCGGAGCGGCTGCGTGCCATGTCAGCAGGGCATGCCGCGCGGTGCGGGCCGCGTCATCGCCGCGACATGCCTCCGCGGCGCTCCCGAGCTACCTCCGCACCCTGATGCTCCTCTCACCTATTACGAGAACCTGCAACAAGTTATATCCTACTATAATATGCATAAAGCAATGTGGTTCTTCAAGAAGGTTGTTAATAGCTTTTTGCAGGGTCGGCATCGCGATAAGATGTTGTTTAAACATTTGCAATACCAGGGGGGTTGCCAATGTGCTGCCGACCTTGAAGAGCTCTTTTTAGGCCTCTTTTGAAGAACTCCATATCGTAGCGCTGAGGGTAACCGTAATGGGGAGCTCATTCCACATCCTAATGATCTGCAGTAGGAACGAATCACGGAATATTTGGCATCATTAGATGAAAACATATCAAATTAAAGAATATAAGTTCAAGACATAGTAAAGCGTGGTGGGCGACAGTGTGCACCTGGCTAGCTACATAGTAACAGTACGTAGAGTATTGGGGTGGATTCGGATGCGAACCGTACAAGTAATACAAAAAATTATATAAAATTTAAATATTTTCAATGGAATACGTCGTACTCTTTCGCTGACTTCAAATCAGTGCCAGATTAGAGTTATTTAATACTTTTTAGTGTATTTTGAAGTCGATAAAAAAAATTAAATTACTTTTTTATATCGTCATTTTTAGTTTTTCCTAAATGCACTAGAATTTGACCAAAGTTTTGAGATGTCTTTCCTTTGACACCACACCCGTAGCTCGTATCAATAAGCCAGGCCATCACACATATTCGTCCATATCTTGAAAACTACTGAATCATTTTTAGTTTCTCTTAAATGCACTAGAATTTGACCAAGGTTTTGAGATGTTTTTTAACCGACTTCAAAAAAGGAGGAGGTTCTCTATTCGGTTGTATGTTTTTTTTTTTTTTTATGTTTGTTACCTCATAACTCCGTCATTTATTAACCGATTTGGAAAATTATTTTTTTGTCTGGAAGGGTACACTTCCCGTTTGGTCCGATTAGGATTTTATTACTTCTTAGTGTACTTTGAAGTCGGTTTAAGTTTTTTGTAAAACAGTCCAATTATCCTTTGACACCACACCCGTAGCTCGTATCAATAAGCCAGGCCATCACACATATTTGTCCATATCTTGAAAACTACTGAACCGATTTCGATGAAACTTGCACTGTTCCCTAAGTTGAAGAAAATTTAAACCAATAAAAAAATAATGGTCACAATCCGATAATTATCTTCGGAGATATGCGTGGACAAACATACATACATTCATACATACAAACATACTTACAAACATACATACAAACATACATACAAACATACATACATACACCTATGAAATTTTGTATATTTGTTTGGAAGCCTTAATAGATTATCATATGTGAATATAATGCAGTTCCAATAATATTAAATACATACGTGTCGAATTGATAATCTCCATTTTTTTGAAGTCGAAAATACACAGGGTATAAGAGCAAGAAGGTGCTCGCCATAGAGTACATTTGTATATAGGAGAGTGCTCGCTCAGTAGATCATGGCTGACGATGATTTACTGAACTGTTTCTCTGAATTCTGTATGATATTTAATTCATTGTTAATTAGATATTTAGATTATTTTGTACATAGATTTTGTATATATTTATAGTTTATATTTTATGTTTTTTATAATTATAACATTCAAAACCGTTTATAACGACTTCGAAATGGTCCTTCGAAGGTCATCGGTTACAGTTGTTATAGCTGACCGACAGTCGTTTGTACGTAGTATTTATATACTCTGAGTTATAACCAACCAATATTTAAAGAAAACAAAAATGCCGGAACCTCGATTTCGTCGTAATATCCGGTAAATCGTCATTATAAATGGTTTTGACTGTAATACGCAACTCCCAAAAAAATTATACAAGTAATAATTTCGATTATCAGTTTTTTATTTTCTTTCATTGTTACCAATGAGAAAACTGTCGTTCAGCGGCAAATAAATCAATGCACAACAGGTGGTCCATATTTTATGGTTATTACTAGCCTACAATTAATTTGTCTGTGTCTGGGGAAAATGTGGGGTGTCGTTGAAATAGTGGGAAGGCGTAGCGCCACCGCCGCGCCGCGCCGCCGCCGCCGCCGCTCGGAGATCACGCGTCTGCCTATCTGCGTCTCGTAGGCGGCGGCGCGGGCGGGCGGCGGCTGGCGGCCGGGGTCGGCACTCGGCAGTCGGCGGTGAGGGTCATGCTCGCCAAAACATCCGTTCAAATGATATCCGGGGAATGTCGTTATTAGAGATTTATTTTCTTTGCAAAACTAAGGTTTATTTTGTAGTATGGAAAGTCATGATTTCAGAAAATAAATGTTCTGACATATTGTATTTGTGTGTTTATTGTTATTTATACAATAGTCTCCATATACACGTCTCGTAACAATAGTGTTACGAAACTAGCCGCTGTAACTAATTGTTTTATATTTATTTATGTTCGGAATTCAAATGCAATAATACTTAATGTTGGATAGATACTGTAGTAATGTATAGTACAGTCGATTACAATGTGATATATTTATTTAATGTTACACAATTATATATCCTCTTGGATGCAATAAATAATAATAAAGAAATAAATAATTTACTAGTAAGTGCAATATAATTCGCGAGCCTGTGATAAATGTGTGTGGGCTGAACTCGTGAAAGAACAATAAATGTCACGCACTTGAGAATTCATAACCATCGATTCCAATGTAAGGAAGACATTTTATTTCTTCTACAGAACTAAAAAATACTGCGTTATATAATTTGGTAGTATGTTTGTTTAGGATGATTTAATAACTGGGGGCCTACCCCCATCTTTTACAAAACAACCTTATTGCAATACTGTTTTGTTTCCAGCATATAATAACCTTATTTATATTCGTACCATGACCTCTACCAAACACTATTGTTATATGATTGTTATATTCCTGCTAAGACCGAATGATTTTTGAGAATTTGTCTATGGGCTCACTAAAGATGAAAAGAAATAACGCTATGGGCCTAAGCAACTTTCTCTCTCTTAATAATTCTCATCTCTGTCACTCATCCATACTCTCTCGCTCTTTCAAACAACCTTATTCTTCTTTTCGTACCATGATGTCCCTAAAACAAGCTTATTTTATGCATGAAAACAACCTTGTTTATTTACCATAATGGTTCATTCAATTCGTACCATGAGCTATTTTTTATAAGGTTTTGACAATTAACATTATTGTTTTAATGTCAAATTTAGCAATCTTATATACGTTGTATTTACAAGCTGAAAATAACATTGTTTTCCAAATTTATGTTATAAAAATCTATTATAGTGTCATATAAAGTAATTATATCGAATTTATTTACTTATAGAATGAATATATCAGGATTGCGAGATTAGGTATCATCCCAAAATAATATAACCGATTGTTTATAAAGTTTTTGATTGCACTTGTCGTTCACTACACAACTATGCATCTACGTTAGTAATATCGATCCCTCGACCCTTAGCCTTAGATTTATTTAGATGAAGCGGAGCTTTAAATAGCGTGTTTATATATTTAGTGACTTTTCATTTAGGTACCTACCCACTATTAATATCCTGTTTTCATTATAACCAACGTACATCGAATAACCCCAGATTAATCCATAAAGTTAACTTTCCTGCAGTGTTAGTACACAGAGTAGTCCCTGTGTTCCTGGAATCCAAACTACCTAGATTCTCTGGCAAATTTTCTAAAATTGGTCGTAACCTACATTAGCCTGGATGGAATATATTACTGTCAACTGACAGACGACAGACTTATAATAATCTATAAAGATAATCATTTTAACCATCTAATGTAGTAAAATATTAATTAAGTATTATATATTTGTATTGAAAACTCAACTCACAACAATCTGCTATACTGTTGCAGAGCAGATGTAACCGTGTGGGAAATTCTAAAATACACATCCATTGGACCTAACTTTCTGTAGCCTTTGTGGCTATGGATAGAACCGTGGGGGTCTGAAGCTCGCTGATTTGCTCACACATTATCATCAAAACCTCGGCAAACCGGTTGGTGGGGAGCTTTTTGTGACAACGCATTAGCTTGGCTATCCAAAGAGGAAACACTGCCAATAACGAGCTTGAACCTGGAACCTTGTCGATGATCGACAACAGCGGCAAATATTTATATACCTACATACACATAATATGTTTAATTCCAAGACCTGCAACTACAGTAGGATTCCCGTCAATAACACAATGAATAAAAACACGAAAGTATTATGTACCTACATTCTTTATTCACATAAGTTTAATGAGAGTAAGATAATTATACACAATATAAGTATGGCATTAAACAATCTTGCAGATACAGATTCAAACTTTATTTCAGCGTTTATAGGTTCTTAGACTTCACTTTAGACCAGCCTCTCCATATCTACGTACACTTTTTTGAGAGTACTCCTTCGCTTGTAGATATCGATTGAAGGCGGTATTTTTGGTCTGTTTGTATTTAACCATTTCTACCTGCTGACTGGATCTCTGACGAACTCTTCGGCTACAACTCTACAAAATGAATTGCAACATTTGTGCAACTTACAAATGTTTATAACCAAGACATCTTAAATTTCATGCACTGAATATTACTGTCGAATATACTATTAAGATGTTTCCATATTGATTGCACTTTGTTTGTTATTAAATTACATAAATAAATGTATTTAATAACTAAATATCTTGGATATCTTTATTAGACATTTGAGTATGACAAGAATGACAGGTAAATATTTTGTTCCGATTCATTTCATTTGATAATCTAGAGTCGGCAGTCTATATATTTTTTCAATTAATTTCCTTACGAAGAGTAATAACATTTTAAAATATTTGTATGCATTTTATAGAAATTACTCGAAAATATTTTATTCTTTTAGTTACTTATACTTTACAATTAGTTTAATTTAATACTTTGCTAAAAGATGAAGAACCTCAAATCATTTCGGTCCAACGTGTGAAAGAAATGGCACTATACAGTTAATATATCGTTATTTCTTTTTATCTTTTATCAGGTTGTAGCAAGCCATAGACAAATTCTTACAAATCATTCATTCTTTCTCGGCACTTAGCAATGTTATATCAATGTTGAACGATTGAGCTCATGGTACGAATCAAAGTAATATTATTATAAGGTGAAAACAAAACAGTCTGGCAATAAGGTTATTTTGTGACAGAAGATGATGGCCCTATAGGATGGAACGGGACAAAAAAAAATACTTGTCAATTGTGACGCACGAATTTTGAAACTCAATGTGCCCTGTTGCACTACATAATATTTTGAAATAATACAAATATTTATTTCATGTATATCGACTTTTATATTACTTGAATTAATATTACTTAGGTCAATATGAAAACAAGGCAAGGGGCCGCCGTTCAATAGTGATATTCAGTGAATGAAATTTAATATGGCATGGTTACAAACAGAAGTAATTCAAGTATTATTTTATTCATTTTGCAGTGAAGAATTCGCCGGAATTCAAAGTAACTACTCTAAGAAATGTGCTGGAGAGAAATAGGTACCTAATCCTCAACTAGCAAAGCAATGGAGCACTTCTTGGTCATTACAAAAACTGAGACAAAGTTCATACATAAATATATACCTAGGTAGGTTTATATTTATGTATGGCACTTCAGTCTTAATACCTATAGTCTAGGCAGGTACCTATTGTCTTTAAATTATATGAATAAAGAATTTACCACAGGAATCAACACATATTTTTATTTATTACCTTTTGTCAGGAATGCTACTGTAGTTGCAGGTCATACAATGAAACATTATGTGTATTTAGGTATATAAACGTTTATGAATACAGTACAATCACAGTAAAGCTTAATTAATCTATACGATATTAAATATTTACAACAAATAAATGAAATACCTACAATCTAGCACTCGTATATAAATTTTCCTCTAGGCTGCCGTAGATTATCGGCAAGGTTCCCAACAGGCTAGCCAAGCTAATGCGTTGGCGGAAAAAGCTCCCCGCCCGAGGCCTCGATTATTTTGGTGACAATATGCGAGCGACTCGGTGAGCTTCAAACCCATACGGTCGTATGGTTTCGATAGCAAATGGCATTTTGGTCCATTGCATGCGAAAGTGTTGATTCCTCACGTAGCATAGATGCATACCACGTCGCTTTCGTGTATCTATTATTGGCTTCTTTGGTATTTGCTTCCAAAAACACAAATAGTTCATATTCATTTGCCATCTTGAAATGCTAGATGGCAAACGCTAGAAGGCTAGAGATACACAATTAATTCGATAAGTTAAATAAATACGATCTACTGACTTTATATCACTATAATAATAGATATTTTTATCATACGTTTGGATAATTCGTCGCGTATATAATGTTATATTTTGATTGATATATGCAATTGACATAAAAACCATAATGCTAGTTGTCAAAAGACACATCATGGTACGATTTGAATGAACGATTAGAGGTGACGTCATCAAACCTGCTAACAAAACAATATTGTTTTATGCCTATAATAAGCTTATTTTTAAGGATGTCATGGTACGAAAACGCAAAATAAGGTTATTTTAACCTTGTTTTAAGAGCTTGTGGTAGGCCCCCTGCTCTTTTTCAAATCAAAATTCGAATCGTACCTACCTACTTTAAAAAGTATAACGTAAAGTATGAGAATCATAGATTCACCTTTTTGGTAATAAAATCTTCTAAATATAAAACAGATTTTCATCAGTCCTATAACTAATCATAATAAACTAGCAATTATAGATTGTTTTTCTGATTTCATAAAATATATAGGCTTTTATAATAATCTGAGCATTAAAAGCTTTGTACGACACGTTTTCTGATTTTTTAAATGCTAGGTACCAGACGAGGAGAACAACACAAATATAAGTCTATATAGATGACGCCAGTGTATGTACTTCACGAGTCAAAAGCTGTGCAAAAAGGGAGAGCAATGCTCTTCTTTTGAAACTGTTTCGCGCGGACAGGGAACTTATCCATCAGACCTGTGTAGCGATAGCGAGGGATGTGTTTAGCTGACAAATAGGATAGCTTCATTTTCACGTTAAAGTTCTAATGCCAGCCTAACTAAATCAATCTTGTGACATTTATGGTAGGTATAAAACAGTAACACGCTTGGTTTTCATATGGACGCACGGATGGAGGGACTTGCGTTAGCTAAGTATTAAGATTTACGTCTGTGGAGAACACTCTCTCATTTTCAACAGATGTCGGTTTTATTGTGTTTAAAGCTCGGTAAAGTAGTTCCAAACTTTCAGTACGTTTTGCGGTTGCTTCAAACAGGAATAGTCTTTTTGTTGTAGCTTTTGATTTTGTTGCAATATTTTCGGCTATAACAACCGTGTCTCGAGTCACTATCCAAAAATCCCGGGACAAACTCTAGTACCTTAAAAAAGACTTCTTCATCGCTGGAATATTTGTTCCCACGTAATTCTTTTTAGGGTTCCCTACCAACGGGTGCAACGGGAACCTATTACTAAGCCTTCGTCAATCCGTCTGTCTGTTAGTGGGCTGTATCATGAACCGTAACAGGTGCAGTTGGAATTTTCACAAAATGTGTATTTCTATTGCCGGTATAACAACAAATAATAAAAATGAAATAAAATTAAACGACTCCACCTATGCCAGTTTTTTCATTTTTTAAACAGATAATAAATACTTAATCACTCGTTAGACTATAGTGTAGGTAGTTGATTAAAAATATCTAACAGAGCAACGGGACTCTTGTGGACGAGAGCATTGACAAGGAAAGTAGGATACCTTTCATGAATTTATCTCTTCTTTTCTTTTTGATGGCTTTTTAACTACCTCAGGATTGAAGCGTAGTATTTTCCGATTATGGAAACGCCTTTATCTTCGTGATTTATATACAAGATTCCTTCTGTATCCCTTCCGGCTGACTGTAACACCTTAAGTTTATTGTGTGGTGCCCTGCCCTTTTTATGCCAGTCTTGCTTGGACTCATGTTCATAATGATGAACGCAAATTCTATCCGCAGTAGCAATTTGACTCAATACATTATTGCAGAGTTCCATAAGCACAAGGCTAAATTCAACGTGTTGTTGTTTTTGCCGAAGTTGGAGCATTCTCGGCACCCACCCATCTTACGCTGACCTAGTCATGATAAAATAATCATGAAGAATCACCATATTGATATTATTGTACCATTTGCCATATTATATAGGTACTTTTTTCCATTGGAATTGCTTGGTCAACAATAATTCAAAGACTTGACAAAACTTCATATTTACGCTTATCCTAGCTAACGCCCTTGCTTGAACCTCAGAGTAGATAAATACTACGTACAACAGAGGGTCAGCGCCCATACTTCAAAAGTTACCACCGTAACTCGCGCAAGTACAGCGACGGTGGTGAGTCAAAGGTACTATTTGCTAGTCTTGGCACGTATGTCACTACAGCAATGTTAGTTTTGTCAGTAAATGACAACAGATGTCACTTTTTATAGAACAGTATTTTAAAGGACGATGGGCACTTTTTATTTTTTCCTAACATTTCCAATTCTATGGTATAAACATTTTTTTATTGTTTGAAGTTTTTAATTTAAAAGGCGTGAAAGTTAAAAAGTTTAAATAATGCTTACCTAATTATATCCTTTAACATTTTACCATTTTTTGCCTGGTTGGCTGAATCCTAAAGTATAGGGCATAGCGACAAATGCTGAAAGGAGCCCCAAGGCCGATTTTAATAATAAATAAAACTGTATACTTGGTACTCGTTGATTTGAAAAAAAAAAAACTGTATTATTACTCCATCTCATAGTGTCGCTTATAAAGATCTATTTCTGGGAAACAAATAATTTCTGTGGAAAATTAATGGAAACATCTATTTATTAAGGAACCACTACATACATCTAGTCTGGTCGCAGTACTACAAGCTCTGGAAAGACTTGAAACAGCCACCTAAGAAACCACTATTTTATTTTTGTTATATTTATTAAACTTTAATCAAATGTTTGAATTGACGCTGTATAGTTTACAAATATGTTTTGGAAAACATATTGCCCGCATAATAATATATAACAGGTTGCCCGCGATACAGGATTATCCTAGTGCGGGGACCATTGTTTAATTATCTGTGTAATTTTTTACTTTTTAAAATAAATTATTTGATTTGATTTGACGCCCATTGTTTTTAATACATAGAACGGCTCAAGGATATATATAAGGATAGGTTTCAATGTGTGAGGATGGACTCCCCGTCGATGGCGAAAGTTGCGATGGTGGAAGGTTGCCGTGGTCATCAAGTCGAACAATTCCTTGGAACACTCCCCGTTGTACAAGCGGTAGAACACACATAAGGCAAAGTCTCTCCTCAAACTGAGAGGCTCGTAACCGTTCGTGAGCTCGGGATCGTCGACAATTCTAGCGGCACGTCGCTGAACCGAGTCTAAAGGCAACATATGAGGCCGGACTTGCGACTTATAAAGATGCAGCCTTTGCCCCGATGTGAAGCACTGCCTCGCTCTGTTGAGCACTCCAAGCTTTTGGATGCCAGCTTAATCTTGTCTTCCAAGTGACTTCGGAACAAAACGTCGCTAGAAATGTCGACGCCAAGAATCCCAATGCTTTGACTGATGTTCAAGGAAGTGTTCTGGAACTGTGGAGCCACAGACCATGGGATTTTCTAAGCGGTGAACGCGCAGGCTTGAGTCTTGGTGGGGTTGAAATGGACTAGGTTTAGTCGAACCCAATCGGAGACACAAGCTAGTGTACTCTCGATTTCAGACATCAGCCGTTCGCGGCTTTCCTCCACCTCGGAACGATTTGCACGGCCCGTATAATGAGCGTCCCCTGTACTGTCGTCCGCATAGCAATGAATGATATGCTGTCTATTGACGGCATTCATTGCTATGCAGAAGGAACAGTGTTGGGGACAGCACAGAGCCTTGCCGGCATTCATGTCCATGCTATTAGAGTAGCTACCGTCGACGACGGCTCTTATGCTTCTGCTGGACAGAAAGCTGGCAACCCATTTGCATAATCCCTCGAGAAGCCCGTATGATGGTAACTTCCTTAGAAGACACCTGTGCCAGACCCGATCGAACGCCTTCGCTACATCTAGGCTCACTGCCAATGCCTCACCTTGACTCTCGATGCAGTGGCGTGCCTAGGGTTTCAGAATAGGGCATGCCGAGAGATATGTTAATGTAGATAAATCCGTCAGTAGTGTATCAGTCGTATTTTTAAACCGAATGGTGTGTATATACAGGTCGGTTAACTAAAGCTGGCACGTTTCAACACATTTACACCGTCTCTCTCGCGCAAAGTCAAGCTTATGAGTATGAAGGAGACAGTTATTGTTTTGCTTTTGCTACTGCTCATAAATATAGAGTGGTCTATTTTTGCATTCGTCCATTAGACTTGACTGATTGCAAATTTATGAGTACTGTGAACGTGCCAGCTTTCGTTAACCGACCTGTAAGGCGCCTCGGGCAGTGGCGGTACGTCCATACAAGCCCAAAAGCCGGGCTTGCCCTACTAAAATAATTCTCGAACAAGAATATAAACTTCCGAACTATTTAAAAGTTCGCGCTCTTCGCTATTATTGCTTTTCGATGTCATCAACCCCCGAGGCGCCTTATATACACACCATTCGGTTTAAAACTAGGTAGGTACGGTATATCTATATCTGTGTACGACCCGCCTCGCACCACCTCGCACGGTCAGTCATGGCGTCTCGCTCGCACGCGTGGGCTTGCAACCGGGCTTCGTTGCCAGCGAGTGTATCTCTTTCTAACCTATGAAAAACTATCCATAATGAGATATAACTATTGTTGGTTTATATAGCACAACAGTATGAGATATTTGAGATAATGAAGCCTTGCATGCGTATGAAGTTGGTTGTGACGGTTCGTAGTGAATGCGAAATGACGAACATCGCGCATGCGCCCCGCCTGTGGCCCCGCTCGCGCCGTTTGCGTCTAATTTCATTACATATGCATTTGTTTGAGCGAAAGTTGTTTTTTTTTAATTGGGAACCCTGCGAAATTTCCAAAAGACCTTGCATGAAACTGCAGAATTTCCGATCACTCTGGTGATTATATAACTGTTAGTATTCCATTTTGTTCGTGCGCCTACTTGAGGGCGCCAGGGTATTGCTTGCACCCGGGCACAATAAATAATAGAACTAACGTACAGAAATTGCACACTTTTGATCTTGAGGGATTGCCGCCGTTTTAATAGCCTACAATATTTGCAGAGCACTAAGTTAATTCTTAATTACACCTTAACGCCACGCACATTAAAACGCAATGCCTTTGTATTTATAATTTACCGAAATGACCTTACGACCGTTAGGGTTACCTACCTATATCAACTACACCTAATTAATTAGGATACTGATAAAAACACCGTGTAAAATTAACAAAATATATGTACTTACTGTCTTACACTTCAGAATCTTGCAGTAACTTAAAAACCAACAACTTAAATAAAATCTGTTTATTGCGACAGCCGTTAAACTCAAATTATTAGTGTTACGGTTCTCCATTATAACAAAGTGCAGTGATAATTGATAAATAAATATATTTCCTAGGTTAACATCGCACAAGAAAACAAATAATCACGCATTCTGATTTTGGCTCCGACACAATTGCGTACAGTGTGCTCGCAAGCGCGTGGCGGCCCCGACAGTTTAGTCGAGCCCAGCTCGAAGCGAGCTGTAGATGCTTATCGTGGTAGATATAGGCAAGTGACAGAGGCCTGACCCGGCGCTATATAGGCTATTGCCGGCCCTGATTAGGGAACGATTAAAAATAGGTCAAGATAGCAATTTCTTAATCTTCTATATGTTTTAAAAACCACTTTAATACCGAGCAAGCGAAGAGTCTCCGTTTCAGCTTGGACAAAAATGCTTTCGTATGTATGTCCAGATAACCGGCTGTTCTCCACTACAGGTCAAATTACTCATCCGATTCTCCATAAATTTTGTGAGCAGGGTCGGTGATTTACGAATGGCTTTAATCCTTTTGACCATAAAAGACTTAATAATTGTTCTTATTTGATATTTTGTTGAATAAATGAAACCACTATACGTTTTCCTGCACTAGCTAGATACAGACTTAAGCCCATAAAAACAAATGAAATACAATTGGTACGAAACTGCCCATTGTACTTTTAAAAATAATCGTTGTAGATTTCAAAATATTTAGACTATATTTATTTACCGTTGAAGTCTCTGCTTATTAGAAACAGGTTAATATTAGATTTATTTTATTATTATTTGATTGTTTCGGTCCTAGACGATAAAAAGAAATAAAAATAATCGACGGTAAGGCCATCTATGTAAGGTCGAAAGATTTAAATAAAATTAAATAAATTGCAAATATTGAAAATACGAGTTTAAAAAAATAATTAAATTAAATTATTATTATCAAATTGTATTCCTTTGCAATAAATCTCAATAAAAAGTGATTTAATAGCGTTTTGACTAAGAATTAATTTTCAATCCGTCCATACGATGTCTGTAGCGACATCTTTACGTGTGAATTCTACACTAATTATAAAATGTATGTGATTGACCAGACATGCCTTGAACTTAATAGCACAGTGCCGTCGTAGCAAAGAAAAATGCACAATTACACTTGTACGTAGTATTTATTTACTCTGAGATTATACTAAACTCACTAGGTATATTTTACTAATAGACACTAATATGGGTTTATAACATAAAAAAAATTTAAGAATACATATTTATGTATGGCAAAGATTAGTATTTAATAAACACTTAGCAGATGCTAAAGAACATGATAAAAAAACACTTAACAAAGATACACCAATATTGAAATAAAACCATAGGAACCATAGGTCAGAATAAACTGAGAACAGTCACGCCAAAGTAAATGAAAATTCACTTTGGCGTGGTTATAGTTAGGGTATCTTACCACTACACTAATCGGCCCAACGACTCCAGTTATTAAAATTTTAAGACCTATAGACTTTTATTGTATAATAATAAAACATGCACAGGGTGAAAAGGCTGTTACCGATAGTTGAAAATCAGTCCAATATTTTATAGGTGACGACCTTAAAAAGGTGTCCGGGCTGAGCTAGATGCGGGTGGCAAGAAATCGGAAGGAGTAACGCGCTCTGGGAGAGGCTTATATCCAGCAGTGGACTGAGAAAGGATTTTGATAATGATAGTTATTATTAAATCATTATCATAATATAGGTATAAGTTAGAATTTCCTAAAATAACTGTGTTCAAACAAAAGTGACTGCTAAACCCAAGATGTACGTTAAAGAGGTCGAATCAGGGCTCACGGTCATATACATCTATTCTAATGCGCCTCTGCTTGTTATTCATAGAGATGCAGTAGTAATAAATAACATTAGTAGGGTATACCATTCGAATGGTAAGTAAGTTAGATATACTAGCAGATAACTTTTATTTATTAGGTACTCTGATGACAAATTGAATCACTGCGTAAGTTAGGTACACTTGAGCAATTTGTTTACTCCATGAGACTCTATCCCGTTACCTTGTTACCAGAGGTGACTGCACACTCATAAAGTTGACAATGAATAAATTCAGTATTGCCACTTTTTACAATCAATACATACATACCTAATATATTTAATTATACAACAATAGTGACGTAAAATAAAACAAAATCAGTTAATTAACTTTTTTCATTCGATATAAACGATTCATATCTTTTAATTAGCTTTCTACCAGATTTTTTAATCAAGTTTAGCAGACAAAAGGACTATTGAGCCATCAATATCAATTTGTGGGTAGCAATATTTGATATCCTGGGCTAGTTTTTTTCGTTTTTCATAAGTGGTTTAATGAAAATAACACCAGTGAAAGATTTAAACTTTCAAGATTTTCATGTTTCACGTTTGTCCAATTTATAATTGTTGGACTTAGTAGACAGACGGTTCGCGCATATTTGCGTAGGAAGACATAAATAGGAGGTTCTCGTACGAACATGGATCGGTCGAACACACAAAGCGTGGCACTCACACGCTCTCGAAATCGTTGCTACCTCTCTACACCTAATTAATTATTAGCTCGGTAGGTAGGTACATGCCGTTACGCACGGCTTTGCTTTCGTTGCTTGTTTCGGAAATTGTTCACAGAAACATTGCCGGAACTCGATTATCCTTTCGCCGTGGTACTTTATGTGGTTTCTTTATAAATTTGTAACCATTTATCTTTCGTATTTTCGCACGTTGTTTCACAGATGTGATGAAACAAAAAAACAAAATACACTCTGAAAAACTGCTTTTTAAAATTCTTAAATATCTATTAAATTTAAAGAAGAAACTAATTCAATCAATACCAACTAATTCATTCAAACCATAGGATTCAACTGGTCGAGTGAGAAAATTATTGGTCAATTGAATATTATTGCTTCTAAATTAGATAAATTATTTTACATCACACACTTACCGCTCTTGTAGCAGACACGGTTATTTCAAAATCGGTAAAATATTCCCAACATTTTTTCATAAATTGTCAGCACACCAACCAATGAGCGATCTTCATCTTCGCTCTGGAAAACAGATTAACACTGCACAATTGACTAACGTTTGACTAAAGAAACGAAATATTAAAGTTTCATATTTGTAGCCGGCCGTATAGACGATGGCTAGGCGGGCGAGCGAGCGCCGAGCAGATCGAGGCTGGGAGCAGCGAAGCGCGCAGGCGGCGGGCGTCGGCGCCACCTGTCGCTGTCGGCGCGGCGCGGCGCGGCGGCGGGTACAGCTCGAGTCGGCGGCAACTACGGCGACGACGGCAGCAGCTCACTAGCGACTGAGCCGCGAGCCGCCCGGGCACGTGGGGCCGCCGGGCGGCGCGGGCGGGCGCCGGCCGCCGCCCAGGTGCACCTGCACCCTCGCGCACGCCCCGCACTCTCCTGCGCACACCCGCGCCACCCCGCCGACGCACTCCGCCCGTTCCACTGCTCCCGCCGCACGCTGCCCGCCTTGCACCCACTTGCAGTCTGTCTGCCTGCACGCGCTGCTTCATTACTGGTTATTATATATATTACATTGATAATAGTATCATTTGGGATTCATAATTTTTGTTTTGTGCTTTAAAATTATAAATGGATTTAGGTCTTTAGAAATATGAAAATAAGATTTTTGGGAACATTTTGAAATAGGAAATGCGATGTGAAGATAGGGACCAAATTTTCCTACACATAATTGCTTTGTTGATTCTCTTTTAGGCTTTTCAAGCTCAGGACTCGTAACAGAAATATATTTTTCACACATGTTTGCTATTCTAAGTGTACTAAAACCGTAAATTTATAATAAGAGCTAGCAGTAGATACAGACATTTTTATAGTTAAGTACCTAAGACTCCTTAAGTTATTTGCCGTTTAAACGAAGCAACGATCTTCAGTAACTAAGGGAAAACGAACAGGCTTTTACGGGATTTTTTCCGGAACCCTCTTAAATATTTGCGTAAACATATTGCACGTTCTTTCACTTTTTATGCACGGTCTTATTTATGGCCTATGTAAAATAAAAAAATCGTATCCTACTAATGTTGTAGTTCCTGAAAATAACCCAAACTTGATACAGAAACGTTAATTATTTTGTTTCTTCTTTCCTCAACGTTAGTAATTTTATTATTAGACAAGGAGGCCCCCGCGATTTCACCTGCGTACGGTTTGAATTTTTTTGGGCGGTAACTGACTGACTAACTGATATATCAACGCACAGCCTAAACCACTTGTCCTAGAGACATGCAATTTAGAGGGATTTTTAGAAGTTGCACCCCTAAGAGGGTAAAATAGGGGATGAAAGTTTGTATGCCGTTCGTTAAGTCCGTCAGTTTTCAAATTTTGTGGTTAGGCTGACGATTGAAAATTAATGTAAAGTTGTCTCAGCGTTTGTGATAATTCCACCCCCGAAGGGGGAAAAAGGGGGATGAAGTTGGGTATGCAAGGCCTTCAATTCCACAACATACTTCACAAAATGTATTATTGTACAGTGTAGGTATACAGTAAGGAAGGACTTTTTGAAATTCCACCCCTAAGGGGTTAAAATAGGGGATGAAAGTTTGTATGAAAGTCCATCAGTTTCGAAGTTAGGACCTTCATATTTTGTGTTTAGGCTGATGATTGAAAATTAATTTATATAAAGGGGATGAAGTTGTGTATGGAAGTACACTAAATTTATTATTTTAGCTTATGGTTGGATACTAACGCAACGCTGCGACCAATAAAATGTTGATATTTTTATTTAAAGGTTATTGCCACCATGGTCGATATGGATGAGTCGGTAAATTATCCTGTTCAATTTTTAAACTCTCTTAATCCGCCGGGTAATCCGTGTCATGCATGTTAGGTGCTCCTATCATATTGATTAGAAATATACGGCCTCCAAAATTGTGCTGTGGAACTAGGCCAAAATATTATCTGGTTCTGCGAGAGGAGAAACAGTCTTCGTGCCGCGTATACCATTGATACCAAATCATCTTCCGTTTAAATTAAAAAAAAAAAAAAAATTCAATTTCCTTATCAAGGTTTGTTTCGCGATGGCTATCAATAAATCACAGGGAAAAACTCTGAAATTTGCTAGAGTTTATTTGCGATGGGACTGTTTCAGTTTTATATGGCATGCTCGCATGTGAGCTCTCAATCTACCTGAACTTTTGTCATATATCACACGTAGTGGCGGGCAATATCCATGAACAAAGCTCTATATTGTTACAATGATTCATATCTAGAAAAAAGAAATAATCTACGCGGACGACGTCGCGGGCTATAGCTAGTAGATTATGAAAATTGAAAAGAGATTGGACTATATACGAAAATGCCGTGCTCACGTTACCGTAGTGTCTATTGAGCACCAAGTCGCGCAGTGAATAAAATTGCTCAAAGACTGCACTGCACGCTCGCCGGAGCGTATGCAAGGAAGCGTCAAGAGCACTCCTTACTTACTGCATCCGCAAGGAATAAGCCAACTAAACATTTACCACTGAAAATTCTTCATACAACTAAACATACGATGTAAAAACAAACTTTATACATATTATAAAGAAAGATAAAAGCCAATCCAATACAAAATACTGGCAAGCCTATGCTGATATTATTATAACATACATTAAAATAAATCAATTCATATTGTAAATAGTTAATTTTAGGGTCACAACTACAAATAATGTTTTAGTGAGTCCCACTTGAATTTGCGCACGGAAGGTTCCGTACAATAATAATGTGCGGTGCGGCGTCTAGCGGCTATCAAAATTTAACAATAAAGTAGTGAGGTCACATGGGACAAAGAAGCTCGTCTGAATTATTACAGATTTTCCGCTCGCATAGTTTCAAGGGAAAGTAATTTTATGATATAGGTAAGTTAAAAACTATTTTATATAAAAATGTTTTAGAGTGTGCAAACAAAGCTTGTTTATACGATCCCCCACTCCATATAGTCCATTTCAAAGAACTATACAATATGCAAATATTTTTTATACACACAACGAACATACAGACACCGAAGAGTCACCATAAGAGTTATTTTCGACTATATTCATACATAAGCCAAAAGACAAATCGCCCGAAAACTTCAACATTCTCGGTAAGTACAGAAAAATAATTGAGTATTTATAAAAAGTAGAGTTTGTCGTATCCGCTTCGTGAAATGTAGTTAATGCCCGAAACGGTGGCAGCCAGCGGCGAGTCTGGGGCCCGGGGAAACAAGTTATAAAATAAGCCGCTAAAGGCGTGTAGACGAGGTGCAGGCCGCTAGCTCTCGAACGCTCTCGGTGGCGACGCCGACAGGCATGTTCGAAAGTGCTCAAACTGGAGCCTTGCCAACCTTTCAACCACATGCAATATAAATATGTGCTATGTATTGGACTATTCAATTAGATTAGATTTCTAGATATTTTTTATTCTTGTACTCATGCTTATTATCACAAAACATTTGATTAAACAAGATATTTTTTATTACTATAACAGAGCCAAAAACAAATCAATTACCAAATGATAATAAAAAGCTCGAATTCGATTACTGTAGCGGTCAGAAGTACGTAGAACCACTCTCGTAGAACTACGCTACGTGAGTCATTATATAAACTACTAGTTCGTAGCTCATTGCTGCCCACGTAGCGCTGTGCTACGGGCTATACCGATTTGGTAAACACTATCGCTGAGAGCACTTATTCAGTAGATAAAAAGGGATAATAGCATTTATTACTTCCTTGGCGTGAATAGAGTGGCACATTCCTCACACTGGGCGTAGTACATAAGCACCAAATAAATTATTAACAGATAATACAAATATGAATAGGCCATCTATCTAACAAAAAAAATTGTCGACTTACTGTAGTACTTTACTATAGTGTAATAAGAAGAGGTTATCGCTCACAAGTGCGTAGTGATATGCTACGACATTGTAGCTTATTGCTACGAAAGCAATGAATATGCTACGAGATTGAGCAACTTCTTACGTTCGTTGGCGTTTAGCACACCGCTACGTATGTGTGTAGCACATTTATGTAGCATTCTACAGTCGTAGCATTTTGCTACGAGTGTACGTATAACATGTCTATCGGATGTGTACCCTACGACTAAAGTTTGGGATAGAGTATCTCAAACTTTAGTCTTAGCATTTTGCTACGAGTGTACTTATTACATCGCTTGTAGTGTCAATAAATAATTACTGTATTTTAACTTATTATATTTAATGCGGGTCAGTCCACGAACAACAGGAGTCGATACAAAATTATGTTAAACTAGCTTCTGCCCGCGGCTTCGCCCGCGTGGCCTACAGGAAACAAATGACATATTTTTCTTCAAAAACAAACGTAATAAGTGCTCTCACTCCCACTCAATTGTTTTTTTTTTCTTGTTTAAGCCCTATTGACTCTGTTAGGCATCTCCCATTTCGAAAAAACACGTGACCTTTCTTAGTGGATACTTACACTTCACAAAGAACACACCCTCAAAATTTCATGTCTCTAGGACCAGCGGTTTAGGCTGTGCGTTGATATATCAGTCAGTCAGTCAGGACTTTGAATTTTATATTGTGATATTTATATTTTTTTTCAAAACATTTTGTTATAATATAAATATAAAATAAAATATAAAATACGCAATCATAAAAAAGCATGTAAAAACCAAGAACTTAAATTACGTGTGTAATAATATGTTTCACAGAAAATTCAACCCCCGTTTCACCCTCTTAGGGGTGGAATTTCGAAAAACCCATTCATATTTGATACGTACACTTACCAAAAAACACACCCTTAAAATTTCATGTCTTTAAGACCAGCAGTTTAAGCTGTGCGTTGATATATCAATCAGTGATTTCCCATACACAACTTCATCCTGCTTTTCATCCCTTCGAGGGTGGATTATCAAAAAAAGCTAAGACACGTATCAATTAATTTTCAGTCATCAGCTTAAACACAAAATTTGTAGATCCTAACTTCAAAACTGACGGACTTTCATACAAACTTTCATCCCCTATTTTACCCCCTCAGGGGTGGAATTTCGAAAAACCCTTTCTTAGTGCTTACCTACACTTCGCAAAGCATACTAATTCCAAATTTCATGTCTGTAGGACCAGCGGTTTAGCCTGTGCGTTGATATATTAGTCAGTGAGATCCAATACACAACTTCATCCCGCTTTTGATCCCTTCGAGGGTGGAATTATCAAAAACGCTTCATCATCATCATCAGCCTATAATGTCCCACTGCTGAGCACAGGCCTCCTTTCACAAATCAGGGTGAAAGGGACTGGGCGATACTCCACCACGCGTGCCCACTGCGGATTGGTGGAGGTAGGCTAGTGGTCAACCTACTGTTGGAATTTTTCAAGCCGCCTAGGAGGCATCCAACTAGCTTAACGACTATCACATTTAAGTGATAACCGGGACCAACGGGTTTACGTGCCTTCCGAAGCACGGAAACGCTCGATTTGAAATACCACTAGGCGGTCACCCATCCAGGTACCGACCAAGACAGACGTAGCTTAACTTTGCCGATCGATTAAGAACGGCTAATCATGCTACACCACGAGCGCTTCAAAAACGCTTAGACAGGTATAAATTAATTTTCAATCGTCAGCCTTAACACTAATTTTGAACATCGTAACTTCGAAACTGACGGACTTTCATACAAACTCTCATCCCCTTTTTTACTCACTTAGGAGTGTAATATCAAAAAATCCTTCGTTAGTGGATGCCTACACTGTATAATAATATATTTAGTGGTATTTAATGTGGAAATGAAGGACTTGCATAAGTAACTTCATCCCTCTTTTCCCCCCTACGGGGGTGTAATTATAGCAATCGCTCAGACACCTATACATTAATTTTCAATCTTCAGCCTAAACACAAAATTTGAAGATTCGAAATTGACGGACTTTCATACAAACTTTCATCCCCTATTTTACCCCCTCAGGGGTGGAATTTCGAAAAACCCTTTCTTAGTGAATACCTTCACTTCACAAAGAATACACCCTCCAAATTTCATGTCTCTAGGGCCAGCCGTTTAGGCTGTGCGTTGATATATCAGTCAGTCAGTCAGTCAGTCAGGACTTTGAATTTTATAAATACAGATTGCACAATATGCTTCACAATGCTTCTTCATGGCACATATACCTCACAAGTTTTTACATACAACATATTAGTCTAATGGTCTAACCAACTTGAGATTCAAGCCCGCTTGAACTGAGCTATTTATGTGTCAAAGAACGTCAAAATGTATGGAAAATTTGTCATTAATAAATTCCTTTTCGGTAATGTTAAATTGCTATAGATGTAGTCCACCACAGAGCGGTACGATACAGATACGTAAAATAGTCTCCAGAAAAACGTCGATTAAACGTTTCATATTTTTTTAAGTGTTCTCATGATTTGTTATTCCATTAGTGTCTTACCAAAACGATAAAGACGATCGTTTTTTCTCTAGCTGGAATTTTTAGAAGGGTATTTTTGTTTTATCGATTTAGGATCTTTACGCGGATACGCATGTCGAATTCAGATTATGTTGTAATCGCCGTAAGATTTCTCGTTTTTTTTTCTAAAACCAAATTATCTATTCTACTAAATTTATTTACTTATTAAATACTTATTCAGTCTACTTTGTAATTTTGCCACCGCGCCGGGGCACGCAATTGTTTTCAGTGCGATTAGAATGTAAATATTATGTAATAAATCTATGCTAGTTTTGAAAAGAGTAATTGCTGAGTTTATTGCCGGCTCTTCTCAGCAAATGCAACCTTCCGAATAGTTCCGAACCGGTATTAGAGTCAGACTTTTCATAAGTGCCTGCGAAGGTCTATTTGAATAGATGATTTTGAATTTGAATTTTGAATAGGGATAGTGGCAGATTAGAACATCACAATTTGGAAAATAAAATGACCCCTTGACCCTTCCTCACACTTCACGTAAATAAATCTCATAAATAGGTGTGTACCTAAAAATATAGCTACACAATGCAAGGAACGCCAATCACTTTGCATGCACGTTCTTATATATAATGAATTCAAATAATTTTTCAACACACTCGCTCGTATAGTGACCATTATTGCAAAATTGAAGTCTGTTTTTTTCCTCGCAAGTGTGTTGAAAAATGTCGTATGACACTCGAGTGCAATGATTTATTACACTCTCGGCTACCTTATCGCTTAATACCGCCTCGAGTGTTAAAAATCAAATTTGCACACAATGTATCATAATGTACTATTAATCACGTGCTGGGGTCGTGAGCGGCGCACGGGGTAAAACTGAACATAACGACTCAGGATCGTGATCCACGGTCAAACTGTTGAGTTTTTCCTTCGTAAATGACGATTTTTAATAAATGATCTTCTTTGCATGCACTTCTTTGTTAAATCCATAATATCGTGGCAAAGAGTAGCGTAGTGTAAAGTAAATAGAACTAATTAAGTACAATCTCGCCTATTGTTATACCTATTACAAATGCTAAACAGAAACTGTATGGCTATGTATTTAATTTGGCACATTCCTCACACACGGATAACTGTAGTCTCAGAATAAGCAGACAAGCTCACAAATGTTTTTTCTAAATGGGAATCGAACCCGTGGGAATGTGGCGTGATGGGTACAGTATCTTATCAACCACGCCAACCGGCTGGATGATTTATGATATAACGCAATAAAGCATTATTAAATAAATCATGAAGCTGACATCTCGTATTCTCTGTTTATAACGACATTCATGACTAAATGTTTTATGTTTCTCTCCGTGATCCAACCATTAGTTAATTAGAGGTTACATTTCTGAAAATTCTTTTGTAGTAGCTACATTTCTATACACAATATTTTTTCTATACGAATATTCACTTCCCATTTCACCTACTTAGGGATCAATATTGATAAACTACACACTTAAAATTTTATAAAAATTATATTAATATTGTATCGTTTCGTTTATTCATTTCACTATTTGCCCGAGGTACATTCACAAACTTAAATATTAACCTTACCTTTCCTAGAAAATCTGAATAGTTAAATTACTATAATTGCGCGATAAGATTAACGAGGCGAAGAATGTTAGGTGGTTGATTTAGCTGCACCATCAGTCAGCATTACGCCGCCTTCACACCGCGACGGGCGCCAACTTCGCGCCATATTATTGAACTAGGTATCTTAAGTCTGACAAACGATTGGAGCTTGAAAACTTTATATCTAATTTTACTTGAGAATGACTTAGTCAACAAAATACCTTACAAAATACCCCAGCGTTTGGCTGCAGTACTCTGTTGTTCTGGTGGTCTTTATGTTGTGTAAAGTTGTGTTCCTGCGCGTGAGTTAAAGTCGCGAGAACTCATTGGGGAGGAGGAAAGGTCGGTAACGTGTTCGAGCGATGCTTCGTGTATTGCATGCATCCATGACTATGGTAACCGCATACCATCAGGTGGCCGCCGTATGCTTGTGTACCGACTTAGTCGTATAAAAAAACGGCGAGCTTCGGACCCCCACGCACGGTCCCATGGTCTCTAGTCATATAATAATAAATTCATTCAATACTGATCCTTATATGCTGAACATTATTTTCAAAGTATTTCTTAACCCTTAAATTATAAAGATATGCGAAAGTTCTATAACTGTATCGTCCTATTGTGGCATTTTAAACCACCGAAAAAACTGAAAAGCAAAAAATAATAAACCTTTTAAATATATTTTTTGCTTTTCAGTTTTTTCAGTGGTTTTTTTTTTTCGTTAAAAAGTTTTTATTTTATATATTTTGTTGCTATAATCTTCTAATTACTACATGCTTAATGGTTGATTACTTTTATAATGTAATACACAACTCGCCATTAAAATCGGTGAGTGAACAATAAATCACCCCTATTTTCCCACCCTTAGGGTAAGTATTTGTAATCCAAATTTATATGGGACCAACGTCGAGGTATACCCTATCTAATAAAAAAAGAATTATCAAAATCGGACGACTCTGTACAAAGTTATGCGTCATCATACATAACATACAAAAAAAAACGCGTTGACTTGTAAACCTCCTCCGTTGTTTCGTCGGTTAAAAATAGACCCCCTCGTTGACGCACGACATTATAAAGGTTCATTTATTAATATTCAATATGTGAGGTAATTATAGAAAATATATAAAAAGAACAGGCAGTATGCGCAGACCTCTCGACGGTATATCTGCGACACTGTAATGTCGCAACAACTTCGTTAATGTGGTAACTGAATATGTATCGAGACGGCGACGACGCTCAACATAATAATGAGGTGTCTCCCTCAATGACGCCAACCTACCACTAGACCACCTTTAAATAGAGGTACAACACTTAAATAGATAGACTTCCCCCTTATTAATAAATAAGGTTTATGTCAAGTATAGTAATACCTAGGATTAAAATATATCCGTTACTTTCTAATGTCATATAAACAAAAAGGGATGAGGCTATCTTAATACCTGGATTATCCAAGACTGACTTACACCTTATTTATTAATAAGGAGGTAAGACTATAATGAAATATCTAATTCAATTCCATTCTGAAATCAAGACTTTCTTTTTCGTACTATATAAAACAATTGCTTTCGTAGTTAAACGATTTATTACGAGTTGGTTCTAATTAAATAATACTTTATTTGTATAAAGAAATGTATATTAATGATAGAGATTTACGATGCAACGATGTACTTATGTTTATATCAATAAGGTTAAATGTCTATGTATGATAGCTGAATTAGCTGTAAACAAAATACAAGCGCTAAGTTGGCACAGTCAATGAACACATCAAATTCCTATTTATGAGTGTAGACACAATAGCCCCCTTATTATAATAAATAAGGTGTAAGTCAAGTACCATACCTAGGTTTTAAATATATCCGCACTGTCTAATGTCATATAAACAAAATACCTGGGTGTTACAAGACTGAGTTACACCTTATCTTCTATACATATAAAATGCTTTCTCCTGAATGACTTACTGACAATCAATGCACAGCCTAAACCGTTGATTGTAGAGACCTGAAACTTGGAGGATGTGTTCTTAGTATGACGAAGGAATCCGATAAGAAAGGATTTTCCGAAATTCTAACCCTAAGGGGGTGAAAAACAGGGGCAAAGTTTGTATGGGACAACTTGATTCCTTCGTCCGATCTACTTAAAATTTTGCATAAACATTCCTTAATAGAATTGATGGAAGACGTGTTTCGTATTTTATTGAAACTCATCGCCTAACGGGGTCAAAAAGAGGTAGAAAGTTATTTTAGGGGTGATTTGCATCGAGGTTGATATCTATAGGTGCTCCTTTTGATTTAAATTACATTTTATTTTGACACATGTTTGAAAACTCAATCCGATTTTCACAGATTAAAGAATAAGGCAGAAGGACTGCGCGAAACACGGGAGTGAGGCAAAAAAGCAAAAACATCGCTTTTGAATTTGTATTTGCTTTATTTAAAAACTTTATTTAACGAAAAACACTTTCTTTTTAATAAACTTTGTTTTTTAACATATTAGTCTGTCTGTTCCGGTTCATAGCTGATGTTATAAGGAGTAACTTAATACCTACTTTTATTTTTGAAAAATAATTTGTGTTCCGCGCAACAAAAAAACAAACCGTACGCGGGTGAAACCGCGGGGGTCTGCTAGTTTATTATTAAGAGAGTAAACATGCAGATTTTTTTGAAATTTAATGTTTATTTTACATGTAATCTAAACATGATAAATTCTTGGTTTGTTACAGTTAATGCTACTTTTAAGTTAATTTTCCGGAGAGTCAAGAATACTCGCAGTCAGATGCATCAAACTTCATTCACGTTTTACTTTATAATAAATAAAAATAAATAGGTGGAATCTTAACCAACCACGCCAACTGGCCCGTCAAACTGTTGTTCACTTCACCGCATACTGTTACTTTATACGAATTCGTAAAATGTTGATCCATCTGGCTGTTAGTATGGAAAACGTACCAGCTTTGACAAGCGGGTTGGTAGTCTAGAGTCTAAGCCTGGAGGTTTAGGTCATCTGTAATGCTGTCGCTAAAGCGCAACTACAACCCTCGTGTGTGTTTTTGGCCCTCTGTAGCTGGAATCCGAATGGATTAGTACGTCGTCATAGCCTCGCTCGACTGTTGTTTGGCAGAATTAGTAGAGATAGGTACGACTACATTTTAAAATGTTCAAACGTTTGGTAAAAATAAAAATACCACATAGCAAAGGAGTTTAAGACATACAAATGGATTTACATTCAGTCGTGAAAAAAACGATGGTAATATACTTAGTTCATTTATTTTATACAAACCAGTAAAAGTTCTAACCTACTAAAATTATAAATGCGAAAGTGTGTGTTTGTTACCACTAAAACCTGTAACGGCTGAACGTATTTTGATGAAAATTTTCACATAGATACATCATATATATAACATATGGGATTTTATCCGTTTTCACAAACGGCTGAAAAGAGTACGACTCAAAATTTTCCCCTGAATTTCACCCGAGGGTCGGCAAGTGCCATAATTAGTTTTGTACGATTATGACGATTACGATACGACTGCATGGTTTTTTATTTAATTACTAGCAACCCCCGCGTATTTACCCGCAGCCCCGAGGGATCTAATGTTTTCCCGGATTTAAAAGTATCCCATATATTATTGCTCCGTTGTATGATTAAGAGGAAAGGATGGCTGCAAGAAATTTGAACAATAGGTTTTTAAAATATCTATTGCTGTCGCGCTGTGCCCGAGCTATCCCGCCCGAGAGCGATGGAGACAACTACAGCTTGGACCGATTATACCTATTTAAATTATACTAAATCGCTATTTCTTAATCCCCGGTTTTCTCCTGCAAAACTGGATCGAATAAAAAAAAAACAAGAATCCTAATAAGGAGGGCTTTGGCTATATCTGTCGGTTCTTCTTTGTTGTTTTATTTTCGTCAAATTTGTTCGCTGGACGTCTGATAAGGGCGTTAAAAATGGTAAGTTTTTATGATTTTAGAAGGCTCCTTATTATTATAATAGTTAATTTATGGAGAAAAACATAACCGAGGGACATACATACAGTGGTACCTACAGATTGTATGGTAGAATAATCATTGCTCTAGTTTCATTATCCAGAGAGGAAACTGAGGATTACGTTGGTATGGAACAAACGCCACCATTCTCTTAAATTCCGCCATCATTATTTCCTCACACATTGAAACCAGAATTGTTTCGAACTGTGCGGGCTCAAAGGAGCTTTCTTCCGCGGACGCTCAGGTTGTGGAATGAGCTCCCCGCCGTGGTTTTCCCAATGGAGTACAGCATGGGGTTCTTCAAAAAGGGCGTGAAGAGATTTCTTCAGAGTCGGCAACGCGCGAGTGATAACTCTGGTGTTGCAACTTGCAAGCGTCCATAGGCTACGGTAACTGCTTACCATCAGGCGGGCCGTATGCTTGTTTGCAATCTTAGTGGTATAAAAAAAAAAAAAAACTACCTACTTTCCCAATCCCTAATTATATTATTTATAAATAGAAAGTGGATTTATTGGGTTGTTTGCTTTGTCCTTCTTTCACGTAGCAACAGACCGACACGTGATTTTTTTCAGTTATTAGATTATGGGCAGCAGAGTGATATATCCTACATCCATGCACGTGAGATGACGCAGGAATCTGCTAGTTATACAATAATAATATATTTAAAAAAAACAATAAATGTTGAATATACGTAGAGCGACATGGACCTCGCAAATAAATTGTTAGAGAGAGATTTTAGTATAGAATACTTAGGTAGTTACATCATGTTTTATTCCTGTGGTTTTATAGCATAGGTACTTCGCAAGTGCGAGATTGCAAACAAAATGCCCACTGGGAAATAAATGCAAGTTGGGATGCCGGGAAATTATTTACTGGCAAATTAAATATTAAAGGTCATCCCAAAAATAAGATTTTATTAAAAGTATCCTTTTTAATACAAGCTTTTATTGTTGACTGTACTTGCATTGTCGTCCAATATACCTACTAATGTATACCAAATATCAAGACACTGGAAGTGGGTGAAATTCATCTTGCAAGAATTCACCCGAACAAACATACTTACTTACCTACATAAATACATTGCAAGTTAAATAAAAGCTTGCAAAAACTGTTTACCTAACCACAGACTAAATAATAGTAACTAACGTACAGGTGGCTTCAACAACATTAAGTCAAATGTATTTACTGTATGTAACGTACAAACATTATTTTATTATTTCAAGCGAACCAATGTAATATCAGTAATATCAAGGGAGTATGAAACCAAGAACTATTATGGTGCGTCCATGCTACGCGAATCGAGCACGAGCCGAGCCACGACCGAACCTACAACGAGCACGATACGAATCCCTTTGTTCGTGAAAAAACTGACAATCGCGCTCGTTCGAGGCTCGCAAGCCCGTCCACGCTACGCGAATTGTGCTCGCAGTGTGCTCGTTCGTGGCTCGGCTCGTGCTCGGTTCGCCAAGCATGAACGCACCATAACACTGAACATTTACGAAATTGTACTCATAGAAGTTAATATTTTAAGAAGAAAAGTAGACTCATTATCATCAATTATAAGTAGGCAAATGCTTTTTTCAGAAAGCTGCTACTTGTAACAGTATTGCCACGGTGTGTATTGCGCATGAACTTTGATTTATTTCTAAGATTCAGTAAAATAAATCAAGAGACGCTTTAAATGTTGATATTTCACTTAATCTGGGTAAACATTAATATTTTTTAACCGACTTCAAAAAACGGAGGAGGTTTTCAATTCGGTTGTATTTTTTTTTATATTTGTTACCTCATAACTCCGTCATTTATCAACCGATTTGGAAAATTATTTTTTTGTCTACACTTCCCGTTTGGTCCCATTGTCATCATCTCAGGATTTTATTACTTCTTAGTGTACTTTGAAGTCGGTTTAAGTTTTTTTTAAAACAGTCCAATTATTAATGTTTCTATTATTCCTGTGTTTCTATAATCGAGACGTCAAGTTTATTGCCAATATTTTTATAGTAGTAAAAAGTTTTCGATCCTAATGTATCGCTTTTAATTAGAAAGAGATTAGGTACGTTAAATTATTAAAAAAAGTTACAGACATTGAGCTATTATTTATTTATTTATTTATTTATTTTTATCTAGGTACACCAACAGTTATTACATCAAAACTAGGTTGACAAAACATACATTATAAAATAAGCTAAATGCATAACCAATAATAGGCATACACCACACACATTATTGTAATAACAGCTCAATGGTTACAGACAGCATTTTACAAAGAAATGTCCCTGGAAAACAAACTACATTTGCAGTGCAGTGCAAATGTAGTTTGTTGTGTTCGTTATACCTAATACGAAAGTAAATAAGGTTTTTCAAAATTCCCACATTAATAAGGTAGTAGATATGTATGTGATTATGGTTTTTATTATTATTGTCAAATTTTCGTCAATTTTGTAACCTGCTTCACAAGTCTAATCTTGCAAGTGTATGGCTTATAAGTGTATGGTGTGTACGGTGTGTGTGTAAGTGTATGTGTTTTGCAACAAAGCCGTATTATGAAGCAAATTTATGACAATAAATGATTCTGAATCTGTACATACGAACCGAAAATAGCTCACCTAGTTGTAGTTCCTTATTTTTCCCTTATTCATACAGATGAATCTCATATTATTGTTATGGTTAACATGAATATTATGCGGCGCGGTACGAGCTTGGCACTGTAAACACAAAACTCGAATATTATTCTCATTTTTTCTGCAGACATGAACCGACATCATCGACAGGGAAATATCGTAACAATATAAATCCCTGGGGAAATTTTTCAGCGTTAACAATAAGTCCGTATTTTATTTTCAGACGAAAGATTCTGGCATTTTGTTGTTGTTCATTTAAACAAGGAAATCCTAATAAAACGTGCATACGAGCTGAAGTCTAATTGGTTGGTCCAATGGTAATTAGGTGAAGAAGCTATTTAATTTGAGATCTTTTATTTCAGATAAACAGCAAAACCATAACTAATGACGATTACAGAACCATTAAAGCTTATGAAGAAGCTATTCCATTTAGTACCTACTATCATCTATTATTACTATTACTTTACTAATATTATAAAGAGGAAAGATTTGATTGTTTGTTTGTTTGCATTGAATAGGCTCCGAAACTACTGAAGCGATTTGAAAATTTCTTTCACTGTTGGGAAGCTTCACTATCCCTGGATGACATAGACTACTTTTTATCACGGGAACGCGGGTGAAACCGCGCGAGACAGCTAGTCTTCAATAAGTGTTTCTCTAAAGTAGCCAACCGTCTCAGATATTGCGGGACAGTCGTGTAATCGTATATGAAATCCTGCTTTGTATAAATATTGACAAAGTCCCGCATAGTAGGTACTTTAATCGTCCTACATACAGGCTTATTAGTATAATATAAATAAATATTTATATGCACATTTTGCGTTCTGCGTTTATTATCCTAAAAGTTTGCCGACTTATTGTCTCAGTTTTGGAAGCTTTTTGTTTAGAAACCGGTCATGTTCGTGTCGGAACACGCGCAGTATAGGGTTCCGTAGTCAGTAAAATATGGTAAAGTCAGTCATTTAAGAAATTTTATTATAGTGTCGTCAAAAAAACCCAGCGGTTTGAGCTATTCGCCAGTCAGTAATAAACAGATATAAAACGGCAATAATAAGAATATTACATTCACACATGAAATATAATTCTCATCTAAGTATTTAGGTATGTTTCGCTATGATAATGACGAGCCTATATATAAGCTCTTTTATCAAAACCATCAAATATTTTGAAAAACACCTTTTTAAAAATAATACATAAGTATATTTTGTTTTCTGACTAAAATTATTATTACTCAGGTTACCATAATCACGAAGGCTTACTTAGTCTTAGCTTAGTGAGATAAAAAGCAACAAAAACTGTGAATGCTGGTTTATATGCTTTTGACGTGTCTGAAACCTGCATTTAGTAAACGAGTAGGTTCATGTAATAACGCAGTAGGTACCTACTACGCCACAGCGTACAACCTGTGGTACAACACTGATATGATATGACAATGTATTATTCAAATCTAAAGTATGAGTAGGTTCGCAATGCGTTTTGTTCTATTTTTGTCAAATAAATGATGCAGGGGTCTTTTCTAGTGAAAGTGCATTATGGCGATTTCTCCAAAAATATATTGAGTTAGAGAGCAACTTGTTTTTTTTGTTCCGTGATCACTACCGTGTCGGGTCGGTTATTTTTGGTGTTTGATCTTCTTATTTAATATTAAATACATCAACTAGTTGATTTATGGGTGACTGCTAATTTTACCTTTTTAGTTATTGAACTAATTATGCTCAAATCTACTCAAAATATAGAAAGATGTTCTCAAAATGGCGTCATTTTGCCCCAAACTGGCCCAAACCCTACAAAAACAAGTATTGTACGTTTTTAAGTAGGTACCTACTTATATTCAATTCAATGAGGAGTTCATAAGTAGGTACCTATAAAGTTTACACTTAAAGTCTTACTTGAGTCTAACATTTTTCATTTGAGATTCAAAGTTCAAACCACTAATGTCCTATCCGGTCCGGTTTTACCCGCGTTCCCGGGATAAAAAGTAGGTACCCTATAATACTCGGGGATAGCGTAGCTTCCTATTAGTGAAAGGATGACGACGATGGTCGATAACAATCTTGTCTACTGGCCCTTTAGTTTCAGAGATAACCCCGTTTAAACAAACAAAAAATCTTTCCGCTTTATTATATTAGTATAGTAAGATATAAGTCAACAATATTATAAGTTGCTTGACATTGATGAATGGTTTTTATAAACAGCAAAATAATAATAAATTTGTACAGTTATATAAAGTTTACACCGAAAGTCTAATTAGTATAAAAAAAAATCATTTGACTATTATATAAGTTGATTTGATTAATGCTTTATAAACGTCAAAATATGTATGAGAACATAATATACAGCGTGCATTTTTTTTCTAGCCAGTATGTGCAAATTCTTAAGTACAGGTCTTAGAGAAAAACGCTGAAAGGAACCATGAGCTGAATTTTGAAGAAAATTAAAGTATATAAAATTCACACTGGAGTTCTCAATAGTTCTCATGTGACCACGGTCAGTTCAACTCAATCGAAATGTCGTTAAGAATATTAGTCAAACTAAACTACGTATATTCTGATTAATCACATGCATTTAGTTTGCTAATGTTTAAAAATAAGATCAACCTACTTTACATTATTTATTTAAAGATTTTTCAAAACTTTCTACTATCATATTTAAAGGATATAAATTGAGAAGTTTATTTTAATAGAGTCTTCGCAGAACGAACTTTATATTCTTGTAAAGTGCAAGATATTTCAAACCAATGTTCAGGGTAAAGATTTAATATATTTTAGGAACGGTAAAACTCGTAGCCAAGAAAAAGATAGGCCTAAAAGGCTTTGTGCGGCAGTGTTCGTTATTTATTATTGATAGTTCACCGCTCGTCGTGTGTTTTATTTTTACGACACAATAGAGTATTGTTGTAATTAATAATTTATGAAGTACCTACCTAAGGTTTAGATTTATACACACAGCTAGCTAGGTTACACATACTCAATAACCTTAATTGTGTGTGTCCTTTGAGTTATAAAACCTTATTACCGTCTTATTGGTCAAAGAAAACAATATATAATTTTATTAGAATTCCTTCTGAATCACTTATGATTATAATACCTAGTCGGAGTTGCTAGGAATTACTATTTTTAAAATATTGTTTACCTATCTACATAGATTTTATTATTCTAGTCTCACTGAAAATTCTTGCATTGTTAGATACATGGCATACATACTCCGATAGGCTAGCATACCAAATAACATAGAAACCTTTTACAGTGCAGTACTTCACTCCCAATAATGCTTTGAGACTTGCACGACATCAAACTATTAGAAGCTCTTCCAAAAAACGGCTAAAGTGTAAGTGAATGTTTTCATACTACTCTACATTTTCACATTCCATACCATCTAACCCTAACCCCCTTATTCATAATGAAGTTATCAAACGTTGATTAGCTAAAATTTTTAAGTCTCTATCTGACACGTGACATTTGGTGATCGAAAGAGTCACACTATTACACTGATTTAGTTAAAATGCATTATGAATAAGGGGGCTATTATATATTATATTAGTTTACAAACATGTAGGTTGGTATCATCACTACCAGTGATGATGTTGCTGAAGGAATTATAAGCACACAACATTCGGAGGGAAACTCGAAAGTAGGGTCCGGTCGTGGTCCGTTCCGCTAAGCTTCGGCTTCGAGTTCAGCCACCTTCGACCAAAAAATACACCTTCTGCTTCGGCAAAATGGACTGATATGTTTGACGAAGCCGGAGATTTCGATGTATATAGGGTGACTGGTAATTATAAAACAATACTTAGACACATTATTGTACTCATGATAATAATCAACTTTCCCAAAGAAAAATGTTTTTTAATTTACTTAGCACATGAGCCCATAATAGCCCAGAGATGCACTGCTGAACATAGGCCTCTCCCATAGACATCCACAATGAAAGGTTTTGGGCCGCTGCATTCAGAAGCGCCCAGTGACTCTGACCAGCCGGGCTATTGCGTATCTTTGGTGGTAATCGTAACGAACACCATTAATTATTTCATCCAATGACGCGCACGCGGTATGACGTGACGATAACTATTACGTTACCATAAGTTACGCGGTAGAGCCCCTGGTCGTCGGACCACCTGCCCTCCTAAAAAGGAAGCTAAATCAATGTTGCTAATGGATTTCTTTTTTAAATTTACAGCTCATCAATAACGAATCTTTTATTTAATTGAATTGTAGGTATATAATGAGTGACTAGTAAATATACTAAATAAATACGAATAAAATAAATTGAAAATACGTAAGATCTGAGAATTCTAAAAAAATAATTTTAGCAATATTGCTTTGCTTCCTTCTTAGTCCCCCTGGTGGGATGTCGTTCAGTGGCTCGATTCTCGTAACAAACTTCAACGGTATCGTAGCGAACGATTAAACTTATTATTATTATTTATTGAGGCGTATACACTATTGAATATTTATTATTTATTCAGAATATTACACGAAACACAATTTAAATAGTTGATGTAGCTACAACACCGTTGAAGTTTTATTACGAGAATCGAGCCACAGCTCGGCACTTTCCAGTACCGATCGCCTCTCGACTACCTATGTGCTGCACGATATTATAAAACATTCTACCTTGTGATGATAAAATTTTGTGCTGGACAGTTATGCTAGTGCTAATAGAAGAGAAATTGGTTTATATAACGTTTCTCGTTTCTTTGTGTATTTATTCAATAATAAGCTTCAACTTTTTAAAATATAAAACCTTATAAATACATAAAGATTACAGTTTCTCAATAATCGTCGTTTTTGCAAACATGAACAAATAAAGATTGAAAATTATGGATATACCTTTCCCGGGGTAAGAAAGTAGCCTATAATAGGTACTCGTGGATAATGTAGTTTCTTATTAATGAAATAATTTTTCACATACGACTGCAGGTAGTGCCAGAGTTTAGCGTTGAAAAAAAAACAAAAAATTAAACAAAAACAATCTTCAGCTTTATTATATTACATTATATTATAGAACTTCGTAGTCCTAGCTCGCCAAGAAAACAATGTTTTTTATTTGGTCCGTGTAATTTAAAATCTGTGATAATATCTTCTAAATACTCTTCTAAAGTATTTATTTAAAAAATATATTGTAAAGGGCACATTTAATCCACATTCAATGCATAAATAAATAATAAATATCCTGGGACATTCCTCACACACGGTCATCTGATCCCAAACTAAGCAGAGCTTGTACTATGGAAACCAGATAACTGATATAATACATATACTACTTTTTGTTTGTAAATACATACTTAATATACATAATTACACCCAGACTCAGGACATACAGACATGTTCATGCACACAAATGCATGTCCTGTGTGGGAATCGAACCCACGACCTGCAGCGCTATAGGTTAAGACTCCACGTCTTAACCAACTGCGCCAACTGGCCCATAAGCTAACGGACATACTATTTAACTCGATAAGGATCACTATTAAGGTTTTCATCAATATTCAAATAGTTTTGTTATTTACATAGTTATGAAAACAAACAATATTCTAAACAATGGTTTTTTATTTGTGAAGCAAAAAAGTAACAGGTTACAATGAGTTTTATTTATAATAAACAGGAATATGCAGCTTTAGAAAAAACTCTATTTTGGGCGTTATTAAAAGTTATGTGTCTATTGACGCCCGTTTCACAAACTAGGCTTTAATCCTTGAGGCTTTAATTGCAATAATAAGCACACAACGACAAAGAATCATCTCACAACCGAAATCTCACTTCACGTTATCGTAAATACACTAAAAATAAACAAATCAAATCATCATTTAAGATAGGCTTTGTTTAATTTAACAATACACCTAACATTTACATGGTATATTTATATTTGGTCATATTTAGGGAACTTTTTGAGAATTTTCATGTAACATAATCATGAGCACTACTACTACTACTACTATTAACCGTTTTTAAGGCTGAATTAAGATAATCTTTAAATGTACATTAAAATGCAATTAAACTGCTAGCGGGTAACAACGTCCGGAGATAGTAAGTAAATAACAAAGATTTTTTTACTAATATAAAGCGGTTCGGAAATACGTTTGACATCTTGTCATGTTTTCATTATGGTCCCTCAATGTTCGTCGCGGAATTTTATACTTAAGAGCATTGGCTCGCTAATTTAATTTTCCTTTTTTAAAGCTCTCAAAGCAGCTTTTAAATAACCGTTTTCAATACTTTCCAAGATTTTTCATTGACCGAGGATGTGCAGTGCAAATCATTGATAAAATTTCGACAATTTTGAATAAAATGCTTCAATCGTGATGTTTCTGTTGTTTTCCCGTTGAGGAATTCCATCATATCTTCAATTTTTGTGGTCAGATCACGGTTTTATAAGTGACCACCTCGGGGTCTACCTTGACATGTTACGGTTTAAACGATCTAAATCGCATAAATAAGCCGTTTCGGAGTGGTAATCGGTGAGACGGTGAACATATAAAAGAAAACATACAGACGAACATAGACCCTCCTCCTTCTTTTTAATCGGCTAAAAATCTAAATCACTCGCATTATCACACTCTTGATTGTGTTATCAATAGGTTCTGTGATCACATGAGTAATGAAAATTAATTTTTCGCGCTGCGCGGCTCGTCTTTTCTGTAGGTCTGGTCCGATTTTGAAAATTCTTACAAATGTACTCTATTTTCGAGTGAATCTGCGGGTTAGCAACAGCTAACAACAAGTAACAGCTATAGAATTGTCATATTGTGTATTTCGAAACCCACCCAAGTTGGATATAAGTGTGTATTTTCATTAAAATGTGATGTGATTAAAATGTTATAAGTGCATTAATAATTCAATGTATAAGTGTGTTTTTTCATTAAAATGTGATGTGATTAAAATGTTACATGGTTTTAAGTATGAATTTTTCGCGCTGCGCGGCCCATCTTTTCTGTAGGACGTAATCACTACATACAACTCTAACGGACCGATTTCGATAATTCTTACAAATGTACTCAATTTTCGTGTGAATCTGGGGGTATAGTATTGTGTATTTTGAAACCCATCCAAGCTGGATATAAGCACTGTGTGACCCCCCCCCCCCCCTGACCTGAAGGCTGGATCCGCCCTTGGATGGTTCCAGGCAATGATGCCAACTTAGCTACTTTATAGCTAGATCTAGCTATTTTTTGATGTTAGGCAGCTACAATTTAATGAAACTTGTAGCTAAATTTATTTAGCAACTTTTCAATACTATCGAAAGTTCGTAATAGGGCACTGGGTCTCGAAGAAATAGACTAAACGCGACGCTGTTGGCCTAGGTGAGGGTAGGTATAGGTCGGTGTCCGGGAATGAGGATCATCTTGTGGTCATCGCACACCCTATTCCCAAAAGGGGGGTGGGGAAGCAAAACCGGGGTCGTATAAGCCCCTTGATTGCGGTAGCAAAATCGCCACATGTGAAAACAAGTGTGTCTTTGTGGTTGGCTCACTGGCCGTATGGTAGTACATCTGACCTCTACGTCAGTAGGGAGAGAGCGGCACCACTCAGAGCGCGAGTCTTGCCGTCTTGGGCTTGCCCAGTCGGCGCTCAGCGATCGAGTGGCGGCTCTTTATGTCAAAACACGTTATTGTATGGGTGTCGAATTGTTGCAGGCAGCTTAGTCTTGAGTAATTAGCTCCCGCGCATACGGTTTGCCTTCCGGCGGCCGGCAGTGCAACGGCGCCAAGTCTCTAAAGTGTGCAAGACTCTATCTGTCGGCGCGCCGGAACATGCTGGTGTTTAATTTGGCAATAAAGTCGCTTAGGCTCTCGACTTTTAAGTCGCGTTCGATCACATCGTTCCTCACGTAGCGAGGAGCGGCGAAGATTGTACGCAAGGCTTGGTTTTGCTGGACGTTCAGCTTTTTCTTGTTCGTCAGCGAGGTAAGTGAAAACCAAGCCGGGGCTGCGTACGTGAGGCGTGACCGCACGTATGTTTTGTATACCCCCACTGGGAATGAGGAGTTTTCTTATGATACCTCGATTGTCAAAATACCTGTCAAAATGTTGATATTTGGATCAAATTTGAACCATAAGTATACGATTTGACAGGTATTTTGACCACCTCTATCATAAGAAATCTCCTTATTTAAAGATAATGCTAAAAAAAACTTAAAGTTAATCTAAAAAAATTATTATCTTTGAAAAAAAAACTTATTTAATTTACTGATTTTTAATTCTCTTTAACAATTTTATTGTTATCTACGTGTTATCTTTACTACCTATCGTTATTGTTTATCGTTACTTAGAAAAATTTTGCTACTTCTAGCACCTTTTTTTGGTACCAAAATCTGGCAATCTAGCAACTTTTAGCTACTCTTAAGAAAGATTAGGATTACTCACTCACCTCTCTATGTAAGAAAGAAAGCTAGCAGTTGGCAGCACTGGTTCGAGGCACTTCGAGGTCACCCGTTCACAGCAGTCAGTTCTTCATAAATCGTCTCCTACTACTATTTAATTTCAAAATATTAATAACTTTCCTACGCATAAATGCAAGGGTAATTTTATAGAAATCAGCGTTCTATTCATCATATTATTTTTATTCGCGGAAATCTTTTTCCATTAATTAGTGATTAATTACTTATTAAGTCTTTCCCGATACCTGCTTTTGCGATAAATAAGGTAGGTATGGCATCATTATTTCAAGGATTATCTGATAGATATAATGGAATAACAGTGGATTCTCAAGAAGAACCATGTGAAACTAGTCAATTTATTAATAAATTAAGTGGTAAGTACAGACTACTTTTAATATATTATATTTATGCTAATATCTGTACATAATTTTGTAAGCTACTATTAATAATTAGTTAAGTACAGTCACCCATCAGATATATCGCAACATACAGGCGGTTCAAATATATCTGAGCATATTATTTTTCAACAATATCTATAATACAGTAATAATAAATAAATATGTCATAAATATCTGAGCAGCTGATTTTCAATAATTTCTTTACACACAACAAACAAAAATATCTCAACACCTTTAAAAGTCAAATGTATCTAAGCAGTCAGGGTGATCAAAAATATCTGAACATTTGAAGAAATTATACCTTATTCCTTTGGCATACATTTTAAACTCATTTATGGCATGACAGCTAGTATTTTACCTAAAATGCTTAACAAATAATTGACAACATTTCAAAATTTAAACAATAAAAATAACAATTTCTTTAATTTTCTTCACTAAGTTCAATTCAAATAATGCGATGATAGCTCAGTGACGTCGGATGCCGAGAAGAAGGTCCCAGGTTTGAATCCTAGCTTGAGCTTACGGTGAAGGAAAACATCATGAGGAAACCAGAGCATGGCACGGTGGTGGTAGGGTACTTTGTAGAATGTACCTGGCTGGCTACCACCCTCAAGTTGAATATCTGTCTTTATCCATATCTTGTTTTTTTTTCCCTGGTTACATCATAAATTAGTTTTAAAATAAGTATAAATAAAAATAACTTTTGCAGATTCACTTATAAAATGGTCAGAAGAGAATAAACGGTGCATATGGTTTAAAATAAATATCAAAGATGCAGCTTGGGTACCACTTCTCGCTAATGTATGTAATAATGTCTGTCGTTGTATGGTATTAGTTATTTATAGAATTGTGTCAGGAGTTGAAAAGGCCTGGGATAATAATTTAGTTTCAGTAAATATTTATATGACAGTCAAAACAAGACTATTCTTATTATGTGGGGTTTGTAATACTATCTCTAGATTGGTAGATATTTAAACCCCCTAAACATATTTTCTTATAGGTTTGTACCAAATTGTTGTTTGGATAATACTTTTTTTTTACAACTGATATTTACATAATTAATTATTTATGCTTCATAGACAAGGTGTCAAGGAAACAGAAACAATTTAAAGGTCAATGAGTCCTTGAAGCTGCATTTAGTTATATTCTTACAAAAAAAAAAAAAAAAAAAACAGGTTTGGCTGAATTGTGCTCAATCTGTGCAAATAATCCTGTATGTAGGTACTGTAGAATTAAAGGCAGATGGAGCTTTATTTAACAAAAACATTTTATTAATAAATTGTGGTAAAACAAAGCAAATACAAACTGGAAAAAGAATACCAGGTATTGCTTTTTTGGCTTCAGTTTAGTGTTCCGCGCACTCCATCTGCCTTTTATTCTGTAATGCCTTTTATCTGTGAATGTACTAAACAAATCTTTTTTTATTTAGGAAGGTTTTAACTTTCATCATGCAAGAGACAATTTTGTGATGATGTACAAATGGTTACCAAAAGACACAACATCAAATTTACCTCCAGCTTGTCACACCAATCTTGGTGTTGGTGGGATGGTATTAAATGATAGAAACCAATTATTAGTTGTATCTGAACACCATTATGAATTTCCACATTGGAAACTTCCTGGTGGCTATGTAGAAAGAGGTTAGTGCACTCAACACATAGATAAATATAATTGATACTAAATGTGGTATTATATAGTATATGGTATACTTAACAATTCAATTTCCAGGCGAAGATATAAAAGATGCTGCCATTAGAGAAATTAAAGAAGAGACTGGTATTGATGCATTCTTTGAATCAATGATAACAATAAGACATACTCATAATATGATGTTTGGGAATTCAGATATCTATGTAGTTGTTATGTTGAAAGCTACATCAGATGCCATAACGAAGTCTGATACTGAAATCAAGGCATGCCAGTGGATGGACTTAGAAGAATATCTAAATCATCCTCATGTTCATGAGTTCAACCGGTTCATAGTACAACAAGCCTTAGACTTAAAAAATAGGCATCTAAATCTATCCCTTCACAAAACTACACTGAAAATATCAAATAATTGGTCAAGAGATATGAGTTCTCTAGTCATAGAAGATACGAATATCTGATAAAGTCACAATTATGTTGATATAATTATATCAACTCAAGAAAGACCAAGGCCATGAGATAATATGTTATTACAAAGTTAAATTATATTTTAGAAACTAAATTATAATAGAGGTGGCAGATGATTAAATTAAATAGAATATAGATAAGATTTTTTTATTTTATTTATCAGTAGGTATTTAAAGTCACCAATTAAAACCCAAATTATACAAGTAAGTAATTACCTATTTAATATAAAAGCGTCATAATAAAGTATTAATTTCTAGCATTTTCCAAATGTTTGAAATTTCTCTTTACTCTACTTACATAATTGAGTTCAATGCTTTATGGTTAAATATTCTCCTGTAAGTTTTTGTGTTGTTTAAATGTTATACTTACTGTAAAATAAATAATGATTTACAATAAAATTGTATGAGTCTCTTTCTACAAATTATTGTAACTCTTTATTATGCAAAACAAAATATTGAGTTATAAGTTAAATTACCAGCTATACAATATTTCAAACTTTGCATTTCACATCAGGTCCCAAGACGGCAAAAGCAGTTGTGTGGTACTTTCTGGCAGGACCTCTATGGTGGATTTGAATTAAATTAACTAGCATCCCATTCTGGCTTAACACAACACAAGTGCTGTAGCCGTTATGTAGGTACTTAGGTGCATAATGGTTTAAATCATTGGATGATTGCTACGTTCCGGAAAGGCAAGCTGTTGCCGGTCTGTTAATTTCTAAGTTGTTGCCCATTTTCCAAAATTAAGTTACGTCCAGTTGATTGTTTGCGGAGCCCAAGGTGTAGCGCGGGCGCCTTGCGTTACCTGTTGATGTAATTAATTGATTTGATGATCACCTAGTTTTTTTTTTTATTAAAGTTTCTATAATAATATGTAAGTAGGTGACGCGGTTTCTTATCCAAACTCACAGACTACCTATATTTTTCATGAATAAATATTATAAAGATATAACATAGGTACGTACATAGGACTTACCTACATCTTTATTATTCTTTATTTCACAAACTTGAGCTCCAAGCGAATGGTGTTTATTTAAAGAATTTTTTGGTTCTAATAGGTTGTCCAAGAGCTTATTAGCGAGTCGGACTTGCACTAGACTCGCTCTGTAATTACTTTACTGTGCAATTGCTATGACACCGATAGTAGGAGCAGTAATTGATGATCGGGACGATTACGTGTAGAATAATTTAATTCTGAGTTAGTTATTTACCTATTATACATGTTGCTAGTAGGTATGTACCTAATGTAATAGGTATCTACATTGGAAGACATTTATTTAAAGCCTCAACAATATTTTAGGGGCGCGTGATTGGTTTAATTCCGTGCCCTATGGTACAAAGCAAATGTTTGAATTATATAAATGTGCATGTTTTACTATGTATATATACATAATATTTTTCAACTGAATTTATAGAAATTTAAATTGAAATGAAAAGGGCTCCTAAATTATTGCACCATTTCATTGTATTCTTTTATAAATCACAAAAACTTGTCTTTACTCTGTATAATAGGTTAGGTAGGTATTGATTTAATAGTTTACTTATGAGTCAAAGATATAATATTCAAAACAAAACTTTTTGTTAAAATATAATAATATTATGTTAAAGCAAATTATGATTATACATTTAAAACTTCGAAATGGATGCAGACTTAATAAAATTGAGGTGTGGATGAAAATAAAAGTTACCTAATTTTCATATCACTGATTCAATCTAATTCTGGAGCAGTACCACTGCGGCCCATGTATTCACCTTCCTCTTCAGAACTGTCAGCATCCCCTATGATAGATTTAAGAAGCCCACCAAAAACTGAATTAGAATTCCTGCTGTTATGTGGAACTTCTATTCCAAACCAAATACGTCCAATGTTGTCTAAGTACAGTGAATAGTTTGGATCTCTCTTTATACTTATTGCATACCAGTTTCTTAATACTTTAAATTGGTTTGTGTGTTTCCTGAAAATAAAACCATATAATTTGATGACTGGAATATTAATTTCTATTACTTGGTTCTCTTTCATTGAATTATTTAACTGAAGTAGAAATACAAGCAGAAATATTTTAAAGGTATATGCATCACCATCAAAAAGAATAAGATTTTTACGTAAGTGTGTTATTTAAAAGATTAAGCAGGAACAAGTCTTAGATAAACAAATATACTCACTGTTCAATAGCACGCAACAAGAACCACAGAAAATTTAGTAATGGAAATAAATAAGGAGGGCCTTTATCATTCTTAATTATTGGATGTAATCCAGTGTATTTATCAAATGTTTCTGTTGCCATTTGTATGTTACGAAGACAGAGAAACTGCAGCACAGCTTGAGCTATAAACAGGTCTATTTCAGATTTAAGTCCCTTAGCTGTGTGTAACTCTATGAGCATACTGGCATATGCAGAACCATCACATGAATGTAAGAAATGTCTATGTGCAGCTGTGTATTTCTTTTCCCTCCAATAAACTTCAGCAATTTTCTGAAAAAAAAAAGCAATACCTATTAAGTTATGTTTCATGAATATAGTAATCAAATTTTAAATTTTCTATACAGCTATATGTATGTATAAAAATTAATTGCTGTAACTCTAGTCTAGCTGAAACTAAAAAACAGCTTCGCTGATTTGAATATTTTTTAATTTTTGTTTGTTTACAAAAAATGTACAAAAATCACCAGGTAAATTTGTATTTAATAAAGCTGTAGGACCAGTGTCTTTATATTAAATATTAAAGTTATCACACCTAAATTAAGCTTGGTTTGGGACAACAGCTTTTATTTTATCAAAATAAACAGGAAAGAAATTTATTACCTGGCATATCATTACCCATTTCAATGTACAGAAAGGATATCTCTTGACCATAATAGCTATAATTTATGAAAAATATTACAAATGATGATTTGTGATGTCTAATATCTGTGGATTTATTTTATACTAGCTTTCCCCATTTTATCTGTGTTCCTGATGGACATATTGTTTTTTCCGGGATAAAAGTAGCCTATGTGTTGATCCAGAATATATTCTATCTGTGTGCCAAACATCCAAATATATTCAGTATATTTTCACATCCATACCCACTCATATAATATTAGTAGGATAGGATAGGAAGTAGGATAAAAGGTAACAATTTTTCTGCATTCTTCCTGCAGTTAAACAATTTATTAACTTTAAGTGGGATAATGGCCCTGATTCTGTTGTTTACAACTAAACTAATTTTAATCTCACTATGTCTTTCTAACAAAGAACATAATATAGGGATGTAAGTAATTGAGTCCAAATTAGTCCAATGCTTGTTTTAAAAATAAATTTAGTTGCCATCTATCGCAGTTATGCTTAAATACACAGAAAATAAGACGGCAAAGATTAATTTGACAGCTTTAAATATATGCTGTCCTTTTTCAATAATGTTTGTAAGCAAGAGATGAGATGTGACTAAAATTTGTTTAGTGCGATTTACAACAGAATCTGCACCAATGACATATTATGCGTGTTTTTTCTATTCCCCATAGTTGCCTGGATTTTGCTTATTGGAGATTGCTTATGTGATAAGTCCAGTCCACCTATGTTGCGATTATACTCCCATGTGTGGTTTATGTTAAAGAATACTCTTCTATTATATAAACTGTACCTTGTGTAATAAAGGATGTCCCTTTTTGTTACTGTCCATCGACCACTTCACAATATTAGTAAGAAAAGTTTCCCTCTCAGGTATACTTGAATTCATTAACTCGAATAGTTTTGCTACTTTGTCAATATATTCTTCACATGGCTTAGTTTCCGATTTCGTCAGAACGTCAACAAATAAAAGGGCCAAGTCTGCACCACTACCCTGTTGGTCACGCTGTAGAAGAAGCGTTGACCCTTTATATAACAAATTTAATAGATCTGCATACTTTTTTTGACTTAAATATCTGAAAAAATATTTGAAACTGTAGTAACATTTATAAACATAACAATTTGAACACTGCTGTAAAGAAAGGTGTGATACCTAAAATAAAGCGTTCTGTACATTTGATGTGCTTCATAATATTGACCAGAATTTACAGATGCTTCAAGCTTATCCAAAACTCGCACAACTCCTCTTTCTCCTCGGGCAGCCATTATTTATTTTCTAGAACGATCTGTTTCTTTACAATTTCTTATCACACACAAGTTACACCAATAACCAAAGATCCAAATCACCAAATTCATTTACGCATGATTTACGCCATCACAACCAGTGTTACCAGAGCCGCAAGTATTTTATAGGGCAAAAAATGTATTATCAGCTGTCAGTCAGCCATGGTGCTGCCAACTCTGAAATCCATCTGAAATCGAATGTATAGTAAAATTAGGGTATCAGGGGGCTTTTTGGCGGGAACTTGCAGAGTGACGTTGCGTTTTCGTTTTTATTTTCATAAATTCGTTTGTATTTTGAGTTTTATTGCATATTTTCGGTAGTATTTTATCCAATAAAGATCAATCATGGATCAATCCATGTGCACCAGTGAAGTTAAATGAAATTTTATAGGCTAAGTTGTACTTTGACGTCCAGCGATCTGGGAGTTCATATTTTTTTCACAGGGAGGTCACTGTATTTGAATTCTTCAAGTTATATTCAAAATTCTATAGAATAAAGAGCTTGTTTTTCTCTTTTCAGTAAATTTTTGTTTTACACAGTCGGGTACTTTGTTTCTTTTAATAATTTAATTCATTTCAGACTTCTTAGTTTTATACAGAGTGAGTTGTATGTATTAGTAAGTAGATAAGCGTTAAGGTAAAGTAAGGCTAACCACCATCTCAACTCTGTGAGTTACGTACGATAACCGCTCAGTCTCAATACTTACTTACCTTACTTTTTGCAGTTTACGTCAAAATGGTAGCATAAAAGTATTACAATATATACATATATGGACTGGGCTATTTACAAGCTTTCATTGATATAATATTGATATTGATTTAATATCACAGACATATGAATATGGCAGACCAGACATTAGGGAAAAATAGCGTAGCCAGTCACTCACACCCACATTGAATGATCACTAAAGCGTGGGCCGTATTCAGGGTACGAAAATATTTTAAAGGTTGACAACTATATAGGTAGGTATGTAAAATGTGTAGCAAACACTAGTCATATTTCTCATACATAAAAGAATTAATATATTTAGTATATATCCATCGTTTTAAGTCTTATAAGTGCTTATTCGATTTATCGTTATTTATATTTGAGATCATATCGACAAATCAATGTAGTAAATACGCAATCGAATGTATAAGTTCAATTTATTCATAGGATATAATATAATAAGGATAAGGGAAGTAACTGTCCTATTACTAGATAGGGTAGGTATTCAAAAGTCCAGTTTCTATTAGGATTATGTTTTCTTTATTGGTCTTGATATTACTTACATTAGTTGTGGATAATAAAAACAGACAGTAGGTACAGAAAAACTTAAAATCGTTTCGTGATTTACATAATTTAACGATATTTGTTGACGAACCCTACCAGGAGTAGAGGTCTGGACGGGTAGGAACAGCTTGAAATGAAACTCGATTTGTGCGGTGGAACAATCTTGAAACTGGTACTGCAGTATTGCCTCTTTCTGACTTGTTCTTGTAAGGAGAGTGCGTAGAGAAATGAGTGCCGAGTAAGCCTGACTGCGCTGTTTATATTGTAATTTTAGTCTTGATCTTAGGTGATCATAGGTGCCCTTCTAGGGCCTAAATTGAATAAATGGCTTTGACTTTGATCTAGATTTGTAAATAATTATTGTGAAATTATTATTATTATTATTAGCAAGATACAATCGGTTGCTATGGCAACGGATTTGATACTGAAAAGTGGCAATACCGTAGAGACCTATCAAAATTCTTTATTAAAAAATAACTTATTTCTAATCAAATACAATATAAAACACGAAATAACCATAAAACAATAAAATATCTACTTATGTACTTACAACTAAACAATAACCTAAAGCCTTAAAGTACACAATAGCAAAAATATTTATTCAAACTTAGCCTATGTAAAAGTAGGTATATAATAAAAGATCTTTATTTACAATGGAGTGGGCAGGCATACATAGCACGAGGTACGGAGATACGGGCCGCGGTAATGGTGGCCAAATTTCATATACATATTTAAAAAAATACAGACGATTATGGCACAGAAATTACCGAATGCCTAAAAATCACAGAAATTTACAAATGCATTAACAATAAATTATTCTAGATTGTAATTGAAAAGTGGGACAAGATGGATTATTTATTTTGGAATAAAACAATTTTCCAAATTTTTCATTTCTCTTAATGTTACTGTAGATGTGGCAGTTCGTTTTCTATTGACCTTTTGTGGAGTTGTACATACATTCTCTTTGTCCTGTAAAGAAATACCTACACATTAAGATTTATCTTATTAATAACATAAATGTGGAAGATTGTGTGGTTTAATAACATCCCATATAAATTTAGCCATAGCATGAATTTAAGCAACCACCTCTTTCATTTTCAGATACAGGTTTATAGAAGTTTGAATGACAAAAATACGTATACTTAATGCCAATTTCTTGTTTTGTATCAATCCCTTTACCTGAGAACAAATGACGGCTAAGTTGTACATTGATGTCCATTTGGGAGTTCAATTTTTTTTACAGGAAGGTCACAATATTAGAAGCTTCTACACGAAGTTTCAACCAGATTGGTTAGATTTGAACTTTGATAATACCGTGAGCGGCCGGCGAGCACTAGATACAAATTATGCACTATAAAAAGAATCCACTCTTTCCCACTACAAAAAAAAATTATCTAAAAAAAAAAGGGGGGGGGGTTGCGCAACTTTTCCTTCACAGGGGGGTTCTACACCTACCCCCTGCCTATTCCCCCCCCCCTCCCGGCCCTTAAATCGATGGACGTCAAAGTACATTCCTACCGAAAGTAAAATAATCTGCCTGAGTTCGTCCCTTCATGGTACAATGGAAGATTTCACGTAAAAATCGTCAAAAGGCGAGCCGTAATATTGTTAGTTTAACAAATCCTTATTCCAAATTTGATTGATCATTCACATGTTGATATTGTAATAATAGAAAGCGATAATACATAAAAATATTCTACACGCTTTTTACTTACCGGTGGAAAGTAATTCCTGGCGTATTTTTACACGACGCACTATCACACATCAGGGCACTGCACTTCACCATCTTATTTTATAGTCAATAAGCCAAATAGTTTCAAAAATAACACGAAATTTTATTAAAATACACAACGTCAACTACATCGACGAAGCCATATTGTCGCTTAATGTCGCTTAGCGATGGCTACGGGCGTCACTTTTGTGTATATGTGCGACTGTATTGCAACGAAGGTAAAAAGGAGATAATCTTATGCTGTTGTTATGAAAGGGACGTAAATAGTTATATAAAAATATTAAAGTAGGGATGTGTAATGTTTAGTCTGCTATACTTCAGATGTTTGTGTATAATATTTAATTTTTTGTTTTTAATACCCCCCTCTTTTTTTATTCGTAGACGCCATATAAAAATAATATACCCTATGACACTCCCACAGTTAAGACAGATCTAACGACACCTCATGTTTAAATCCATCAAGCCGTTTAGGCTGCAGAGCGTGCCAAAGAAATAGACATACATACATACACTTGAAAAACATAACCTGCTTCTTCTTCTTTTGCAAAGGGTGGCCAAGTGGACTCTATATATACTTACTTTAGGAAAGCTTCCGATAAGGTTAAACATTCACTGCTTTGTCGCAAGTTATATTGGTACGGTGTCCATGGATGTCAAGTTGAAAATCTGTCGCCAAGCACCTATCGGTGTGTTCCGACAGCTGCACTTGAGAGCCAGTTCCTTCTAGGCTTTGTGTGCTTATCACCTTCGGCCACATCATCACTTACCATGGTGAGATTGTGGTAAAACACAGGCCTATACATAATAAAGAAAAAAAAAAAAAAAAAAAAAATGGATGTTTATTAAGGTGGACCAGTTCGTATCTTAGAAATAGGAGTCAGCTGGTGGCACTGAAAAGCTATACATCACCCTCTATTCCTATTACGTCTGGAGTACCGCAGGGATCGCATTTAGGCCCTTTGTTTTTTGTAATTTTTATGAATGATCTCATTGATCGACTAGGGTGTCCCTGTCTCTTGTATGCTGATGATTTAAAGGTATTTACATCTATCAGAGACGCCAATAGCTGTCTCACTCTCCAACATGACCTCAATACCATATCGGATTGGTGCCACCTAAACCATATGTCTCTCAGTGTCTCTAAGTGTCATGTAATCTCATTCACGAAAAGAAAAAATAAAACGTTATTCAATTACTATCTTGATGGCCATTTACTAAATCGTTCAGTACTTGTCAGAGACCTTGGTATACTGTTTGATGATCAGTTGACTTTCAGGGGTCATTATGACAGCATCGTTAAGAAAGGACCAAGAAAGGACTCAAACCCCTCGGTTTCATAGCACGAGTTACAAAAGATTTCAAAAATATTCAGAGTCTGATTTATCTCACATTTATCTATACAATAGCCTTACTAGAACAGCCCTGGAGTATGGTTCTGTAATATGGTCACCCTGTTATGCTATCCACTCTGACCGTGTTGAAAGTGTCCAGAGGAAATTTGTAAATATTCTATATTATAGATTGCATCTGGGCCGTCGCTTGACTTCTTATTCTGAGAGATTGCAGTACTTCAAATTTACATCCTTGCAGACGCGTCGCAAGCAGCAGGACCTTTTCATGCTTCATAAAGTACATACTCCATTCGGTTCTGGACTCACCTGACTTACTTTCCCTTCTCAACATAAACACAAGACATAAGAGTCGCCGCCCCAAGACATTTGCACTACAAGTGTATTATAATAACACCTCATACTAAAACCCAATACCGCAAATGGTCAAGACAGTTCCTGACATCTTTGATAATAACTTCTTCAAATAAAAATAAAAAGTCCGCAATATCCTCGCTTGAAATTGTTTTGAAATAATGTCCAGTTATTATTGTAATAATAATGCTTATTTATCTATTTACTATTTTTCAGTATATTTATGCGTTAAGATTAAGAATATTGTGTAAAGTCATTAATTTGGTGCGCTAAGCTTATCATGCTGTGCGTATACACCCTTGGGTCTCGATCTGGAACATGCACTTCATACTAGCTTTAAATGTTTGTGATTGTGAGTGTGAATAAATAAATAAATAAACCCTCCTTCCGGGTCAGTCGGGTAAAAACTCTTATTCCTAAATAAAGTGTATCAAAAGGGGGGCAATTTTTCCTTCACAGAGGGGTTCTATACCTCCCGCCCCTTAAATCGATGGACGTCAAAGTACATTCCTACCACCACTATTGTAGTAAAACATGACCTTTATGGAAGGTGACTCACTGAGGATAACATAAATGTGAAAGTGATTTATTGTGACTGAAAACTATAATATAACTCGACACTGGCAGAAATAAGCCTTAATTTGGGCTTGGTTGCCATACTTAAAAATAAGAAGAAGAATGGAAGAATCACGAAGAATGTATGACATTGAAATTGACTTTTTTGGCGGGAACTTGCTGAGTGACTTTGCGTTTTCATTTTTATTTTCATACGTTTGTGTATTTTGAGTTTTATTTTGTATTTTGGTGGTATTTTACCCAATAAAGATCAATCCATGTGCACCAGTGAAGTGAAATGAAGTATCGTGACTTTTCAAGTTTTCTCAAAAAGTCCGTGAAGAGTTTTAGTACAATGACCACCATTGTAGTAAAACATAACTTTTATGGACGGTGACTGACTGAGTACTAAAATTTGAAAGTGATTTATTGTGACTGGAAACTATAATATAACTTGACACTGGCAGAAATTAGCCCTAATTTGGGCTTGGTTGCCAAACTTAAAAAAAAAGAAGAAGACATTGAAATTGACTTGACATTGACAGACAATAACAATCTGTCTGTACATGGCACATGGATTACGTAACTTTATTGCAATGAAATTTAGATTGAAATAACCTCTGAATCGGTAGAAATATTACAAAATCGGAAATGGCTCCATTTCTTATGAACCACTGTTTCTATTTCAAATTATCAGAACGTAAAAAAGTTATCAGAAAGTTATTGAAATCGGTTCAATATAGCGATATTGAACCGATTTCAATTCGAAAATGATATAAATTTAGTTACGTAATCGCCCCGCTGACTAGTACCTACTCTACTACTTATCTCGTGAGAGTATAAATCACAGAGTACTTTATATATACTTGAAAATAAATGTTCTATGACTACTTATCTAACGAGCGAGCCGAGCACAGAACGAACAATATACAACTTTAGTTCTCTTGGTAGTTTGTGCAATATACCCACAAACTACCAAGAGAACTAAAGTTCAGACCGCCATCTGACGAACATTGGTGATAAACCGTATGCAGAAATGAGAAGTTTTCTTGTAGGTATTTAAAGAGTTGCTGCAAAATAACTAGGTGGCGCTGTCATCACCAAATTGAATTGTCAAATCAAAATATGCTGTCACATAACTTTAGTGTTGCCACATAGGCCAACAACGGAAGGTGTCCATCCTTTTTAATTCAAAATCGACAATTGAAAAAAAAAATATACAGATTTCTTTTATTAAGTGTTAATTGATATTAATGACAACCATGAACATGATTAAATGAAACCAAATTTCAGAGGAGCAATACTTAATTTTCGTTGCTTTTTGGTAACAGCCTGTTTTTTTTCGTCCGAAATTAGTAATAAGAGGCGGCAACACTGGTATGAGTGGATGTTTGTTTCCGTTGTTTGCGTTGTTTGTTTTGTTGTGGAAGTCACGCGTAAGGATTATTTGTTTCTATCATTGTTTTGATATTCGTTGGACATCCACCCTTGTTGCTCTTATCCACTGTGACCTTAGTGGTTCATCAGTTGGAAATGTAAGACGTCCCTTATTGGTACAATTCACAACTGCACAAACACGCATTTTCAATAGTTTTCAAATCATTCAAATCTAAGCTAAATTTCACAAAAGTTTTGAACAAAACACACATGATAGTGAAATAATACTAGTTACAGACGATCCGACTGTCGGACGTGTGATGGTCAGGGCCGTGTGTAGCGCGGCAGGACTCTCTAAGTAGATACTGTAGTCTTTGGGCAGGACGTTGAAAGCTTCCAACCGGTATTAGTAATAATTATGAGGGTCCTGCCGCACTATACACTTTCCTACGGCAGGACGTACCTTGGCCGTGTCTCCTGCGTAATAATAAAAATAGGAGTCCGACATTGGAACGTCTTCTTCTTCTTCACAGACTATCCGGACGGCGCTCTCGCTATTACAAAAGTGAGGCACCGTAATGGCGGCGGCTGTTTATGTGTGATTCAATTTAGGGTTGCCATGTTAGGCTAAATTTACCCATTTTTTATTACATTATACTAAGACAAATATGTAACGGTAGACAAGTTTAAATGAAAATTAAGTGTAAATGTAGGCGGAATATACCGTACTACTTTAAATTATGAATGGTGGCCAAATCTCGCTATGAAAATATCCTAACTAATATTATACACAAGCGAATGTGTTTATGTGATATTTTTATATGTGAATTTTTTGTTATGCTTTCACGCTTCAACTAATCAACCGATCGGTATGAAAGGAGTTCGAAGATTTTTGTTCAGAGCCTGGCATACTCTTCAGGCACCGTTTTGTTTTTTTTTCAAATAACGGCGCTCAACCCTACCTTTATACATCGATTAAGGACACTCATACGAATATAAAAATAATGGCGTGCCTATGTCCTATAACATCACGTTACATAGTTATTTGCAAAAAAAGATCGATGTTTCAAAAACCATGACAAATTACTCATCAAATGTTTTTACGCATTCTATGGTGCTAGAATAGCTATATCGGTTTATTCCTACAAATATTGAAATTACAGACATATCAGCATAAAATATGTACAGCAGATATCCGTAATACTACTTATTCTATTAATAAATAATTATTCTGGAACATTCCTCACACACATTTTAAATACAATAAGTACCTATATTTTACAACCTACGCGGTAAAATAAAGAATATCACATAAACTATGGCTAAGTTGTACTTTGACGTCCAGCGATCTGGGAGTTTATATTTTTATTTACAGGAAGGTCACATTATTAGAAGGCTCTACACAGTCTACACAAAGTTTCTAGTTGCGGAAATAACTGGTTTACGAAAAAAACTTCATCAAAATCGTGAAAAACTATGCAATATTTTGCCACTATTATATTTTGACGCGCCAAAGTAATGTTTCGTTTTATGTAAGCAACCAATGAGTATATAATCAACAAACACTAAAATTTTATACTATATATATCGTAACTTCATTGGTTACTTAAAAATATCCCTACTTATTACATAGATATTTTCCTATGGTATTAAATAGAATGCCACGAGAAGAATAGGTAAAGTATAAAATGAAGGACAAAGAAAACAATATTTTTTGATTGAACCAGATTGGTTAGGTTAGGTTTGAACTTTGATAATACCGTGCGCGAGCCAAGCGAGCGCAGCGAGCGGTGCTGCGGCAGTGGCGGCCGGGGGTTAGTTACAAATTTATGCACTATAAAAAGGATCCAACCTTTCCCCCCATCCGACAAAATAAAAATATTCTTATCCAAAAAAAAACGGGGGCTCGCAACTTTTCCTTCACAGAGGGGGTTCTACACCTACCCCCTCCCTATTCCCCCCCCTACCGCCCCTTAAATCGATGAACGTCAAAGTACATTCCTACCTAAACTTATTTTAGGGCTCCATCAAATAATTCGCTTTCTAAAAGTGGTCCGTTCACCAAAAAAGTTTGAGACCCACTGATATAAAGTATGTGTACTAGTCGCGAAAGTTTGAAATCATTTAATAATAAAATACGTATTAATGATAACCATAAAATATAAAATTCCCATATTTTGGGTAATTTACAAAAGTGTATATTGGCAACACTGGCATTGTCATTAATTCTTTTGTACTGGTGAATGAATATTTGTTTTGATGTGAAATAGGGGAACTAAGTGATTGAATTATTAATTTAACTGTGAAACGTGATTCCTGGTATTTTTTTCCTCCGGTCTCTACGGTTTTTACACCATTTCACTACACAAGAGATGCTATATTTTAATATTTTACGGCACCGCAAACGTATTGACTCTGTTGACGTTTATCCGCGTAATGGCCGACTAATGTGTGAATGTGTGCGTGCCGGCTTGTACTTACAGCGAGGTGGCCGACTCTCAGCGACACAGTTTTTTGTTAGCAAGAATACATCCGAAGTTTTATAACATCCTTGTTCTTCTTCTTATTTTTAATTTTGGCAACCAAGCCCAAATTAGGGCTCATTTCTGCCAGTGTCGAGTTATATTATAGTTTCCAGTCACATTAAATCACTTCACATTATAGTCCTCAGTCAGTCACCGTCCATAAAAGTCATGTTTTACTACAATGGTGGTCATTGTAGTAAAACCCTACACGGAAATTTTGAGACAACTTGAAAAGTCACGATACACATAATTCATTTCATTTCACTTCACTGGTGCACATGGATGATCTTTATTGGGTAAAATACCACCAAAAATACACAATAAAACTCAAAATACACAAATTTATGAAAATAAAAATGAAAATGCTACGGCACTCTGCAAGTTCCCGCCAAAAAGTCCATTGGAACGTCTGTTACCAGTATAAAGCCAAATAGTTATGGGCTGCGTTCAGTAACTACGCCATGTGATCGCCCGAAGATCATCGTAGCGTTCAGTAACAGTTCAATAACATGTGTAGTAACTGAACGCACCCATGAAGTTACATAGTTTTTTTTTATTTTATTGAACTGACAGGAAGATAGTTCGTTTCAGTCATATTAACGCCATCTATTGAGACTTAAAGAAAAGAAAATTAAATACCTACAAGAAAACTTCTCATTGAACATGACGTTTTTTTTTTTTTTTTTTTCATACTATGCTGCAATGAAAAATAGTCATACAGCCTATGATATGTAGGGCCGGGGCTTTAGGGTAAATACAATTATTTTTTATTTCAAAAGGTCTTATAGTATAATAATAAATGAAACAATTATTTATTTACAAATTATTTATTTAAATTTTCATTTTTAAGTCTACCTGTAGTGACGGTCTGGATGGGTCTGGACTGCTGTTGGCATCATTAAAATATCTGTAAACAAAGTATAAAGTAACTGTAAAGGAGTGCGAAGATTTTCGATCGGAGCCTAGCTTAATCTTCAGGCTCCATATTGTTTTTTTTTATTTTTTCAAATAATGGCGTACGATGAAGCCTATATACATCGATTGGAGATACCCATGCAAACAAAAAATACTAGGGTGTCTTTGTCCTAAAACGTCACAAAAAATATCAAAAAGGTGGCCGAAAATAATGACAAAATCTTTGAAATGTTTTATTTTTTATGTACAAGATAGTCGAAGGATTTGAAGATTTTAGTATGGAGACTGGCATTCCTATCATCTGCCTTTTTTGTATATATAATTTATTGGTAAAGATTTTGGGTGTAGTAATTAATTTTGCATTAAAAATATTATATTTTTATGTCAGCTATAAATTTTACATAGAAATAGCCTACACAAATGGAACACACTGCTGGAGATACTGAGCCAGCACTTAATCTGATACAAAGGGGACAGGGGGACACATTACTAGATAAGATTATATTAAATGGCAAGAAATTACCTGAGTTCATTTGCATTGTGTTATTCAGAGACACACATGTGGCATTACTTTGATGGCTCGCAGCTGATGGTTGGACAGAGGTATCTGAAAATTTGTATGAGCTGTTATTATTTTAAAACCTAAACGTTCATGTATCATCAATATGGACAGAATGTTAAATATTCTTGTGTAAAGTGGAAACAGCCTCATCATGCTCTAGTCCAGTGAGTAAAGATCTATAAATGGCATGTCCATTACCCATAGTAGTATTTTATAATCAAAGTAAACTTTTAATTTAATTTAATTTTACTTTTATATTATTTCTTTTAATTTATTCAAAAAGTGCTGTATGATGTATACATACCAAAAACTTCTGTTCTTGCGACTTTCATTGGTAATATGAATGATCATTGTGGCGCTTCTTTGACTAACTATGATCACCGCATACAGTTTTCTTGTTATCTGAAAAAAATGCAATTTATCTCTGTAACTATATATAAATATCCTGGGACATTCCTCACACACAGTCATCTGATCCCAACTTAAGCAGAGCTTGTACTATGGAAACCAGATAACTGATATACTACATATTATTATACTACTTTTAGTTTGTAAATACATAATTAATCAATCTTAATATACATAATTACACCCAGACTCAGGACATGCCGACATGTTCATGCACACAAATGCATGTCCTGTGTGGGAATCAAACCCACGACCTGCGGTGCAACAGGTGGAATCTTAACCAACTGGCCCGTCAACCTATGTTAAAATAAATAAGGAATAAGGGTGAACTAACCGGATGAAACAATAGATTTCTAACTCTGGTGGAGCCATGGTTATTAATGTGTTATATATATCTCAATATAACTGCATTTGCCAGGCATTTATTTTGTGTTAGACTTAATATGCCTTCACAACCACAAAGGTTGGGTTATAGCTTTAAATGTTATGAGTTGACTAGGAATAATACATATAATAATAAGATATTATATTATTACAGTCAACTTGTAGATCGATAGTTGTTTACCTGCTTCAAAAAAGATATTTGTCGGGTTCCCTGAAGAAATCTCCAAGCTTCGATATGCGCCACTCTTTAGGTGACAAACATATAATTTGCGTGGATCGCTGTTAAGTTATTGTCTCACAATTAATACACTTTATCCACTGTCTCTTATTTTCCTCACTTATAGAAAACTGATGTAGTTTAACGTCTTGGCGTAAACTGTTGCACTTGGGCATACAACATTTTAGAAACTTAAAAATGCCGAAATCACTGTATTGAAATGTTGTTAAAGTGGCGGAAATTTATCAATACAACACATCTCGTCATACAAATACGGAAAACACTGAATTTATGGATTATTAGAGGTGGAAATAAATCGACATAAGAAGTAATAAGAACTTAAGTTCTCATCAAAACAAACACGTGTTTGATGACAGGTAGGTGCATATTGACCATAGAACATTTATACTCTCACGAGATATTGACGAATGGAATTGCTAGGTAGTTATAAAGAGTACTCTGTGGAATGGAATGAAAATCAAATGGCCGGCATGGGTCATGGCGGGGGCGAAGGAAGGAAGAGAGGGGCGAGAACGTCGAGTAAGAACTTTGCACTGTCATTCGATACAGTGGGTTATTTTGATTAGAACATTGCCAGGCGTGAATATACCAGAATATACCTACGAGTCTACTCTCTGTGAGATTAACATAGAACATTTATGGAGATTATTGTTTTGAATTGGTAGATGCATTGAAACGTAGTCATAACATAAATCTCATCGTCTCAAGTGATAAAATATGGTATGCTTTAGATTATTTCGTCCCTGTGCCTATCTCAATACGATTAATTTTCGGTAAGTACCTACCCATGTACTAAGTTACTTTATCACATAGTTCCCATAGACATAGTTATCCATACATTCTTTCGGTGTTTTATTGATCAAAATTACAAATTAGGCCTGGTTACCATGTACAGTCGAGGACATAAATATGTATACAATTAGTAAAATTCAACAACGGTTTCCTCTTAAACGGATTCGGATAAGGGCGTTGGGCTTCGTAACACAGGGTATCCTAGTACGAGGTCCAACGAACAAAATAATTTCAAGCGATATTGTATTTGTAACTTAATTCAAATGTTGTTTACTTTGGTTTTTATTTTTTCTGTTATTATCTTTGTTATTTTGCATTTGCGTTTTAGTTCATTATGTTATTTTGTTTTTTTTAAGATATATGTATTATTTTCCTAAATAAATTATTATTATTATTATTATTATTATTAAACTACTGATTGAAATTATGAGATATTATAAAGGCAGAATCTTCTAACATATACTATTATGATTTGTGTCATAGCTTAACACTTAAATGATAAACTTGCGAGAAAATCGCTTTTGAATTTCAAAAAGTGTATACATATTTATGTCCTCGACTGTACTACTCTCATTGTTTCTGAACTGCTTAAAAATCTATAAGATGTTCAGGACCTAGTCCTCGCCCCAACCACCTGTATGTTTATTACACCTCAACTAATTAATGATTATCAATCCTTTTCTAGCTTAACCCCATAGTTAAGTATGTACAGTCAATTACTATTTCAGGACATCACAGATATGTGGATATTCTAGTATACCAGCACACAATATATTTAATGGTGAAAAAGACAGGTTTAATGGAATAACAGTTGATACAAATAAGGAAGCATGCACCCAACATAATTTAATTGGCAAATTGGAAGGTATGTTACAATATAGGTACTTATTATATAATTTATTTCAGAACTTGTGGCGGTAGCTTTGAACTTCATAAGTGCCCTCTTTGGGCCTCCATTGAATAAATGGCTTTGACTTTGAACTTAGCTTAGTTTCCTTACATATTAAACTTTGATTCTTGATCTAAGTATTATTAAATTAAAAATGTTAGAACACACATACTCTCATAGGCCTTCATTACCGATATGTGGTTTATAATACTTATAAGTACAAATTAAAAAAAAAAAAACTAGCTGAGTTTCTTGCCTGAGTCTTCTCAGTTCCAGTTGTATTTGGAACCGGTGTAGAGTCATTTGTTTACGTTCACAAGTGCCTTATCAGGGCCTAAATTGAACAAATAATTTTTGAATTTGTTTGTTGATTTGAAGATGATATATCTGTCTTTATGAACACTATTGAAAATCTTTTCTTTTTTAAATCAATGCATTAAATTAGGTATATATATATATTTTTTTTCATTAGGTTCACAAAACTGTTGTAAACAATGATTAGAATAAAATGCATGTTGTGTTCTCAAAAATATACTTAAAAAAATACAAATTACAAACAGTATTATAACAAGTACATTATTCATTTATAATCACTAATCATATAAATTTTAATTAAATTTAATTACCTACTTACTTAAAAACAATGTTTCTTAATTGAGGCCGAGAACCAAAGAAAATATCATACTCATGTCTGATGGACTCATTGTTCCAGAATATGATAGAAAGGAGAATGTTGTTTATGAACTGTATGGCTGTTTTTTATGTAAATATGCTTTGTACTTTGGTACACAGTGGCCATTTAAATGTCCTTTTCAGTATGGCTCTTCAGGCAAGGTGGCCTGCATGCCAATTTATCTTACTAAGTCCCACTTACTAAAATTATTGCTATTTTGCAGAATCTTTGAAAAAATGGTATGCTGATGGTCAGAGATGTATATGGTTTAAAGTAAACATAAAAGACTCTTTTTATGTTCCTGCACTAGCACAAGTAAGTTTGGTTTGAATTATTTTATATTTAAAAATCAATTATTACCGCAATGGTATAGCAATATACAGGATAATTGGTAAAACACTGACAATCATGCTATGCCTGCATGCATGGACTCTATAACCAATATCATAATCATCCTTCCTACATCCGCATTCCCAAAGGGATCATATGTTTTCCCGGTATAAAAAGTATCCTATGTGTTAATCCAGAACTTATCTATTTGTGTGCCAAATTTCATCCAAATCCGTTCAGTAGTTTTTGCGTGAAAGAGTACAAACAAACTACAAACGTAAATCAATACTCAATAAATAAAATAATTATAGGGAAGGAGTTCAGGCATATACTGGGTGTAACGGAAAGGGTATATCCATCCGAAAGGGGTAAAGACTACATCAGGTAGAGACTATAAAAAGTTTCAGTTCAAAATAAATTACTCAAAAACTCAAACCAAATGTTTGCTTTCAAGTTTATTGAATTAAAATCATAACCAAAATGTCACCGCTCAATGAGGGTCATTATCATTTTGCGTCAATTGCTAATAATAATAAGTATAAAATTTGTTCTTGAGCGATCTGTGCGAAATGCTTTGTGAAATGGATAGGTATACCGATTCCGGTACACATTGTATATGTATATGACTCAGCACAAACATATTATCCATGTATAACTTTCTTATTTAACACATGATTGGTTTTTATCTGCACTCGGCTTGTTCCATATAAAACTCCTGTCGTTCATTAGCAATAAGTAATTCTACATCCCCACAAAAATATATAATTCATTTTCTTAAATGAAGACTTGGTATCTTTAGAAAGGCTTTAATTTTCATCATGCCAGAGATGACTTTGTGATGATGTACAAATGGCTACCTGTCGACTCCGAGCCAAATCTGCCACCAGCGTGCCATACGAATCTGGGTGTTGGTGCCTTAGTGTTTAAGGATGACAACCATTTACTGGCTATGTCAGAAAAACACTACAACTATCCTCATTGGAAACTGCCTGGAGGCTATGTAGAGAGAGGTATGTTATTTAAGCGGTGTATGTATGTATTATATATTATTGATTCAGTTATAACCACAACACTCACATTTGCCCCAAAATAATTGGACTATTTTACAAGAAACTTAAACCAACTTCATAGTACACTAAGAAGTAATCAAATCCAGATCTGATGACAATGGGACCAAACGGGAAGTGTACCATTCCAGACAAGAATTTCCCAAATCGGTTAATAAATGAGGGAGTTATGAGGTAACAAACATAAAAAAAAAAAAAAACAACCGAATTGAGAACCTCCTCCTTTTTTTGAAGTCTGTTAACAATGCTAAAATAGTTTAGCTGAACCTTTTAAAATTTACTAATAAGGGTCATCTCACACATAGACGTGACGCGACGCTTTTAAAATAACAATAGAATATTGGCCTTTATTTAGTTAACGAAACGGTACACATTTCAGGAAGAGAATTCGGAATAATTCGGATACGTCTCACGGGCGGCGCGAGTCACTTGTCACGAATTCTCTCACTAAAATGTGCACCTTTTCGTGTAGTAAACAAAGTTCTATATTCTATTGCTATCTAATAAAATAATAAGGTTTTCTTTTTACATATAATTTCTTTTGTTAGCGCGTTAGGTCGGCTGTCCAGCATTCAATGTAGAAATAAACCTTATTTCAGTGATTCTAAAAGTCAATTTTGAAACGCGTATCAAAATATGCTCTTCTCTCCGAGCCGGTCTGTGTGAGTGAACGGTACCCTACGACCCTTAGGCAGTGTCAAGTCATCCGTTTTAGGTTCGGTGAAGACATCGCGTCATCGCAATAAATATGAAGCAGTTATCGCGGTATATTCGAGACGAATGCCTATCGCATCGCTGTCGGTAAACTCGGGTTATCGATAAAGTACCTATACGCTCGTGTGGATTTCAGATTAGGGAATATTAACCGGCCAAAATTAAAACCCGTATTTTTCGGGTTTCGTATAAAATAAACCGGGTTTTGGTGAAACTGGTTTGAAAATATGATTTTTTTATTCATAAATTTGCAACAAATATGTAACAAATTACAATCCATATATAGAAATTTTCCTCAAGTCTGCCCCTGCTTCCGATTAACGGCAAGGTTCCCAGAAGGCTGGCACCGTTTCCTGATTGGATAACCAAGATGATGCGTTGGCGGAAAAAGCTCCCCGCCCGCTGGTCTCCGGAGGCCTCGATCAATTTTGATGTCTAAGTGCGAGCAAAACGGAGAGCTTCGGATCCCCACGGTCCCATGGTCACACTTTGTTTTCATAAAAACTGCAATTTAGAATTTTGAAAAGAGACGTTTTGATTATATTATCGTGTAATAGCTGTCCCGCGCGGTTTTACCCGCATTCCCGAGGATCGTATGTTTTCCGGGATAAAAAGTTTCCAATGTGTTAATCCAGAACATATTCTATCTGTGTGCCAAATTTTATCCAAATCCGTTCAGTAGTTTTTGCGTGAAAGAGTAACATACATCCATACTCACAAACTTTCGCATTTATAATATTAGTTGGACGTGATCGAATTTGAATAAGTGCGCACAGCGGAGCAAATAGGTATTCTTGGCACGAAAAAGCTGAGTCGCTGGACTCTGCTTTTAATTTGTGTGAAAAAATTGCCATTCGCTTTGTAGACGATGAATCTGGCGTGATCCGTATGAAGAAACTAATACAATGAAACTAACGATTTGATCCACATTAAACAAAGGAGGCACACAACATACTTACTTTAGTAATAGCTGCGACGTGACGTAGGTACAGTGGCGGAATGAAAAGGTTCGTCAGTTTTCAACTTGATTCATTCAACTTATCACGAGCACATATTACCTTTTGAAACTAAATAGACAGAATACACTGAACTTGAGAAAATAATGATTTAACTGTTCGTTATCAAAGTTCAAAATTATGCAGATCAAAGTTGTTCAACTGTTTATCTTGTCAACAAGATTGTTTTTATTGTATGTGTTGATAAACTAAAACCTTCTTGTTGGTTTAACCTGCTATTGTTATTTACCTATGTCAAATTAAAATTGAAAATAGGGCAATGTCATAATTGAAAAAAATAATACTTACCTATATTTTATTCCGCAAAAGCCATTCATTGTGTTTGACGTGATGTAAAAACAAGCAAAACCTTATTCGATAGCAAACGTCACATTTATGTAAATGTTAGCAGCACTGTTTCTTCCTGTTAGAAACCTCACTGGTAATATGTTGGTAATATAGGTAATAAGATTTATTCTTGCAATCTGGTGCAAGCGAAAACCAACTCTAAGGTGACGAACCTTTTCAATCCGCGACTGTACTTATCACGGTTATTATATGAAACCGCGCTGGACGTTTGTTTACGATAAATTATCACGATCGAACGCGTTCATAATCTGATTAAGATAGGTATGGGTAGGTATTCAAATCTTACAATGTATTTTTGTAATGTTCGTATTTTCCGTGTCTGGATTTAGAATGATAGAAGATATCTCATTATTTTATCTATATTATTCAACCTTGGTTACACTTGCGACATCTGTTTGCGCCTTACTTTCCAAAACTTTGTTTGCCACCTAAGTGGTAAAAAAAACGATCATTTAGATTTTTAGATATGCAGCAGCAACTGTCCCTTAATACAATAGACGTTGGTAGCTAACGAAAAAATAACTAAGGGACCTTGCGCTGCGGTGTGAAAGGTGGCGATCAGACCAAGCGCTTGTTCGAAATGTTCGCTTGGGGAATCTTTGCGACTTTCTCCTATATACATTGCACAATTTATACGATATATATGGCAATGATTTATGGATTTGAATAATGATTAGGATATTTTGCAGGCGAAGATATCATCGATGCCGCTGTCAGAGAGGTGAAAGAGGAGACAGGAGTGGATGCAGTTTTTCAGTCTTTAGTAACATTTAGGCATACGCATAATATGATGTATCAAAACTCTGACATCTATGTTCTACTCACAATGAAGGCTCTTTCTGAAAAAATAACAGTTTCACATAGAGAAGTGAACGAATGTAAGTGGATGTCCATCGAAGATTACGTGAACCACCCACATGTGCATGAATTCAATAAGTTAGTCGTAAGAAAGGCGTTGGAATACAAGCATAATAAATTAAAACTTGATATACAAAAACGGACAGTGAAGTGGTCACAGTTGGTGCGGGATATGAATTTTCTGGTAGTTGATAATTCTGATTAGGTGTAGGTATATCTATTATATGTTTTGTTTTTGTTTTTTTGCATTTAAAATTTATATTATAAACATTTATTTGAGATCATAATTATCTTAGTTGGGTCGTTCTTCTTTTTCACCGACAATCACCTGTCCTCATCGTATACGTCGCATTAGAATTGTATTGATTATTATGTTTTTATAGTGTTTGATTGAATATACGTCTATATATTTATTTACCTTTTAGTAATAAATACTTTCTCTAGCCAGTATTTTTTTCATAACTTTGTTTTTCATAGATAGCGTGACTTAATCCAAAATGTGGTCACCGCTGAAGACGCCGCCTATATCACAGTATTTTTTGTAAAACCACCCTAAAGAAAAGAACATTATCTGCAGGTAAAAAAAACATGAATACGTCCTAATAAATCATTACTTACTAAACATCATTGGAAAAACCTACACATTTCATAACAAACCTTACATTTACCAACGTATGTGGTAAATCCTAAGATATACTCGAAAAACCTAGGATCTATCGGTAATTGTACTTTTAAAATAACATATAATTAACGCAGGGACCAACTATGGAAGGGTACATCCCATTGTACATCCATCGAGGGTGAAAGCTAGTAATAAATAACATTTTCCACATATCCAATGTATAAGTATGGTTAGGTAGGTAGGTACCTAATATTAATCCCAATTGCTATAATATAATAGTTTACAAAATAAAATATCTTGATGTTAAATGTCATCATATTACAATTAAATCTGTAGTAGGTATGTACCTTCTTAATGTTAAAATAATAACTGATGAAGGTACTTATACCTTCCTGGATATAAATTAATACAATAATAATTAAAAATAAACACTTAGTAGGTAAATATCATAGGATATTCTCCATACACGGCCACAAAATAATGAATGGAAAACAAATAACTGATGTACACACCTATTTGCCCACAGGTTGCTGTTTGTAAATATATATTTATATAGATAGATCAGTACTTACAATTAGTCTCAAAACAAACCAAACAAACGAGGTGGTACAGTGTGACGTCGGATACCGAGACGCCAAGCACCTATCGGTGTGTTCCGGCAGCAGCACTTGAGAGCCAGTTCCTTCTGGGGTTTGTGTGCTTACCACCTACGGCTACATCATCACTTATCATGGTGAAGTTGTGGTCAAACACAAGCCTATAACCAATAAAAAATTTATTAAAAGAAACATGCACGCTACTTGCGGCACATAAGTACCTACTTTCAGTTTCTGAAAGCCAAATCTATATTCAAAACTGTTGCCGCCACCAAGCCGCCACTGTCATTTCAAACGTCATTGACCATGGCGGTTATACTTTCAATAAGAGATTAACTTTCATTTGGCTTTGCAGAAACAGACAGTTAGGGTATCAAACCTCCCGTTTAATTATTAATTAATTATTCGTTAATTATTATTACGATAAAGAATATATAGTAAACATATTGATTATATCTGGATTTATATACTGTTACACATTATCATCGAGTTCAGTGATGGATGATGTGACAAATGTTGGTAAACACAACACCAGAAGGTGCATGGCGACAGATTTTTTACTTGAAGGTGGTGTAACCAACCAGGCGGATAAAGAACCCTACCCTACGAAGTCATATAAATTCTTGCTTCTCTGAATTTTTCTTCGCCGTGCTATAACTAAGAAAATTAGAATGTCGACGAGTAGTTCTGTTTGCCATTTTATGTCCACTTCAATAGAGTTGTTGCAAGCATGCTGATGTATAGGTATACCTGCTACCTACCGCCGATAATATTATGATAGTAACCAGCAACATATCCAGCTAGATGCAATTATTATACCCCGTTTACGAAGCCTTTTACTCACAGAAATAACCTGAAAATGCAGCCGACTGCAGAATTCTTTTGGCTGGTCAGTATTCAACACTATTCAAGTCGCTTATTTAAAAAAGCTTAAAAGTTATTGCCGAATGCAACACCTTACGGTGCCTACCTGCTGTGATTTACGTATCCGAGACGTGGGCACTGAATCAAAGCCTTCGATGCCCTTTGTATTGAAGAAGCCGGATTGCGTTGAATGAACCCGAGGCGCCTGACGTAGCGCTTACTACCGGAATGATAACAATACCGGGATACGTTGTTTATAAAATAGCTTTATATCATGGTAGCTTTGCGTAGTCTGCATGTATAATTTTTTTCGTGCTTATAATCAGAACCGTTGTCAGAAGATTCTTCCATAACGTGCCTTTCTTTATACAGAACTTCAATTACTGCCATTTGATAGCGCGCTATATTTACTGTAGGCCCCTGTACTGCAGTTAATATAGCGTGCTAGGCCTAGGCGTGTAACAGTCTAGGTATAACTAGGAGTGGACTTAAAGAGGCTGATATTGGTTCGTATCCCGAAGTAAAGTATCTTAAGTATATAAGGTTACTCTATCTACTTATTTATTTATTTGAATCAGATATTAATATTCATCCATATATTGTTATAGTACGTGCTGAAAAACTGTTAGGAGGGAAAATAAACTAAAAACTTTACATTATTATTTAACAGTGTCGCACAACTGGACAGTCACATCTGCATAGTACGTTGTTTAGGAGGCCGCTTGTACTGTCCCGCACTCGACGCATCAGGGAGGGCACTCTTTTTATTAGTATCGCTTGAAAACAAAATATATAGACCTCAGTAAACATCCCCGATGCGCTGCACTAGCGTGGCAACCCCAGCAGCATTCTAACCCCGTTATTATATTGGATGCGCAGGGCATTGAAAGATTTGCTAGAATAATTAACCCACAGGCTGAAGGTGTAAAATGATTGGCAGTATGTTTTGAAAAGGGTTCTCTTGATATATTTATTACACCGTGCAAACCTGCGAGCCAGCATATTGCATCTCACAGCCAATGCCCTGCGCTCCCGCTCCATATCGAGATCAGGTATTTAAATTTGGTGACTCTACTTATGGCAAGTCCCCCGAGTTTGACTGGAGGGACATAAGTATTTAGGCAATTTACTCCCAGTCTTGTAAATAAGTAGTTCGCTTTTTTTCGTATTATACCTGAGACCTGTCACACATCTCGAGTAGGAACTCAAGAGCATTAAGCTCAAGATTACACATTTTTATATAGGTAGGTAATAATTACTTCGTACTTATTATTAGGTAATTACTAAATAATTAGGTATCTAATCTATCTATCTAAGGTATCTAATAGGTACGTTAATGAAATAAAATATTGTTATTCTTATCATTTATATAGTTCCACAAATTGATGTACACATAATTAGGTAAGAGCTTCCGTTAGTCGTTTTCATGCTTTGTTCTGTAGGTTTGTTTTAGTTGTGCAAGTACTTTGGGTACCTACATAAGGTGAAAGCAAGTCATGGAGGTATTATTGCGAGCAATTCTCAGGTGAATTTGAGTTTGTTATGATTTATTTGGAAATTTCTTACTATTTACTTCTGGACAGTTTAACGTTTTAGGCAGAAACATGCGCGGGATTTCTTTCCATGAAATCACCAGCGACTTGTTTTTTCTCTTTGTTTGGTCGTTCGCCTGGAATGAAAACATGAAAGCATTATTATGAATGTGATTATCTGTTTACGTGACAAGACAATGGAGTAAGTTTTATTTCAACTTATAGGTAGAATATCGTGCTCTCTCACCTCGCTCATAAACGAGGTACAAATGTGAAATGAGAGGGCATGCTATCCGCCACCATTCGAGATTTCATTCTTTATTGAACTAGTTTATACCAAACTTTTGCACTATAAGAAGCCCTACAATTACCAGGCATTTCTTTTTTATTCAACGTAGTCGGTAAACAGGCGCGCTGATGGTAAGCGGTTACCGCAGTCATATAGATGCTTACAACACTCGCGATTTACCGACCCACAAAATCTTAAAATCTCAAATTAAATGAGAGGAATCTGAATGAGTGTGATGGACTCACAGGTAGGTAGGTATGGATGGACTATTATTAGTGCCCACAAGTGCATGAATATGTTAATTTTATATTTCCGGGTGAAATTGTGTTCAAGCTAGGGTTTCCCAATGGAGTAAAGCATGGGGGTTCTTCAAAAAGGGTCTGAAGAAATTTCTTCAGGGTCGGCAACGCGCGATTGATACTCCTGGTGTTGCTAGCGTACATAGGCTACGGTAACTGCTTACCATCAGGCGGGTCGTATGCTTGTTTGCCACCTTAAATTTATAAAAAAAAAACTGAAATGAAACTGCTTTTAAAATTTACAGCAATATGGAGGGCCTAGCTAAGGTAAAAACATAGTACCTAATATAGGTACAGCAAAGCACTGGTACAACATTAAAAATATCTTTCCTATTGGCATGACAAAAATGTTAATGTTGACGACGCAAAGTGAGGTTTTTCGAAAAGCTTAACAAAAACTATTTCGCAATAACAACAATTAAAATTGTGGCCAGACTTCCTTTTAAACAAAGGTCACTGGCAGGTAATGTTCACAAATTAATGTAATAGGTATATGAACACTCACCTGCGATCCATCAGTCTCTTTGTAATGCAAAGTAAAATACAAAGATAAACTTAAAAACAGCAACTTCACAGTTATAGCAACTGACACAACAATCAAAAATGCATAGCTCATTGTGACTTCTTCATTCAGCTTGTACGAAATGTTTAATTTACGTTCGGCTGAGAAACGCCAGTCGAGCCAAAGTCAGACCGAAACTGCACGAGAACTACCTACTTACAACGTCGACCTAAGCGGTTGTGTTGTTTTTTTTTATCGAAGTTTACTTCGATGACTTCATAGACTTATTAATATTTAGAGCTGTAACTAAATTTTCTTTTAGCCGTCCAATCCAAAATGTATGCTAAGTTGTATTAAATTAATAAAGAACTACCTAGGTATTAGTACTTTATATGACAAAATGTTTGCGGGTAGGTTCAGAACAACGTTTTTTAGGGTTCCGTAGCCAAATGGCAAAAAACGGAACCCTTATGGATTCGTCATGTCTGTCTGTCCGTCCGTATGTCAGCTGCTTTTATCCGAAACTTTAAGAACTATACTGTTGAAACTTGGTAAGTACTTAAGTAGATGTATGTGAACCCCTCTGTTAAGATTTTCACAAAAAAATAGAAAAAAAAAACAATAAATTTTGGGGATTCCCCATACTTACCTAGAACTCATTTTTTTCATTCCCGGGTCCCGGGAACGGAAAAAGGTCGGGAAAAACGAAACCCTAACCAATAGTGAAACCTATATTATTTTAGGCTATGGTAACCGCTTACCATCAAGTGGACCGCATACCGGAATCCCGTAATGAGTATAAACGAGTCTTGTTTCATATTTATTATTCATGTTCCATTCTATGAATTCATTGGTCTTAATTCGTTTCTCTTGTGTCGGATTGCGAGACGCCGACCGACGCTCGCGCCGCCCGCGGCCCCGTAATGACATTCGCCTATTGTCCGCCGCCCGACACGCTGCCGTACTGCGTAGTCACGTCACTAGTACATATAAGTAGCTGTTCCATCAGCTTACGGTTCAATAAAAGTACTACCATTTACATTAACATAACAAACATGCTTTAAAACACTTGTTTAAACTTGAGAACCTGTACCTCTACCATGAGTTTACTACACTAACGTAATCTATAGTCGCTAGCGCCTATACATGGTGAAACATTTTGTATGAAATGCTTCCAAAAGTATCCACTAGAGGCGGTGGTCATTATACAAAATATTCACCGTAGTCGCTAGAGTGTGTAGATTACGTTAGTGTAGAGAACTCATGGTAGAGGGTACTGTATGGATATCGCATTAAATGTATAGGACTAATTACCTACTTACCTACTTACTTAATTAGTTTGCAGTTTCACTCACTTCAATGGAAGGTATCCCTTTGATAGCCAAAATATTATATTTGCCTTTCTGTGGTAATAAAGTAGCTTAATTATAAATTCAGCAAATACAATGATCATCTAGGTAGCATAAGTATATAATAGATCATCAAATTGAACTTAACCCTTTTTATTTATTGTTATATTTGATGAGATTAGATTTCAACACATACAAATCACATCATCACACATTTATAATATGAGTAGGATATTATTATAGTTATAGTAGGAAGCACGGAAAAGAGAGTGGTAGGAAGGATAGTAAGATAGGATAGGAGAAGTTTTACCTACGTTGAACAGCAAGGTCTCAAGGCAGCGACTATAGTCGGTCATACTTATACCTGCCTTACTAGCTGTCCCCCGCGGTTTCATTCGCGTTCCCGGGATAAAAAGTAGGCTATAAATCTTGGGTATAATGTAGCTTCCTATTATTTTAAAAGATGTTTACAAATCCTACTAGTAGATTCAGAGATAAGCCCGTTTAAACAAACAAAAATCTCTTACGCTTTATTATATTACTAGCTGTCCCCCACGGTTTCACCCGCGTCACCTGGATAAAAAGTATCTACCTATATAATACTCGGGGGTAATGTAGCTTCCTATTAATGAAAGAATTTTTCGAATCCGACTGGTAGTTCCAGTGATTAGCCCGTTTAAACAAACAAACAAAAAAACTCTTCTACCTAACCTAATTCTAGCGTGCCCCCGGCAGCGGGGTAGGGTATTTTATTATAATTATTAATATTGGATCAATTACAATCTCGCAAACCATAGATTAGTAAGTATCTTAGTAGTAGGTAGGTACCATATCGTTGATACCAGCTAAATTTCTTACCTTGGCCTACTCAGCGTCTTTCAATGTCTGTGGCCTACATTCTGCTATTTAAAATCCTTTCTATACCTATCTACTGCAATTTTTGGAGTGAGTTTTCATCGAAAGTTCATTCGACCTATTCCTTGAAAGGGGTTATACTAGAGTTCATTAGCATGAAATTATAAACTGGATGGTTACCGAGCTGTGTCGGTTCTTAGATTTATTATTTACCACTCACGATGCTCTATCGCCAAGAATGTTCTCATTAGAGCTAGATAACATATTTTTAGGGAAGGATTTAGACAGGAAACAAGCAAAATAACATAAGATCTTACGGATAGTGATAGTAATATATAAGTCAATGATCCACGCAGTTTGGTTTATATATGAACCACGTAGAGGAAATAAAAATTATGAGAAACTGCCCTAGCAATAACTAAGTATATCTTCACGAAGAGTGAACCAAATCGTAATTGTTTAATGAACCTTTGACAGGAGATTGTAATTAGGAAGAAAATCAGGCTAAAATTAATAGATGGTGAGCACGGAGCAGAATATGCTTAATTTTGTGGAGGACAGACTACTCCAAAATATATTAGCACAACATCTCAAGCTAATGTCCTGCCTGTCGCTCCTTGAGCAGAAACCTGAGGTTTTACAAACGAAACCCTGAACAAGCTTCAAGTATCCCAAAGAGCTAGGAGTCACATACACTAGGTACGGAATCGGACAACAAACAAGGGGCTCAGAAAACAGGGTAAAATTACAAACATCAATCAACAACTCGCTAAATTAAAGTGGGAGTGGGTCAGGCATATTGCTTACGTAGTAACTACTTATTACCTACTTAATTTATGATGTGGCTCAAAAAGTTTTAGGTATTGGAGTAGGCCGTGAGGGAGAAAAACGCCCGATATGGACACAACAAATAGGTACCAGGATGACATCAAACAGTCACGAAATGGACGGAGACTGCTCAATAAATAATGGCGTGGAAGAATCTAGGCCTACACCCTTGATCAAACTGATTGATTGATTGCTAAGAAAAAGAACATAGGTAGGTACTGAAGGTTGCCTACACCATTGATGTCTTCTTCTTCTTCTTATTTTTATTTTTGGCAACCAAGCCCAAATTAGGGCTCATTTCTGCCAGTGTCGAGTTATATTATAGTTTCCAGTCACAATAAATCACTTCACATTATAGTCCTCAGTCAGTCACCGTCCATAAGTCATGTTTTACTACAATGGTGGTCATTGTAGTAAAACTCTACACGGACATTTTGAGACAACTTGAAAAGTCACGATACACATAATTCATTTCATTTCACTTCACTGGTGCACATGGATGATCTTTATTGGGTAAAATACCACCAAAAATACACAATAAAACTCAAAATACACAAATTTATGAAAATAAAAATGAAAATGCTACGTCACTCTGCAAGTTCCCGCCAAAAAGTCTTCAGAGTACTTCTTCTTCTTCTTCTTCTTCTTATTTTTAATTTTGGCAACCAAGCCCAAATTAGGGCTCATTTCTGCCAGTGTCGAGTTATATTATAGTATCCAGTCACAATAAATCACTTCACATTATAGTCCTCAGTCAGTCACCGTCCATAAAAGTCATGTTTTACTACAATGGTGGTCATTGTACTAAAACTCTTCACGGACATTTTGAGACAACTTGAAAAGTCACGATACACATAATTCATTTCATTTCACTTCACTGGTGCACATCGATGATCTTTATTGGGTAAAATACCACCAAAAATACACAATAAAACTCAAATTACACAAATTTATGAAAATAAAAGTGAAAATGCTACGTCACTCTGCAAGTTCCCGCCAAAAAGTCTTCAGAGTACTTCTTCTTCTTCTTATTTTTAATTTTGGCAACCAAGCCCAAATTAGGGCTCATTTCTGCCAGTGTCGAGTTATATTATAGTTTCCAGTCACAATAAATCACTTCACATTAAAGTCCTCAGTCAGTCACCGTCCATAAAAGTCATGTTTTACTACAATGGTGGTCATTGTACTAAAACTCTTCACGGACATTTTGAGACAACTTGAAAAGTCACGATACACATAATTCATTTCATTTCACTTCACTGGTGCACATGGATGATCTTTATTGGGTAAATTACCACCAAAAATACACAATAAAACTCAAAATACACAAATTTAGGAAAATAAAAATGAAAATGCTACGTCACTCTGCAAGTTCCCGCCAAAAAGACCACCATTGATGTCTATTGCTAAGAAGAAGAGCACAGGTACCTAATCAATCGTTAAGTAAAATACTAACCCCCCTTATTCATAATGAAGTTATCAAACGTTGATTAGCTAAAATTCTGAAGTCTTTATCTGACACGGAGGACACTATTACACTGATTTAGTTAAAAAGCGATTATGAATAAGGGGGTTAGCTATTAGTATTCATTGAAGTGGTCGTATACTTAAATGAAGGTTTGCGGAAAGGTTGACGTAAATACAGCAGCGTAAAGTATGTTTAAAAAGCAGGTATTCCTGATTTTGTAATAAATAATTTATTATTATTATATTCTTTGTAAATCTTAAAATTAGTTTTTTTATAACATTAAAATAAAAATCAAAAATATTATAAATAAATATGTTTCTTATTCCAATATTTCTAAAAAAAAAAACTATAAAACCCACCGGCAGCGGGGTAGGGTCCAGGCTATCGGGGGTAGGCCCGACTTTACCTATAGTGCAGGGTGTGCGGCGCACGCGGGCCTCAGGGGACGCTAAGCGTGGCCAAGCGCCGCGCCGCCGCTCGCGATGACGGCACCGCCCAAATGCAATCTCGTTCATCAAATAATGCTCTTTAATGAAATCGAATTATTAGGTACCTCCTGATTGTATCCTGTACTAATGCGTCTTTTGACGCTTTCCTATACAAAAATGGAAGTTCTATCTTCGTGGAAGATTACCCAAGTGCGCCCAATGAGCGCCCAAAAAGGGCAACAGGTCTGACCCGGCGAATCAAAAGCCGTTTGCCATCACTTCCCTTATCTCCAAAGTGATGGATCTAGTGATCAACACGCAACTTTTGAGATACCTAGAAGATCACGGTTTGTCGAGCGACCGACAATACGGCTTCCGCCACAATCACATGGCTGATGACCTACCAGGCAGTGTTTTTTTTTTTTTTTTTGTATTCTACTTATGTAGCAATCAAGCATACAGCCCGCCTGCGGTTAAGCGGCCTATTGACGCTGGCAACACCAGGCGTTTTACTCGCGGGTTGACGACCCTGCAGAAATCTCTTCACACCCTGTTTGAAGAGCCCCATGCTGTACTCCATTGGGAAAACCACGTATAACTCACTATCTCACAACATTGGTCACTCGCCATCGAGAGCCAAGGTGTGGCATTGGCAGTGAGCCTAGAAATGCGAAGGTTTTTTTAATGCACCTGAATTTCCGATCACTGGTGAAAATATAACTATGTATTCCATTTCAATCGCGCGCCATCTAAAGGGTGCCAAGGTATTGTTTGCACCCGGGCGTAATATGGGCTAGAGACGGCCCTGCAGTGCTATTCTGCGAGCAATAAATATCGCTTCATAAAGACTGACATGACGTCAATCATTAGTTTATTGGCAACATCACGCTGACTTATCAAACTCACTTCACTTCACTCAGACATTTGAGGTCCAAGAGAATACCAAAACTCGCTTGGCGAAATCAACGTCGAAGGGAACGCGGTTCGCTGGGTGAACCGCGTAGGTGAGTTTATGTTTCGCAGAATAGCATTGCTGATCGGTGGTTTGGGCTAACGATGCGTGCCGTGTCCAGGAGTACCGCCTTCTGTATCTGACTCTTGTTCCAACCATCTAGCATGAGCCTTCAGGATATTGTACGAGACTCCTCGCGATGAGACCGTTCGCCGAAACAACTATAGGGATAATGATCGTCGAATCAACATCCCATATGGCGGTGACCTCGTGAGCTAAGTCAAGGTACTTGCTGAGCTTGTCCTTCTCGGCCTTCACGAGGTTCTCGTCATGGGTGATGGTGATGTCGACGAGCACTGCCCGGTGCTTCAATCGATCTGTCAACACGATATCAGGCTTATTTGCTACAATAGTCCGTGATGATAGATCGATCCCAATAGAGGGCAGCACGACAACGGAGGCATTTCATACTCCACAAGGCCGTATTGAAGAGCAAGATGCTTTCTGGAATGTTCTGGCTACTAGGTTATTTCTGTACAAGTACTCGCTGTTAGCAAGATGAGAACAACAGCTTATTATTATTATTATCATATTCGGGAGTCGACAAACTGAGTTCTTCCTATTCAATAATAATGTAGGTACTACATGCGTTTTAGTAGGTAATATAGGATCTTTATATATATATTTACAAAACAGTAGAGGTATATACCTACCTAATAATACAAACTCATTTTGAGATAGATTCATTTATCACGTTTCCCAATATTTCAGAAATAGAGCGGTCTTGAATAAGATATCCAATAATACATTTTCTATTTGCCTGTGTATTTAAATTGATTGCCACTTGACGTCATCGCGACCATTTCAATTATTCATTTTATCTTATCAAGATGGACGTAAGTTAGGTAGGTATTTAGTAATGGCTTCAGTTCGTATTCAAATTGCTTCAAGTCTTCTTATTGTGCTTTCTCGCCACCGTTGGATTTGTTATCGTATGGTGAGCTCGCATTGCTCAGTCTTATGAAGGTCTGGAACAACGCCACCTGAGGCTGAATGCTCAGACGAGGCCCGCCTTGCCCCGATATTATTGACTGAGCATTTGATAACCTGGTGTTCATGAGTTTCTGTAATATAAAATAATATAGGGTCTTTGTTATCGATGTACTTAAATAAAACAAGCTGAGTTTAAGGTGTAATTTGCACATTGGCTTTTACTAGTTTTTATTTTTTATTTTTCTTGAAAATAGTTACGTACCTATTTGAACTGAGTGCCTATAATTGTATTATTCTTAATAAGCAGAACGATATTGTCATGTTGAGTGATTCAACTCGCTGTTATTTGGGAATCCACGTACCTACCTATTGGTACCCCGATTGTAAACCTTGCAAAGAATTAACGTAACTATCGCGTTTACGTTTTTAGTAAAAGTTCTCATATAAATACGTAAACGCGCTAGATTGCAAAAGTTACACTCAGGATATGGGTAGCGCCGAATGGGACGACCTCCAACTATATCGAGGGATTCATTTTACCACGCTGCTTACCACGGTACATTTATAGGTTTTTTCTCGTGCATTCAATCTTTAATTATTGTCACGAACGCAGTTTTGCCGTTATCAAGGTTCTGCCGCGTAAGTCTTTGGTACTGAACATCATTGAAATGAGCCTCCTTTTTCTACTCAAGAAAGCTATTGATTCATGCGGTGACCCGCTTAAGGTATACCTATGTGATATAGAACTCCACTTTATTGGATTTCAATGAAGTTTACTGACTGCAATACCTTATAACATTCATGTTATATTCCAAATTCTATAGATTAAAGAGCTTGTTTTTCTCTTTTCAGTTAATTTTTGTTTTACGCAGTCGGGTTTTTTGTTTCTTTTAATAATTTAATTTATTTCAGAATTTTTAGTTTTATACAGAATGAGTTGCAAGTATTAGTAAGTAAATGAGCGGTACGGTATAGTAACGCTAACAACCATCGCAACTCTGTGAGTTACGTACGGTACCGCTCATAGTACTTACCTTTTAACTACTGTCCTTGCATTAAACATGGTTTTTTGCAGTTTACGTCAAAATGGTAGCACAAAAGTATTACAATATATACATATATGAAATGGGCTGTTCACAAGCTTTCATTTGATACCCATATTGTTATAATAACGATTTTTTTGTTTTTAATACCCCCCCCTCTTTTCTTATCCGTAGATGCCATATAAAAATAATATACCCTATGACACTCCCACAGTCAAGACGAATCTAACGACACCTCATATGCTTAAATCCATCAAGCCGTTTAGGCTGCAGAGCGTGCCAAAGAAATAGACATACATACATACATACATACATACATACATACATACATACATACATACATACATACATACATACATACATACACTCGAAAAACATAACCCTCCTTCCGGGTCAGTCGGGTAAAAACTGTTCATTATTACCGAACTAATCCTCATAGTTTTCTTTTCTTAAAGCTTCTTTTATTTAATAATTGTGAGTTTCTTATGCATACGGTACCTATTGACCTTTTCCAGACTAAACTTGTCACTAGCCGAGGATATGCATATCATAGTCAATTGTCGATAATATTGAATTAAATGCTTTAATACACTTTAATAAAATAATGCGATGAATTCTTTCCGTTGAGGAATTCCATCATACCTATCTTCAAAGCCATGGTCAGATCGGACCACCTGGAGTTCTGCTTTAATGCAGTATAAACCGAGCAAATTGGATAAGTTGTTTAGAGAAATCATTGAACCTAATAAAAATATGCGTCAACTACCGACGACTATTGGCTCTGTTTGACAAACTCTTGCTCTCGGTTGTCCCAATAAACAAAGGAGCAGATATATTTTTTAAATTTTCACTATTTCTTTCAATAGAACTTATACAAAATTTCAGAACTAAAGTAACGACTATTCTTGAATTCCTAACAAAAAATAACTTAATTTTTTCTCTTGAAACGTGTCAATTTAATCGTATATGTTTACTTGATGTTAAGTAGTAGGTACAAAGCTGGAAGAGTTTGTATGTATGAACACTATGAACGCGTTAAAATCAGGAACTTTAAAAAAAGTTTGCGTTAGATAGCCGTTTATTGTGAAAGGTTGAAGGCTACATAACATCACGAGTGCAACCGCAGGGCACAGCTAGTCTTAAATAATTTGAATCGCCATTTTTTGGTACAGTGGCAAAACTGGGCTGTCTGCATCCATCTAAGGTAAAAAAATATGAAAATAATTTAATAGCACAAATGGGTCCTCAAATCTACCTAGAGGTACTGTGGTTTCATATGAACAGACACTGTTTTCTTGCACATTCCGACACAATAACATACATGATAAATAATAATAGACATAAATGCACAAAAAGTACAAATGTTTGAATTATATCAGATTAGATAAGTAATTTATACCTATACCTGCAGGAAAAATAAGTTTTCATCATAGAAATAATATTTCATAATGATATCAGTTGTTGAAATATTTCTATTAAAATCGGGAGAAATTTTAATATTAAACATTGCTTTGCAATTTTATTTATTTTTATTTGATTTAGCCCCTAACTGTTAGGGGCTATTTTTCGACGCGTGCACAGCTTTGACGCGCAATCTGGATGTATCCTTAATCAAAGGTTTTCATACAGGTAATAATTTATGAATAATTCAAAAACGTTGAACTTTTTTTTAATCTAAACTAGCTGCCCGGCACGACTTCGTTCGCGTGGTGTCCTACTAACCTATACCCTAACCTACCCTACCCTACTGCCCTACCCTACCCTCGCAACTTTCTTAATTTTTTCTGTCATAAGACCTTCTCCTGACAATAACAAACACAACAAAAAAAAACGAAATCAGTCCAGCCGTTCACGCGTGATGGCGTGACCAAAGGAAATAGGGATTCGTTTTTATATAAGTATATAGATAGATTAAACCGCCGCGCAATATATTCTATATGGTATGGATGGATCCTTCTGCGCACGAGTCAATTATGCGCTTTCGATGCGATTATGCGATATCCGATTTTTTTCATTTCCAAGATCTAAGCCAAATAACATAATTTTAATGTGGTGTCGTTTTCCTGTTGTAAGTACGGTTGTCAGAGCATTTTTGCAGGATAGGCAACCCGCGAATGATACCCCTTGTATTGCATGCATTGTAGGCTACGGTAACCGCGTTACCAGGCGGGCCGTATCGCCACCATCTTAATATATAAAATGATAAACTGATTGTTGATATATCAACGCACAGCCCAAACCGCTGGACCTAGAGATTTGAAATTTTGCACACAGATACCTTATACAGTGGAGGCATCCACTAAGGAAGGATTTTTGGAAATTCCACCCCTAAGAGGGTAAAATAGGGGATGACAGTTTGTATGCAAGTCCGTCAGTTTTGAAGTTAGGATCTTCAAATTTTGTGTTTAGGCTGATGATTGAAAATTAATGTATAGTTATCTCAGCGTTTGTGATAATTCCACCCCCGAAGGGAGGAAAAGGGGGATGAAGTTGGGTATGCAAGGCCTTCAATTTCAAAGTAAACTTCATGAAATGTATTATTATACGGTGTAGGCATCCACTATGGAAGGATTTTTGTTAATTCCACCCCTAAGGGGATAAAATAAGGGATGAAAGTTTGTATGCAAGTCCGTCAGTTTTGAAGTTAGGATCTTCAAATTTTGTGTTTAGGCTGACGATTGAAAATTAATGTATAGTTATCTCAGCGTTTGTGATAATTCCACCACCGAAGGGAGGAAAAGGGGGATGAAGTGGTGTATGCAAGTCATTCAATTTCAAAGTAAACTTCACTAAATATATTATTATACAGTGTAGGCATCCACAAAAGAAGGATTTTTTAAAATTCCAACCCTTACAGGGTAAAATAAGGGATGAAAGTTTGTATGCAATATATCAACGCATAGCCCAAATCGCTGGACCTAGAGATTTGAAATTTTGCACAAAGATGCCTTATACAGTGTAGGCATCCACTAAGGAAGGATTTTCGGAAATTCTACCCCTAAGGGGGTAAAATAGGGGATGAAAATTTGTATGCAAGTCCGTCAGTTTTGAAGTTAGGATTTTCAAATTTTGTGTATAGGCTGACGATTAAAAATTAATTTAAAGTTATCTCAGCATTTATGATAATTCCACCCCCGAAGGTGAAAAAGGGGGGATGAAGTTGGGTATGCAAGGCCTTCAATTTCACGATAAACTTCACTAAATTTATTATTATACAGTATATGTATCCAGTAAGGTAGCATTTTTGGAAATTCCACTCCTAAGAGGGTAAAATAGGGGGTGAAAGTTTGTATGCAAGTCCGTCAGTTTTGAACTTAGGATCTTTAAATTTTGTGTATAGGCTGACGATTGAAAATTAATGTAAAGTTATCTCAGCGTTTATGATAATTCCACTCCCGAAGGTGGAAAAAGGTGGATGAAGTTGGGTATGCAAGGCCTTCAATTTGAAAGTAAACTTCACTAAATTTATTATTATACAGTATATGTATCCAGTAAGGTAGGATTTTTGGAAATTCCACTCCTAAGAGGGTAAAATAGGGGGTGAAAGTTTGTATGCAAGTCCGTCAGTTTTGAACTTAGGATCGTTAAATTTTGTGTATAGGCTGACGATTGAAAATTAATGTAAAGTTGTCACAGCGTTTGTGATAATTCCACCCCCGAAGAGGGAAAAGGGGGATTAAGTTGTATATGAAAGTCCTTCATTTCCACAGTAAACATCACTAAATTTATAATTATATAGTGTAGGTCTTCTCAGTTCAAGTTGTATTTGGAACCGGTGTAGAGTCATTTGTTAACATTCATAAGAGCCCTATAAGGGCCTAACTTGAATAAATGAATTTTGTTTTTTTTTGATTTTGAGGTATCCACTAAAGAAGGATTTTTTAGTATTACACCCCTATGGGGGTAAAATAGGGGATGCAAGTTTGTATGAAAGTCCATCAGTTTCGAAGTTAGGACCTTCAAATTTTGTGATTAGGCTGATGATTGAAAATTAATTTATATATGCCTCAGCGTTTTAGACAATTCCGACCCCGAAGGGGTAAAAAAGGGGATGAAGGTGTGTATGGAATAATACTAAATTTATTATTTAAGCTTATAGTTGGAAACTAACGCAACAAATATCGGTGTTGTTGGAATCTGAACTCTTAAGGGATGTAAAGGGGGATGTAATTTTGTATTGAAGTTGTTAATTCACACAATTTTGTATTGAAGTAAAAATATTGTACACGTGTATCATGTTATTAAAAAGCCTACTGCCGCCATCTATCTGTCTGTCTGCCACGAGAACATTTCTCAGCTGTCTGTTTGAGGAACTTTTGGATAGATCTCCGCCCGTCGATCTGTCAGTCTGCTACGGGCAATTTTTAAATTATTATTTCATATTTAAATTTAATACTAAGGTGTCACACAAGCATACGGCCCGCCTGATGGTAAGCGGTCACCGTAGGTATCACTCGTGCGTTGCCGACCCTACAGAAATATCTTCACACCCTTTTTAAAGACCCCCTGGCTATACTCCTTTGGGAAAGCCACGGCGGGGAGCTCATTCCACAGCCTGAGTGTACGCGGTAGAAAACTCCTTTGAAATCGCACAGTAGAAACACCATTTCGGTTCCAATATATGAGTATGCACTCCCCGTTGATGGCAAAAGTTGCGAAGGTAGAAGGTAGCCCGTGGGAATCAGATCAAACAATTCTTCAGAGAACTGTCTGTTGTACAAGCGATACACACATAAGGTCTGTCAGTCTGAGGAGAGAATGCCGTCTCTCCTCAGACAGACAGAAACATCTCAGCTGTCTGTAAATTATTGAGAAACTTGTGGATATAGGTCCCGTGTATTCGTCTGTCTGTCTGTGTGCCATAAGCAAATATCTCAGCTGTCATGAAATGGTTGAGGAAATAGGTCTCATAGCGCAATTTTAGATAAATAATCCTGATCTCGACACCTCCCAAAATAAAACATATTTCACCTTCCCATACATAACATACACGGTGCATATTCCTGACGGTCGATTTTCAGATCTTCTTCTTCAAATCGGGAACGTAAACTTTCCACAAATAGATGGGTTGATACAAATACCAACTTAGGTATAAATAAAATGTATACTGATGTTACAATTAACACAAACCGATAGAGTGGTTATGCGCGAGAGAGCCATTATGACTCCCAAAAATGACCAACCCGCTGCGATAAATGAAATGTTGATTTATTCATTTGAAGGTTGTTGCCACCATGGTCGATATGGATGAGTCGGTAAATTATCCTGTTCAATTTTTAAACTAGATCTTAATCTGCCGGGTAATCCATATGTAGGTGCTCCTGTCATAATGATTAGAAATTCACGGCCTCCAAAATTGTGCTGTGGAACTAGACTTCCAAGTAACAGCTCTCCGCCGCAATGTTATTGAGGCCAAAATATTAACTGGTCCTGCTAGAGGAGAAACAGTCTTCGTGCCGCGTATACCATTGATTCCAAATCCTTCGTTGAATTTAAAAGTGTACAGTTCCTTATCAAGGTTTGTTTCGCGATGGCTATTAATAAATCACAGGGAAAAACTCTGATATTTGCTAGAGTTTATTTGCGACAGGGCTGTTTCAGTTGTATGTGGCATGCTCGCAATCAGCTCTCAATCTACCTGAACTTATGTCAAATATCACACGTAGTGGCGGGCAATAGCCATGAACAAAGCTCTATATTGTTACAATGAATCATACTTATCTAGAAAAAAAAAACTACGCGGACGAAGTCGCGGGTTAAAGCTAGTAGTGGTATAAAATAAAAAATATACCTGTGAATGTGGTGAAATTAACCCCCTTGGTCAGTGTAGTCCCATACAAAATTACCCATTCTCTTTTGATCACAGAAATAGTTTTTGATTCTCTTTCATTAAATACGTTTAGTTCACATACTTACTCACGGGCTAAAATAATTGCTCTTAAATATAAGAAGGGTTTAAATTTGAGTGGGAAGTCATAGAGTTAGAATATTATAGAGCGACTCTACTAAAGTACGGTCCGTGGCCACAAGTACGGTCTAAATGGCTTGAAACGAAGTGCGCGTACATACATAGTTTGAACGACTAAAATACATATAATGTCAATTTCTCATTTTTTATCTATACGTTTACCGAGAACAAATGACGGAGTCCATATCGATATTTTGTCTGACTGTAAACCAACAAGTGTACGATATATCTGTGAATGCACCTATAAGGAAACTGCTCACGTTTCGCACAAGGTACCTAACGTTGTGAACGCTATCATTCTATAATATTCTAACTATATGGTAGGAAGATAACAATTGCAATTGAGGTAAATTGAAATGAAAATTATGGCGAATGGTAACGAATAATTGCTCGTTATTAGGAAATAGCAAACTCACCTTACTAGTCTTCAAAGTATAGGCGATCGATGCCAGCATGAATATTATATTTATTACCAAAAGGATACCCGCAATGATGATAAAAGGTGTCATTTTGTTGCAAAACTAGTAAGAACTTTCGGAACACTGTTTATCGATTGTGCACGATTGCCATATTAATACATGTTGTGTGCGAAATGATTATTTAAGTACCTAGGTATAGATAGTTTTATCTCTTACTCATTAAACGTCTATATAATGATGTAAATTATTGATTAATTTATGATAATAAAAGTATTACCGTACCTTATTGGGTAGATAGGTAGGTATGTTCCTTATCTTATAATAATAAAGTTTAAAGTACTTTATTAGTTATTACATAAAATACTGTGCAGGTATGCGTTCTGCACGAGAACCCGTACCGTGGTGTTTTAGCCGGTAGAAGTCTGGCATAACCTGGCCGCTCCGCTCCCCCAGGTATTTATCCTATGAGGATTTCCCCAAGCTAATAAAAAAGGAGTAGGGATTCGCTTTTTTATGGTATATCGAGTAATGTAATAATCCTAGCCAATATTATAAATGCGAAAGTGAGTTTGTTTGTTTATTTGTTTGTTTGTTGGTTACGCCTTCACGTGCGCCTTCATGCCTCAACTAATCAACGGATCACTATGAAATTTGGCATGCAGATAGCCTATGGTATGGAGAAGGACATAGGCTATTATTATATATTTTTTATCACGGGAACGTGGGTGAAACAGCCGGGGACAGCTAGTAAAATCATAATTATTTATTTATTTCAGGCTACTTTGTCCCATAGCTTACAAAATAACATAGGTAGGTAGGGTAATTGACGTTAGTAAACGCTTACTAATGAGTTTGCGTTTACAACACTTCTCTATAGGAATTGGCACAGCGCCTCTAGCGGAATACTCTTTGTACTAATTTCTCCCATTATTAACACAGTCTATAAAACCATACAGTCGTCCGACGCCTTTGATCTCGTGGAAAATGCCGACAACGTCTAGACAGTATCGCGACGGCCTTATAAAGTATGCTGTTTCCCGAGCATTGTTTTGTACGCAGGTCGGGCCACGTCTCGCCCCTCACACCCCGCACGATTGCCCTGTCTAGACGGCTTCGTCAAACGACTGTATGGTTTTATAGACTGTGGTATTAACGCAAACGCATTAGTAGGTAAGCGTTTATTAACGTCCATTTTTTATACTCGGGGTACTGTACCCCGAGTGTTGAGAAAAGTTATGTTAGGAGTCATACACTTTTTTTTTATTTATCATAGGTATATCTACATATTATCTGATATTGTCATGTAGTATCCTTACCACAGATTAAAGTGTCCTTACTGTATAATATAATATTATAAACGCGAAAGTTTGTATGTATGAATGTACGAATGTTAGTTACTCTTTCACTCAAAAACTACTTATTTATTTATTACATACGTATACAATACACTACTCTAATCACATGTAATTTACATGTGTGCAAAATTGGTCATTACAGACAAGGCGGTAGCCGAGAGTGTAATGATCAATGCACACGCGTGTCATTCGACGTTTTTCAACACACTTGCGAGGTAAAAAACAATAGGAATATAAATGGATGGAACTAATTGATTTCAAGATCTGACAACTTACTTGACTTGATAATTTTTATTATTTTATTTTAGGCAAAATTCGTAGTGAAAGTAGCCGAAATAAATTATGTACACTAGTTTTCGCCCCGCGGTTTCACCTGCATTCCTAAGGGATCCTATATGTTATTCCAGGTATGTAGGTTATATGATCTACCCGTGTACCAAATTTCATCACGATTGGTCATGAGTCAATTTGATCATTGAGGCGTCAAGAGGTAACAAATAAACAAAATTACTTTGGCATATATAATACTATAATATCAAGCATTTATAAATTAAATGTATATCATTTTATAAACAAGTGTGATAAAAGATTTCGGTTTGATCATGTGTCCCGCGCTACGAACGTCTACGAGAAGGACTACGATCGCTCATCCTAGCAATTTAATGATTTTGCCAAGGCAGAAACTTTTTGAACTTCATTTAATTAGTCTGCTGAAGTCTATGTGACCCCATGAGAGAGATCCTATATTGCTGATGTTAAACTACCTGTATATTATTTTTTATTTTGTAGTCATGCTGCTAAGGTATCAGCACTGTAAAGGGATTCTGTTATCTTACGTACCTGAGTTCATCATCAGGTCCACAATATTGTCATGCAATATCTAATGAGCCCAAACTCGTGGCTTACTAGAAGCCACTAAAGAACTTAAGCACCCAATGTCCAGCTCCATTATCAGACCTTCATGAGCATGAGTAATCAATTGCGATGATTTGAAAATGAATTCTTTGGGAGTGGTTACGTTTTATTATCTACATTGTCATTTATTTTTTAAAGAGCTGGCCAAAGGGCTAGTGGTCACTACTGGGGACAGAAGAGCTGGCAGCTTCTTCGCACAACGTATCAGCTTTGCGATACAGCGAGGACATGCTGCCAGCATCTTCGGAACAATGCCGAGGGGGCCTAATTGTTTTAATTCTGTTGTAATTTTAATCTACATTGTTAGTTTTTTTTTATTTTTTTATTTAACGTAGTATTTGAAAATTGTATATCCGTATTACTTGTGGCTCTGTGAGCTGTAGACCTCGCGTGTTAATTATATGAAATTTTTTCGTCGATTTAGGTTTTGAATTTGGTTCCTCACTGGAACCTGCTCATAAAATTTCAAGAGAATCGGTTGAGAAATGCGAACTGTATATAGGAGAACGGCCTGGCATGATATGAAAGCATTTTTGTCCAAGCTGAAACGGAGAAACTTCGCTCGCTCGGTCAATTATAAAGGATGTCAAATATAGAGTTGCTAAAGACAATTTGTCATGAAACTCTATCTCGTAACTCTGTGTATTTATGGTTTAGTAAATTTAGACTAGGAACGATGATTTAGTCGCAGACGTGATCATGTCTGTCTTCTCCATCATGATCATCTTTACGTGAAGGTAAGCCGCCGACTGTGGGTACCAAACTAATATTAATAACATACAACAAATGATTGAAATTAACAAAAAAAAACTTGTCAGCGAATTGGTACAGTATTAGGCCTCTTAGGCAAATATATTTTTTTACATGTATATCGAACTAAAAATATGAAACTTCTAAAGGTCTTAATGTAGTATCCATCGAGTGCACAAATTCCTATTGACTAGAAACGACTGCAGTAGAGCGGTACCGTAAAATGATAAAAAATACCATTGGCGGGATATAATATTGTCACAGGTCACGTACTTCGTAGCGTAGCTGCGGTGTTCTCCAGTCTGTTGTAAAAGGTGACTAAACAGGGTTCTTTGGGTTGTAGGCAATCAGGACAGGAGCCATGAGTGCCCAGAAGCGGCCACGGCCCCAAGGAGGACGATGGGTCGTCGTAGTCACGATTCATGTTAGATAGATAGCTCAGCGAGGATTGCCAAGTGTGCTGGGCAGACGATGGCAGAGATCCTATAAGTATTTCCTCACGAAAAAAAAGTTCTGCTTAGTTAGGCCTTTCAGTCAATTTTAATTCTTTGTAGATTTTATGTATGATCGAAACCGAGAGGTTGAGTATGGTGATGTCATCGAACTTAGTGAATACACCATAAACTAAATATAAAACAAGCATAAATTACACAGTACAGTAGATTTTTATTAAATTTTGACGAGGAGGAGTCTCAACTCGTGAGGCCCTGAGGAGAATTATCGCTTTCGTAGCACCTCTACGACGACACTTATATACCCCATATTCATAAAAGATTAATGAATCCTTTTTAGTTATAAACTGAAGTAGGTATAAAGACCATAATAAAATAATAAGGCGGCTGCTGCTAAGAATTGGGACTGAAAATGCATATATATGTTACCTAGTGCTGTGTAGTCAAGGCGTAGCAATCATACCTAACTCGTAGCACAATTGAACCCTTAAATTTTGTTAAAACTATAATTTATTTTAAAACAGCCATCGAATAATTTCACGGGGTCATTCATTTTCCCAGAAAATGTATTATTATATTATTCTACTACCGTGGTATACGAGTACTCGTTTAAGGTGGAGTCTGGTCTGGCTTTAGGCACTAAAGCCAGCACAAAGCGCATGGGCTACAGTTGAACTTATATCTGAACATGGACAAAAGTTATGCATTGGCTGATCTAAGAACGAAACCCTGTAATATTTAAATCTAAGCCATTGTTTTAGTTTTGTACCTACGTAGTACATTATTTACTCTATGGTTTTATGTTGTTTACGAGCGAAAAAGTATCCAAAGGTAATTCAAGTTGGTAACATTTTATTTCTTTCCTACATATGAGTTCTCATAGACCTACATTACTAGTACGAGAAAAAATCCCTTTAGAGTAGTAATACCGAGCAATTCAATTCCGCAACTAGTAAGTGCTTTTGCACTGATCAATAACAGTATCGATCAATCACTGCAACTAAATATTTTGTGTGTGACTTAGCCAATCAGAGCGCGTTGTTGGGGTGGAGAATTGGCGTAATAGATTTCAAACAAAATGAATGCCATTGCGCTTCTTTGAGTTAATTGTTCGATGGCTAAAAAGTACAAGTTTGAGTCATGTCCAATTCCTTCCAAATCGTTACATTTAATTGGCCTTGGGCCTAAGTGACCCTGATTATTTTAGGCTGTGCATGATAATCAGGGTCACTTAGCTTTGCTATCTACATGTGGATACTTCTCGCTATCTAATCATTCTACGCTTTTAGAACCTACTAAACCATTGATACGGTTTTCAATGTGTGTCATATCATATCGCAAAATAAACTTTAATTTGGCAATTTCCAGTCTAAATAGTATGTTACAGAAATATCTTATATTAGGAAAAATCTGGTGAAAGCTGCAGGTCTCGCGTATCAGTGGGCCCCCATTCGTGCATTTTTTTTTATATATCAAGACCAACAGATATAACACTAAAAATAAACTACCTCTATTAGTAGGTAGTTAGGTATATAAGCTTTGCAAAATGTTAAAACATAATGACACGTTTTTCCAAGGAGAAAAATTCTTGATAATAGAAAAAAATATAAAAACTAAAATGATATTTTAAATTTCATATTTTTTGAAGAGCAAAGCATTAAAATAAATAAATATCCTGGGACATTCCTCACACACGGTCATAGCAGAGCTTGTACTATGGAACACGGATATACTACATATACGTGATATTACTTTGTGTTTGTAAATACATATCTAATATACATAATAACACCCAGACTCATTGTGACAATACCTTTGCGTGCGTGACCAATTCTTATAATCTAAATTCTGGATCGGCACCAGAACTATAAGACCAGAGAACATAATAATATATCACTGGCATACTTGTGAGTCATCTATAATAATATATGTACTAATATTATAAAGAGGCAGAGTTTGTAAGTTTGGATATAGGTAATCTCTGGAACTATTGATTCGATTCTGTTTTTTTACTGTGTATAGGTCTATCTTTGACCACAATCTCATCATGGTAAGCGATGATGTGACCGAAGGTGGTAAGAACAACAAGCCTGGAAGGAACTGGCTCTCAAGTACAGCTGTCGGAACACTCCGATAGGTGCTTGGCGACAGATTTTCAACTTGAGGGTGGTAGCCAGCCAGATGGTTACCACCGTACCCTACCACCATGCTATGGTTTACTCACGATGTTTTCCTTCACCGGAAGCTCAAGATCATTGTAGGATTCGAACCCGGGACCTTCATCTAAGCTAGGTCTAAGTATCCGACGTCTCTACCTCTGAGATATCATCGCCTTCAAAATACATAACATTGCCCTGATAGACTACTTTTCATTCCGGGAAAAAGGGTAAAACTGAAAGCTAATCTATACTAATTAGATATTCCCAGCGGTTTCATCCCGGGATAGAAAGTAGCCTAAACTATTTTGGTAGTTCCAGAGTCAAACTACCATTTGGATTCGATAAATTCTTTCACTAATAGGAAGCTACATTATCCACGAGTTTTATTGGCTACTTTTTATCCCGGAAACGAGGGTGAAACCGCGGGGGACAGCTAGTAAACAATAATAATAATAATGACTTATTACTATCAGGCTACTTACTACTTAATGCTTACCTAATACAGATTGACAAACTAGACCTATGAAGACAGACTCTACATTACTTAAGCCTCATACCCCAAGTCATCAGTTTCCGTAATGAATTATCGTTTTTTCTTGACCTTTTCTGATTTAACTCGCGACCTTTATTGTGTCGGGGATTATATTGGCTGGCACCAAGGGAGTCCCTCTACATAAGACGTAGGACGCCGACGACGCCTGGGGCGGGCGTGACGCCACCGCCCGCGCCGTCTTCGGTCGAGTTGCGTCGCGGTCGGGCACAGGGTGGGTGGAACACTTGTTGCTAATCTGTGCTTTTACGAATAGTGGGCGGCCCAACAGGTCTAACACAATTCAGGCTCCTGATAAGTTTTCAGAGCGTGGTGATTATTTCAGTAGATAGAGCTGGCGCATTCAAAGGGACAGAATTATTAGAGTTATGACGTCAGTCAAACGAAACCGTAGTCGAGCGCTTAGTAATTATTATTCCATTAGGTTTCCGACGTAGAACCTACGTATTACTAGAGCATAGGTTAGGTAGGTATATTTTTATGGAGAGCAAAGACAAAGAATATTAAATAATAATTAAGTCAAAATTGTTCTCATTGGGTTGGAAAACAACTACACAAAATTTCATGCTTATTAATTTAAATTTAATTTTGCAGTAGATAAATAAATTATTACGTTGTAAGTGATGCTACAAAATCACATAGATACCTTCATGTAACGCTTGTTATTTCATATAGGTCAACTGTGACGTAATGTCTGATTTAGCGTTGTACGTAATAATTGAAGTGGTTTCATGGAAATTGCAGTAGTGCGTTATTAAAAATCAATAGAGGCAGGGTGGGCGAAAAGGGCAGGGTTCGGAGATGAAAGCGTGCCTACCTAGATAACGTGCATGTTGCTAGCTACATGGCTGTTATACTTGTCATTCAATAGTTTATCGTCTTACGTATTAATAACAGTGTCGTTCCCATGAAGGCTGTTAACAACTTTAAGACTACAGAAGGTACTACTTATTAACTAAATTGTATGCATGTTTTTATGTGATTTTATTGGTCCTGTTATTTTTATAATTATATTAATGTGTGTTGGTCTCATGGTCTCCATATAGGTGACATAGTTTATATTTTTTTTTTTTTTAGACTGAATATAATGTTTAGCAGTAGGTATAGATGTCTTAGAAATCCATTAGTGTACAGGGAAACCAAGGATAGTGAAACAATCAATACGACTTATACGTACTTTAAGTTTACAGTACAAATATAATATCCAAGGTTTCCTAATATTGGCTACTTATTTTTATGCACGGATCGATAGAGCAATCTTTCAATCGTTTTTCACGGGAAGCAGATTGAATCCCCGGTGAGGTGTAGTCTGGTGGCTGGCTGGTGCAGCGGGCGCCGCTCGCGCGTCAGCCTCGCGCCTCGCTCGCATCCGCCGGCGTAGGTAGGTACATGCTTAGCCTCCACTCCGACTCGAGTGTTCGCCGCGAGTACATGCGCCACGCACCACTCGCTACCGTATCTCGATACTTTTACTCGATACTAAATTCGCTCGCCGCGAACTAAACGCGGAAACTATCACTTTCGCTCTAGATCGCGATCTCGTCCCGACTATGATAACACTGTGATATTACCACCTGTGCACTGTTGGGCTTGTTTGACCACCACGACGACTTCGCAAGGTAGGTGAGTTTATTTGATATACTTCTATAGTCAGACTCAAAATCGAGTCTACGTGTCATTTCCGAATGCTAAGTGAAAGGCAAACTCTTTGTTAAATTACGTGGATTGGTTGACAACATAGTTTGTGTTGCGTCTCCGAAGGGACTCACTATAATCAATGTAATTAGGAAATAATCGTATCATTCGGTACATACCTACTTAGCATTGGTTTCCTGTGCTTCCTGGCGCCCGTGCTGGTGGATCTATCGGTTATCTGTTTATTTACAACATTATATACCATGCAGTAGGTACATGATAACAACATGGATTAGGGACCAGGATAATTCGCAATAATATGACACCTAAAAATCATTTTACTTGCTAAGCTAAAAACTGAGTACAATTTTGAAAGCAATATATTATTATTTTATGTGTCCTTGACATTAAATTCGTAGATTTAGAAATAATCAATGGAATTCCAATAATAAGATATAATTATACGATAAGGCACGTTTGACCCGATGGTATATTATATCCTATAAAATACTTAGGACTTACCTAAACCTCCTAAACTAAGTTCCTGTCTGTATTAAACGCGATATCCTTACACATTTGTTTGTCCATCCTCTTTCAATGTAAATAAACAATATTTTACAATTACATCTATTGATGTAGGAATACTCGTGTACAATCTAACTACTTACTGTAGTTCATCTTATCAACTCATGCATGTTTATTTATATTTATGAGAATTGTTGAATATAGTGTCTGTGCATTATTTTATTGCATTTTGTTTGTTAAAAATAAACTTAAACAAATATTATCTATCTACGAAATAAAATAATAAGTATAGGTACTTATGTGATAATTAATTTTATCGCTAGTTGTTTTAGTGTTTGTCATAAATCAACATTGCTACCATATCTATAATTTTAGGTTAAATACATGTACTTATATTATTTCCTTTTCTCTTATCCCAACTGTGCAGCAATCAGACAAGGCTACATCGAATTTTCAATAAATATTTCACCGCCGTGACCACCCCAGATTGGTCTGATACCCACCCCAGGATGGGCGAAATTCAGACGACAAATTGCGCGTCGGTACATTGCATCGGCTTTTAGAGGTCAGGCCCCCCTTGGAAAACAATCCTAGATACGCCAATGGTGTTAGCCCTATCTTGTTATCTATGACGACCTCAATATCTGTGATGACGACGAAACCAAATTACGCTAAAATTACTCTTTTTGCTGAAAAACCTCTTTTGTATGAAATTTCCGAGCTTGGGCCATATTTTCAATAAGAAGGTTGTAGCCATACTAGCCATCCAGGGGCTCTACCGCGTAACTTGGGTGGTAATCGTAACGAACACCATTAATGAATTTCAAGTTACACGGTAGAGCCCCAGGCGTTTCCGAATGAATGTGAAAAAGTTGGTCTATAGCTTTTCTTCTTCCGTGTTATACCACCTTAGTATTAAAGGTTAACGCACACTTATCCGAGCCGAACGCGTCGAACGCATCGAACGAATTGAATTTTAGAATTCTCTATATGAAATCTTATTCAGATTCGGACGATTCGACGCGGCCAAGTGTGCGAGCTTTCATAAGATTTCATACACAGAATTCTAAAATTCGTTTCGTTCGATGCGTTCGGCTCGGATAAGTGTGCGTCCACCTCTTCCTTCGATAAAATAGTAAACTTGAAGTTTTGTTGAAAAATTAAAATATAGGACATGAATCTGTGCACCTATCGGTGTTTTCCAACAGTATCATATGAAGGATCCTTTTAGGCTTTGTATGCTCACAAACATCACAGCATTCGGGCGCCATATCACTTAATATGGTGTGATTGCGGTCAAACAAAGGCAGAAATGCGAAAGGCGGAAACATTCTTTTAAAGAACCTTTATGAATTTTTTAGCCAAATTACGGGCAACTGTAAATAGAAAAGTAATAAACAATATTTATTAATCATAAACGAAATACCACAGACAATACTTATTGAGTCGTAAACATAACTTCGCTTCTATGTTAACTCTTAATCACGAGTCTAATCGAAAGACCAATAAAATTAATCGCTCACGATCTATAATAATTCAATTATTTATTTAGATAACTTAATTAGTTAATAAAATGTCTTATTTCTAGTGTTAGTTCTATATTTATTAAATTTAATTTAACTTATTATTAATTATTTATACATTTATTCAAAAACAATTATTGATTTAAACTATATGTTGTCATAGTCTCACACAATGTCTTTTCACACCACACTCACAGACAGGCTCTGTGCACATACCATAGGATTTCTACCAATAGGTGAATTGCTTCATGGCGAATCGTAGTGATCCGCTACTGTCTTCAGGTACTTTTCCGGTTGCGTCGCACTCTCCCTATCATAGAAGCCGTTTTCTTACGGATTATCGCCCCAAAGTGATCAGTGCGGGCCTGCACAAACATCCCAGATGCACTACAGAATCTATGGAAATAAGATAATTCCATTTCATCCCTTGTACAATATAGGTACATACAAGAAGCAAGAATATATAGGTCATCTTCCTCTTCGTAAGTTTAAAAATTTTGAAGGATCTTTGTTTTTTGGTGGGAATTTCTATGTGCATAGTGTTTTTACATGTCATTGATTGATGCTCCTAAACTAAATAAGCCTTTCTATATGTATAGATTCTTCATTCACTGACTGAATTTTAATAACATCGTATATAAGCTCTAGATATTGTTATGATCAATTAACATAATACTTTACTGGATGAATTTTTATGTAACTTAATCGTAGCTTTATTCGTTACATCATTATAATCATATAATAAATTGTTACATCGAAATTTTGTAACGATACTTTAAAGTGGAGATTGTGGTATTTATCTACACATTCACTGTATCTATATACTGACCGACATTCATGGATATTATAGTAGGTATATACATTATAATTTAACAATGTCTACTTTGATAGAGATACAAGAGCCATGTATGACCACACCTTTTTTGATTAATAATTAATATATCCAGATTGAGTGTCGAAACTGTTCACGCGTCGACAAAAATAGCCCCCCACCGCATGTTTAAATTAAAATATATCCCGATTTTAATTGGAATTGTTCAACCACTGATACTGAACTTCATTATGAACGTCACTTTGACTAGAATAATGACGCAGAGCGAGCGTGCAACGTAGCTGTCACGTACATTACACCAGTCTAAAAAAGTTGGCCTGTTTTATATAATCATGTAGTATAGCAACACTCTTTCTAGGTATATCTATTTCTATGCCAATAATAATATAATTTTAATGCAATAAATAATTAGTTTGTCCATGTAATGTAAATGTTCGTAGTTACACACTAATCTAGTCTAATCTTCATTGGTATATTTGTCTATTAGTGACTTTTATTAAGACAATAGTAGAATAAATTAAAGTGGTGTCGTATAATAGATACATTTTTACAGAGAATACTCCATAAATCACATTATATATTATATTTAAATCGCTACCGATATAGAAAGTGTTGTTCTTAATGGATCTCTCGTAAAAAGTCCAAACTAGTAACAAGTAACAAGAGGCTCTACGGGGAGCTGTCGGAACGCGCTGCTAGCGAAAGTAATAGGTACTACCTACCTTCACTTTCAGTTTGCCTACTTCTGCTTTGGTATCTATCTTAGCACTATTAATGTTTAGAAGAAAAAAAACTACGGCCAATTTTAGGAAATTAGATCTCTAGGCTTTTTCGGATATTAAAAAGATTAAATTTTTCATGGATATAATACGTTATTTGCCAATATATGATCAGACAGAAACCAGTGCATAAACCATCTATAACTCACGGAAACATTATACCTATGATTAATTAAATATTAGTTGAACCACGAAAAGTAGATCATTTGATGCGTTAAAATTATGATGACACAATTCACTTATTATTATACTGCGAGTTATTTTTTTTCTCGATTAAAATATTCTATGATGGTAGATAGAAGTTGATTGATTACGTGAACATCTAAATAGCATTTTATTTATGTATTTTATCGTAATATAGCATTTTGCTCTGATTTGTGATAATATACCTATTACGAGCACAACTATTGAATACATGTGCATTACATGTATGTATTAAAATAAATATACCTTCTTCAATAATCACGATTTGAGTATAAACAATGTCAGGAACACTTCATTTAAAGATGATCGATATAATATACCTACCAAATGTCATAGTACAAATCTTTTTGTCTACAGTTTTTTTTGTATCCCAGTAAAACTGATCAATAAATGCAATCAAAAACAAAGTAGGTACCTTTGCCTTTTTAATCGTCAAGACAAATCGTTAGGAATATTCTTCTGGACTAACCAATTTTTTTAATGCCACTCTTTTAAAACCTAGCTAAGTAATAAATTCCCATCCTAACTAATATTATAAATGCGAAGGTGAGTTTTTTTGTTTGTTTGTTACGCCTTCATGCCTGAACTAGTCAACGGATCATCATGAAATTTGGCATGCAGATAGCCTATGGTATGGAGAAGGACATATGCTTATTATCCGGGGAACGCGGGTGAAACCGCGGGGGGCCGCTAGTAAGATAATAACGAGAAACGTGGGCCGCATATAATGAATAGTTCACATTACTTCTTGTGCTAATTTTACTTCAGTATAAAAACTAGTTTTTTATGGTTTTAATAATATTATATATCGGCACATTAAAAACAATATACATGTTCAATATAATGTCTATGATTCAGTTCAACCAGTCGATACAGTACAAGGACCTTGAAATAAAAGACCAGAGAGTAATTGCATGACCACAATTATTATTTCAATTGTTTAATGTTTACCCAGTTGATACGTTTGTATTATAATATATGCGACGTTCAAAACAGCTTGCGTGTACTCAAATTAAAACACATTGATACACGTTCTATTCATTATACACGTATGCCTAATATTTGTAGTTTAACTGCGTATTACAAAAAACAGTAGGTACTTACTTAAGTATTGTGAATATGTTTATTGTTTGTTCTGAAAATGCGAGCAACTGGCCACTGAAAACCATTTTCACTTCTCAGTTCAAAGTCAGGAATTATATGCGTTTGTAGGCAGAGAAGTAAAGGTGTGATTTTCTGTATCCTAATAATGGGTAAGAAAACAACACCTCCTACAACATTTAAAAATAGAGAAGCTGTGTGCTTATATATTTTGTGCGCTATATATTTTTTCACGCAAAATTGTGAAAGGAAATTGTGTTGTTGTTGTTTATTCAAATTTCAAACAAGTGCTGGAACTAAGAAAATAGTCTGTATTGACACTAGCGTCAGCATTTTAAGGAATTCTAATCAACCTATGCCACCTCAAATTTCTTTTATCACTATATATATTTTGACACCTATTTTATGAGTTGTATCAAAAAGCACGTCCCAAAGATAACCAACGTGTTCCGGTACAATCATTCATTAAAATAACCAAGATAAAAGATGAGGCTATACGGAGATCGCTTCACGTACTCTACCTTCTGATGTATTTATGCAATAACTTTGATCTAGTACAATTTGATAACAATGGAAGCAATAAGTGCAAGTGGGCTAGTATGGTGAAAGTGTCCGAGTGGCCGTTATTCGAAGGTCGCCCGCCATATTGCAGACCCAGCCGTAGTAGAAGCAAAGAATAAAGATAAGGGGGGGAGCAGAAGTGACGTGGCTTCGGCAAACTGTAGTGTTGTGCGCGCGCGCTTCATCAGCGTCACTGACATTAGTGTTCGAAATGTCACGTAAATGTCAATGTTTCAACGCATAATATATATTTGTTATATATTCACACACCACGTACCCAATGCTACATCATAATACATTACATTATAAATGTTGAAACAGAAGTTTCTTGTGTTTAGTGTGTGTAGAGTTTACGTAGTAACTATATTTAGTAATCTGTGGTAGAGTCATCAAGTGACGTAAAACAAGAGGTTCGCAGGTTTGAAAACCTGCGAACCTCTGGTTATGTACCCGTCAAAACTGTACAATAAATTAGGTAGGTAGGTACGTTTAAGTTTAAAGCCGAGGACAAAGAGATTATAAAATTAAATTTTTCCATGCTTACAAACTAGGGTAAAACCACGGTAAAACAGAATTTGTTTGCTTTTCCAAGTCACGTCGGATTTTCATTTTTTTTTCTGCGTATACTTACTTATTGCTTTCGCTCGATTGTAAAAACCCTGGATTTAAAATTGGTCTATCAGTCAATTATAGGTCGTATTTGAGATAAGGTTCTTTTGTACGCTTCTCGTGTACATAAGTAGGTATGTAAACAAATCAATTTATCAACATTTTATTTAAATCTAATTTCACTGAACCATAACTTTACATTATTCTACACTGTGATGATTGAATTTGAAAGAAAAAAAGAGTAATACGATGACGCTTGCAAAGATTTTCATAGGGCATCGTGCCTCTACCCAGATGGATAATCCGCCTTACTAAAGCATGACATTTAATTTCACTCCGCTTGAGGGGCTCCCTGAGCAAATCGCTCTCAGTTCGTACTGCGCACGGCTGTCAAATACTGTCAATTCTGGCTTGTTTATTTCATGTTGCCATAGAGGCGACTATCCTTCTGGACGTTTTAAATTCTTTGGACGCTTGTTATGATTTTTTTAAATTCAAGTAAACAGTTCCCCTACATACAAATTTATAGAAATTACATAGTTTATTAAAACAGGTGCAAAATTTATGTGAATGACGCAACTGGCAAGTCTAAAATCGTAAATACTAAAATACTACCATTTTATTCTGTAAAGAAACGACACGAAAATATTAATATAAAAACAGAATTGGTATTCCAATCGGGAACTGATGATCTTTTTGTACCATAGCTTGATAAGTGGTATCTGGCTGTTAATTTGAATGGTTATCCGAGTTTTATCTGGGGATTGAAAAATGTGGCCTTAGTTTACTTGTTTGTCTCTTAGTAAATATAGTTTACTCTACTTACATCCCTATCTGGTACTATAATGATGTAATACTTCAACGTGCATGATGCAGCCTTACGGTCACCGCTCACTGTAACAATATGGCTACGCCTCGGCATTTACCTTGCCATGCAAGTGAGGCCTTTAACGTGGCGATCTCAATAGATCTAGTCTGGTCGCAGTGATACAAGCTCTGGAAAGACTTGAAATAGCCACTTAACCCCAAATAATAATAATAACCACATAAAATAGTTGACGCCTCGCTTGCCGCTACAAGACAAGTCCTGCTGACCACACGCTTCAAAGAGTAAAATAATAGGACAATACAGGAGACACGCTTCAGGCGAGCGGTCCGCTCCTTTGCTGCGTGACGCCAGCAAGCGGAATCTTGCCAAAGCCGCGCCACCAATTTTACCGGCGGCAACGCGCCGCCCGCGCTGGCAGTCAGTGGTGGGATGGGAGTGAGTGGTGCCGCGCCGGGCCGTTGCTGCGATGGAGTGGTGCTGATATGGTGGGCGATGACCCTAATACAACGAGCTCGGGACTCGCTGCGTTGAGGCTGCATCATGCACGTGCCGGCAGCACGCGACGTAAGCGCACGGCGATCGGTTCAAATGTACAATTTAAGAGAGAGCTCGCTCGGTGGCAAAACACCGGACGTAATACCACAGATTTTACAATCCATCCTACTACTGTGGTACAAATAATTTAATCTCAGTTTTATATAAGTACTTCGCTCCTCAGTTTGTAAATGAACAGTTTGATCGGAAGCATGCATGCGGGCGTGTGATGGATGGCGTTTGTATGAATAACCTTACGCTGACGACATAGTGCCGTTGGGCCTAAGCCATAGCCGTGATCCAAAAAAAAAAGTGTGTAGTAGCCAGACAGGCGAATACTATTATAGACAAACTAACAGACAGAGTAGCCTTATAGTAATAGGGTTACTTTGATACGGAAATCTAAAAAGTACTCTACAGACTACACTACAAACTGTGCTACGGTTTCCTTACGGTGTTTTCCTTCACCCAAAGGTCAAGCTCAATGTAGTATTCGAACCCACGTCCTTCGCCCCGATTTCCGACGGCACTACCGAAGAACTATCATTGGCTTAGAGTTAGCCTACCCAAATTCTGGCCATCACTATAAAACAACGTTACGTTTTGTAATCGCAATTTGAGAAACTAGTTCGATCAGAATCACTGAAATAGTCGATTGCAATAGTTTATACAGTGTTATAGTTGCCCCAAAATGATTAAAACCATGATGGTGAATTTGTATGATTTTTAATTTAAGTATTTATAAGCTTGTGTTACGACCATCTCTACATGGGTGCGTGGGCAAATAATATTGCCTCTTATTTATTCTTATGCTCATGGGCGCAACAAAGTATCTTAACTTTGCGAGTGTTAATTATTTTCATAGATTCTGTATATGGTGTCATAAAATGATTGGTATTTAAGTGATTTATTAATTATTCTAGTTTTTGTTTTGTTTTAATTATCAAGTCTTTCATTCCCACTCGACGGCTCCGTAATTTAAACTTTTCTTTCAATTTTAAAGTGTATGTGTTTACCCTATGTAATGGTGCAAAAGCTGCGCAAAAGTGTTTAGTTTTCTATATTTGGGTCATACATAAAAACATCAATAGTTTTGCCATACTAATGTAGGAGGTATGTTAAAGTGACTGACTAGGCGCGCAAACCCGTACAAGTCTATCTACATTCTGCATGATAACGCATGCACCATGTAATTTTATATTTTCATGTCTGTATGTAGGATGATAATATTGATGGGTATTTGTGTTACTTATCTAGTAATTTCTACTATATTTAATGACTAGGTAACCTTATGTAAAATGAGTTGTAAATTAAGGTACCTATTTGCGGATATAGATCAATACTTTATTTTAACTGTAGTAATATCAACGGTTCACAATTGTTCACTTGCTTATTTACACATTATTTGATTGAGAATCTTCTAATCGAGTCATCATATTTCAAGATAATGTATGAAATCATCAAGGAAAAAATCTTTATAGCGGAATGGTCACGTTTCGTAGTTTGATATGTTAAATTCTGCTATCCTTTATATTTTCACTTAGAGTGTAGGTATTAGGTATTATTATATAAGTCGTTGTGAAAATCAGAGTTAAGTTACTCCACGCTAGCTCTGCCGCGCTGGTCAAAGTCAAAGCCAATTCAATTAGCCCCAGAGGAGGGCACTTATTAAGGTACCCTACCACCATGCTATGGTTTCCTCACGATGGTTTACTTCATCGAAAGCTCGAGCTCATTGTAGGATTCGAACCAGAGACCTCTGTTTCAGTATCCGATTCACTGACCTATCATCGCCTTAGAACCGACAAGAAAATCATAAAGGATACATTTTTTAAATATTTTTGGACAATCTAACTAATATTGCGAAATCACCGCATATTAGATTACATTTAAAAAAGTAAATAATAGAGAAACTTGATTCTTACTCTTGAAACTTGTCTTTATTTAAATTTCTCTTTAATTAATTTTCTCTCTTAGGTTTTAGACTGTACCACATCTTGTAAGGTTACGAGTAGTACCGTAGTACTGACTATAGTACTGACGGAACCCGGGTATATATTATTTTTAATATATTTATTTTTTACTAAGCTTTACTCAGAAAAGTATTAGGTAGTTTGTATTATATTGTGTCAATAGTTTAAATTAAGACTTGGAACCGGTTTAAAAAAAAAACAAAAAAAAACATTGGTATGTAATCTGCTTTATAATCTGTTCTGAGTCAAAGGAGAACGTCAACAAATATGGCGCGTTTTTTTTTTTACAGCTAGGTAAGTATGTGCTGGCTGACAGACTGTTTAACCTGTTTAAATTAAGAATGCTTAGTCTACACACATATATATCATTGCAGAGAATTATTTTTTAATTTTTCAATATATTTATTTTATAAAAGTTACAATATATATCTGCCAAACTGCATAACAGTTTAATCGGGATCATAATACTGTGCGGTAATGTAAAGTAAAAAGCACTAGTGCATAATAAGCTGCATTATGATTCTAAAAACGATCCAATAAATGTCACTCAACGAGCAAGTGTGTTGAAATAGTACGTTATGATACCTACATGTGTGCAAAGTTGGTAATCACAGACGAGGCGCGTGAGTCGCAGGCGAACGCTACAAGGAAGCCGAGAGTGTAATGATCAATGCACACGCGTGTCATACGACGTTTTTAAACAAACTTGTGATGAAAAATACAGACTTGTATTTCTTGGACTAGATTTTTTGATAATAATCAACCACACAATGAGAACGTTAACAAATATGGCGCGCAAGTTTTATTTTTTCAAATTGTTTTACCAGTTAAAATTAAGAATGCTTCATCTACACACATAACACTTGCAGTGAGTATACGAACGAGTAGTGCGAACATAACATAATCGGGATTATACATGTCATAAACCTGTGTGATAATGTAAAGTAAAAAGCACTAGTGCGTAATAAGCTGCAGTTTATATATAGATTATCTATGAACACAGTGAAGGAGGAAATCTGTCACATTACAGAACCTACCTAAGGTTCTAAAATATTGTAAATCTCAGGAAAATACAGTGCATGAAAACCACTATGTAGAAGTAGCCCATAAAGTTTTTGAATCATTTATAATAGGGCGTAGCTGCTTTACGTAGCCTATCACCGTAGCATAATCTCGTAGCAACTGCGACGCGAGACGGAGGACGCTGTTAAACTTATGTTATTAAATTATTCGTTACACGTCAAGCTAGTAATATTCATGATAATTTTTATGGTTCCATCAAATTTTTTACACGCATTTTCATGGTTTACCTGGATCCATGGTTTGAAACAAAAATACAATCCAGAGATCTTTGGATTGTATTATTTTTTCAAACTTCCACCAGTAAGGGCGTTTTGAGACGTTTTTTATATACGAGTAGCTATGTGTTATTAGGCTCTCTGACAGTTCATTGGGGTTTATCTAGTCTCCCTTAAATATCAATCTGTAATGTGACAGATTTCCTCCTTCACTGTGTTCATAGATAATCTATATATAAACTGGGTTTATCATCGGATTGAATTTCAGACATTGGTTTTCTTTAGTGACAGATAAAGGTTTACTTCACACTATAATATATTTATTTATATGATGATTACTATTTATAATGTAGGAGAATTACCAAGTGTGAGTGTCATTTGTCGAGCGGCAGGGCGCCGTGTGGGCGCCAGGGGCCGTCGGCGTCGCCCAGCGACAGCCGGCGGCGGCGGCGGCGGGTCCCCCGACCCCATCACCCACCATGCTCGACCTCTCGTAATTCTCCCATCACTGTCATTACGTCGTACTTTTAGATACACTAGCTGTAGCTACTGTCCACTGATTAATTCTCGCAAATTATCCGCTTCTCGTTTAATAGAAGAATTGCCACGGAATATCAAGGTGCTCCATATCTAGCTTAGAGCTATGAGGCAAAAGGAAGGTAGTATTGAGTAAAAACTATACTACGCATTTCCGGGATAGAGGTATCCTTATGTGCATCTTGGACCACTTTTCACCAAAATCACTTCAGTACCTAGTTTGAACTTTTTAAAACGATCACATTTTTATTTGTAGACACGAGCTATATCATCCTGCGGTTTGACCCGCATTTCAGTTCACGTAAACTCCTAATACAACCTTTTTCCTTTTTTATTTTTTCATGAGAAACATTTGACCTAAGACTCAATTCCACACATGCGGTAACGAATTTAAAAAAAAAACGCTCTTAGTGAGCGTACCCTAGCCACGCACATGGCAATTTTCACATTCACGGTTGGACAGCAGTGCTATGATTACCGGAAAAATGACTTACATTTATTATATTCATTATTTTTATAAGTAGATTTATTTTGATAAAGAATGAACCATGATCTTTATGTTGCTAATTTCAAGATAGTCTCGTCTGCTTAGTTTGCTTTGGATATTCCCGGACCATGGATCTTTAAATAATTTATTATTTTTGTAATTTGTCGGAATAAAATAGTTTTTTTTTAATATTTCAGATTCTACAATGCCCCAATGGGCAAGTGTGGAAGGTGGAGGCTCCGAAGCGGAGTCGCCAGATCAAGTGATGCTTTACTATGAAGATGACACGTCCGAGTATTACGACAACAAGCCTGATATTACAGATAAAATAGAGCAAGCTGGAGGTAAGAACCTTTCTAAAATACTTTTCGACACGATGAACATTCTATGTGACTTCGAGGCATGAATGCGTAATGAGTAGTAGTTTGTAAATATTTTATTTAATTCATTACTGGTACAGGTATGTATCGAAAGGAACGAAGTTGATAAGAGAATTACGAAAATCGCCCGTAACCGTGCGTACAAATCGATTAGTGGCACTCGCGCTCTTACGCAAATACTTTATCAAGCGTGCAGTCTCGTCACGTAATGCCCAAGTTTCGTTCTGAGCAGCTGACTTGTTGCACAAATGCTTAAAGTGTTCTCGCTGCCGATGTCGTGCCGTGTCGTCGCTAGCCTATGTTGCTAGCTTTGTGGTAACCAACGTTTCGTGACGATCAACGATTGTTGACGTGAGCACAATACATTCGTTAGTTATCTTTCTCACACACACACTTATTTTATTAATCTTAGTACATGTTCTACGCTAAGCCATTCCTGAGAAATGTGGTAACATTTAATTAAGTCATAACTGCATTCAAAGTAGGAATATGTGTAACACGTAAAGTTTGTGCTCAAGTAAATAGGTATACGTCGTAGATTATATCTGTTATATTTATAGTATCGAATATTCAAGCTATCGTTCAACATCGAGGCTGTTGACCAACCAAATCCCATTTGTGTTTATAACATGGAGATGGGCTCGTTCTTATAGTATGTATAGTAGTATATAATATATTATATTAGTATAGTAGATACCGTCTATTTTTCAGAGTTCTACGACAGCGGTAGTGGTAGTGATGAGCAAGTGGCACGCAGGGTGTGTAGGCCTCGTCGCGCCGCGGCCGGGTCGTCGTCGTCGGCGGCCAGTGCCAGCGGCACCACGGGCGCGGGGCCGGGCCCGGGCCGCCGGCGTCGATGCGGCATCTCAGCCCGCGAGCGCAACCTGCGCAGGCTAGAGAGCAATGAACGAGAACGAATGCGCATGCATTCACTTAATCGTGCTTTTGAGGTGGGTATTGATTGCTCTGCTCCAGGTTGTAACACCTACCCCTAGAGGGGCCTATAGTGGTTAGGTTAATATTCGGTTAGCGATTATTCCCCATCACCTTTATAAAAAAGCCTTAATTTCGAAATCTGAGACATACTCGGCAACTCGGCATACTCAATTTTAATTTATTCGTAGGTAAGTAAAGATTATTGCTAGGTACTTACATACTACTTACTTTTTGTTAATTAAGTAATAATAAGTAGGTAATTTATCTTTTACAAAAATAATACTATACTTACTTAGTGCATACATTTTCAAAAGTAGACAATCATAAAAAATATGTTGTCTAACAAATCAAAAGTTATCTAGCAAAATAAAAACTAACAGACTAACTAATTTTCTTTCAATATTTCAGGATCTACGTCGAGTCATCCCGCACGTCAAAAAAGATAACAGGAGTCTCTCTAAAATAGAAACACTAACTTTAGCAAAAAATTACGTGAAGGCCCTCACTAATGCGATATGTAGCATGAGGGGGGAAAATTCTCGATACCAGTAAGTATCAATATATATTATACTTTGCCTTTATACCTATCACCATATTCATCATAATATCTTTCCTCTATGCTATCACTTAATTATGATGAATTAAGTAGGTACCTACATAGCGTTAAGAAGTTCAAACTCAAACTCAAAACTGATTAATTCAACATTAAGTTACAATTGAGTCTACCACTATTGAGTTTGAGAGAGGTAGAGCATAGCGTTTATTCGCTCAAAGAGCAGCTCGACTGGGGAAGTCAGAAACTTACAGAATACCGCAGCCAAATAACTTTATGTTGTGTAAAGTTGTGTTCCTGCGCGTTAGTAAGGTCGCCAGAGCTGATAGGGTAGGGGGGAAAGGTCGGTAACGCGTGAGCGATGCTTCTTGTGTTGCAAGCGTCCGTATTGCTACGGTAACCGCTCACCATCAGGCGGGCCGTATGCTTGTTTACCGACTTAGTTAGTAGTATAAAATAAAACCACCGCTTCGGAATGCACATTTATAGGTATTGCCGAACTATCGATAGTGCTGCTACTGTTTGTAAGCATCCCTACTACTATTATTTTTGCATAACTATCGGTAAACTATTGGAACTCCATCGATAGTCGATTGCATCTTTCAGTTAAGTGATGATGAGTAAATACACATGTCTAAAATTTTTGTTTATCTTAAAGATTTAACAGCGACGACGAAAATGTGGAGCCTGTTTTCGTTCTGACCCGAGAAGAAGAGCAGAACAACAACGTGTCTTGCGACGTTGACCGCGAGGAGTCTCCGGCGCGGGCGGAGAGCGCGCGGGAGCGGGACGGCCTCTGACAGCGGCGCACCAGCGCGCGCCTCGCGTCACTCACCGGCCGCGGCCGCCTGAACCTCGCCCACACCAGCACCAGGCATGCACTGGATTAAACAACGATAGCGATGAGTAACAAGCAGCGAACAGCGCCGCCGCCGCCGGCCCTTCATCAGGGTAGAGTATAGAGTAACAATATTATAGAGTGATAGCGTTAACGTTACCATGTGCGAAGCATGAACAGTTTCCATATCAGTTGATGTACAGTCAGACAATGTCGATATGGATTCCTTGTTATTCGTTCTATGTAAAAGTATCGGTAAAAAACGAGAAATTGGCATTCCTTACAATGTTTTAGTTGTTCAAACTATTTACGCGCATTTCGTTTAATTTTGCCATTACCCGTGCTCACGGCCCGTACCTGCTCTAGTACAGTCGCTCTATTCATATTCTAACTCTATGGGGTAGAGCGAGATTGTCTTGTCATTTGGCGCCTTTTGGTCGACTCGTCGACCGCCTCTCCGCGTAGCCCCGCGTTTCTCTAAAGGCGCCAGCATTTTATTAATCGCTCAATATTGTTTTCTTTTTACATTTTGGCGCTGCCCGGCGCCTAGAGCGACTGCTCCTCTCGCTCTACCCTAAGGCCGGCGCTGCAAGCAAGCGTGAATACAACTATCCTACAATCTATTAAATCATTTGTCTTCTACTACTATACTTCATCTACCATATAGTCTAACGGGACGCGCGATCTATGATCTATTATAACAATTGATATCATTGTTATATTTTTTACCGCGAGCCAAGGTTACGATTAAGACGCAACATAATTTTACACTACAACTGTTAGGCACTTTAAGTTAAACAAATATAAAAAATCTTAAATTATTCTATCTTTTATGTCTTCGGTCTCGGAGTAACTTTGAAAATTTGTTGAAATTTTGCCTATTGTGTTCACGCTTGTAATATTCTTATAATACCTATATCTCAAGTCAAATTCAGTCAGAACAAAATGGGTATTTCATTGACTTGTCTATGAATGCTTCCCATTCCAGTCTTGGCAATTATTGTTTGTATCAAACGCCCTTTATACTTTTCTGAATAAGGCATTAAACAAAAAAAAAATGAGATTTTAGCTAGGAAATAAGTTTTCACTATGTACTTGTTTACTCGAATGGTGGGGGAAGCAAAGGTATCATAACAATACTGTCCTATGTTATAAAAAAATATGGCCAAAGTTCAATGGTACTACGAAATGTAAATGATAAAGTATAATCGATATTAGCGTTATTTATGTAAGTATTATATATTTTAAAAATACAATGGACTTTATTTCATAAAATTACCCAAAATTTTGTCGGTAATTTGCTAGTTAATTATTTTTATTCAGCTATAAGATAGGTACAACATGTAACAGAAAGATATACTACAATATTGAAGGATATTGAGTAGAAAGTCACCTAAATATAGAATTGAATAAATTCACATGTTAATTTTATTTATGAATTAAGTAATTGGACTGACCAGGCTATTGATGTAAGCCACAGACGCATCAGTAGGCCCGAGTGTAAAGAATAAAATTGCGTTTGCGTTTTATTACGACATTTCTCTATAGGAATTTGCACAGCGCCTCTAGCGGAATACTCATGGTACTAATTTCTCCCATACTTTATAGTAACGCAAACGCGTAAGCGTTTATAATTCTCTACACTCGGGGTAGAGATGGAAGAAAACGAAAACGAAGGATAACTCCTTCGTTTTCGTTTTCTTCCATCTCTATATTAACATATGAACCATTGTGATTTATTTATTTATGAACTCAAACAAAAATATTAATTTATTTTGATTTCCATTGTGATGAAAACTTATGTTGATCCGAAACTGTTTTTTTTTCATCTATATAAGTTCTGAAGATTTTATTACGCCTTTCTATTACACGTTGTATAGGTACATTTATTTATCATAGGCTGTCTATAATCAGGGACTCATACCCCCTTATTACAAAACATGGTTTAAAGTAAAGCCAGGTTTTACTGTCATTTGGTCACTTTCTAACGTCATATAATAAAAAGGGACGAGGCTATTTTAAAACCTGGTTTTACTTTAAACCATGTTTTGTAATAAGGTGCATAAAGATGTCAATTGGATTAATAAGATTACCATCACAAGTCGGTACTTCCTAAATATACTGAGAAATAGTTACCAAGGTACATATATAATGGAAACATACATACTATATACAAATGTTTTATGTTTATTATTCGTACCTACTTAGGAATATATATGTATTCACTATACTTAGTGTCTATTTCAAAAAACGATGCGGACTTTCTGGTTCTGATAGAATAATGTATGATCCAGAAAAGTCAGCGTAAACTGCGATCTCAATAATAGGTACTTACTCCATCTTAAGAATGGTAGAGATAAGTAATATTATTATGTATGATTAGCCTAAATAATTCTCTCACGGTGCCAAACCGAAGGTTAATGATTACCAACCTACTATAAAAATAATTATCTTAAATATTCTTGCAATTATTATTAATAAGTATAAATTAAAAACAGAGCAGGTATTTCAGTCAATTCCAACGTATGTAAGCTTATGAAAAAAAATGAAACTCGGCACTTTCCCGAGTCATATGCAATGTACCTAGGTAATTTTTTGCAGAAATCTACTTTAGGACAACTCAACTTGGTTTAAAATATCCCACTCTCGCCGAGGGATAATGTGCGTTATTTACCTGTAAACGTCTTTATTTGTATTGTCATCTACCAACCAGCCCATTCACACGGCGACGATTAGATATTTTTTTTTCAGAATTGTTCACCTCGCCCCAATTGTAAAGTTAGAGGGGAAAGTCAATACGACCACAGTCTTATAAATTAATATCTACTGTGCTACCGTGACGCGTGAGTCGCGTGAGTAAAAGTCTCAACGTTTTCTCCGTGTGATAGGGCAATCTATGTATTATATTATATTATCCAACCGATGACATGAATCACACCGTGTAAACGGGTGTTACATATGGTACTTTATTGTAATGTATAACAGGTATGATCTTCATGATGTTGTACTTATTAAAAACATAATTGTGGATCTTGTGGATTATGAAACGTGGTACAATCAGGATATACCTACCTACAATGTTGTGGACTTTTATGAGTAAGGACATAAGTAGCGAATTGCATTTGAATTGGTTTATTTTTGAATGAACCTTTTATTTTATATAAATATTATTATTTAAGGATAACAGAATCATTAAAATTGTATTATGCCGTACCGTATCTATATATTGTAGAAACGCAACTACCTACAAATAAAAAAAGTATAATATGACAATTATAAATACATGTCTAAAGTGAAAAAAAGAATGTCTTTTTTTATTTTGGTTTGAAGACTCAAAATTTTGTATCTGATCTACTGTACCTACCTAAGGCGGCACCCGATTTGTGGGGCCGATACGTAAGGCCAATCTCTCGTGTGATACAAAACGTCAACTTGCCTCCTGACATGCCAATTTCACGCCAATTTTTCAGGCCTCTCCCAATCGGCCTTACAAATCGGAGATGCCTTTAGGTTGTACTGCACTACGGTCACAGAGGGATACTACGTAACAACAGTTTTTTACAGCGAGCGTAAGTTCAATATTCATCTAATTTCTTAAATACCTATCTTTAAAAATATTTATGATCATTATTGGATAAAGCACCACCGATAAATGCAATAAAACTCAAATTCACGCATTTATGAAAATAAAATGAAAACGAAACGTCTCACTCTGCAAGTTCCCGCCAAAAAGTTTTCATAAGTTTCAATTCAAGTTTCAAATTAGGTATGTACATACCTACCTGTAAAAACGAAGAAAACTCAGGAAAACTCCTCAAATTATTTAAGTCGATCTAGATGTGATTACATTATGCTCGATAGTTAGCTGACTATCGCTAGGCTTTGAACCGTAGTCTCTGTCCTACAGACGTACACTAGGGTATACAACTTCTAAAATGCGGACAAGCTCATTATACTAAAACCAAAACTAAAACTCTTCACGGACATTTTGAGACAACTTGAAAAGTCACGATACACATAATTCATTTCATTTCACTTCACTGGTGCACATCGATGATCTTTATTGGGTAAAATACCACCAAAAATACACAATAAAACTCAAATTACACAAATTTATGAAAATAAAAATGAAAATGCTACGTCACTCTGCAAGTTCCCGCCAAAAAGTCGAAAAGTGGTTTATTTATTGTAACCACAGTGCCACAGGCATATAAGAACAGATTGTAACGAATTTATAATACAACTCGACACTGGCAAAAATAAGCCAGATGAAAAAAAATTTGGTTGCCAAACTTAAGGTTGGTATGCCAGGACAATAGACAAACTACATAGGATCACAGATTAGTGACTAGTTACTCCGTAAAGGATCTGCACCATAGAATAGGTAAGGATTTTCATAGAAAGAGTTTAAAAAACCTCAAGATTTAATACAATCACAGTAAACACAGCTTTTGCTGTTTTAAAAATGAGGATGTGATACATACCACATATCGGGCACGCCAGCGACAGCGATAGCACCAACCAAAATACTGCTGAATGTCCCACAAAGGAGACAGATTGTAGTAAATAAAGAAAAAAAAAACATTATGCTCACAGGACAAGTGACAATGCCTATAACATACACTTTTCTAGTTTTATTTGCACGATCGTACCTACCTAATTATTTTCAGTACCTAGATTACGAAATCATACATAAGCACCCGGGTTGATATGGGTTGATCTTCGAAAATAACATTGACTCACGACCAAGGAAATTATGTTACGTTAGTAATATATAAGATTCTTGTATATAACTTACTTTTATAATGTCTATGCGTCTCTTTCTCCTCGCAAAGTGTCATGTTATGGTTTGTCATATCCGTAGATTGAGGATACCTAGATTTGCCACTAAAATAATAATAATTACGAAAGCGATATACGTATATGTCAAAACGTGTATGTGTGAACAGGACTAAGCATATTTTGTCGTCCCTATCTCGTGTATAGGTTTCTATTCTTGACATCAGTGTCAAAATCAGTGTCGTTGACCTCGTTGATGGCAAGCAATTTTCTAACCGACCAAAGTGTGAGGCTTATTATTGTGGGTGGTTAACTATGGCACTACCTGTCATTCGTAAATAGTCGGATTATAAGTTGATGGGGATACCAGCATTTTATTATTTTTACCACTTTAAATAGCGTGTTTTACTTTTTGTAGTTTTAATCCACGTAAGTTACATTAGTAATTTGTTTTATATATTTATACGTAAGTTTGATACAAACATTAAAAATAATTACTTTGGAAATAATAACTTATAAATAACGATGATGATACATGGAAGAATATATGTATGCATGTGCCTAATTTTTAAAGCACCAAACATAATAAAGAGGATAATAATATGCATACATATTTTCTATTTCAGACAAAATAAATAGAAAACAGATATATAGGTAAATAAATATTTTTTCTCTTTCAGATCCGACTGGCTCAAACGAGTAACTCTAAATATGAAATTTCGGGAGTTTATATGGAAGCAAAGGATAGTTTGGTATAATTGTCTCACCTATCAGTTGTCTAATCAGTCTTCACCACATATTATAAAATGAAGTTGCTTTCCGTCTGTTTGTCAACTAACTCCTTCTAAACTACGATTTTCTATAATATGTAACAGGCCTTAGAGCGGTTCCGCCTAACGTCCGATACGAATCCGCGAAAATACAGATCTAGAAAACTCGGACCGAATTCGGATATTGCTTTTCGCACTACCTTCAACCCAAATCCGTAATTCAGACGTAATTTTACGCAAAACCACAGTAGAGCGTTAACATCGTTGATTATTGAGTCCTTTCAATAGGCGTCAACTTTCGGCAATGCTATTGTACGTAAAAAATAAAAGCTATTGTACGTACGAAGACATTATTAACATTAACATATAAAGTATTAAATTAACTATTTATTAACCACGCCCCGGCCGAATATTTAATCTTATACAATCAATACCTGAGCAGGTTGCGGTCAAAACGTGATAAGTCACAACGTCACAACAACTCATAAAAAAAGTCTTCTAGTCCTTATGTCTCTTAAGGTCTTAATTAAAGTATACTTCATCAATCCCGTGTTTTATTTTGACTTCTATGAAGTTATATATAACAGTGTCATCTGCCCCCCTAGACAAGATGGTTGTCGACAATCGTCATCGTTAGTAAACGATCAACCTATGTATGGGATTGACACCTGCCACACCCATTGTACCTATAGTAAAACCAAAATACCCAATACCAGTTTACCCACATAATGGGGTAAAAGTGTAAATATGGCAGTATTAATTGTATGTAGCTTTCTTCTTCGCCATTCGCTGACAGCAAATCTATAGGTATACTCAATCTACGGTCATATCACATGGAAATTATATTATAACTCGACACTGGCAAAAGTAAGTCTTAATAAAAAGGCTTTGGTTGCCACCCTTTGTTGCCACCTTTGATCTGAGGTTGCCACATATAAATCTAGAAGAACTCCAGTCGCTTTACTTCATTATCCAGCTGCTAGAGTTGTACCAAGCAGTATGAACAAGAATTTTGTTACATAAACATAACGATACGAAAATAATAACCAGCCATAAAAATAGTTGTAATAAAAACATAAAAAAAAAATATTTACTCCCAAATAAAACCAAAATAACACATTTTAATTTATAACTAGGTAGGTAAATTTAACTGTGTGGGAGACAGGAGCTCATTGGCTCTCCCTCTTGGTAGTTTAAATAACAAATTGGTAAAATATAGTATTATACTAGTTTTCGTCTCGCGGTTTTACCCTCGTTCCCGAGGGAAGTTATGTTTTCCCGGGTTAAAACGTATCATATCATTTGTTATTCTTTTGTTCTTTATAAGTTAAGCTTTATAAATCTCAGTACTCTATTTGAACAATGGTGCGCTTTGATGTCCTCAAAATTACGTTTATTAACTGTTCCCGAGATATAAACAGACAGCGAGCGATATATTATATTATACCTACATATTATAATTATCATACATTACATTGTGTGTTTCCACACCGGTGACCCCAATCACCCCGTTCATGAACTTTAGTTCTCTTGGTAGTTTGTGCGTTCATGCGCTTAGTAAATAATAAAATCGTTATTTTTTAGGAAAGTTGTTAGTTATAATTTTATTTTAGTATCATGAGTACAATCATGTGTTTATTTAAGTATCGGTCACTAATTACCAGTCATCCTCTATATATGTGTATTGTCATTTGTATATTTCTGTAGTAAATATGTTAAAAAATAATAATATTAAGTAGATAGTATCGAATTTTTCGATAGTTTTCTTAGCAAGTATCGATACTAAAATAAGTCGATACTTTTCTCAACCTTACCGACTGATTTACGGAAAAATCATCCTCATGTGCGTGTGTTAGCTAGATTAGATCAATTTTCGGAAATTTATGTAGCAACGCAAGTTTTTGTGCATTTTTTTGTCTCGAACTTACATGTAACTAGAGGTCGGTGGTTTCTCAAAGCAAATCTTTGTAACATATTCCACCCAAGATTACTTATTTCCACTCAAATACAGCTCTGCGTCTATCGCAATATGGCCGTCCTGTAATGATTTGGTGGTCAGTGATATTATTGTGATTTCATCTCAACTAAATACCAAAATGGAACTTCGCGTCGGTAATAAATACCGACTGGGACGTAAAATTGGTTCGGGCTCTTTTGGGGATATTTATCTTGGTGAGTATGCGAAGACATTATTGTAAACAAAGAAAGATGGTCACTTGTAGGCCAGCTGCATTTTTTTCAATTCTTTTTGTGACTACCCAAAGACTGGTAGTTGAAAGAGTTTCTTATTATTTTGGGAATATAGTTTTTTGGCTAGTGTTCATTGATTAATCGACGTTCTTTAACGATTATTAATAGATAGAGATAATAAAGTGGTTATAATCCATACTAGTAGACCGTAAGAAATTCGTTATAGACCAATACTAATTCTTTCCTTGAAGTGATTCTGTCTCATTAGAGCTGAATAGATTTGTTTGTAGTTAATGAAATTAGGTGTTTAATAATAAATGTTATTATGTGATTTCAGGAACAAACATTGTTACCAGGGAAGAGGTAGCTATCAAATTAGAATGTATAAAGACAAGACATCCACAGTTACACATAGAGAGCAAATTTTACAAACTGATGCAAGGAGGTGGTAAGTGCCATGTAAATTACCTTATTCAATAAAACACTTGATGCAGGAAGGTGTCTTAAATGTGGAAAATAGGTAATTTAAATATGTTTCTACTATGTGCCATTAATATAGGTTTTTGCCATCTTATGTTCTGACAAAACTGCTCTAAAGTGACAAGTAATACTAAAGGTTGGACAGATTTATTGAATGGCATCATAGTTTTTACTCGTAATTTAAAGGTAAGCCAACAAGAGGAGGTAAAATATGTAAACAACCAACCTCTACTGACGTTACATTATGATAGAGAGAGATTGTTATCTCCCACATGCAATAATGACATCAGTTGGTCGAAGACGGCTGTCTATGTGTTATTCGTGGTACAGGAAAGCGGTTGGTAAAGCAGCTGTCAACATAATTTCTTTAAATAAGAATTTAATGTTTGTTTACATTCTTTATCTCGTCTTGTTGGCTTACCTTTAAGTGATTAACATTTGGGTAGTTTAATTTTAGATACCTTTTCGTATTATTTCTATTTCTTTAATGGGTATTCCCAGCAGCACTAAATCAACATGTGCAAGCCTGAGATCTAAAGTTTCCTATAGATACTAGTATTTATCTGTATGGGGCACATTAAACATACAAAAATAGAGCAGAATGTGTTGAAAATGCGCGAGCATTTTAATTAAGGAATAGGAACATACAAAATATTATGAATGGAACAGCTTGCTATATCTGTATGTCTAAAAGGAGAAACTGACATCAAGTCAAAGCTCAAACTGCAGCAACTAAAAAATATTTCACACAAATTCCTAATAATGTGTGCAAGTACTAACAAAGAATTTTTCAAATTAAATTTTTGGAAGCAATCACAGATGAAACTGCAGGATGGTATTCTAGTTAACTATAACAATTTATCCTAAATTATATCATAGTAATTAAAAAGGCATATATTACAAATGCTGGGTAACTCTTATGATGATTGTTTCCTTGGATGATTTTGTGATGGTTTCTTTAGCAGTTTAACTGGGGAATTACTCCACCTTTCGTAATACCGCACCCAAAATAACTTTATATTGTGTTCCTGCATCTATTTGGCTTTGGCGGCATTTACCATCAGGCGGGACCCAGGGTTGTTTACTGACTTTATCATAATATATAAAAAACAAAGGTTATCAGGTATACCTAGAAAGATTAAACTTGCATCTTTAATGCTTATGTAACTGGTTGTCCACCCCTGTGATCTCCTAATTCATTGTTAGTGCTCACCACCAACATTAGGTATACATATAGGTAAGTTACATTCATTACATGCTTCTAGATCCACTGGTTAAAACTGCGTTTTTAAAACTAGTCAGTGTTTGGTTTCATTGGTTTAGTTTCAAAGTGCGTGCTTTGAAAAAGAGGACTTTGTAAAATCACCAGTCCATTTAATATTAAGGATAGGGGCGTAGCTACCGCTGTATCAGCACCACGGGCTACAAGGCCCCGAACATGTGGATGTAAAAATTCCTAAAAATGTTACCCTTCATTTGGGCTTCCCTGTAGTCAGGTAGAAAGGCCCCCAACAAATTTTGAAACAGGGCCCATCTAGTGTAAGCTATGCCTCTATTAAAGGACTCAATACATTTAGAGAATCGAGATACACATAGTATCTCGATTCTTAACATTGTAACCCCCTTATTAATAAATAAGGTGTAAGTCAGTCTTGTGTTTATATGACATTAGAAAGTGACTGAAATATTTTAATCCTAGGTATAATATTACTATACTTGACTTACACCTTATTTATTAATAAGGGGGTAAATGTCTGAAATAAGTGTTTTTAGATTATTTTTTCATGGCATAAATCACACTACTTGTTACTTGTTGTGGGCTCTTCTTTTCCAAATAAGTCACACAGAAATTCAGATGGAATATGATGCTTGGTAGAGAACACTAGGCATGTCTATTGAGCTAAGACATTGTCCATTTGTAAAATTCCATAGTCAATCAAAAGTAACACTCACCATCTTATTACATGATGGATTAACTGTTCGAACATCAGTTAGACGGAATGGCCATGGATAACAATTGTTATGCATGTACTGTACTGCAACACAGGTTTAGACCTAGCTTAGAAGTCAGGGACTTCGTTTTAATTATGTTTATTTTATTTATGTGAATAAAGAAAGATTATTATTATTATGTCATATATTTCCCACTATTTATTTTACACAAAAGACCAAGTCTAGTAAGTAAAACTCAGCTTTTAAGATAGTACCGGCTTTTTTTAGTAACATGACGTAACAATGTGACATAGTATATTTAAAACCTGGGTTTTGCTAGACTTGCTTTAAATCATCTCAAGAAATAGAGGGGTTATGGTTTCATCATGAGACCAGACATGATGAAGCCTAACCATATTGCTGAAACAAAAATATATGCATGCCTTGTTATTAATAATGTGTATTTATTTTGTCAGTTGGCATACCTGCAATCAAATGGTGTGGGTCAGAGGGTGACTACAATGTAATGGTAATGGAATTGCTCGGCCCTTCTTTGGAGGATCTCTTCAACTTCTGTTCACGCCGCTTTTCCCTCAAGACTGTGCTACTCCTCGCAGACCAACTCATCACTCGCATTGAGGATATACATTACAGAAATTTCATTCATAGGTATGTACACTATCTTTCATTTATGGGAGTGATTAAACCAGGTCGTCGGGTCAGATTGCAGGGTGACTGATAACAACTACCTGTTTACATTTATGATTATGAGATTCGTCCTTATCTATAACTCTCATGAAAGCCTGATGATGATGGCTAATAATCTATTTATAATGTTAAAAGAAACAAAATTCATTCATTTTGATTCTATTCAGTACAGATTCCAAATCGTAATAAAGTGCACTCATTACAAATCTATTTTGCTGAGTGCGTTAATAATCAACCATAAATGTTCTTTTTTTTTCAGAGATATCAAACCAGATAACTTTTTAATGGGCCTAGGTAAAAAAGGGAATTTAGTGTACATAATAGATTTTGGCTTAGCAAAGAAGTATAAAGATCCTCGCACATTGCAACATATCCCATACAGAGAAAACAAAAATCTAACAGGTATTTATTTATTCATATATTTTTTAATATTCATATCAATATAATCAGGACTGTGGTACTTATATTATCATTATGAAGAAGACTTTACTTGTGAGCCATCTCCATACCAGTGAACTTGTAAATACTAATGAATAATAATAATGAAACAAAAGTAAATGTCTAAAACTTGGTGTCACACTGCACTCCTCCACTTCTGACCCATTGAGACTGCAACATAATAAATACCAAATGCACATGCTCTGTTTTGATGTCAGTATGTGGTTGATGGTGGTAAGCAAGTGCACAAAGCCTAGAAGGGAACGAGCTCTTAAGGGCAGCAGCCAGAACACAACATGGCGACAGATTTTCAATATGTGATAATAATCTGGCTAAAGTAATCCTACCAAAAAATAATATAAAACTGGTCAATTTCTTTGCCCTAAAACGATTTGGACTCTAGAATCTAATCTTCTTAATCTGTTGAACTTCACTTAGGAACTTTGGTTCAACAACTTGTGAACTTACGTCCGTCTAAACTGGCCTACTTGGAGCTAAAGTTTTGCTTCAGTTTAAAATTTTCTTATTCCCTCTCAGCTCTCACAAAAATTCATGTGCCAACTTTCAATACTCAGATCGATTCTCCCCATATTAATGGTTATTTTTTAAATAGACGACATGAAAATGACCAAAGTGTTTAAATTAATAGTCTTTTAAATTTATTTTTATGGAAAGTTCGGAGAAATACAATAATTCATACCAATAAGAGGTAAAGTATCCCTAAGGTTTTGTTGTATCTTTATTCGTTTACGGTTTCACTAAATAAATGTACCCTTATAACGAAGAGGAAAACAAACAAAGTTATTGTATAGAATAATAAAAACTAAGCATACTTAGTACCTACATAAATAAATTTCAATGACTGTATTATTAGTAGCTCGTAGTTTTAAAAGTCTAACAGTCAATCATGAAACTATTATTGTTTGAATGTGAATTGCCCGTCCGTCTTTATGTCAAAGTGATTATACATATAAACTCTCGGATCTGTATCTCTTGCCACGTCTCGTCTGTAGATAGTATAGAACTGCAACAAGGTTATCGAAAGCCTCATAAATATTTACGGAAGGAGATATTATATTTTCTGTGCATTCATAGTTGTATAGGGTTAAAAAAAATTGGTTGATGTAACATTTTATGGATATCTTTGTCCAATGTGGACATGTAGCTTAATATTTGTAAATCAGCCTCATATAAATATTATTTGATCAGAATCTCACCATGTATGATTGACATGCTTAGGTATATGCTTTCTTTTATATTGTTAATTATTTGGAAAAAAAGTCAAACATAGTCTGTTTGTCCAAAAAATATTAAAAATTTAACCATGCTGAGTTTCTTGCCGGATTCTTCTCAGTTGAGGGCTGAGTTCCGAGCCGGTGGTAACTTCAGTAAATGTGACCTTCATAAGTGCCCTTCTGGAACCTAAATTGAATAAATGGCTTTGACTTTGATCATGTGGAATACACCGGTCTTTTTTGTGATCAAATTCTCAACAAAAACTATTTAGGTACTGGTAGCCTAGCAGTTTATTTACCTTCATGCTATGGTACTTCTTATAATGATTATCTTCACTGAAAACCCCAGTTCATTGTTGGGTTTGAATCGGCTAAAATTATCAATAATACAGGCCTATGTTACCATCGCCTTGACATGGCTTAACGGACCATAATAAAACCACTAAAGCTATCATAGGAATATATCAATCTTTTTTTCTATACTACAAATTTGGTTAACAAGCATATGGCTCGCCTGATGATAAGCGGTTACCGTAGCCATATGGACGCTTGCAACTCACGAGGCATCACTCACGCGTTACTGACCCTTCCCCCTCCCCAATGAGCTCTGGTGACCTTACTCATACACAGGAACACAACATAAAGTTATTTGGCTGTGGTATTCCGTAAGGTGGAGGTACTTCCCCAGTCGAGCTGCTCTTTTAGCTAATTAACGCTATGCTCTACCTCTCTTAAGACTACAGTTGTTGATAAAGGTATGTAATGTTGTATTATTGTAATGCAATGTGATGTAATGTTGCAGGTACGGCGCGATACGCATCAATAAACACACACTTAGGCATCGAGCAGTCGCGGCGCGACGACTTGGAGTCCCTCGGCTACGTGCTGATGTACTTCAACCGCGGCAGCCTGCCGTGGCAGGGGCTCAAGGCCGCCACCAAGCGACAGAAATACGAGAGAATATCTGAGAAGAAATTGTCCACACCATTTGACGAACTTTGTAAAGTAAGTAATCATGTTAAAACATTAAGCAATAGCAAATAGCGCCTATGATGTGCTCGCCATTTTGTGTTCTTTTATGTGGTGTGTACACACGGCTACAGATCAAGCTATACATTTCCAGTATAAGCTGGACTCGCATTGTATAGGATTTCCGTACTATGGGAGGTCAGCTTATACTAGAAACGTATAGCTTGATCGGTAGCCGTGTGTACAATAAAAGTACCTATATATAATCTATCAAATAAGTGAGGTTAGTAACTGCGTACTATTGTGTTTGCGTTTCCTAATAAGGGATAAATTAGGTCCATTAGTATTTCGCGAGAGCGCTGCGTCTGTTCATAATAACGTAAACTCGATTGTAACGTCCATTCTTTACACATGAACTTTGTATCTATGTGAGTTACCACATGATGTCAAATAAAAAAACAGAATTTGACAGGATTATCGTTTCTGCTGGTGTTCTCCTTCAGACCAAAAGGAGAGATTTCATCTAAACTTTAATATACCTAGTGGGATTCACATAGATAAGTGGACTTTACAGACATTAATTATAAATAAATTGTTGTTGCTAAAATGTTTTGTTCAAGAGCAGCTAGAGGTGAAACCAATCGCACAATTATTATTCAGAGGTACAATCGACATGTTCAAGCATGACCACAAGGCTACATTATGTGTGTAGTGACCAGAGGCTACCTGCGGCGGAGACAATAAAGGCAAACAAAGCGATTGTCAAAACGAATGGGTTTTCAAGAAAGGGTTTTGGTTCTCAACAATGGACAGGGCGGGCTATGATTACTGCTTGCAAGCGAAAAGATTTCAAAGCATATCATGCTTGAAGTTTGTCAATCATATACAATAATTTTTTGTTAAAATTGTATCAATAGATTAAAGTATGGACATATAATGATAATAAATAAATATCCTGGGACATTCCTCACACACGGTCATCTGATCCCAAACTAAGCAGAGCTTGTACAGTCGAGGACATAAATATGTATACACTTAGTAAAATTCAACAACGGTTTCCTCTTAAACTACTGATTGAAATTATGAGATATTATAAAGGCAGAATCTTCTAGCACATACTATTATGATTTGTGTAATAGTTTAACACTTAAATGTTACACATGCGAGAAAATCGCTTTTGAATTTCAAAAAGTGTATACATATTTATGTCCTCGACTGTACTATGGAAACCAGATAACTGATATAATACATATACTACTTTTTGTTTGTAAATACATACTTAATCTACATAATTACACCCAGACTCAGGACATACAGACATGTTCATGCACACAAATGCATGTCCTGTGTGGGAATCGAACACGACCTGCGGCGCGTAAGGTGAATCTTAACCAACTGCGCCAACTGGCCCGTCTGGCCGACTGGCAACAAATAATAATGGTGTTTGGTGTTTCAGAACCACCCGATCGAGTTCCAGCTGTACCTGAAGTACTGCCGGCGACTGCGCTTCGAGGAGCGGCCCGACTACAGCCACCTGCGCCAGTTGTTCCGCACGCTCTTCCACCGGCAAGGGTTCACATATGACTACGTGTTTGACTGGAATATGCTCAAATTTGGTATGATATTAATGTTAAATTGACCGCTAATGGTTTGTCGAAATATTTATTTATACACGGTGACTTTTTGTTCGTTTTTTCGCTAGAAGAAACGTAGTTCAGACCATGGCCTACAACATCAAATGAAAAATTCGACATTGGTTTTTGAAAAAACACAAAATAATGTTAAAAAAGTCGGGATTATCGTTACTCCTTGCAACCCAGACACCGCGCTTGCACTTCCAAGTAGTTGTGGCACGACGGAATGCCAGTTTTGTAGCAGGTGTGGGAAACCGCGGCTTGAATTTTTCCTGGTTTGTGTTTTTTTTTTTTTTCAAAAAACAAATAACGCGTTTATTTTATTTGATGTTATTGAATGTTAGTAGACCATGGTCTGAACAACGTTTGTTCTAGCGAAAAAACGATTAAAGAGTTACCGTGTATAATTATGGGAAAATAACAGCTTTGTTAATACAGTTTTTCTTTTTATGAAATTAAAAATACGTTTAGAACTACTAATAAGTTTCAGCAACTGGACAAATAAATGCATTACTCACTGACAAGCAAGTTATGCAATTACCAGAGACGATTTTGACGATAAAGCTATGACCTTTCAGTGGCGTGCATTCCATATAGGCAAATAAGCAATGCCTACCTCATAAGATTTAATTCAATAATATTTTGATTCAATTAAACTACACAATCACTTTAAATAAAAATACTAACCTAACATTTAATACGAAATTTCAAACTTTGCCGCGCAGGCACTCGCGAGTTCGCCTCTCAAATTCACGGCAATTCACGCACACTAAAACGATTTCGGCATATTCATACACACACACACACTTCTTTAAGATAATACGACGAAAGCATAAATCACGCTTTTGCTATGCGTAGCATACTGACATTTGACATTCGCGATTTATGGACCAAAAGTAACCTTACCTTCTCTGTTGTAAGTAAAGTATTCTAGTTAGTATCCAAATTAAAAAGACTACAGTTACAACTACTTTACCAACATTAGAGCAACTCAAATATAACTTCGCAATTTATTTGTGTTGGTTTGTTTATGGTTTGGCTGGCATTGTATGCAATGTTGTTGTTATTTACTTATTGTGATTTTGCGAAGTGTATCTATGAAGTGTATTGTGTGTGAAATGAAGAAATTTTGTGGTCAAGATGCAAAATGTGTCGATAAATTATTCCTTTAGTCAGTTATCGTTTGTTGCTTGTACTTGCTATAGACCAACTCCAAAACATTCATGGATTTAAAACAAAGGTAAAAATCTTAAGACATTTTAACACAGAATATTATGTTTATTAAACACCTGGCTATCTGGGTGCTGTTATTCGAATCTATTATTCTGTTATTATGTATTTTGTTTGCTAATGAATCATACCAAATGTGTGTGGAATGATACGCTGACCTAAACAATTTTACGAATCGGGTCAAAAAACATAATCTATCTAGGAGGCATATTTAGGCGTGTATGGTCATGATTTCTTCTGCCTACCTAGTCCGAAAACCAGTGCACGCCACTGTGACCTTTCTATAAGGCTGAAGCCAGTACCCACACACTCATTTGAAAGCGACCTTGCATTTATGAAGTTCTCTTTGACATTGACCTGAGAAATTAATTTTTTAGTTACCAACTCAAAAAAAAACGTGTTTTATTGTTTGTCCTTCTTTCATTCAGCAATGGATCGACGTAACTTATTTTCATAAGAGATAGTTTTTGGACTGGAGATTGACATGACTTTGTATCCCTAATAGGGACTGGGCGTGAAGCTGCAGGGGACAGCTAGATAGTAAAAAGTTAATATTAGAATGAATTAAAACAAAGAAAATAGTTATTAAACCTGTGTTTAAAATGTCTATAAATTATTAAATGGCAAACAGAATGGAGCATGCTTGCCCAGAAAAAGGCAAACAGAATGGAGCATGCTTGCCCAGAAAAAGGCTCTTCTCTCCAGCCTTCAAAGTCTCTTGGTTGAATTTGTTGAATGTCAATTGTGTTCTGCCATTTCGTAATTTATTTACTAATATCTATTTTTGATTATGTATACTTAATAGACTGGAGTTGCATTTAACAAAACACGTGATTTGCAGGAGGACAACGTGGTAATTACCAATCGGGTGCCAACGATCGAACACTTAGACGCCACGAACAAAATCAGGAACAAGAAAATAGTAAGTGACAAATTATTTGCATTGTATATATTTTTAATTTTATAATCAATATTGGGTGATCGCTCCACCATACCAATATTTGTGAATAACTTTTATGCATTAGTCATTGGAATGCAACAAACTAACGTTTGAAGAGTTGAGTTGTTTGTATGATTCGCTCGTTGTGTAGCTCGATTAGTAACACTATCAGCTTCAATGAGCTTGAGCTTTCGGTGAAGGAAACATAGTGAGGAAACCATAGCACGGTGGTAGGGTACTTTGTAGTACCCACCTGGCTGGCCACCACCGTCAAGTTGAAAATCTGTCGCTAAGCACCTATCGGTGTGTTCCGACAGTTACACTTGACAGCCAGTTTCTTCTAGGCTTTGTGTGCTTACCACCTTCGGCCATATCATCACTTACCATGGTGAGATTGCGGTCAAACGCAGGCCAATAAACAATAAAAAAAACGCGTCATGGCCGGTCATATGATGATGATGATGATGAAGGTAATATGTATAGCGGTAGTGATAAGATTTTTATTTGTGTATAGCGGCGGGCGCGGCGGGGCAGCCGAGCACCACGGTGGCCGCCATCTCGGAGTGGCGGTGAGGGGTCGCGCTCTCGCCGCACTGATTATATAACACCAACACGTTCGTATAGTGGCCGCATAAACATGCGGTTCAACGGACGTATACGTACCGTACCGTACCTACCACAGACTCGATATATTGATGTATTGCGAGGGTGTATTCACGTCATCGAACCACTCGGTAGGAATTGAGCAGTGAGCGTGGACGTCCCGTCTTATCTCGACTACTTCATCACTCTGAACGCAGATACTGTATATTAAAAATAAGGAAGCAATTTTGTATGCATTCATGTTAACGTTCATATTATTGTAAATTATTTAATTTTAGGATAAGTGATGATGAGTGGGCCGTGACACAAAGTAAAAAGGGATGTTCTCGTCGTTTTGAATGTCGCTCGTTTTATTATTAGCATAGAGCTAAACTAGGCCTACCCATGCATCCGTTGTACTTTATGCTCAGTTATATTTAGAAATAAGATGAATGTTAAAGTATGCTGATTAATCAGTAAATTGTCAATTTATCCCAAAAGAAATTCGGCCCGGGTTTTAAGTTTTTAATACCCAATAAATTACATAAAGACTACGAAGAAACATTCAAGAGCATTTAGACTGACGTAAAGTATTATACTCATCGTGATCTAGATTTCCACATTATAATAGTTTTAAGACAAGCGAAATTGACTTCAAAGAAGTTGCAGATATTAGCAATTTTAATTTTCGACATAATTAGCTACTTATGCTATCTAATGTGTCGCTTTTTCGTATGCGATATGATTATTATAAATATATTGTATGCATGGTTACATTCTTTTCCTGAAATTATTTTGTACAAATTCATATTAGGTATTTCAGCTAAATAACAGTTTTGTCTGGTTTGTGTCGAACGAGACAATTATTCAGACAAAAAGCACATTATACATTTACTGACTGCTATCTCGCTTATATAAAGTTGTGATTTATTGAATAACTATATATTTAGAGTTAAAACAATATCTGTTTGACTACTATGATTTTACAATTGATGAATGCTTTGAAAATATGTGCTGCACTGCATTAAAATTTACTGGACGTATAAAACAAGCATGTTATTTATTTTACAATTAGTTATGACGACTAGCATCTTTTCTACTAGATTCCTAAATTACCACAAATGTTTGAATAACTTATCAATTGCACTTGGGCCGATATATTTTTTTTGGAAATCATATTGACGAGTTGCTGTAATAAAACATACCTTATATGGTCAATAAATATGATTCATTTTGTCTTTCAAAAGAGAAATCAAAGAGCTGTGTATGATTTTGCTTATTACGTTATTGTGCAATATAGTGAATTACTCTTTTTTTGTCTTCCAATTTTGTTTAGATATGGAATTCTAAAAAGGCTTTTTGAGCATTAATGCTGGAGTGGCCTTTCTAGAACCCATGATTTGCTTTCACAGCTGTAACCAATAATTACAAATAAAATGTGAGGGTTTTTTTTTAATGTCCAGCCACTGCCACAGATTTTATCTAATCAATAGAATGTTTACAAGGTTATGGGGGCTGTTTAAAAATACTTGCATATATTATGCCGTGTGATAAAACTCACTGTCTTAAACCAGGCTATCGTTCACTGACAGTTCTTAATTCCTTAGTAATTTTCTTATTTCTACTTGTTGAGTGAATCGACGATCTCAAGTAAATTACCAAAATTTCTTGATCATTGTAAATTAATAGTATAATTTTATCAATATATCGATTAAGTACCAATTCAAATTTCAATTGCCCTTGGACTGTTATGAAAGCAAATTAAATCATTAAATGCTTTTGAGTTTAAGCTATCGAACATTGTAAATATTTAAGTACATAGTAATTGTATGTAACGTAAAATAAAATTCTCAGATAATAATAATAATATAAGCATGAAATTATCATCATTCATAATTCGAAACCGGTATGTACCACCCATCTCTTAATATGACTGAGAATTAGGTTCAATTTTATGTAAATATAATAATTAGTTTTATGTTAAGGTTTTTGTATTTCAGAGACTGGGGTTAAAATCATCCCGATGTCACGATTTTGCATAAGATTTTAGTTTAACTCTAAGAATACATTAATTATTTGGTAATTTGTTTGGAATCAAGCACTTGAAATTATATATTTTAATGGGACATAATAACTTCGGAACTAATGTAACACTTATTACTTCTCCTTGTCAAGACATTTTTGGAACTAAGTTTCGATTTAGTTTAAAAAATGTCGTACTGTATATTGCACATTATCTTACGTTCAGTTTGTTTAGTTGACAGGGTATTTAATAACTGTTGGCTTTCGAATTGCTTATCTTAGTTTAATTTAATACTTCACCCATATTATTCTTTGCAAGACCAATTGCATTTCGCAATATAATAGTGTGCCAAGACTATGATAGTTCTTCAAAACAAGTGGAATCTATATTTTATGACTATAAACCATTGTTTCCCTTGAGAACATACACTATACCCAAATATGTTATTAATGATATTGTGTTATTAATTCTTATGAAGTAAATTAATGATTGTATATTAGCATCGTTTTTGTGTCGAAATGTGCGTCCTCGCCTCCGCGTGTCGCGTGTTGTGTTTGTGGATGTGGTCGATGTGCGGAGTGGAGTGGAGTGGAGTGTATGCGTCGCTTGTGTGCGAACATCTGCCGAACGAAACTCGTGGCTTGCTCCTAACGTTAAGTGTACGCTCTAAACGACGAAAGACTTACGGACTCATTTTGTATATATACAATTTTAAGGTTTTTAGGTAAGCCAATACACTGTTTTTTACAATATCCTAGGTAATGGAAATAAATATATACATACTTACATAACTGTTGTAGCGTTAATTAATGTCATTGGAGTTATTTTGCTGTTAAACTACCTTGGTTTATATAGATGCGTGTCGCGTAATGATCGGCCGATACTTCCCTCTGGGTCGAGGGAGCTATCGCATCTTCAAATATTAACTTACTTTTATAAAGGAGGGAATAAATCTAAATTAGTAGTATTAAAGTGAATAAGAATTTAGTGAAGGTGGCTTTCATTGCATTATTCAATAAAAAATTACTCTGAATGCGCTGTTCCCTCCATATACAAGTAAATTGCACTAATACCATGATACTAAATTAATTATTTTAGAAGCCTATTTTAAATTATAATTTACTATAAATTTTCAAATAAATATTATATTTATGCCAGCCTATCATAGCATAAATAATGCTTTATGAAATAAATTGTTATGCTTGCATTGTTTTCTATGTCCAGTATGTATAAATCCTTTGGCACAATAAACTGAGTAAAAATATTTATTTTACTTTATTTTCATAATATAAAATATTGTAGATAAATTTGGTTCATGTTGCTAGAAATCCCCCATCAACAGGCAGTTGGACACCGGAAATCATACTAGCATCATCACTCAGCAAAAACAGAATTGCTTGAACAACTTCATGAACCTCTCCGAATCTAGAAAACAAAATAGTTTAGTGTACTTTAGTAGTGTTTCAATAGGGTGGAAATTTGAGGATGGCCAGTGTCTGCTGCCCTTAACCCTGGATATTTACTTGGAATCAAGAGGTATTATTATTATGTTATTGATTGAAGTGATATTTAACAACTTACCTTCCTAGTGGTATTTTGCAGAGCATACCCTGTGATTTGCTGGGTTCCGACCATACCTTCCTGCCCATGTCTGTCATAATAACAGTTGGGTTAATAGTATTGACGCGGATCCCGTGCGGACCTAATTCCAATGCCATTACCCTTGTCATCGAGTCTACAGCTCCTTTAGATGCGCAGTATGCCACGTGATCTTTCAGGGCAGCCTATGTAATAGAATTTTGTTAAAACAAACAAAAAATAAATTACTAGTTAGTATTATTTAAATTTAAAAACCTGCCTTCGATGCTTGCGATGACACGTTGACTATAGACCCTTTGATATTGTTCTCGATCATCTTTCTCGCCACTATTTGACTGACATTTACAATTGCCCGCGCGTTAACAGACATAGTCCTAAAATTAACAAATTATTGTCAATAAAAAATATGGATTAGCACATGTACGTACACCGTCACTCTTCCTACAGCTGCACTCTGGCGGTAACACCACACTTTGTCCCATCCGTCTCTTACTCCTTCTGACTTAAATGAGTCTACTAAAAAACAAACCTTGCTGAGTTTCTCGTCGGAAGTTATATCAGTTCAAGTGTAATACGAACTGGTGGTAGAATCAATTGTAAACGTTCGTAAGTGCCTTATTTAGTTTGGGCCTACATTGAATAAACGAATTTTGAATTATTAAAAAAATAAGGAAAATATTTTTTTTTATACGAATTGGTCGGTAAACAAGCATACGGCCCGCCTGATGGTAAGCGGTTACCGTAGCCATATGGACGCTTGCTACACACGAAGCATCGCTCACGCGTAGGAAAACAACAAAGTTATTTGGCTGTGGTATTCTGTAAGGTGGGTGGAGGTACTTCCCCAGTCGAGCTGCTCTTCGAGTGAATAAACGCTACGCTCTACCCCTCCTCTTAATTACATTAATGACATAGCGGCCTACCCGTCCACATTATTAATGTACTTTTCAATTAATTTCAATATCATGGGACTTTAAGAAAACATCAGACCTAAGTATCTCACGCACCGTTGTCACTCACAATAGGAGCTCAAGGTGAAGCCGTTTGATCGGGTTTATCTAATGAAGTTACCAGTATCTGGGCTTCCCGAGGGATTATGCAATTGGGTTGCTAGCTTTCTGTCCAAGAAATGCATAAGAGCCGTTGTTGACGATAGTTGTTACGATGACTTCTATCACAAGGCTGTGCTTTCCCTAACACTGTTTCTGCTTCATATCAATTACTTATATGCTGTCTATTGACGCCATTAAATGCTATGCAGACGCGCTTATGAACCTTATAGTAGTGATCTAAGGTTGATAGTAAGTTTTAAGCATTATTTTGGTAATCTTCGGGCCACAAGTACTTTCTTTTCTGTGCGAACGAAGATTCACGACGCGCCTTATCAGTCGGGTACTACTGTACCTGTATATAAACATCATTTTATACACTTACTTATCAAAACTGCTAGGAGTGCAATCTAAGAATGGTTCTATTATAGCAATTCCAGCGTTATTTACTAATCCATCAAAAACTCCTAACGATCCCACGACCGCTCTTGTTTTGTCCCAATCGTGTAGGTCAACATATACTACTTCAATTGAAGGGTATTCTTTCTTAATTTTTTCGAGATTTTCGGATTGATCAGACAAAGTTACAACGTTAGCGCCAAGCCTCCATAACTCGAGAACTGTGCCTCGACCAATCCCTGTAAAATATATATACTATATTAGGCACCTAAGTAGGTATAGATTAAAGATAAACGTAGTGGATCTAGATCTAAGAATTTAAACCAAGTGTTACTTATACATTTCTTATCAAGTGATGTTTAGTTCCAGTCCCAGATAGAAAAAGAAAGAAATGTTGTGACAAACGAGTGGGCTTAAGTAGATAAGTACTTACCTAACTACGTCAGGGTACAAAATATATGAAAGCTTTGGTATTACTATTGTAGGTACCATGGCTTTGTGAAATATACAGATGAATATGGTATGTACCACATAAATCGGAATAAATAGATAAGTATGTAGGCACTTGATTACATAGATATCAAGCTTGATATCAAGATATATGAGATTCATGCCTCAACTCATTCATATTGTACTCAACGCTAGGCTTAAAGTTGCAAATCCATCTAAATTTGCACATTTGAGTTAAAATAAGTTTAAGTAGGTATGCCGAAACGAGCGAAAATATGTTTACCTACCTTGACAACCGCCTGTAACCAGTATTCTCTTTCCTTTAAAATATTTATCCATCTTGAAAAGACGGTTCAGCAGTCCCGCCCCGGCGTATTTTTATAACTAGTAGTGTAAACCGTCGCCGTAAATATTAACTGATAACTTAATTATTATCAGCTGGATGTTTTATTCATGAACGATAACAACACATAACAAGTTTCATAATACGACACCAATTGTATAATTTCAGATAGGCTTTTTATCAAAACATGAAGCAAATATCCACAAAAGCAGACTTTTTCTTAGTTTTTAAACTAACTGCACTTCTAGGTAGCTACATTTGTCTGTATAGGTATTGTGTAGGTTAACTACGTAAGGCAATTGCTGGTATTTGTACAGCTGATTAATGGAATATTTTTACGAGGACTTTGTAACGACCCAATAAAAATATATACCTAGTAAAGGAGTAGGCTAGAATAACAAAAAAGTGATGTCGACCTGTATTGGCGGGCGGACTGTGTGACCCTTCCTGAATTGAACCCTCCCACGATTTAATTCCGAGTGGACAAACAAAATGTAGCAACATTTTGTTCTCAAATATACAATGTGATTGGGGTGCAACATTTAAGACTTTCCTGCAGTTGTACGGAGTAGTGGAAACAAACTACATATATAACAAATAGCATTTATTTAACAATATAACATTATCAATCATATGGCTATCATGAATTTTTAAAGTTAGATGACTTATATGTAAGGTATGTAGGTAGGTACCTATTATATTTTTTTATCGAAACAAAAAATAATATAGTTATGTGAATCTTCAAAACGGGACACAAGACATTTTATACGTACAGATCATTTTTCAGGCTTAGGTATAATTTGATAGCGTTAAAATAAACACCTATGTATATGCTTGTGTTGATCAACAATCTCACGAAGGTAAGTTATGCGGGCGAAGAGTTAAGCACTCAAAGCCTAGAAAGGAAATGGCTCCGAGGTGCAGCGTTAGTAACACATCATCAGTAGGTGCTTGGCGAACGATAACATGAGGGAGGTAGCCAGCCAGATGAGTCTTACATACCCTACCCTACAACCATGCTTCCCCAATTGTTTTCCTTCACCAAAGCTCAAGTTTATTGAAGGATTCCAACCCACGACTCGCCACAGCATTCGAGGTCACTTACACAATTTTTAAGCTAAAGCGCCTTCAAATTATTTTCTCCTTAATATTATTTATAATTATAAGTCTACAAAAATACATAAATTTACTCTTATTAAAAAGTTGATAATATTTTGTAGCACTATCATGTAAAGGTTGAAATGGCAAAAGTTATAAGTTAAAGGTGAGTTCGTTAATATTAGCATTATCTTATCAAAATACTCAACTGATGATAACGAGAGGCAGAAGATACAACGTCACTCAAAATGATGCATATAGGTATTATGTTTATTAATGTATTAAATTTAGATTAATCAATTTATTTTGTCGTACTTAGATAATGTCAGTAATAGTAGTATTAGTAATTTTTCTATGCACTTTATATTATTTTTCAAAAGTGACTCTTATTGAACCGTTTTTAGGTTCATAATGCAGCGCATTAAACACGAATTGCATGCATTGAATGAAAATCTTTATATTCGCGCACTCGTGTTTTATGATACAATCCCGATTATGTTAAGTTCACTGCATGTTATTATGTATGCAGACAAAGCATTCTTAATGTTTACCGGTTGAAACAGTTAAACAGCGCACCACTGTCATAAAAAAACCTGCACGCCAACGTTTTCGTTGTGTACCTAGTTGATTATTAGAAAAAAAAAACAACTTAAAAATACAGGTCTGTTTTTTGAAAAGCGTGTGCGCTGATCATTACACTCGGCTCCATTATCGCGCTCACCTCGCTCACCGTCTCGCGCGCCTAAAACTCGTGTAATAACCAACTTAGCACACTTATATCATAATATACTATTAACAAACTGTTTTAACATTATTATTTCACGATGACGAAAATTCTATCAATTTTCATATAAATACTTTTAAATGGTGATCGCGTGATGCGCACAGCAGGAGTTTGCGTGACCTCATTTATATTCTAATACATTCTTTGGTTATCATTATTATTTTAATAACTAACAAACATATTGGTTTTTGTATATCAATAAAAATGCCATGCAGTTTCAAGTCCTATTTTTACATGAAATGATGATATTGTAATCATTATGTAGCCAGGAATCCACCATCAATTGGCAATTCAACTCCGTTGATCATACTGGCTCTTTCACTCAAAAGAAATACGACAGCATTTACCACCTCTGATACTTCTCCAAATCTGAAACATTTTTTTATTATTATTATTACGTCAACGCATTGTTTTGTGATTCAGTAATTATTTCTCTTGTTACTTTCAAGGTGATTTTCTGTATGTACGTACGTACAATAATAATGAGCAGATGACTTACGAATGACCCTAGATAAAAATATATATTACCTGTTAAGAGGTATTTTAGCCAACATTTCATTTGCTTTAATAGGATCTGACCAGCCAACCTTGCCCATTTCAGTCATAATAACAGTTGGATTAACAGCATTCACTCTTATTCCAAAAGGTCCTAATTCTAATGCCATGGCACGAGTCAATCCATCCAGTGCTGCTTTTGATGCACTGTAAATAGTATGATCTTTGAGAGCAGCCTGAAAAAATACAAATAATTTTTAAGAGGTTTTAATTTTGATAAGCATCTGAAAAGTACTATTGTAAGAAAAAAACAATAACTATGTAATTCCAAGTTCTCAATTTAATGTGAATTTTGTCACCATCTTTTTTGGTCAAAACTATTTGCCTGTAAATATCAATGGCATAGACTAATTTTACAGCTTTAAATATTTTCTATCCTTATTCAATAACATTAGTAAAGAAGAGAAGTAACTGATTAAAAATATTTTAGATTTTGCAACAGAATCAGCATCATTTTATCATCAGCAAGGATTTTAAATAAGATAAAAGTTACATCATAGATTTATGTGATGATTTGAGTATATGATAGTATAACAATTAGATGGGATACCTTAGACGCTTGAGAGGATATATTCACTATGGCACCATGTGTTTTATTTTCTACCATTTTACGTGCTACTACTTGACTGATGTTGAGTACAGCCTTTACATTGACATCAAACGTTCTGAAAACAAAATCATTTTGTAAGTTACCTATGATAAAGCTATGGATTACTAGCCTCTGTTTGCTGCCCCACCCACATGAACGGCTAGGTTCTATATCAGGGGTGTCGGACTTGATTAGATCCAAGATCTACTTTTTACTGACGAAACCATGTGCAATCTACCAATTACATACTTCTTGAAATCTCAAATGAAACAGCATAGTTCATTACAAAATTATGTAGTATTTTGCTCAGTCTGTTCTACATATTTATATTTTTTGCCTTGCCATGATGGATTGGACTAATAGTCCGGTCGATAGATCGTGATTATTACTGTTCAATGATAAATAGCCTTAAACCTTCCACAAGGATACTCTCAAGTAACTGTGAAGACTGCATCAAAATCTTTGCAGTGGTGCTTGAGGTATAAGCATATTAATCAAGTCTTTCGACGGGCTAGCTGCCAAGGTAGATTAAGACTGGTTAAGAGTCCACCTATCGCGCCGCAGGTTGTGGGTTAGATTCCCACACAGGACATGCATTTTGTGTGCATGAACATGTCTGTATGTCCTGAATCTGGGTGTAATTATGTATATTACGTATGTATTTACAAACAAAAAAAGTAGTATATTGTATTATATCAGTTATCTGGTTTCCATAGTAAAAGCTCTGCTTAGTTTGGGATCAGATGACCGTGTGTGAGGAATGTCCCAGGATATTTATTTATTTATTATTATTGAACTCCAGTTTTACTGCGCAGGTGCAATAGTAGGCTTTGTTTGAATTAGACTATTCATTCACCTACGTCATTTTGACATGTCATTGTTATTTGTAAGCTCAATTGTGGCCTATTTGATGAAAAGTTAACTTTTACGGTTTGCATTTGCTGTGACAAATAAGTACCAGGTGAATTCTACCTACCTACTATATTACTAATATAATGAAGTAAACCCAGTGGTACAATAGTGATATTCTTTTTATTGATTTTCTCATTTTGTAAAAATGATAATGATAAAATTAGGTAAGTGAATAATACAAATAATAATGTAAGTATATTGAAATTCATACTTATCAAAGTCAGAGGGTGAACACTCCAAAAAGGGCTCGCAATATGCGACAGCCGCATTGTTCACGAGGGCGTCGAAATGTCCCAGGGATTCTATAACCTTTCGTGTTTTGTCCCAGTCTGCTAAATCAACATCCACTATTTCTATGGAAGGATATTCGCTCTGCAAACTCTCCAAATGTGATCTGGTTCGAGACACGGCGACAATATTGGCACCAGCACGCCATAACTCTATAGCGATACCTCTCCCAATTCCTGCCAAATAAGTATGCTATCTTACCCAGTTTTAAAAACAAGTTGTTACTTAGATCTAGTAATTATCTTACCAAGAGATACTAATAGTTTAAATGCGGAAAACAATGCTACTCTTGCAAATAGTATACCTACGTAAAATGTGGTAAAAAATAAACAAATTACTAACCTTGGCCTGCACCAGTGACGAGAATTCTCTTACCCTTAAATGAGATTTCCATTTTATTGCTTTGCTTAGAATTTATATTTGTTACACATATATTGATGAAGAATTTAAATATCTAAATAAATATTACTATTGCTGAGGAAAATTGTTACTGCCGGTAGCAAGCACAGATGAAACGAAATGATGATCACAAACTAAGTAGAGATACTACGCATCAGACAGACATGCACGGCTAGTAATCATGGAACTAAAATATTGAACCGTAGAAAACATATGTAGTCTGTGGGAGCAATGTATTACGTGGCGTTTACGCGTCCCACTCTCCCTCGTCCTGCCCCCTGCTTCGCCTTACGAGGGCCACCATTTTGTGTCGTCCGTCATTACAATTATTACGTCATTGATGATGGCTGATCACAGCTGATCATTCATTGTAATCAATCAATAATTCAATAATCCCGTTTCGCTATTATTCCAGTCTTGATTAGTGTTATCAAATACTGCAAGTTATCTACGAAAGAGGACGTTCTAAATGTACTGTTAATTTACGCAAGAACGTTTGAACAACATTGAACAAAAAGTAATATAATACATTGGGAACATTAGTGCTTACTTACGACAGGACGTTTTTAGATATTTTTTTATTTTAATAGTGCATAGTGAGTTACTTAAACTTTTGAAATGTATGTGTTGTATTCCAAAGTGATTGACAAGACAAGTCGCGGGATTAACATAGGGTAGAGCGGCCATAGAAAAGCCAGACAACTTACTTGAAATTGAGGATGGTATTTCCTCAAAAGCATAATTGATGATAAAGGTATGTTATTAAGATCTTACTTCCCAAATACCTAAATTGAACTTGTTGAATTATATATATTAAGTATAATACTTAGTTGAAGATTATCTGTATTTTATTTTTGATCAAAGGAAAACTAACATCTAGGTACCTACATAAAGTATAGATCCACATAAAACAAAAAAAGGCTAATTATAAGTTTTCACAAATATTATAAATCACATAAATTTACAAACACAGCCGAAAGACGGATGAGCACTATACAAGAAAAATAAATAGATTTAAATTATAAAATAAATTAGGTATAACAAGTAGGTACTAACATAAAAATTACAAGCATGTAAAAAGAAATTTAATACTTAAGAAAGTGCTTTAAGAGAAATATTTTAAATTTAACATTCGCATCATTTGAGATTCAGAGGTGTTAAATAAATATAATTAAAACTCTTTGGCAACGGTAGTTATAACTATTAATAATTTTCCTTTTTTTTTCAGAACACAAACCTTCTGATCACTCATATGTACGTAAAAGGCACTACGACTATACATACTGTGCAGCACCAAAAGTACATTCCACTGTACTAAAGCATAACATGCCACTTTCTGGTAAATATTTGTTCTACTCCTCTTGAACTATTATTCTTTAAGGGAATCAACACTTTAATAGTTATAAATGTTGTTTCATTATATTTAAATAAAGTTTTAAAATTATATGATAAACTAAACATTAACCGATAATACATAATTTGGATCGGTTGAATTACCTTATTGTTTATCATGTTTAACGTCCGATGCAAACAATGGGAATGGGATAAAACAATGTTACCTATAAGTTTAACATGTATTGTGTACCTGTTTGCACCATCGTAGAGCTAAAAAAGACTTATTTCAATGTTTTATTTTTTTATTGAAAGCTAGTTTAATTGAGCTATATTTTCACCTGTTATTAAGTTGTTATTGTAAGGCTTGTTAAGTTAATACATTTTAATGTGTTTACAGATCTTTTTCATATGCCTTCAACGTCCACTTCTGTCTCTGCTTTTCCACACACAGGACAATTGGAACAAGCCACTGGTAAATTAAATATTTTTTCTGTAATTTGCATAATTTTATAACAATGTTTGTTCTTCTCTGATCAACCCGAATGTAGCCATGCTGGTTTTGTCGTTTTAGACCTATGTATGACACTATTTTGTACTGAACGCGAACTGTGTTGTACCACTGAGTTGAAATTCAGTATTCATAAGTTGTGCCCAATTATTTTCACATTAATGTCAACCTTATTAACTGTTATTAAGTTGTTATAATAAGGCTGGAAAGCTTGTTAAGTTGATATTTTTTTACAGATCTTTGCCATTTATACATTTCTGGTAACAAATATACCTTTATGATATAGATAGTCGTGTGTTGTTTAGGTTATTGTTTTTTTTTTATTATTTTCATGTTATTTTTTCGTATGTATTAACTGCTTAGGTATGTTTTTTTATTGTTAATAATTGGAAAAATAGCCAATATTGTCAGATTGTCCAAAAATATATAGTGTATATGTATAAGTGCCCTTCTGTGGCCTAAATTGAATAAAGGGCTTTACCTTGAATGTGTATTTTATTTCTCTGTCCAAAATATCAAACAAATACATAAAAGTTTTGAAAGGCTAGGTACCTACCTACTACACATTTAGGCTGTTGAATTCTGATTCCTTTGCCTAAATACTTCGGTCAATAAAAAAAAAAAAAACACGACCCGACAAAATTAAAAAAAAAAAAACTGTCATGTTCTGGATTTCTCTAAGGTTGAAACAGCATGTACTGACATGTCTGCACAAACTAAGTAGAGATACTACGCATCAGACAGACATGTCAGTACATGCTGTTTCAACCTTAGAGAAATCCAGAACATGACAGTTTTTTTTTTTTTAATTTTGTCGGGTCGTGTGTTTTTTTTTTTTATTGACCGAAGTATTTAGGCAAAGGAATCAGAATTCAACAGCCTAAATGTGTAGTAGGTAGGTACCTAGCCTTTCAAAACTTTTATGTATTTGTTTGATATTTTGGACAGAGAAATAAAATACACATTCAAGGTAAAGCCCTTTATTCAATTTAGGCCACAGAAGGGCACTTATACATATACACTATATATTTTTGGACAATCTGACAATATTGGCTATTTTTCCAATTATTAACAATAAAAAAACATACCTAAGCAGTTAATACATACGAAAAAATAACATGAAAATAATAAAAAAAAAACAATAACCTAAACAACACACGACTATCTATATCATAAAGGTATATTTGTTACCAGAAATGTATAAATGGCAAAGATCTGTAAAAAAATATCAACTTAACAAGCTTTCCAGCCTTATTATAACAACTTAATAACAGTTAATAAGGTTGACATTAATGTGAAAATAATTGGGCACAACTTATGAATACTGAATTTCAACTCAGTGGTACAACACAGTTCGCGTTCAGTACAAAATAGTGTCATACATAGGTCTAAAACGACAAAACCAGCATGGCTACATTCGGGTTGATCAGAGAAGAACAAACATTGTTATAAAATTATGCAAATTACAGAAAAAATATTTAATTTACCAGTGGCTTGTTCCAATTGTCCTGTGTGTGGAAAAGCAGAGACAGAAGTGGACGTTGAAGGCATATGAAAAAGATCTGTAAACACATTAAAATGTATTAACTTAACAAGCCTTACAATAACAACTTAATAACAGGTGAAAATATAGCTCAATTAAACTAGCTTTCAATAAAAAAATAAAACATTGAAATAAGTCTTTTTTAGCTCTACGATGGTGCAAACAGGTACACAATACATGTTAAACTTATAGGTAACATTGTTTTATCCCATTCCCATTGTTTGCATCGGACGTTAAACATGATAAACAATAAGGTAATTCAACCGATCCAAATTATGTATTATCGGTTAATGTTTAGTTTATCATATAATTTTAAAACTTTATTTAAATATAATGAAACAACATTTATAACTATTAAAGTGTTGATTCCCTTAAAGAATAATAGTTCAAGAGGAGTAGAACAAATATTTACCAGAAAGTGGCATGTTATGCTTTAGTACAGTGGAATGTACTTTTGGTGCTGCACAGTATGTATAGTCGTAGTGCCTTTTACGTACATATGAGTGATCAGAAGGTTTGTGTTCTGAAAAAAAAAGGAAAATTATTAATAGTTATAACTACCGTTGCCAAAGAGTTTTAATTATATTTATTTAACACCTCTGAATCTCAAATGATGCGAATGTTAAATTTAAAATATTTCTCTTAAAGCACTTTCTTAAGTATTAAATTTCTTTTTACATGCTTGTAATTTTTATGTTAGTACCTACTTGTTATACCTAATTTATTTTATAATTTAAATCTATTTATTTTTCTTGTATAGTGCTCATCCGTCTTTCGGCTGTGTTTGTAAATTTATGTGATTTATAATATTTGTGAAAACTTATAATTAGCCTTTTTTTGTTTTATGTGGATCTATACTTTATGTAGGTACCTAGATGTTAGTTTTCCTTTGATCAAAAATAAAATACAGATAATCTTCAACTAAGTATTATACTTAATATATATAATTCAACAAGTTCAATTTAGGTATTTGGGAAGTAAGATCTTAATAACATACCTTTATCATCAATTATGCTTTTGAGGAAATACCATCCTCAATTTCAAGTAAGTTGTCTGGCTTTTCTATGGCCGCTCTACCCTATGTTAATCCCGCGACTTGTCTTGTCAATCACTTTGGAATACAACACATACATTTCAAAAGTTTAAGTAACTCACTATGCACTATTAAAATAAAAAAATATCTAAAAACGTCCTGTCGTAAGTAAGCACTAATGTTCCCAATGTATTATATTACTTTTTGTTCAATGTTGTTCAAACGTTCTTGCGTAAATTAACAGTACATTTAGAACGTCCTCTTTCGTAGATAACTTGCAGTATTTGATAACACTAATCAAGACTGGAATAATAGCGAAACGGGATTATTGAATTATTGATTGATTACAATGAATGATCAGCTGTGATCAGCCATCATCAATGACGTAATAATTGTAATGACGGACGACACAAAATGGTGGCCCTCGTAAGGCGAAGCAGGGGGCAGGACGAGGGAGAGTGGGACGCGTAAACGCCACGTAATACATTGCTCCCACAGACTACATATGTTTTCTACGGTTCAATATTTTAGTTCCATGATTACTAGCCGTGATGATGATAAATAATTAGATATCTGCTGCAAACAGTGTTGCCACCTCTTTTTTAATAAAAGGGCTAGCTATAGCTACGGAGCTAAAAAGGGCTAGTTTGGCCTAAATCGGGTTTTAGAAAGGGCCAAAAAATATTACTCGTCGTAAAAAATATTCTTTATTTATATCAAGAATACCAGATTCATATAAAAAACGCTCGAAAAATATTGTATTATACAACTAATGTTCTCTGTTCAAATCAAGCCACATTTACATCACTAATTTTATCGGACTAAACTAATTTTACTATATTATTGGAAGAGATTGACTGGAAATTTCCCCTTTATAAACTCACAGTACTTCTATTGTTTTAGTTTTACAGGTCGGTTAACTAAAGCTGGCACGTTTCAACACATTAACACCGTCTCTCTCGCGCAAAGTCAAGCTTATGAGTATGAAGGAGACAGTTATTGTTTTGCTTTTGCTACTGCTCATAAATATAGAGTGGTATATTTTTGCATTCGTCCATTAGACTTGACTGATTTCAAATTTATGAGTACTGTGAACGTGCCAGCTTTCGTTAACCGACCTGTACTAGTTTAGTCTGTACAAATTCCATCTTCTTCATTGAATAAGCCAAAATAAATGCATAAAAATTTTTTTATTTGACTATGTTTTCTTGTAGTTGTGAATGAGATTTTTAAGGATTTTCAAATAGGGCTAGATTACCCTTTTCGCGCTAAACTGCAGAAAAAGGAAAGTATATTTATGCCAAAAATCCAGGAGATATGGAAAAAAGAAGGAGAATAAAATAAACGTTTTGCTTTCTTTAGAATTTTAGGGAATTTTATATTCTTCTCCTTAGTTTTATGGTTTTATGTTTGGCAAACAAATCCTTTTATTAGAACTTATTCTTGCCAGTGTCGAGTTATATTATAAGTTCTAGATCACTTTCACATTGTCCGCTCTATCAGTGTCCATCTATATATATAAAAATGAATTGCTGTTCGTTAGTCTCGCTAAAACTCGAGAACGGCTGGACCGATTTGGCTAATTTTGGGTTTGAAATATTCGTGGAAGTCCGGGGAAGGTTTAAATGTAGGGTAGGGTATTACGCGAACGAAGTCGCGCCGCGCAGCTAGTAAAATATAAATTTATGCAGGTACACTTGGCTCACATGGTGATAATCCAGGAGATTTTCATTGAACTGAAAAATAAATAAGGAGATAAGGAGACATGTCCCAAAATCATGAAATCTCCCGGAAAAGAAGGAGAGTTTGCAGCACTGATGATGATGATGAAATTTCATCTTTACTTAATTTTTAATCAATTATAGAAATGATATTATCATTTCGATACGTACCTATGTATGTAATATTATAGGAACTGCAATATATTCACATCTTAACTATATAATATTATAAATGCGAAAGTGAGTTTGTTTGTTTGTTCGTTACGCCTTCACGTCTTAACTACTCAACGGATCATCATGAAATTTGGCATGCAAATAGCCTATGGTATGAAGAAGGACATAAGCTTTTATCCCGGGTAGTTTATGATAATGTATTAGGGCTTCCAAACAAATATACAAAAGTTCATAGGTTATAAGTTTGTATGTATGTTTGTCCACGCAAACTAGAACCTAACTAAACTAAGCCATTGCTAAACCAACGCAATAGTTCTTTTCGTTTTACGCTAATCGTAATAATACTATCCTGTGAACCAATGCTGTGAACTTATGGTATGACACACCTCCCTGTCTATGGGCACAATCGTAGAGTGATTAAGATAAGCTTTTTGGCTTTTTGGCGGGAGCTTGCAGAGACGTATCGTTTTCATTTTTAATTTCATAAATTTGTGTATTTTGAGTTTTATTGTGTATTTTTGGTGGTATTTTAACCAATAAAGATCATCTATGTGCACCAGTGAAGTGAAATGAAATGAATTATGTGTATCGTGACTTTTCAAGTTGTCTCAAAAAGTCCGTGAAGAGTTTTAGTACAATGACCACCATTGTAGTAAAACATGAATTTTATGGACGTTGACTGACTGAGGACTATAATGTGAAGTGATCACAGAAGTGATTTATTGTGACTGGAAACTATTATATAACTCGACACTGGCAGAAATGAGCCCTAATTTGGGCTTGGTTGCCAAACTTAAAAATAAGAAGAAGAAGGGACTTTTTGGCGGGAACTTGCAGAGTGACGTAGCATTTTCATTTTTATTTTCATAAATTTGTGTATTTTGAGTTTTATTGTGTACTTTTGGTGGTATTTTACCCAATAAAGATCATCCATGTGCACCAGTGAAGTGAAATGTAATGAATTATGTGTATCGTGACTTCTCAAGTTGTCTCAAAATGTCCGTGAAGAGTTTTAGTACAATGACCACCATTGTAGTAAAACATGACTTTTATGGACGGTGACTGACTGAGGACTATAATATGAAGTGATTTATTGTGACTGGAAACTATAATATAACTCGACACTGGCAGAAATGAGCCCTAATTTGGGCTTGGTTGCCAAAATTAAAAATAAGAAGAAGAAGATAAGCTTTCTCTGTCTACGGGCCATCTACGGGCACAATTTTGGTTCTTCTTTTGTAACTGTTTCGCGCGGACAGGGAACTCGCATAAGGCTGCATGTAGGCCTAGACAAAGTAACATTTTCGTTGCGTAGAGAGAGACAAAGTAATGTGACAGAGATATGTAGCGAGGGATAGGTTTAGTTGACAAATAGGTACGATTGCTTCATTTTCACGTTAAAAATCCACGCCACTGCGATAGGTACTTAGGTACCTAAATATTTTTTATTTTTCCGATACTTATGTAATAGCATTATAAAAATATGTTAATAACAAGATTAATTGATTTAAAGCCTATGTTAAAGCATAGATACTAGACTAGAAAATATCATAGCGCCTACAAATAAAATCGTTTTTCCATACGATTCAAAGCCAACCAACATATTTTTTTTTTTTTGAAAAAATGAGTATCTTTTTATATATTACACAGGTTAGATACTCATAAATACGAACAACTTTTACTATGGTACAAACCTCGAAATATAAAAAAAAACAGATGTTTCATACAAAATGTCAATGTCGCCTCGGCTAAAATGTATGTTAAGACCACATAGAAATAAATGTACCTAGAAAGAACGTCGCCATACTACACGAATATATAAAACAGGCCAACTTTTATAGGCTGCTGCGCGTAACAGCTACGTTTTACGCTCCCTCTGCGTCATTCTGCTTGTCATAGTGACGTTCGTGATGATAACAGTAGTTGATATATTCCAATTAAAATCGGGAGAAATTTAAAATATTAAACATTATTTTGTAATATTTTTTTTTTGTTTTATCTAGCCCCTAACAGTTTGGGGCTATTTTTTCGAAGCGTGCATAGCTTCGACGCTCAAAGACAGCTACTTTAAAAATGTTTGTCTGTCTGTATATTTGTCTGTTTGTTTGTTCAAGCATCACACAATAACTAATGTTCACACGTTATCACACGTTACAAGGTGCCGGCAGAATATCAGTGTTGTGGGTAGCTCCCACAACTTTATACTGAGTCGGGGCCTTATTTCTACTACGCGACGCACAGTTTACTTTTTATTATAATTTTTTATTTTTTTTATTGATGTAATTTCAATACTTATTTCTTAATTGTATTATTGTGTTCCTTTTTATGTACCTATCTGTATTTTGTGCGTTGTGTTTTGCTAGAAATAAAATATTTTTCTTTCTTTCTTTCTAATGAACCGATCGCGATGAAATTTGGTATGTGCATGCTAAATGCATTAGCTCCTTTTTATCCCGGGATCGCGGGACCGCGTGGAACAGCTAGTTAATTAATATTATATAAAATTAACTAAGTATGATAAAAATGAAATAAAACTTTTTTAAATTTAGTAATAATGTTCGTCAGTGGCATCATTATAATTAAAAATTTACCCCCTTACTCATAAAGTGCTATTATATAAAATACTGTTTAAAGGGTCACGTAAATAATGTCACATTATTTGACAATGACAATAGAGTGACGTTATTTACGTGACCATTTAAACAGTATATATTAGTTTAATAACGTTTTATGAGTAAAGGGTAAAAAACCCCGGGGCGCATCATCGTTACTATTTTCATTAATATTTATCTTATTTTGAACTACTGAAAAATTTTGGCCAGTTTTCAGCCTACGCAGAGCGCAGAGTTATACCGTGGTTATACTATGCTTATGGTAACGCTCTACGCTATAAATATTACGGATCACAAACTACCAAGAGAACTAAAGTTCAGACCGCCATCTGACGAACATTGGTGATAAACCGTATGCAGAGTTTGAACATGACGTTTTTTTTTTTTAATATTCCCATACTATTGAACAATGAAAAATAGTCATACAGCCTATGATATGTAGGGCCCCGGGGCCCGGGGGTAAATACAATTATTTTTTATTTCAAAGGTTCTTATGGTATAATAATAAATGAAACACAATTATTTAGTTATAAATTATTTATTTAAATTTTCATTTTAAAGTCTATCTGTAGTGACGGTCTAGATGGGTCTGGACTAGGGCATGAATCTCGGAATCTCGTAATATCGGAATCTCGGACCATTTTTTCCGATATTACAATATCGGAATTGAGTGATCCAATATCGTAATATCGGAATCGGATATTTTTTCTATTTGAGTTTTTAAATACAGCTTTTAAGCGCGCCACAAGGTATGGTCACCTAGAGATATAAAATTAACGTATCGTACATCAATTTTGCCTACCAGTGTTGCAAGTGAGCGTATTTTTTCAACAAAATACGATGTTCATTATCCATAAAAATGCTTGACGCTTTGTTTTTAGGAAAATATTAGCAAGAAAAACGTGCGTTTAAAAAATAAACATAAAAAGGTGCTGATTCTGTTGTTTACAACTAAAATAATTTAGTCTCACTATATCTCTTTCTAACAAACATAACAAAAGGATGTAAGAAATTTAGTCCTGTCAAATTAATCCAATGCTTGTTTTCAACACAAATTTAGTCGCCATCTATAGGTTACGTCTTACGTCATATTTATATTTCATAGCTTTAAATGTGTTCTATCCTTTAATAATGTTTGTAAGAAAGAGATGTGATTTTACTAAAATTAATTTAATGCGATTTACAACAAAATCGGCACCATTATCTTTTTCTATACTAATATAATATTAATTATACTAAATTTATTAACATCTTTGCTAATATCGATATACGAATCGTCTCGCACGTAGGTTTGACGACTTCCAGCCTCCCGAACAAGTCGGTTTCTGTAAAGGCTTTAGTACCATAGACTACATACATACACTCCGCCAGATTATACAGAAGACTGAGGAGTATAATCGGCCATTATGCCTGGCGTATGTGGACTATGAGAAAGCCTTTGATTCAGTCGAGACATGGGCAGTGTTACAGAGTCTACAGCGATGCCAAATTGACTATTGCTATATCGAAGTGTTGAAGTGTTTGTACAGCAAAGCCACCATGTCAATCCGAGCCCAGGACGAGAGTACGGTACCAATCCAGTTGCAGAAGGGTGTAAGACAGGGTGACGTAATTTCCCCGAAACTCTTCACCACTGTAATGGAGGATGTATTCAAGCTCTTGGACTGGAAGGGATATGGCATCGACATCAATTACGAACATATCACTCACCTTCGATTTGCCGACGATATAGTCATAATGGCGGAATCGCTGGAAGCTTTGAACATCATGCTCAATGACCTCAACAGACCCCAACAGGTAGGCCTAAAAATGAATATGGACAAGACAAAAATTATGTCGAATGTTCATATTCCGCAAATGCCGGTGATTGTTGGGAGCACTGTTCTCGAAGTTGTAGACGAGTATGTTTACCTAGGACAAATTGTCCAATTAGGTAGGTCCAACTTTGACAAAGAGGTCAATCGAAGAATCTAACTCTAATCTAGCTAGGCAGCGTTCGGGAAGCTGCGCCATATCTTCACGCTAAAATACCTCAGAGTCTGAAGACAATGGTCTTCAATCAGTGCGTGTTACCAGTGATGACATACGGGACAGAGACGTGGTCTTTCACTGCTGGCCGCATAAATAAGCTAAGAGTCACTCATCGAGCTATGGAACGAGCTATGCTCGGAATTTCTCTACGTGACAGGGTCCGAAATGAGGACATTCGTAGGAGAACAAAAACGACGGACATAGCTCGTAGAGTTAGTAAGCTGAGGTGACAATGGGCAGGCCATATCGCTCGAAGAGCCGATAACCGATGGGGAAAGAAGGTTCTCGAGTGGCGACCGCGTACTGGAAAGCGCCGAGCGGAACGACCTCCCACTAGGTGGACCGACGACCTGGTCAGAGTCGCTGGGCGCCGCTGGATGCAAGCGGCCCAGAACCGTTCGAAGTGGAAATCAATGGGGGAGGCCTATGTTCAGCAGTGGACATCCATGGGCTGATATGATGATGCTTATATAATAAAGGGTTTTTTGTTTGTTAAAACGGTGAAACCGCGGGGGACAGTTTTAATATAATGAAACTAAAGTTTTTTTGTTCGTTTGTTTTAATGCATTTATCTATGGTACACACGGCTACAGATCAAGCTATACATTTCCAGTATAAGCTGATCTCGCATTGTATAGGATTTCCGTACTATGGGAGGTCAGCTTATACTAGAAATGTATAGCTTGATCGGTAGCCGTGTGTACTACCAGTCGGATTCGTTTTTTTTCCACTAATAGACGAGGAGATTTTCCAATAATAGCATGGAGGACCTCATTATGAAACCACTAATCTCCAATTCGGACTTACAATCAACACACAAGATTTAGACCGGGCCTAACTTAATAGAATGGACGTACTGCGAAAAAGATACATCACCTCGGCTCTACCATTTCCAACATAAGAGACTGTGAAGATGAGATCAGAAGACGATGTGCAATGACAAGATCAGCAGTAGGAAGATTTGGAAAGACAGTAGGATAATCAGGAAAACAAAGATTCGACTTATGAGATGCCTGGTATTTCCGATCTTTCTCTGAGGAGCTGAAACTTGGTCATTAAGCCTACAAGATCGCCGGAAAATTGACGCACTGGAGATGTGGTGCTGAAGACGCTTCTTGAAAATTCCGTTGACGGCCTTTCACACCAATAACTCAATCCTGCAGGAGCTTAGAATAACATATAGTCTTCCATCGACTATGCAGCTTCGAATTCTGAAGTTATTTGGTTACATCTGCAGAAACGAACACTCGATGAAGAGTCTCATTGTCCAGGGTGGGAGAGTGTACTCGCAACGCTACGAAAGCTGTAACCAAGGAGTCAAGGAGAACATTGAAGACCCACCATGTACACTATCTATTGCAACCACGACCACTCTGACAGGAGTGCTCGACTGAGCAGAAGATATTTTCAATCCAACTTTATAACGAACTAGTTGTCCCCGAGGTTTCACCCGCGTTCCCGGGATCAAAAGTAGCCTATAATACTCAGGGAGAATGTAGCTTCCTATATTCACAGATTAGTCAGTTTAACCAAACAAAAAACTCTTCCCCTTTATAATATTAGTATAGATAGATAATTATGTGCAGTTTATAAGGAATATGTGCTAATTATAAGGAATATGTGCAATTTCTAATAAAAATGTTTAATTCCGATATTAATATCGGAAATCAATATCGGAATTGAAAAATATTCCGATATTACATGCCCTAGTCTGGACTGCTGTTGGCATCATTAAAATATCTGCAAACAAAGTATAAAGTAACTGTAAATGAGTGCGAAGATTTTCGATCGGAGCCTAGCTTAATCTTCAGGCTCCATATTGTTTTTTTTTATTTTTTCAAATAGTGGCGTACGATGAAGCCTATATACATCGATTGGGGATACCCATGCAAACAAAAAATAATAGGGTGTCTTTGTCCTAAAACGTCACAAAGAATATCAAAAAGGTGGCCGAAAATAATGACAAAATCTTTGAAATGTTTTATTTTTTATGTACAAGATAGTCAATGGATTTGAAGATTTTAGTATGGAGCCTGGCATTCCTATCATCTGCCTTTTTGTATATATAATTTATTGGTAAAGATTTTGGGTGTAGTAATTAATTATGCATTAAAAATATTATATTTTTATGTCAGCTATAAATTTTACATAGAAATAGCCTACACAAATGGAACACACTGCTGGAGATACTGAGCCAGCACTTAATCTAAAGGGAACAGGGGGGTACATTATTAAATAAGATTACGAAAAAAGAGATACTCTAAACTAAACCTAATATTTAAAAAATAAAACTATTCTAAATCCGTGCCAGTGGGTAACATTCCCAGAACACTGGCAGCATTGCCACGTTGAATGGCTATGGTAATCTGCTGACCGAGGTATAAGCCAGCATTCTGGGAATGTGTCGCCTCAACTAGGCGCGCTGCAATTAAATGGCAAAAAATTACCTGAGTACATGTGCATTGTGTTATTCAGAGACACACATGTGGCATTACTTTGATGGCTCGTAGCTGATGGTTGGATAGAGGTATCTGAAAATTTGTATGAGCTGTTATTATTTTAAAACCTAAACCTTCATGTATCATCAATATGGACAGAATGTTAAATATTCTTGTGTAAAGTGGAAACAGCCTCATCATGCTCTAGTCCATTACCCATAGTAGTATTTTATAATCAAACTAAACTTTTAATTTTATATTATTTCTTTTAATTTATTCAAAAAGTGCTGGATGATGTATACATACCAAAAACTTCTGTTCTTGCGACTTTCATTGGTAATATGAATGATCATTGTGGCGCTTCTTTGACTAACTATGATCACTGCATACAGTTTACTTGTTATCTGAAAAAATGCAATTTATCTCTGTAACTATATATAAATATCCCGGGACATTCCTCACACACGGTCATCTGATCCCAACTTGAGCAAAGCTTGTACTATGAAAACCAGATAACTGATATACTACATATTATTATACTACTTTTAGTTTGTAAATACATAATTAATCAATCTTAATATACATAATTACACCCAGACTCAGGACATGCAGACATGTTCATGCACACAAATGCATGTCCTGTGTGGGAATCAAACCCACGACCTGCGGTGCAACAGGTGGAATCTTAACCAACTGGCCCGTCAACCTATGTTAAAATAAATAAGGAATAAGGGTGAACTAACCGGATAAAACAATAGATTTCTAACTCTGGTGGAGCCATGGTTATTAATGTGTTATATATATCTCAATATAACTGCATTTGCCAGGCATTTATTTTGGGTTACACTTAATATGCCTTCACAACCACAAAGGTTGGGTTATAGCTTTAAATGTTATGAGTTGACTAGGAATAATACATATAATAATAAGATATTATATTATTACAGTCAACTTGTAGATCGATAGTTGTTTACCTGCTTCAAAAAAGATATTTGTCGGGTTCCCTGAAGAAATCTCCAAGCTTCGATATGCGCCACTCTTCAGGTGACAAACATATAATTTGCGTGGATCGCTGTTGTTATTGTCTCACAATTAATACACTTTATCCACTGTCTCTTATTTTCCTCACTTATAGAAAACTGATGTAGTTTAACGTCTTGGCGTAAACTGTTGCACTTGGGCATACAACATTTTCGTAACTTAAAAATGCTGAAATCACTGTATTGAAATGTTGTTAAAGTGGCGGAAATTTATCAATACAACACATCTCGTCATACAAATACGGAAAACACTGAATTTATGGATTATAAGAGGTGGAAATAAATCGACATAAGAACTTAAGTTCTCATCAAAACAAACACGTGTTTGATGACAGGTAGGTGCATATTGACGAATGGAATTGCTAGGTAGTTATAAAAAGTACTCTGTGGAATGGAATGAAAATAAAATGGCCGGCATGGGTCATGGCGGGGGCGAAGGAAGGAAGAGAGGGGCGAGAACGTCGAGTAAGAACTTTGCACTGTCATTCGATACAGTGGGTTATTTTGATTAGAACATTGCCAGGCGTGTTACGGATCTACAACTACATTCTTTTCACGTGGTGTTGTACAGGGTGGGCCAGAAAGAATTGCGAATTTGAAAAAATGATTAAAAAAAAACTTAGTACAATTCACATATAAATTTTTATTTTTATAAAAATTTACATCTGGGAAATTCATTTCTTAAAAATAACGTCATCCAGGTGTGCACCATCCCGCTGCAAACATTCTTCGAATCTGAACCTCAAATTGGTAAAAACTCGCTGGCACATTGCACGGGGAATAGCTGCCATTTCTTCCTGGATATTGGTCTTCAACTGGTTAATCGTGGCTGGGTTATTGGAGTAGACTCTACTTTTTAGGTATCCCCACAAAAAAAAGTCCAGTGGCGTTAGATCCGGACTTCTAGGAGGCCATGCAATGTCACCTCGGCGCGATATCAGTTTCCCAGCAAACATCTCGTTTACGACCGCCAAAGAGGCATTAGCTGTATGGCATGTCGCGCCATCTTGTTGAAACCATGTCGCACGATTATAGGCTTCAAATTGTTGCAGTTGTGGAAAGAAAAAATCCCTTAACATGGCTATGTATCGGTCAGAATTTACAGTGACAGATTGGCCTTGTCGATTTTCGAAGAAGTAGGGTCCGATAATTCCGTGCGCTGACATGGCCGCCCAAACGGTTACTTTCGGCGAATGCAGAGGCTTTTGATGTTTTGCACGTGGGTTCTCTGCAGCCCAGTAACGGCAATTCTGTTTATTCACATGCCCATTTATGTGAAAATGGGCTTCGTCGGAGAACAAAATATTGTTGAAACTCCGAAAGCGTTCCAACATTGTTTCAACAAAAGCTCGTCGTAAAATTGGATCATTTGGCTGTAATTCCTGCACAAGTTGAATTTTATACGGGTGCAATTTCAGATCTTTCAACAAAATGCGACGCAAAGATGTTCTGGATACCACAAGTTCGGCTGAACGCTTTCGAGTCGATAGAGCAGGATTACGTTGAACTGAAGCTCTAACTTGTTCAATTGTGTCTTCCGTTCTTGTTGACCTTGGGCGTCCCGCAGGCTTCTGTTTGAGAGTCGAACCAGTATCTTCGAACTTTCTGACCCACGATCGAATCACACTTTCTTTCGGACACTGATTTAGGTCATGTAATCCAAACTCACGCCGAAATAAACGCCGAACAATAACGCACGAATCGCGATTTTTGTAATAATGTTTAACGCAGAATGCACGTTGCGCTCCGGTGAAGTGATCCATCGCGACTAAATTTCCGGGAACCGAGCTACTTAACCCCACCACCCGCGCAGTCCCCTCTCTAAAGCTTCAAACGCAAGAGTGTTTTTAAAATCGTACGCCTTTCTGGCCCACCCTGTATTATGTAAAAAGCTTTATTTTGATAACTACTTCAGAAATCATCATTATCCATTTCGTGGATTGAATACCTAAAAATCCTTTTTTTTAGTTAAGTAATTGAATAAAATATGAACTCTTTTGTGTAATTGACCTTTTTGTAGAAGTTAAAAAGGAATAAGAATAAGAGATTTACACAGACATATGAGATTTACCTCTTTTTGCAGGATCTTTATTCTTAGCTTTATAAGGATTCAATAAAAAAAAACGAAAAGTATACCTATCTGATTTAGGATATTATATCGGAGTCTTTTTACTCATATATCCACACATTAAATAGCTAACAGATTAACTACCGTACTCAGAGACTAGACTACAATTAATTAGAATATTTAAAGTATCTCAATCTTTGTTTATTGAATAGCTATAGAAAGGGATAGGTGAAGAGATAACGAATCATTATAATTAATTGACGTCTAGAACGGCGGTAAGAATACAAAATCCTTAAATTATCGGTAAGTCAAAGCCTACACTGTATAATGTATTGCGTTTATTTATTAATATAATATGTAGGTACATTTATTTAAAAAATATACGTTACGGTGGTACCTACGAGATTCAACAGATCACACAGTAACAACCTGAAATTTTGATAATGTTAAATTCTATCCAACAATTTTAAGATTGATAAAAGGTGACCATTGATTGACATCAAAGGTTATTAGAGCTTAAAATTAATTAGGTACTGAGAATCTATCGTCTGTAGGGAGCTTTCCGGTATCGGCCTCGCTCTTCGTCGTCACGCACGTCCAAGTAGTGGCTAAACACCACCGCCCACAGGTAGAGGTACAGACCTGGAATCAATCAATAATAAAGTTAATATGGTAGCTCAGTCTGTGGGTTATAGTAGATAAGTGAGGGAGCGACAAAGGCCGTGGGTTCGAATACAATGAGATTTCAGTGAAGGAAAATATAGTGATGAAACTATAGCATGCGGGTTGATTATAGAGAAAAAATAGAAGCCACGTTGAAACATCTTTTAAATCAAATAATAATAAATCAGCGTCTATGTTTAGGTACTGAGCGTGTTGACTGTCGACTAAACACTTTTGAAATAAAGACTGAATTGTAATATAGCTACCTGTTTTCTGGTTTTCTGAGCTACAGAAAATGAAGCTTCCGTTAGATAGATCAGGCTTGAAAATATTCCATAAAAATAACTCATCTAAGGAAACTCCTCGTCGCAACGGAAATCCCGTCATATTCATTGCTTTTCAAAGAGAAAGAGTGGCACACTTACACAAGTAGAGGAGTCCGCCGATGAGAATGAGAGTGGCCAGTATGACGTGGTCTTGGTCATCGAGGTAGTACGTTATGGAGGTGTGCAGTACGCTGATCAGCAAGCCGATCGCGAGCACAATGCCCAGCACTACCCACGGTAACATTAACCATGACCGCCGCTAAAAAATAACAAGCATTTATTATTACGTTGTACCTAATTGTAAGCGATTTCGCAGTTTGATTTAAATCGGTATGGAGCCGTATAAAAACGAATGGTAATCTCAGAGTAAAATTAAGTCGAGATCCTTTTTAGTATCAAACATTGCCTACTGAATGAATTTCCTTTCTAGGGTTGTATTATGGTAAGGTCGCGTCGGTATCTTTGGAAAACTTTTTTTTGAGTTTGTTTTTTCAGTAACGCTGTGATACTCTAACCGAATAATAACAAAATAAAAAGGCTCAAGGAAGTCTTGATGAATAAACGTTACATCATTTCTTGTCGAGTTAATTGCTGTAGTTTCTGTTTTATTGTAGTTACACTGAAAAAAAGGTTCTACAAAACTAGTTATGTATGTTGAAGTTTTGTTATCGGGAAACTAACTTTAGTTACATTTAATCTTATATCTCTTAGATTTAATCAAATAATTTGGTAATGAACCAAAACTAGTTTTGTAACGGGTAATTTTTAGTTCGCAAGTCACTCTGTTCAGGTTATTGGTAGTAAAATTTTGTGTTACTGCTAAATAATTTTTTTTTTCAGTGTAGTCTACAAATTAATAAGTAAGTAAAAAATTTAAAGGCTAAAAGGTCTCACCGAAAATGATTTCTAGCCAGCATGAAAGAAAGACATTAAAAATATAAGTACAAACTTGTACATTCAAAATTGTATCAAATTCATAGACGACCCTTCAACTATCTATGGAAATTGTGTGTCTGCTACTTTTGATAGGTTTTTATTACAGGCTACAGCTTCATTAGAGTAACAAAGGATGCCATGCCTGTTAGTGTTCCGGTAGATGCACTACGAGCCAGTTCCTTTCTAGTTTTGTTACCACCTCCGACCACAATCCCACCATTGAGATTGAGTAGTAAAAAAATATGGAGATTAGTACCGGTGCACGAGTGAGGCATAAGTTAAATTTAATAAAATATTTACCTTTTGTACTGCTACGATAAGTAGCGAGCATATTAATATGGTGAAACATAAGTTTATCGTTAATATTATCCTCGGAACTGTAAACAAGGAAAAAACATTATCATTATCAGCCCATAATGTTCAATTGCTGAGCACGGGCCTCCTTTCACAAATGAGGGTGAAAGGGAATGGGATGGGCAGATATTCCACCAGGCATGCCCACTGTGGATTAGTGGAGGTAGTTAGTGTTCAACCTACTGTTGGGAGTTTTCAAGCTGCCCAGGGGCCTTCAATTAGCTTAACTACTATCACAATTAAGTCATAGGCGGGACCAACGGCTTTACCTGAATTCCGTAGCACGGAAACGCTCGAGAAATATCACTAGGTGGTCACCGATTCAGATATCGCCCGGCTAGTCAAGCTACACCGAAACTTCAAAGAAGGAGAAATACATGATCATTTTGAACGAAGTAGGTATTCTATTTGAATTAAGTAGGTACTTTTTAAAACAAAATGCTATGCAATTTCTGATGTCCGCAGATAAAGTAGATACCTACTCATAATATATGAATACGAAAGTAAAGTATGAACTGTTTCGAGATAGTAATAGAGCTGGTAAATAGATATGTTGAGTCCTGTACTGAGTGAAGCGAGGGGTTCATGCTGCCCAAGACGAAGACAGGCTATATCCCCGAGGTGAATACTCTACTTTTCATACCCTTTGCGAGACAACCAAACACCGTATTTTGTTTCACATTCTTTACAATCGCGCCTTTTTTATTTTTTATTTGTTTTCTACTCGTGGTAGCAATGGTAGCCAGTCAGTTCGATTTTCGAACAATTTATATTTTTGTTCATCAATGGCCAGTAAAACCTATGAAGAAAAACTCTTCGGTCGAGCTGTACCAATATTATTATGAGCTAATAAAATAAGCATATATGGTAGTTTACGAATTATTGACGTTCCATATTCAAATCATATTATGCACCAGCGGGTCATAATAAAACTCAGTACAATATTAATGGTTCTCGCCGTGATTATATCCTCTTCGGTCTTCGCTAGACCCGACTCTTACTTAATGGTTAAAGAAATTGGCTTTAGATTAGGTTTGCATGATATATAATTTAGACGTCGTTGTCTGCTGGACAACTGTGGTGTGAAATGGCAAAAGTAAATTAGGTATTGCTTTGAATGAATTGAAATTAAAACTTTTTTTCAATTTTATCCAGGAAAATGTGTCAAATAAGATTTTTTTTAACTCACTGTCGTGTGATGATAGTTGTTTGTCGAATTCCTCATCGATAAAAGTGCTGAAGGTGATCCTGTGCCTTTTCACCACCCATACGACGATGATGGTGGCTATAGAGAGTATGATGCCCAGAACGGCTGTGATCAGGGTCCCCGTCCGTGTTGATGCACAGCAACAACATTTTTGAAGTCGTTTCATTTTGCAAATTGCTTTTTAAATCAACTGATTTTTTGAAGAACTACTACCTCATGACTTCTGTAACAAAAAAAATACAGGGTTATTTAAAATAATAAAATGATGAGAAACCTTTCCAGATTTATTAAAATGTTCGTTTAATGACGTATCGAGGGTCGTGGGTTAATCCAATACAAAGTTTTTGAACTTTTGGAAAAAGAAAATACAGTGCCCCTGAGCGCGATTGCGGGATGGAAAGTAGTAATAGTACATAATGATACATGTGTGCAAAGTTGGTAATTACACTCGAGGCGGTATTAAGCTAAGGAAGCCGAGAGTGTAATAAATCAATGCACACGAGTGTCATACGACATTTAACAACACACTTGCGAGGAAAAAAACAGACTTCAATTTTGCAATAATTGACACTTTACGAGCGAGTGTGTTGAAAAAAATATTATTTTGTGTCAGAAGTATATTGTCATACTAACGCGAACACGAGACGTATTGGGTTGGGTGCCTACGTGGGATGCAGGTGCCGTTGACGGACGCGGAACGCGGACGACTATTCAATCCGTTATTCTTCGACGCTCCGACATTTTCCAGTTCTGTTTAAAGCTTTCACAAATATTACATTTTTATCTGGTCAAACTCGCAATATCCTATTTGTTCAATAAATAAATTCCGCCAGATGCCGCATTAGATGGAATAAATTAAATCTCACCAATAACATATGATAATGATATGTTTACACAGTAGAAAAAATGTGAACGAAGCTACGAAGTTTTCGTCTGTGTATAAAATGGTCGATTTCATATTGATAATATGAAAATAAAATATTCACTGCTAGTTTGGCGGTAGCTGTGACCCAAGCCAGTAACAAAAAAACTAAGTTAGCGCAAACAGTAAGTATAGGCACTGGTAATACTGTGGTATAGGTCTTTCGTTAGCGCAGCACCTAAGGTCACTTCCGTTCACAAGTGGGCTAACTGGCGGCGGGCGACGAGACGTTGTGTGTTACCTACCTATTCACGGCAGGTTATTTCTGATCATCATGTCACACGTGGCTAAATCATTAACGCATGCAGCACCGTAACCATCTTGACGCTCGATGGATCAATTTGTCGTTTATAAAAAGAAGAAAATAATTGGTTGTCCACAGTCTTCTGTTTGGTTTATTAAGTTATAAAAGTTCAAGTAGAAGATCAAACTTATACTCTAGATCATCTAGTAGAATTTATATCTTCTACTTGTACAAGTACTTAGAAGATCAAGTTCAAGTTCTTCTACAAGTAGGTACCTACGTAGAAGTAAAAGTTCAAGGCGGGTGAAACCGTGGGGCGGAAAGCTAGACGTATAATCACAAAATTATCTTTGTGATTATGAAATAAATTGAAGACGTTTCAATTTCGAACAGGAGAAAAACGCAATCCATTTACTAATTATCATCAACTTTGAATAATTTGTCTTAGTGATTAAAGTAATCAAGATATATTTCCTCCTTTCAATTTAGTATATAGGTACCGATGATCTGGATATATAATACGATAATACCTACCGTATGTATCAATCAAACCCAAGCGTCACTGTAGCTACTAATAATTTACATTTAGCTACATTAAAAATTTCGCAATAATACCAATTTGATGGACTGCGCGGTTACGGTTTGCGGTGTCAGAATTAGAAACATTTGCCAATACCGAATCGATTGTGGACTCGTTTAAGAAGGGGAGCATTCCTAGAATAGGCAACTACGCAATGTTCTAATTTTACAAGTTTTATTATTGCAGACCTATTAAAGTACAAATAGTAATTTAGTCTTTATTAACTTATTTAAACTCTTTTTAATATCTATCCGTTCGAGCGATTTTCCTTCTGGATGTAGGTATTTTTCAATGCGCTATTTTTAGTGACAGATGGATCATAGACGGTTTGATTCTTTACTGCTATCAATATAAATATAAACCTGACAAGTCGCACAAGTCTTGCGCATATCAAAGACGCTTATGTAGGTATGTATTACTGGGTATATCTACATTAAAACAAATAACATTAATTTGGGAAGTTGGAATTTCTATGACGTAACCCTTCAGTGCGCTGGACACAAATACGTTTCATACAAAAGTGAAAATAATTACGTATGTACAGGAGTATATCTGGTAAATTTCATAAAAGTTTCGTTGAAGTGTTTCCCAAGTCTTTATTGTTCTTCCTGGGTACGGGACATTAATATCAAGGATATGGGTACCAGACTGATACCGATTTGGTAATAGCGAGCCGCAATCAGCACTGGGGCTGTGGCGACGATAATCCTATCCGGTAATACTATCGCCGACATTGGCCTGGCCTGTAGCTCTACCATGAGTTTTCTACACTAACGTAATCTACACACGCTAGCGCCTACGGTAAATATTTTGTATAGCGAGCACCGCCTCTAGTGGACACTTTTGGAAGTATTTCATACAAAATGTGTCGCCGTAGTCGCTAGCGACTGTAGATTACGTTAGTGTAGAAAACTAATGGTAGAGGTACTGACCCACTTCGCTGATCGCACGGCCCCATTATAGAACAGCAAATGCCCCCCACCGTACCTATTCCACCGCTAAAGGACACACCTAGACATTTTACACCCCATGACCGAGTTATACCTTGAAAAGCTTTTATGGCTCCATTGTTTATAGTTCCTATAGAAATACAGTGCGCCATACTCAACCAACGCCTGTCATATTGTAAGATGATCATGATGATCTAGTAACCTATTATTTAAAATCCTATGGATCCTTCGCTACGCAGCATCCTGGGTTCACTTATGATTTAATATTTGAATAACTTCAACTACACACGTACGCGTACATTTTGAAGCAATTAGGTAAATACTGGTATGGTAAGCATAAGTAAATAAAGTTGTATTATTTGTAATTAAACCAGAGCGTGATACCATATCGGGCGATTGTAGGCGGTAAGTCTTTGTTAAGTAAGTACATTGCGTAACGCATATACATATCTATATATCCGTAACAGATGCCACTCACTTATACTAGTACGTACGTACTGCTCCAAATTATGATTCTGGCAGTGCACTGTCATCATTGATGTTATATGCAATACTTACTAATTTAATTTATTTGAGATGTGAAGCGACCTGATGTAGATAGGTAGATTGTATTGTGTTTTTCCTTCTTTTTGTGTATTGTTTATGTGGTGTACAAATAAAGTATATTTATGTTATGTTATGTTATGTTATTGTAGAGTCGTATTTGTGGTGCGAGTCGGTCGGAATCATAAATGCGAAACTAATTTTGTTTTAGCCTTATGACGACTTTTGACGGTGATGAAATTAATAGTTTTTGTGTTATATCATTTCATATTTTTAGTTGTAGTATATTATTTTATGCACGGCAATGCAGGGCAAATGCTTCATAAAAGAAATAATAGTATCCCAGTGATTATGAAAGACCCAGTAGGCAAGTAACTGAACAAGTTATTTTGATAACATTTTATAGAATCGAAATATTAATAGAATTTAGGGGGTTTCTGTAGTTATCAAAGGGTGAACCAACTAACAATACGTTATAAATATTCTGATGACTTGATACAGCTATTTTAAAATCAGTTGACGTGACGTCATTTAAACGATCAAGCTCTCCTCATACAAATTAATTATAAAGCGGTATCTATCCTGTCGTCACGAGTTGATTCATCCATTCTACTTATTCTTCAATTCCTACGAATATTATAAATAAGTATTAAGTAATATTCGGTACCTACTATATTGTATAAGATTAATGTTGAAGCGAAAGTGTGTTTTGGCAACGAGCTCGTGCTCTTGGCTATCGGTCATTAAACAGATGAAGGCCAACGATAAATATCAACAGTTTGGGTGTCATTGTCATCATTTGGTTGGTAGACGCCAGCTTATGAATGAAGCAAATAAAAAAAAACTAATGATAGAACACACATTTATTTTAGTCAGTTGGCTAGTTTTGTTGCGTTAATTATACATTTTCCCCGCAATCAACAAAAGTCAATTTAGTAAAATCATGATTTAGATTATTCGTATCTGATTTCGATAAAACTTTGTCATCTTATTGCTTGCACTTGCGCGAAGGTGAAAAAAAAAACAACGATACAGTTTGATATTTCACCCTGCGCGATGCCAGGTACGAATAATAAATAATAATAATAAATATCCTGGGACATTCCTCACACACGGTCATCTGATCCCAAACTAAGCAGAGCTTGTACTATGGAAACCAGATAACTGATATAATACATACACTACTTTTTGTTTGTAAATACATACTTAATATACATAATTACACCCAGACTCAGGACATACAGACATGTTCATGTACACAAATGCATGTCCTGTGCGGGATCGAACCCACGACCTGCGGCGCAATCTGCGCCAACTGGCCCTTCTTTATATGATTATATGGGTATCAATTAACCAATTCTATCGGTTATTATCCGTTACTATGGATTGAGTACTAATGGATAGGCCTATAAGATCATAATATCTCATCATGGTATGTAATTAAGTGACCAAAGGTGGTACGCTAAAGCCTAGAGTTAAAATAAAGATAGTGGAATTAAAGGTTCTGGTCATTGCCCTGTAGTGTGACGGTGAGAAACTGATAACAGTGAAGCTTACACTGACGCATAATTTAAACAATGGTATTGCGAAGGGGTTCAATCTAAGACGAATTGAAGATGATGTGAGGTACCATCCATCAAGTGTACAGCCAATCTACTAAATCGTCGTTAAGTAACCCAATTTAAAGTCCATTGCAAGCATCTGTAAGCAATTGATCCGAACATTCCAACTCCGTCGTAGGTACTTCTGTTTGTGCTCACACTCGAACTCAGATGCTCGCGGTATTACACAGTAAATGCAATGCAGTAGAACACCTAATAATACAAAAATCCCATAACTTTTATTTTAAGTAATCATTTTGTAGATCATAGTTCTGCTAAAAAAAACAATAACAAAAAACAGTATGGTATTGTTGAGAAAGTATATAAAGCGAAATCAACAATGCAAGTAATAGTATGGTTCTGGAAGATACTGATATGTATTATGTAGTATGGTCGTAGGTACTATAATGTATTTTGTAGTAGGGGAGCGCGGGGTAATGGGAGCGGTCGGGAAATGGGAGCTATGGTGATTGAACGGTATGTAGGCATATTTGCGCGATTGTAAACACTCGGCCGCTTTCGCCAACCTTCGAGAAACTTCGCCTGACTGGTACGAGACGTTAGTGCCAAGGGTTCAGTCACGAGTGACGTTTGTGTGTTTTTCGCTCCACGCTTATAAAAAACTGCGGATTGCTAGCGCCAAGGTAAGCATGCAGTTTTATTCTTATTTTATTATGTTTATATTCATTACATCCGTAGATTCATCCACTAACTAGTGAAATTTGTTAAATTTTCATTGAAATTAGAGTTACATTATTTATATTATTACTTTTCAAAATGGTAGTAAGCGGGAAATAGGAGCCTAGGATGGCTCTCACTACCCGACATAGCTCCCATTACCCCATTAGCTTTCGCATTATATTCTTTCACACACATACATTTTACATACATTATTATTCTTTTACTTCAGAAGCCACGTAAAACAATTCGGTAAACCACGAAAGCTTCTTCGACAGTTGATACATGAAATGCAGTCAGTATCCTCGGAGTAGGAGGTATTTCGGTGTACAAAGTATCTCGGCAAACTGGCATACCTTATAGCACTTTAAAGAAGAGATTTAATTTAACGAAAGCTAACGACGATCGGTTCAAAAAAATCCTAAGCTGGGTAAAATGAATAGAATGGCAAAATACAGTATACCTTATACTGTATTTAGCTTTGAGCAAGAAAAAATACTGGCTAGTCATCTTCAGACTATGTCAAATAAATTTTATGGCCTAACGAGAGAACAATTTAGAAAAGAGATAATAAAAGTGGAACCGATGCAGAAGTTGCGGAAACTGGGCCCATGAAGAATGTTCTGGAAGTGATAGTCCTGATTCTTATATTTGTACTTTTTGTTTGGATCCGTAAAATCTGGGTCATTATGTTTTTCTTTTATAATTGTATCTTTATTTTTCTTGTTTTTGTTTAAAAAGTAATTTTTTTATTTGTGTTACAATTGATAGTTCGTAGTAACTAACTAAGATCACATTTAAACTATGTTTATTTTAACTTTTGCGGAAGACTAAATGGCTCCCATTTCCCATATGAGCATGAAATGGGCTCACATTACCCGCACGTGTCGGGTAATGGGAGCGATTGACTTCTTTTTCAAAATCGTTATTGTACCTTAATATATGACTGTAGTTAATTCTAACTGTGATTAAAACATAAAAAAATAATTGTTCTAAGAGTTCCAAATTAAAAATTATAAGATGGTTAATAAATGTGGTTTTTATGAAAGTTTTCCCTTAGTAGGCTCCCATTACACCGCGCTCCCCTAATAGTGGCATGTATATTTGACAACGACTAGACATAGAAACTCTATGCCCTGGCTGGCTAGTCGTGGTGTGGTGTACAATTACAATCAATGATGATTCTAAAATCATTCAACGAGTTGACTTACTGTTATAGGCATTACACCTACACATACCGAACGCTACGTAATCCTACCAATAGCTTGACTACATGTCTTATAGTCTGAAATTGTTAAGATGATAATAATTTATTTAAGTATCTATTGACACATCACATTGGATTCAAGAAATCGGTTCATCGATTACTTAATTAGAATGGCGATTTATCAAAAAAAAAATCCTGGGACATATATATCCTGGGACATTCCGCACACACGGGCATCTGATCCCAAACTAAGCAGAGCTTGTACTATGTAAACCAGATAACTGATATAATACATATACTACTTTTTGTTTGTAAATACATACTTAATATACATAATTACACCCAGACTCAGGACATACAGACATGTTCATGCACACAAATGCATGTCCTGTGTGGGAATCGAACCCACTACCTGCAGCGCTATAGGTTAAGACTCCACGTCTTAACCAACTGCGCCAACTGGCCCGTCAAATAAATAAATATGTCCTCCTATTACATAATTTGTAAGTTTTTGCCCCTCTAACAAGAACTTACTGTGAAACAGTTACACAAGGTTAAAAGAGGGCACATTACCTCTACTGGTAGAGCAAAGTCAGTGTCATTAACTAATTAACGAATGACCTTGTCGCTGTGTGACCATATATGCCAAACAGGTGCGCGTGAGGTTTGTTCAGTGCTAGGTCACTACATTACACTGATATCCATATCCAAGCGAGAGGGCGCTAGTTTGATTTTAGTATTTTGTTAAAATATGCTTATTTAAGCTAGTTATTAATTAATTATTTAAACCTATAAAGCCTCGTGATACGTTAAAATAATCACATCAAGGTACGGGCCTCACCCACGGGAGGAACCCACGTCAATGCCAATCAAAAAAAATACCATGTCAGTTGCTATAGGTCAGGATATGAAATGAGTTGTAATGAATTGTAACTACGAGTATTATATTATGTGATATTATTGAACGTTTCGTGTTTTTTTATACCACTAAGGTGGCAAACAAGCATACGACCCGCCTGATGGTAAGCAGCATCTGTAAGGAAAGTGAGTGACCCTTGCCTAACCTTTTAAGGATGAAATAACTTACGGTAAGACTTTTTGGCGGGAACTTGCTGAGTGACGTTGCGAATTCGTTGAGTTTTATTGCATACAGGTGGTGATTTATTGGAGATTGGAGAGATTTTTTGTAAGAAGAAATATCGTTCATCACAATATAAAAAACGCCCCACGCTTTTAATCAATAGTAGACCACAGACGAAGAGTAGTAGACTGAACCTAAAAAAATGCTTACACTAAGGCCCTTACGGGATAGACCTAAGAATTTCTATTTAGAAGAAGAACATATAGATGAAACGAGACGAAAATCAATGTTAGATATTTTTATTTGTATTTTATTTTGAGATGCACCTGGGTTGAAATGGGTTGATACTCGAAAATGTTATTGACTCACGTCAAAATTATGTATTTTCTCTCTTTGTCTCTCGCAAAGTGCCATAAGGATTGTCGTATTTCTTAATTCCATGCTATGGACGTCTGCTTAGCGTAGCGAAATCCTGTCTATCGAGAATAAAAGTTATTGAGACGTTTTCTTTTGCATTAACTACCTACTTCGATGTTGAATAAATTACTTGGATAAACACAAATCCATGCATATAACTCTAGGAAATCTCTACGTTTTGGCATAGTACCTATTATTTCTTATTATTTTTATGCCGCTGTCACCCACACCACAGCATGCAGACTGTAGTACGAAGGCCGGCGCACGCGCACCGCAGAAGGTGCTGTGATGTCATATTCACATTGAGTCGTGGTCGAGTGACGCCATTTGTTCTGAATACGTGTATTGAAAATAGTAAATATATACGCCTACTACAAAGCAGATTAACAGACACGACTGTCTTGTTCTTCAGTTCTTACGAGTATTTATCTCATGTTTATTTTCATCATGGCATAAAAGTTACGATAGATTTTTAGGTGAAGTTTTGAAGCTATTACACAGACACATGTGTGTTGTGTACCAAACAAAACTACAAATGTAACTAAATTAATAATAATAATAACTAAAAATAACTAAAAGGATTTGAAAATATATCTATATAAGTTTTAATAACTAGATTAAAACTTATATAGGTATATTTTTAAATCCTACGATTTAGAAAATCATTTAATCCTTATTTAACGTACTGCATGCAAAAAATATGAGTTCATTTCTAAGTTGAGTATAATGTCGTACCTAACAACTTCGTGCTCCGAGCTTTTAGCATAAGTCATACAATTCACGACAACAGCAATAAGAATGACTAAAGATACCTTGAGAACAGCGACCACAATGCCAAGTCAGAGGCTGCCCGTTGAGTAGGTACGATTCTCAGAACTCTTGCAAAAACTATATATGGTCGTGGACCTCTGTAACACTGGCGAGAGATCAAGGTCAACGACTAGTATAGATACATAGCATTGTCGATATATAAAAAAGGTTATATTTTATGTATTGATCGAATATAAAGTTCCGTGTTCGTTACATAAATATAAATTAATTATGTACATGATGGACAAAGAAGGTTTACTACTTATTTCCGCTGATTGCTGATAGATCAGCATACGAGCGTTTTAGCGTTTCGCGTTTCAAAAGTCTCCCTGCAGTATAATTATAGCAGAAAAGTCTTTTGAGTGTGTGCTATTTTTATGTTGGTATATAAGTAAATAGTTCATTTTCACCCCACGGGCCCACTTAAATATAATATGGTGATAAAAGATAATCTTTTGACTACTAGACAACCATTAAAGTAGTAACATAATATTTCCCGAACTCTACATTATAGGAGTTCATATTATTCCAAGAACTCTCCTTTACTCATTTCCACTATTCGGTCAAGGCGACGAGTATGACGTCATGGTTGTATATTTACGTTATGTTTACCTCTTGTCGTCTAGTTATATTTGAAATTATTGATTGTTTTAATTCACGATAATAGGTTAAATGGTACATATATTATAAGAAGATGACATCATCCAAAACAATGTTACTGGGATGTGTAATCCAATATGCAGCAGAAATGAGTCACAAAGTGACGATATGTGGGTACCACTAACTGACTTGAGTAAACTGAGATCTGCGGAACCATTCCCTGGATAATTAATTTAATATCCGTGGATATGACTAACGTAACTGTTTCAGTTTCAATCAAAAGCTGTAAATTTAGGGATTTATTTTTCGTTATAATATTTAATATGAGCTCTACGAAGACGTAAATAACGAAATGAGAAAAGTTTTAGTTTTAAGAAAAAGAAACACAAAAGTTTGAGCAACTTTATCCAGAAACATGAACACAAAACTTCTGTTAAATGAAAAGGGTAAAGACAATAAATTGCTATGATTCATTGGACGTTCTTGCCTCCAACAATGGTTGCTCGAGATATTGCTAATGACTTTAATCATTTTGTTAATAAGAAAACAACACAGAAGAATTCAAACGTTTTGAAATCCAATGTTACCATTTCAACGCTAATTTGATGATAATTTACGTTATTCATAACATAACGGTATAAGTGATAAGGCGAATGTTAGGTTTGGCTCTCAGGGGACTTATTAAATAGAAAGTATGGGAAATCGTGGATGAATGATCGGGCTCTGGTGTGCAGGTACACGGGTATCTAAGCACTACCATATGCAGTCACACCATTTATGGGTATACCCGGGAACGTAGGCGAGTTCTCACGTACATCGAGTATGTCACAGTCGCCAGCCAGCACCGTTGTCTATTTGTATCGGTACTTTTAAAACGGTATTATTTTCCAATTGAAATTCATTTGAAATATTTCTAAATGTAACATGATGGTTGATTTTATATCAATGATGTATTGCTTATTGATATTAGAGTATTAGCATTGTTAAGCCCATGAATAATATGTATTACCTACCACAGATGCCAGTCATGGTAGTATTCTAGTTCAGTTCTTTCACCTCTTCCACGAGTAGCTACGAAGAGTATGCCATCTATGTGACACTGTAGCCGTGTGAGTAAAAATCACGCGGGGGCCTGCGCAATTTTTAGGCTTGGATAGCTTGGGTGGCGGAGCAACGTTGCCCGTGTATGGTCAGATAGGGTTTTGTACTCATTCAGCTTATTTTCCATTTATACGGGAGTGTTGCTTCTATATTTTTATAGTATTCTACCTACTTACTACTTACTTTATACCCTACGTGTGATGGCTCAATACAAAGAAGCGAAAATCACTGACTCACTTATCAAGGAATCCGCGGAACTAAATAAGGTAAAAATGCTGTTAGCTTTGGCTGGTTAGTAGACACTAAAGAAAGATTTTTCCGTAATTTTGAATAATTCGTACTGCCTATTCATCGCGGGTGAACAAGGGTGAGAAACACTTTTATTGAGTTTAGAAACTAATATATAGTAAAAATTACAATATAATAAAAATACAATATTTAACGAGGCATTCCGCCTCGTTAAATATTGTATATTACACGCGTTTCCGTTGTGTCATGTTTTTCTTTTTAAGATATATGACTGGGTTTATCGTTGTATTTAAACAGTGATATTAAAACATGGTTGACTCGTCTACTTACCACAGAGTAATGGAGCCTCTACTTACAGCTAAACTTTTAACAATAATGCATTCGTTACGTTTACAATCACTCTGTATCAATTTCTAATACATTCTTTTATCTCATTATTACAAATAGAAAATCGATGGAAATTGTCTGGGAAATATCATGGAAGCAGTTGTTTGTGATAACATTTTGGAGCACAATTATGTTAGTCCAATAAGATGTTGCCGCATTTAAAACTAGTCACGTGTTTGTGGCACATGTCATTGCTGTGATAAACAAGTATCGTTTATTTGGAAAAATATCTACGCCGAGCGTGGGTCGCCGGCTTTTCTGTAATACTAATCAAATGGCCCATCTATGATACTTCCCACGGAGTCGGAGGCCACAAACTTAAGTTCTCGCTCGAACGATTCAAGTCGTAAAGAAATACATTAGTGTATTCATGAACATGTGTCATATTAATTTGATTCCGATCACAGTTAGCTTATCATGCATAGGTTTGCCTATTATAATATTAGTCTTTGCATGCGACTCTACGTTGTTAGAGGATCTATCTACTAAGTGAATGAAAGATATAAAAATTACAGGATGCAACCTTCTATCGTCCAATTGCTTCTAGAACGTTTTTATTCACGAATCTTAGGATAAACAACCGCTCTGGTGAGTAAATACAGTATTATTAAAAATAACTTGCGACTCACGCCGCTCAAGGTAAAGACGTAGGTATCCCAAATATATTATGTATTCTAAAACAATATCAAGGTCCCCGGTACTGTGCATGCAAATTATATGTGTTTTAGTAGCATTTTTTCAAAAAGTATGTTTAGTTAATGTAATATTAGTAAATAAAATCAACTCATTAAGAATACTGAACTTTACCTTGAACACAAAAAAAGGTATTTATTATCACTTGGTTGCACACTTAATCGCCTTGTTCACATAAACAATGGTAAGTATAATGTTGTACACGAGTGCGCGAGGTTACGTTTTCACGGTACGCGCACGGTTGCGCGATATATCTGCCCGCCCGTCGGAGTTCGTCTGGCGCGGCGCGTCTGCAGGCCGCAGGCTGCCTGCGTGCGATCTATACAGAACCACGATCACGTTGGCGTGATGCATGATGCGATGACTGATGATGACGACGCTAATCTGGTTATGCGAATGCCTTAGCGGTGTTGAAGCAGCTGCTACTGTAGTGTAGCACTAAGGCAGTCCAAGGATAAGTCCTACTGAATAATTACTTACCATTTCCAACAAGCCCTTTGTAAGTCTGAATGTAATTAATATTAACGGCATGGATAGACATGTGCACTATGATAGGAGTTCTGAGCGATTTACCCACGTCTAGGTGATCAATGGCTGATAAGAAGAAATGCTGGTGGCGTTTGTGCCATACAAACGTAATCCTCAGTTTCCTCTCTGGATAGTGACACTAGAGCAATGATTATTCTACCATGCAATCTTTAGGTACCACTGTAAGTCCCTCGGTTGTGTTTTTCTCCATAAATTAATTATTATAAGAATAAGGAGCTTTTAAAAATCAAAAAAACTTACCATTTTTAACGCCCTTATCAGACGTCCAGCGAACAAATTTGACGAATATACAACAAAATATCGACAGACATAGCCAAAGCCCTTCTTATTATGTTTCTAGATTTATTTTTTAATCGATCCAGTTTTTGAGATGAAAACCGGGGATTACGAAATAGCGATAGGTATAATCGGTTCAAGCTGTAGTTGTCTCTATCGGTTGGCAGGATAGCTCGGGCAAAGCGCGACAGCATACGTTAAAAACCTATTTTCCAATTTTCTTGCAGCCATCCTTGCCTCTTAAACTGTTTGATGAATAATGGGTTATACTTATGAAGGCAATTCCTAACAAGAATTCCCAACACAAATTTTAATAGTAATATGATAGATATAATAGACTAGGAGTACGGAGGAGGTGACAATAATTAAATTTAAAGTTACATCTCTACGGTTACATCGAATGTGCACTCGTATCGTGGCCTCGCGACGCAATTACAGCACCGGCCACAAATAGTAATAGTGGACTAGCAGCTGACGTCCATTTGATTGAAGACAATAAACACTGAAATTAATTTATACACATTACAGTATTATATTACAGTTTATATTTAGAAACATTTGCCAAAAATATCGCCTGTGATTTGTCCAAAAAATCATGCTGAGTTTGCCGGTTCCTCGCAGTTGAAGGCTGCGCATCTTAGCAAGCCAATCTCTTGGATTTGTAGGCGAAAAAAATGATTTTATAAAAATTATGTTATGTAGGTTTTAGTCTAAATACTTAGCAAAGAGTTCTGAAGACAGGGCTTAAAAAAAAGTATAAGCATGACTTTTGAAATGTCACTGGGACAAACAGGAACAAAGCTGTCGTTTATGGGCCAGATATTAAAACTGGCTTGATAATGCCTTCTTCATAAGGCATTATTATAGCTGGTCCAATGTAAAACTAAATAAGCTAAAATCAAAAAATATACAATATTATGTGGCTAATCGAAATTAATAAAATAAATAATCGACATCAAAAACTAGTGCAATGGTAAACATATTATCATATGTTGGTATGAACATGCAGTCGGAAGTATGCCTGTGGACTCTAGTAGGGCTCCTTCGTACAATCTTTGACGCTACACTATTCAAAGTGAATGCTAATCTTAAACAGGTGCGTAATCCTTCGATGAAAGATTTCTATTCATACATTATTATGGTTACCAGTCTGGAACTGGGGTACCTAATAAACAATACAACAGTTGCCAGACTATAACATGACGTGTCTGGTTATCGTAATTTTTGATTTAGGAGAAAGTTGTTGCTTTTGTAGTTATAACACCATAAGCAGGTTTACTTTCAGGATTTATATCTTTCAGCGAATTTATAACCATCTGTACTCCATTGTTACTTATTATTGTTACTCCAATAAAGCGTGATCGTAAACCTTTTAATGAAAATTAATTCCATAATACCTTAAGTATATTTTAACCAAATTAAGATAATAACTAGCAAAGTATGTCTTTCCGCGATAAAAAGTGTCCTACGTGTTATTCCGGAGTATAATCTATCCCATGTGCCAAATATCACCCAACTCTGTTGAGTAGTTTTTACGTGACAGAGTAACAAACATAGATATAGATATATGTGGTAACAAACATCTGCCCATTCATTTAAACTTTCACATTATAATATTATTAGGAAGTAAGATAAAATTATAATACAACACAAAGTAACATTAGTAGGATTTTGTTTGTAGTTCCTACTACCAAAGTTATAGCAAACATTTTAGTCAGTTTAATTACGGAAACCTCTTTGTGCGAGTCTGAGTCTTTCTGCCCATTTAAGTACCTAGTTGAAAATCAAGGCGAGATTTGTACAAAAAAAATAAGATTTTTTAGAGACGTTAGAATGACGTTATAATTCATTATCATCATATCAGCCCATGGATGTTCACTGCTGAACATAGGCCTCCCCCATTGATTTCCACTTCGAACGGTTCTGGGCCGCTTGCATCCAGCAGCGCCCAGCGACTCTGACTAGGTCCACCTGGTTCCCACCAGGTGGACCGACGACCTGGTCGTCCCGCTCGGCGCTTTCCAGTACGTGGTCGCCACTCGAGAACCTTTCTTCCCCATCGGTTATCGGCTCTTCGAGCGATGTGGCCTGCCCATTGCCACTTCAGCTTACTAACTTTACGAGCTATGTCCGTCGTTTTTGTTCTCCTGCGAATGTCCTCATTTCGGACCCTGTCACGTAGAGAAATTCCGAGCATAGCTCGTTCCATAGCTCGCTGAGTGACTCTGAGCTTATTTATGCGGCCAGCAGTAAAAGACCACGTCTCTGTCCCGTATGTTATCACTGGTAATACGCACTGATTGTAGACCTTTGTCTTCAGACTCTGAGGTATTTTGGACGTTATAATTGATCCTTGGAAATATGGAATAACTTGAGCCATTTAAAATATTTTTAGAACCCCGGGAAAAAAATGAAAATTTTTATGGCATTCCGGCGAATTTGACTATTCGCGACAAAAACCGTTATGTTGTTGTTATATTTTGCGGGGTTTATAAAACATGTTGCTGGTAATGTAATCTAAACATTGGAAGTGATTCAAAACCCTCTAAAATGTTTTATTTTTTTGTACAGATCAATTTATGGATCTTGCCATGATTCTATAGGATCGCCAAAATACTGGTCTAGGCTATAAAATAAATATTACTATCGTAGTTCTAGGGATAAATTTGTGGATAAATATATATGCTCCAAATTAATCTTTCTACCCTTTAGTGCAATACATTTGAGTATAATATTATTAGTGATACCGTGGGTGTATACTACTGTATACTTATAGTTTATATTGGTAATCTGCATCTCTATATGACGAAAATATTGAAAAACATAATGGATAATATGACAGGTATGGCAAATGAGCATGCCCTGTGAGCTGTCGATGCCCGTGCAGCGAGTGTTGCGCACGATGATCTCTGGCGTCATGTTGGTGCAGTGCTTCACAGTCTACGTGTATCTAGCGTCCTACATTGTGCTGTTGTATCCTGTGTTCCTGGTCTGTTCTCTCGCTTTTTGCTATTAATTTGAGGGAGGATGTATATTATACTTAGTACAGTAGAGAGTCTAGAGATTATGATATAGTAAATATACCTATCACTTCTAATCCGAAGATGTACCTAGATACCTTTTATTCTATTCTCATTTTCTATATTGGGTTCTTCTCGATAAATAAGTCTGTCGGTTACATTATGTTATGTAATTGCATAGTAACCTCGATTATAACTGAATCGGTCCTTTACGTCTTGGAAAATAATAAAATAACCTCTAGATAAGTAAAAACTTGATAAAGTAAGTCTGTTACGTTTATTGACCTAGATATTACTCATAGCTTGGGGTAAACAAAGCGTTTTTAATAATAATAATCATCTTGTTTATTGTGACAACGAGGCCCACTTATTAGTATTACAATATTTTCTTAAAAACTATGTTAGTAACAAATAAAATAAAATGACAAATTTAAATTTCTTCCTATTTACAATTTGGACGCACCATTTTATAAGAAATATAACATGCAGTGAACGTAATAGCCATATTAATGTAAAAAAACTCTTTCAGGAAGAGCGTCCAGCTTTGGTCATTCCTTGGCTCTTATTAGCTGCTATAAGGAAGCTATTGTGTGAATTGACAAGTCTGGCTCTAGGCCTCGGCACTTGTGTCTTGCTTGGTCCAGCGAGGCCTCCGTGTATCAAATTTGTTATATTTAAAATTGCCTCAATTATGCCGGCATTTTACATGTGGATGCTTGTCTACAGGTATAATTTATAATTTAATTATAATTAGGTTATAGTTCAATGTGATTTTTACGCATGGTCATTTTATTTTTTTATTTCCATCCCATTTTTTCTATTATCAATGTATATGTAGTGGTAATAGTGGTATTTTAATTAATTGAATTATTTCTTAACAGTTACTATCACGCATTAAAAGTGACGTCAGCTTTTAAGACGTTCCCCGCAGTTCTACCATCTAAAGATCATGATTATGGACTTGAACTAGCTGTGCGAAGGCGGCGCACTAAATCCTTATTCGGCGAAGAGCAGCTGCGGAGAAAACTTATTGCAAATTTGTTAGTAGACCTACAATTTTAATGTTTATTTATAATATGTAATATTGATATCAAACTAGGTAATACCTACCTACTTTATAAAAGTTAGTTGTTAGATAAACTTGGTCATGTAGATATTTAATTTCGAGATTTAATAAATTATTATTTTATGGCTTTGGACAAAAATTTCGATTGTATGAAAAATGTCAATGAATTGTTTGCTTGATTACTTATACCTACTTGTTTTACTGTATGAATATACGGCGATACTATTTTATGTCATGATATTTTAGTTTATATAATATTTTCACCGCTATTAAATAAAGCTATTTTGGCAGTTATGGGGAAAGACATTCAAACGACTATGGTGAGTCAGGTACCGGAATAAAAATTGAACATCCCTCACGAATGGTGCACTCTACGGACACTAATGTCGAAGAAGCTAAAAGTTCAGTCACTGTAAAACCCGTGACAACAATAATACCCAATCGTATTTCGGAGACAGGCTCCTGTGAAGATTGGTTAGGCAGTGAAATTTTAGTACCCCGAGATACTGATCGAATTCTAGAGCAGTTTGGCCAGATGATGTTACGTATCGGTGTATACTTACAGAAAGAGAGTAAAGAGGCAATAACCTCCGAAATACTGAACAGTCATTCGCTGGCATTATTACACAAACATGATGAACTTGAGTGCACTCACATGCCTGGCGACGATACCGATACTCCGCCACTGGTGGGGCATAGCAGAGGAAACACAGCGTCATACTTACGAGAATATCCACAAATATTCATGAAAAGGTCATCCGATGTCGCTTATATTGATCAAAATGATAAAACTGGATCTATAAAAACTGTGAAAAGTCAAATTGAAAGTATTGATGGAGGCAATACAGTTAGAAATCGTAAAAGAGGAAGTGACTTGGCTCCATTCGAAATTGAAAGAATATTAAGCCGTAGAAAATTACACGTAGCTGAAGATAATACTGAGCAGAATAATTTAAATGACTTGCAAGTTGTAAGTGATCGGGAAATATCTGCGAAAAATGATACGACGATTAAGTGTAAAGATGCGATTTTAAAAACAGGTTCAGTCAGAGATAGACAAAAAACATCATCGCATGTTACAATAAAATCAGCATCGATTGACAGCTTGAAATCCCAAGATAACACACCCCAGTCTACATCTACGAAGTCATCACAAGAAAATACCGCAGTAAATAATGCTGATGATATTACATCCAACACATCAATAAAACAAAATAAATCAAATAATTAGTTTAAAATTGGTAAAAATATGCAAATATTTAGTATGTTAGAGATCTGTTAATAAACTGTTAATAATTCACTGGAAATTGAAGATAAAAAAAAGTGGATTTCGTTAATTTATACATGAGATAATTAACGACATATAAAAAAACGCAAAATGTTAAAATCGTTAAGATATTTTGATATTACTAAACAAATAAAATCGATGATACGGAAATAATATTAAAATTGTTTAATTTCTCTGGCATCAAGCAAACAAAATAGGTTCACTATAAATCATTACATTGAATGTTTGAAAAAATATACACTTACGTATACATAATATAAAGTCACACAGTACTTAATGGTTGACATACGTTATTCTGTATCGCTGTTGTTGGGTCTAAGTACATTACCCTATAATTATATTCTTCCGGATCTATTAAATTGAACTGATACATTGGCAATCTGTTTGTTATTATCCACACTAACTGTGGCACCTCATGATCAATTCGTAAATCATTAGGGAATATCAAAGTTCTGTTGTTTTGAGCTACAATAGCCAAGTTGTGGTTTTGATACGGTTTGCGAGTGTCCCAACATCCGATACTATCTCGCGAAATGAGGTTATAAAACATGACACCGTTGCGGTCGATCGCTGCGGCTGAGACCTGTCCCTCATCGCCTCTCTCCTCGCCCAGAAGTCTGAACTCGTCCACAGCGTTACTTACGCGCGAAGGGTCTCGAATAACTGACGTTTTTACCGTAAATTCTCGTGAACTAGACATAGAGTGATAATATAGAAGTCGTTCACCCATATGATATTTCCCTAGTGACATTCCAAACAAACCATCAGTCCACTGGAAATTTACACCATGTAATGTATAATTTGATAGCAATGGCTCTGGTAGGAAGGTGTAGTGACTGAATTTCCAAAATACAGCATCTTGATTCCTGAAGACTATGAGTCCAAACCGCCAAGTGTCGGCGATGTAAACGTGTAAATCTCGGCACCGTGCGTCTCTCGAGTCCACGATGAGGTTTGAAATGAGGGAATTTTGAAGCACATATTCGCTTGGAATTTCATATCGGGCGAGCAATGTGTCGGTGTCGAGGCTAATGGCAAATAACGTCGGTGGGCATATCTGGCGTGGTGTCTCGAATCCTTCAACTTGACCAGAGTCGAGGACCCACATGACGCCACAGTGATCCACGCTCATGCGGAATACCGAAGTGAATCCCGTGCAGTTTCCTGGTAAAGTACATTATAACTTAAGAAGTTTATTCAAACAACACTTTTAATTTAATATAATTAACTTATTATTAAGCAATTTCGTGATTTCTTGTCATTCATAGTTTTTTATAAATAATATCATCATGTACCCCCATACCTACATTTTGAATAACAAGAATGATTAGAGGATGATGCTGTGCGAGCTTTCCATGGTTTGTTAGTTCCATATACATCGTTACGTGCGCTTATGATTTTTAATAATGTTTTTATGCTATTTATGTTCTAAAACAATTTATTAGTTCCTAAAAATCTATAGGTTGGAAAATATTAAGCTGTTAGGCCAACCTTTCGTGCCATTAAATTTTAAATGAATGAATCCAGTTGTGATTTTGTTATTAATTAATACATTTCATAAACGTAGTAATAGATAATGACAGGAAAATTACCTGCATTATGCCAGTTCCAGTTGGGAAACGGAGCCAGTAGCGGCGATTCGGTCTGCGCCTCGATTGGCAACACCGACAGTGAAGCTGGCACACCCTTCTTCCATCGGGGTGTACTCACGAAAACGCGATCCTTCCAACGCTCCACACCCAGTGGCACAACGTTGGCTTGGATAAACTGCCTTAGGAGTTACAGAAAATTCCATCAAGAAAAATACCTTTAAAAATCTGATATCATTGGTACCCATCGACTTTATTTCACTATACACAATCTGTTTGTATAAAACAACAAGACCTTTCGAGGGAATCAAATCTTTCGGTGAAAGTTTCAATAGGAAAATTAGTTTTTTTTCCCTTTTCATTGGAAATTAAGATACACCAATTATTGATGATGATTTTTTTAAGTATTCTGGGACATTGTTCTAGCAATTTCAGTAGTTCAGCACACAACTTGAATTTATTAGTAGTGAGGAGATATGGGCATTCAGAGGTAACGGTGGAAACAGCCTTACTATTACTCCTAAGAATAATAAGCGAAGAATGGCTATCAAATGAAACTGTGACAACACAATGAAACTTAGTATGAATATAAGATTAGATGGCTTGTTTTGTATGGATAGTTTTAAAGCCACCATGATGCATTACTGCATTTACTGCGGATGTTTAATTACCCGCAACGTGAATACAAAATGTTGAGTAATATATTTAATTACTAAAGTATTTCAACTAAGCTGCTAATGCGCCCATCTAGATTCGTCTCACGGTGGGTTTCAACCTACAACCTCTCATTTACATCGTCATGCTCTTCACTGACAAAGTACAAGCTACCTTAGACTAATCGAGATAGTGTCGCAGGGAATAGTTGATGAGTTGATATACGGGGTGGATACGACAATAAATGAAACCACGTAATGTACTCATGTATACGATCAACTTTTAATATTGGACCAAATTCGAAATCTGAATCTGTGGAATGAGCTCCTCGCCGTGGTTTTCCCAAGGGAGTAGGTACAGCATGGGGTTCTTCAAAAATTGTGTGAAGAGATTTCTGCAGGGTCGGCAACGCGCGAGTGATACCCCTGGTATTGCAAGCGTCCATGCTACGGTAACCGCTTACCATCAGGCGGGCCGCATTCTTGTTTGCTAACTTAGTGGTATAAAAACCGGTTATTTATAGACTTACCCCTCATTAATAGCTGCTTGCCGTTCCTGCGGATTGGGATATTCAAAATCGATTTGTTTCCATCGGTACAAAGTGCCTATTGGTTTCTGTTCGGCAATATCCACAAATCCATAAGTCGTGGTAGTGATGGTCGCCAGTAATAATACTATTCCATTCATCTTAAATATATTAACAACATACTTAGTAATCTTTCATTAGAATACTTATCTAGGATCAGATTTTTATTATTGCCGTTACGTATTATCAGAGCATTGAAAAAATATATATATATATAATATAATATTATAGCTGCTATTTTATTACTATATAATCTATGTATATAAAAATGAATCCCTATTTCCCTTGGTCACGCCATCACGCGTGAACGGCTGGACCGACTTCGCAATTTTTTTTTTTTGTTGTGTTTGTTATTGTCAGGAGAAGGTTCATATGAAAGAAAAAATTGAGAAAGTTGCGAGGGTAGGGTAGGTTAGGAAAGGGTAGAGTAGGGTAGGGTAGGTTAGGGTATAGGTTAGTAGGACACCACGCGAACGAAGTCGTGCCGGGCAGCTAGTACTATATATTGTTCAAAATATAATTCTGACCTACTCGTCGATGTTATAGTCGTACCTTACCTACTATGTGTAGGTAAGGTACGACTCCGTGTACCCAAAATCCTTGTTGACCTGTTGAATGATTCTAAGCTCTAGCATTATATGTAATAGGTATATTTTGTTGACACCCATACAATCAGGCTATTCTTCTCGAATTCTTTGCATTATTAAAAACATAGACGAGAGTGACATCATAGTTAAAAACCGGTCAAATAGGTACTTTTAATGCACATAACTTTAAAAGGTTTTTTATTTGTATTGAGTTACTATTATGTATGTATTTAAATCCATACCAAGTGAAAGTTCTATTGGTAATTACACTTCACTAATATTGGGGTTGATTAATGTAATGAGACGGCGCGGCGTCGGCGAGGTCAACCAGTCCTTCAAATAGGCGTGTGTGGATATTAGATACCTACTGGTAGACACCATACAATTTTATATTTTGTTAGTCGATGTGGTACCTACTTATTTTACGAAAATTGTGACATAATCTACCTAATCGTTAAGAAACTTTTAGCCTACTAAATACTGTTGAAATTACATATAAAATTATTTATTAATTCTAATTTTGTGTACCGGTTTCCGTAATTCTCATGTTAATCTAAGTAGGTATTTGGACCATATTTAGGTATGTAATCAAAGGTAATTTATTTAAATTTATCTATTTGTTTAGCATTATTTTTTGTAACTAGAAACTACATTTTAACTATTATTGATCAAATGTTTATACATAGATGTATTCAAGAGTATCCCGTTTCTATAAATCTATCTATATAGAGCGGAAAGCTAGTATAAATAATAAAGATTCTCATTATTTGTTTTTCAAAACTACCCCTAATAGAGATTTAGGGGGTGTGAATCGAATGTTTGTATGGAAGAAACCTAACGCGCGGTCCGATTACTCGACATTAATACCAATAGTATAGAAAATTCCGAAAAAAGTCATAAAAAACACGATTTTTGGGTTTCTCGAAACTCGACCCCTATGGGGCAAAAAGCGGTAATAATGTTTTAAGGGGATGATTTTACTGCGCGTCTCGATTAACTCAAAAGTTGGTATACATTGGTTCCTTTTATGAGCTATAAGAAAGGATTTTTGGAAATTCCATTCCTAAGGTGTAGAGAAGGGGGTGCGGGTGAAATCGCGGGGCGGAATGCTATAGTTATCTAATAAACCAAATTGTGTAGGATTACAGATCGGTAAGAGTTTATCAGCTGTTCATCGAATATAACAATTGATGATTGAAATATTACTGTAGCATATTAGCAATAATTTATAGAAGACGAATGTTTATGCAACCTATAGTCGAGTTTTTGTTGAATTAGATCACTTTTAGTGATAAGGCCGTTAATATGTAACAGTTTTATTATAAGGAAAGTTGTTCACTATTATAATAATAATTTGGTGTAACAATGAAGTATTTTGTACCTATATCTTTTATTCAGGTTGAGTATATTTTTATAGCACACTAATATCTCTGCAGTAAATTTACAATGCACTTTATTCCTGATCATGTATTTATTAACTTGAATAGATAATGAGGTTTAATAAAATAATTAGGACATATAAGTTCCTTATTCATTTATTTATTTATTTATTATATCAAGTACCAAACTATAAGATAAAACAAATAAAAATATATATAGGTAAGTGTATTGTTAAATCACTCGTAAAAACATCAGGCTAAATCAAATAAAGAAAATTACTGTCAGTTGGGTAATTTAAAAGCTTAATTTTATTATACAGTGATCAAAATAATAGAGTTATCTTGTAGTTAGTCTAGGATAGAGTTAAAAAATATATTAACATACCTTTTCGTTTTTCTACACAATTTTTTGCTACAAACACTATACTAGCACATTATATATGAAACACGTCCATTGGGTTGGTTGTTTAGCAGTGTTATGCATTTGAAATACGATGTAGGCGTTATATGTAATTGCATAAATTAGTTTGGGCAGGTCCAACTAGTCTGTTAACGTAGGTAATGGTAGAGACCGCGACTTTACACGACTGAAGACCTTACACGTACCTATAAACAAAACTAGGCTTACAAGTAGATGATATATGCGGAAATTAAACTGTACGTTTAAAAAGCAGGAAAAAAATGGAATATTTTATCGCAAGGTTATCTTACGCACGCAAACGTAGATTTATTATTATCGTATAGGTTTGTGTTGGACTACAATCTCACCATGGTTAGATGATGTGGCCGAAGCTGGTAAGTAGAGAAAGTCTAAAAGGTAGCTGGCCAGGCGTAGGGTCAACAGACCACAGGAGTTTTCCTGATATGTCAGAAATTAAGGCTCTCTGTCAGGGAAACATGAAAAATCGGAGTTTGTCAGGATTTTGTGAAATAGAAAGTTCAATCATTATATTTATGTATTTATTTAGTTACATTATGCTTGCACCCAAAGCTTGTTCGCTGATAACCGCACGGGTACGCAATACGATTGCGCTTGGAAAATATTATCACAGTAAATATCAGAAATTTTGCTTAAGGAAATCTTAGATTTGGATCTGGTAGCCCTAGTCAGGCGCGTAGGTAGTAGGTACTAATAACTACCTTCCATTGAGCTATGTTTTTCTCACGAAGCTCAAGCTTATAGTAGGATGTGAACCCATAGCGACGACCTTCACCACGGCATGCGATGTCACTTAAGACTGAGCTAAATATACTTCTGTATAATAATAATGTAGAAGCAACATTTTATTAAAGTTATTTTCGGAATGTGAAACTTGGTCTTGAAGAATACTAATATTAAATATGTTATTATTTTAATTTGGAAATGGTATTAATATATAATTATAAAGTTATACTATGATAAGTAAATCTTAACGTTAAAAAAACCAAAAGTATTTTATCTTGCTTTCCATGACTTGTTATCTTATTCTAAAAAATAACTATGGCTTTTAAAGTAGAATATATTATTATTACTCTCATTGGGGTGTACCAAACTTTATTGATTTTAATGGTGATTGTGAAACTATGCATATTAAATTAAAAAAAAAGTCATATTAGTGCCTTTAAGATTTGATAGAGCAATATCTATGGGTAGAGTTTTCTTCACTCTTTCAATCTGTGATTCCACTAACAGTTAATTTGAAACCACAATTACATTATTCATGTTACACAGTTTTATTGGGAGACTTTTACAACCATCCTCGTTGGATGGTACTCGCCGGAGGAGGTATTCGAATCCTTGTGTCACAAATTGTGTCCTGCACAGCTTCTACTGTATTAGCATACATAATCCGATAATTATAGTCGTCAGGATTAAGGGGACCCGCTTGGAACATTGGCAGTCGATTTGATATCACCCACACGCTCTGATGATCATCTTGATCAATCTTTATGTCATTGGGAAATATTAACGTTTCTGGATTCATCGCCACTATGGCATTAGTTTTCTTTTGATAGGGTTTTCTGGTATCCCAACATCCTATACCGTCACGTGAGACCAAACCATAGAACATGACTCCAAACTTGTCAACAGCAGAAGCAGATGACTGTCCATATAACCCTCTACTTTCGCCGACGAGATTAAAACTGTCTGCGCTATTATTGACGCGTGAAGGTTCTCGTAGAACTGAGGTCTCCACGTAAAACTCTCTATAACTAGACAAAGAATGGAAGAATAGTACACGCTCCTCATATGGATCGATTGGTGTAAGTGCCAGTCCAAAGATTCCATCTGCCCATTGAAAATTAAGCCCATGGAGTGTAAAGTTCGAAGCTAAGGGGTCTGGATAGAAAAACGGACTAAAGAATCTCCAAAAACTTTCATCGCTCTGCCTGAAAACGAGTAGCCCAAAGCGCCACGTGTCTGCTATATACACATGCATGTCTGAACAATCTTCTGTCCGTGTGTCAACGATTATATTAGCAAATAATGAATCTTGCAATACATATTTTTCTGGAATCGGGTATCGTGCAATAAGTGTATCTGTATGTAGATCAAAAACTATGATACTCGGTGGGCACAACTGTTTGGGACTGTCTTGTGAGTCGATCTGACCAGAATCTAATACCCAAAGTTTTCCGCAAGGGTCAGCGTTTACTCGAAATACTGACGTTAGTCCAGAGCAATTTCGGCCATCACCTGAAATTATATAAAATAAAAACTGTAGGCACAAGAAGAAATTATACAAAAGAAAGAGGGGTATATTCGTCACGTGCTATGTATATTTGTTTATTTTTACCCGACTGACCCGGAAGGAGGGTTATGTTTTTCGAGTGTATGTATGTATGTATGTATGTCTATTTCTTTGGCACGCTCTGCAGCCTAAACGGCTTGATGGATTTAAGCATATGAGGTGTCGTTAGATTCGTCTGAACTGTGGGAGTGTCATAGGGTATATTATTTTTATATGGCGTCTACGGATAAGAAAAGAGGGGGGGTATTAAAAACAAAAATTACGTTATTATAAGAATATGGGTATCAAATGAAAGCTTGTGAAAAGCCCATTCCATATATGTATATATTGTAATACTTTTGTGCTACCATTTTGATGTAAACTGCAAAAAAAACATGTTTAATGCAAGGACAGTAGGTATAGGTAGGTACTAGGAGCGGTTACCGTACGTAACTCACAGAGTTGCGATGGTTTTTAGCGTTACTTTACCGTACCGCTCATTTACTTACTAATACTTACAAATCATTCTGTATAAAACTAAAAAGTCTGAAATAAATTAAATTATTAAAAGAAACAAAAAACCCGACTGCGTAAAACAAATATTAACTGAAAAGAGAAAAACAAGCTTTTAAATCTATAGAATTTGGAATATAACTTGAATGTTTAAGGTATTGCAGTCGGGGATAAACAAATATAAAAAAAAACATACTTAGGTTATTGGTTTGTCCCCGACTGCAATACCTTATAACATTCAAGTTATATTCCAAATTCTATAGATTAAAAAGCTTGTTTTTCTCTTTTCAGTTAATATTTGTTTTACGCAGTCGGGTTTTTTGTTTCTTTTAATAATTTAATTTATTACTCTAATAATAGAGTAAAAATAAACAATTGGCAAATATTTTTATTGCCTTAAAAAGTTTCGTAGGCGCTATTATAAAAAAATGAATGCTTCCTCTAAAAATAGAAATAAAATATATCGGCGATACAGATTACAGAAACAGATTCTCTGAACATTTTCCATAAAAAAGTAAATCCTATCTTTCCTTACAAGTTTGTAGTATAGTTTCGGAGATCGTAATGGGGGGGGTATTTTTTAACAAGATGCAGGTGGTTGATAATTGATTCTTACTAAAGGCTCTGTGATGGTTCCAATCAGGATATGGCTTAAGGGGTGGTGATGCAAATCCTCCAGATCGGGAAAGCGTGGCCAATGTTGCCGGAACTCCTCTCCTCCAACTTGGTAGCGTCACCCACACTCGAGAACCCCATACTTCCAAGCCCAAAGGTAACACATTTTCTGGGATATATTTTCTGAAAATAAATATTTATAATGAATTATTAAATAGTTTGCAATAGGCTTATAAGCAGGACCTACCTTTAATAAAAATAATACACATATTTATTGGGTGTACAGCACAATGTGATACAATAAAAAAGATGAAGCGCCCCGTCTCCTGCGTTAGCGTTAGCTATGATAAATGCGTTTTGTATGGACTAGATGTTGTTACCCTCTGATAGCTTTGACATCCTTAGGTGGAACAACTTTACGATCAAACTCGGCTCAGACTCATTTACTTAGTTGAGGCATTAATAAGGCACTTATGATACATTTACTACTCATTTCATTGACTCTACCACCATCGGTTACTAAAAACAATCCAACAAAAATTCAATATGGATGTTTTTATCCATAAGTACGTACTTAGTACTCGTAATATAATCTATTGTAGGAATTGCCTGCTGAGAAAAAAATCGTTCGTATTGCTTGCTGATTGCTTACATTTACAAAGTAGCAAACAAGCATACGACCCACGGCAAATGGTCGTTTTTTGTTCCCAGCTCAATCTCAAAATAGGCAAATGCTAATTCTAGTGCATACCTACGTAAAACAACAATAGGAACGCTTGTGTAAAAAAATCTAATCTACCGGCTAATAAAATCAAATTAAATTGTAACACGATATAAGTTTAATGTCTTTGGCGTATAATTCTGTCACATATTTTAGCGTTTTGTTGCTAGTTAGAGGCAGTGAAGAAATTCAGTGACGATGATGACAATGAAGAATGGAACTCGACACATTATTTTATTTTTAATTGCTTTGAATTTACATGAGTTGTATATTTTTGATTTATAATTCAATTCAATTTATCATATATGAACCTGCAAATGTAGCAAATATAACCACCCTGTTTAAACAAGGCTAAATAGTAATGTATAATATTTATATTGGAAAACTGTAATTACCCAGTAGAAAGCGCATGCTTACGGTGCCTCGGTGTTGGGAATTCGAAGTCAACGTGCTTCCACTTGTACAGCGTACTAAAGGGCGGCGTATCATTATCCGCTGGGACCGACTGGGCGCGTGCCACCCCTAGCATAGTCAGCCATAACGTTAGACCAGCGGCACGGTTGCGATCTGTTGACAAAATAAATATCAGGTACAAGTATTTATTTATTTTCAATAAGGTACATCAACAGCACACACATTAAAAAAAATACAAAGTAACTTAGATAAAAAATAGATAGACTGATGTGGGTGCCAATTATAGATATACACAACATTGATAAAAATCACAATATAAAATACAAAAAGAAAACAAAAGAAAACTACAAATAAATACAAAAACCCAGCTTAAAACACCAAAAAAAAATTAAAATAAAAGAAAATAACAACACACACACTTCATTACACAAAATATAGTTATTAATCTAACTTAATTACTATTAATTTTGACTTTATACCTAAATAGTGTGTCGAAAAAGATATCCAACTTCTCAACCTGTTTATTGCATTCATTATAGTCCCGCATGATTCTACTCATTGGTATCAAGTATATAGACACAAGGTTGACAATTACGTAAGATGTCCATCTGATGGTATGATATATTACCCGGGCGTTGTTGGTTTGCTCGTTATTAATTAATGAACCACCCACGAAAGTTGTTTTTTTAATTTTATGTTTATTTCAAAAAACTTACAATTAGTTTTATTAAGGTACTTAGGGGTACTAAAATCTTTGAATATAAAGATTGTTGACCCTTAAGGAGTCGTTACATATTAATAGTTGACATACTTAGTTACATTTAAGTCGAATCTGGAATTGCATACCACACACACCCGCACAGTTCCAGTTCAGCACCGCCTTAACTCGTAGAGAGCAGTATTTTTTGTAACAAATTCCAATATAGCCACTGATTATCGTAACGGCATCGCCACGCCTTGATACAAGTTATCACACACATGGTTTGTAGGTTCGCCCCGGTTAGGTTACGTCGTCGCTGTGCTTATTTCTCGCGAATGTTAGTAAAAATAAATTATGGGTATTGCATTGTACCTACATTGAAAGGATTTACCAAAATTCTACCGCTGAAGTTTTATTTTCGTAGCTGAATCGATTTTGATGAATTTTGGCAGATGAGGTAGCTTTTTAGATCACAGACAGAAAACATATGACGCCTTTTATCCCCAGAAAACAAGTAGAACCATTGGGAACAGCTAGTACTAGCTGAACGTAGTAATCTCACTATCTCAACTCACTATATTACTTAGGAAATTATTCAGGAAATTAATATGGGTATTTAAAATTTTGAGGCATGTAGCTTCTGAGAGGTTATTAAACAAAATTTATATTGCTTTAGTTCAGTCTATTTGAGTATACTGTGTTCCAGTATGGGGTGGAGCCACCAAAACTAAATTTATACACCTAGAGAGAGCACAACGTGCTCTAGTTATGTACTTTAAATCATATAGATTTTCTACGGAAATGCTTTATTCAACAAGCCAGTTACTGAGAGTAAGAAGATTATTTATTATTCATGCTGTCCTAAAAATGCACAAAACGTTAACGAAAAAAAAGTATGACGACACCATTCTAAAGAGGAGACGGAAGGATAGGGTTGTTCAGATAAAAGCCACTAGAACTTCTTTTGCTAATGGACATTACGTTAGACAGTCAGCCTACTTATATAACCTAATCAACAAACAAATAAATATCTATCCAAAACAATATTATGATTGCAAACAACTTTGACTGAGTGGCTGCTACCAAAATCCTATGAGGACACTGAAGAAATTTTGCACATCAGTTAATACCGACTGTTAACTTATCATAAATTGGTAAAATAAAATCACCCACAAATAAACATTAAACATAACCCACTTTCACACACATACACATATACACACCCCCACACCCCCACATATTCACAAAAACACTCAAACATGCATTCACAAATACACTCACGCATACACACACACACACTTTTCAAATTATGCTTTATTGTTTTTATATAAAATATGTAGATTCTTCAATTTAAATATCTTAGTAACATAAATTAACCTCACCTGTAAATGTATATTATAGCTATTGAAGAGCGGGGTCTTCTGACACAAGTATTTAAATACTTAAAAGAAGGCCCCAACCTTTAGTTAATATTGTAAAACTTGGTTGAGAAAATATTTTTTTTTTATTAAAAACTTATATATTATACTAGCGGCCCAGTACGTGCTTCGCTACGTATAAAGTGAAATAATTAAAATGCGATAAATGAAGAACCACTCGATTTATTTTGTGAAAACTTCACATAAACCATCTACTAAATAGTCCGAACAAAGCCTAAACATTTGGTTTGGATAGGTGAGCCCGTTCTTGAGTTATAAAATTACAACGAAAAGTGGCATTGATGTTTATATATATTGATTGGTTATTATTATTTATCATATTTATTATAATATATTATTATAATTATAAATGCGAACTTTTGGATGGATGTATGTTTGTTTCTCAATTATGCTTCAACAACTGGGGGCCTACCACAAGCTCTTAAAACAAGGTTAAAATAACCTTATTTGTGTTTTGTCTTGTTTTGACGCCGGATGTCAAAGAGGGACAAAAGACAAATAAGGTTATTTTAACCTTGTTTTAAGAGCTTGTGGTAGGCCCCCTGAACGGATTTGGATGAAATTTGGCACGCACTGATAGAATATGATAGGTTACTTTTTATCCCCGGAAAGTAATATATTCCTTGGGTTGGCGAGCGGCTCGCCCAACGCCTTTTTGCATGTATTTGCCGTTTGTGACCAACGCTCGCCGACGCGGCGACGTTTTTCGTACCCGAGTCAAAGGGAACTCTGCGTATTATATATTCTGTGACTTGGCGCAATCCGCAAACAGCGATCACACGTTTGTGTGTGTGACCGCTGATCACATAAACGTGTCGAACGGATTAGGCATAGTGTCATTGCGAGTAGCGTTACGAAATTTGTAAGAGCTTGTAAAAAAGCACCTCGGTTTGTATTTTGCTTGCGGCTCGCGCACTCAATAAAAGCAGATTATTTAACTGCAAAGTAGCTAACTACACTTTTATAAAAATTATAAAGGTACATATTAAAATCCTTGCTACGGAACGGAATGTTTTCACGGTTTACAAATCGCCCTACATTTCAACGACTCTACAACGAAGGTAAGTATCAATGTTAATTGAAGCCATGAAGTACAGATAATATATTTACTGAATAACTGAAATATAACTGAATTAATGAATTGCAAAAAAAACTACAAATACATAATAACTTAATTAGGTTTTTTATGATGACTTCTCCTACTAGGCATCGCATATAATTTTTAGCGCTATATAATTAAAAATCAAGATTAAAAAGTAACTAGGTACCGTCGTCATTACATACTACCCCCTCCAGCCTTCGATATAAACTTGCCGTGAAAAGTTAGCGGATATACGGACAGACAGACAGCAATTTCGTTTTATACTATGTAGAAATATTAAGATATTAGTTATTATCATCTATCTATATATATAAAATGCTTTGTCCTGAATGACTGACTGACAATCAACGCACAGCCTAAACCGCTGATCGTAGAGACCTGAAACTTGGAGGGTCTGTTCTTTGTATGACGTAGGCATCAGATAAGAAAGGATTTTCCGAAATTCTACCCCTAAGGGGGTGAAAAACGGGGGCAAAGTTTGTATGGGACAACGTGATTCCTTGGTCCGATCTACTTCAAATTTTGCATAGACCTTCCTTAACAGAAAAGATGCAAGACGAGTTTCGTATTTTATTGAAAATCATCGCCTAACGGGGTCAAAAAGGGGAAGAAAGTTATTTTAGGGGTGATTTTCATCGAAGTTGATATCAAAACTCCTTAGTACTTTTGATTTAAATAACATTTTTTATTTTGACACATGTTTGAAATCCCAATCCGATTTTCACAGATTACAGAATAAGGCAGATGGAGCGAACGGAACACGGGAGCGAGGCCAAAAAAAGCAAATACAAAATTGAAAATAACATACCTACCTGGTATTCTTTATTGAATTTGTATTTGCTTTGTTTAAAAAACTTTATTTAACGGAAAACACTTTCTTTTAAATAAATTAGCATACAGCAGATTTTAAACATAGCAAATACAAATTTAAAAGCGAATACCAGGTATGTGTTTTTCAATTTGTACCTAATTGCTTTTTTTGGCCCGTGTTTTTTGCGCCCAATCTGCCTTTTGTTCTGGAAACTGAAATGCTCTTTAAAATTGGAATGTCAAATATAAAAGAATATTTAAATCGGATTAGAATTCGAAATTTGTTTGGAAGTTCATTTTCTCGGAGTTTTTGGCGGGAACTAGCAGAGTGACGTTGCGTTTAAATTTTTATATACATAAATTCGTGTATTTTGAGTTTTATTGCATATTATCGGTGGTATTTTATCCAATAAAGATCAATCCATTTGCACCAGTGCAGTGAAATGAAATGAATTATGTGTATCGTGTCTTTTCAAAAGTCCGTGAAGAGTTTTAGTACATGACCACCACTGTAGGTATAACATGACTTTTATGGACAGTGACTGACTGCATGAGTTGAGGACTATGTGAAAGTGATTTATTGTGACTAGAACTTATATAATATAACTGGAAATTGGCAAAATACACACCCGTGTGACGCCAAAAAAAAAGTACATTTTCTCTATTTCATTAGAATATTTTGAGTGTAGTTAATTTAATTTCTTTCTCATTTGTTATAATAATTAAATAAGATTTGAGTTAGTTTTTTTGTGTAGGTATAATATAGGTTTTAGTCTTTGATTAAGGATACATCCAGATAGAGAGTCGCAGCTGTGCACGCGTCGATAAAAATACGCTCTAACAGTTAGGGGCTAAATCAAATAAAAATGCAAAATAATGATCAATATTTAAATTTCTCACGATTTTAATTGGAATATTTTAACAACTACTATCATTATGAACGTCATTATGACAAGCAGAATGACGCAGAGGGAGCGTAAAACGTAGCTGTTACGCGCAGCAGCCTATAAAAGTTGGCCTGTTTTGTATATTAGTGTAGTATTGCGACGTTCTTTCTAGGTATATTTATTTCTATGGTTTTAGTTTTAATTTGTAAAAATATCTGTGTTTGATTTGTTGTGTCTAATAATCAGTGGCGTGCATTGGTTTTCGAAGCGGAAAATTGAAACCGTACGCGGGTGAAACCGCGGGGGTCTGCTAGTCTCTCTATATAAAAACCTTTTGAGCACATCACAGCCGCAACAGTTGTGGTACCGCTGTGGGGCTGGTCTACGCTACGCTTTCGATTACATGAGTCACTTCCTTATATATTGTATACTCACTTATAATCATCGTAAGATCCGGACTGTATACCAATACAGGTAATATTATAAAAGCACTATAAAATACAAGAGTTAATGTAGACGTATTCACTACCGTGCTCGGGGAAACAATGAAAGTCATTCGTTGACGTTTTTTTGTTCCAATAATTAATGATACACCTTGGTTCATTATAATTGAGTAAGAACAATAATATTTTGACTAAGGTATACATGACATTTATACACGTATAATATTAATTGGATGATCGAATGGATACAACCAATTAGTCATAGGTTACTCTGTGACATAAACTGGCTAAATGATAGTTAGAAATTTGCATCCCTACCAACCCTAACCCTAGTTCCCTAGGGATCTTATATTTTTCCGGGATAAAAATAATTCTTTTATGTTATTGCAGCCAGATCATAATTGGTTGTCCCGTTGAGGCGTCAAGTTGTATCAAAAATAACAGATTTTCATATTTTTGGTGATAAGAACATGTTTTTTTTATGTTTGGTTATAAATGTACAGTAAAGTATATCAGAGTTTCTCAAATAGTAATACTATAATTGTTAGAAACTAGATAATAGGTATATATACAATTCTAGTTTGAAACTTTTAATATTTGCTAGACAACCTATAAAAAAAGTTAAAATATACATGAACAAGTATTTTATTCGCCACGTAGGTATGCTCTCTGTGACTTTTTCTTGTTACCCAGACCACAGCCCAGACTCAAGTTACCAATTCCTGGAAAACGTTTTGAGTCTATTGAGGTCATAAAACAAAATTCGCTAAAGAAATGGCCATACCAAAAAGTGTTTAAAGTGCTTAACGAATGGATTATTTACCGGCGAAAGTGTTGAGATTAATTTAGACGAATAAGCTAGTTAATTTTTATTGGCTCGCACATCCTATAACTAAATATATAAAGGAAAAAAATGGAATTCCAGGAACTACTAGTCACTTCCTTACAATATTCCTGAAACTGACAGAGTAGTACACTCATCGAATTATTCAAAATTCAACCTCTACGGTAAAAAGGATATTTGGAAAGAGAGAGATTAGAGATTAGAGAGATTAGAGGTATATTTGGAAAGGGGTGGGAAAGTTTAAATGGGCATGTACATTTTTCTGGTCAGATTTATTTCAAACTTGATACTGACCCACCTAATATTGTAATTTATCAAAACTGATCTTCTAATGGGGTGAAAACCTGATTATAGTGAACTATTATTGATCGGGGTATATCAACCATTTGAAAACCGACTCTATCAAAGACCAGTTTCAGTATTTTAGATTACCTATTTAGAAGTAATGTAATAGTTGCATGGAACTCAACCAAAAGAATGTTGCAAAACAGAATATAGTAAATCGACTAAATGTACTATAATACGACGTAATGTATAAATACTTGCAAATTCATTATCTTTCATCTCACCCTTATCTCACCGTTATAAATGTGAAATTTTGGTTGTATAGATGTGACACGCATAAACGGCTAAATGGATTTTGTACACAAATAAGTATTTTTTCCCACCCGGGAAAATATTAAATTCCTCAGGTAAGTACGCGAGTTAAACCTCTCAGTGAATGCTTGTTTGTTTATAAGCCAAAATACTAAATAAATAAAAAACCGGCCCAGTGTGAGCCGGAATCGCACAGGATAACAATAATAATAATAGTCCAATAATAATAATATTAAATATAACTCAAATTTGCTATGAAATTAATTATGAAATATAAATATACAGAGTTCCTCGAAAGTTGAGATTATGCCCTATTAAAACAAATGCAAACAATTAAATTATCATAAATTTAGAAAAAGCATAAAAAATCGACCGTTCAAACAATCTAAATTACAAATATTTCTTAAACCGAGATTTTTTGACTTTTTCTGATAGGAAACAATCTCAGCTTTCGAGGATTGTCACTTGGACAATTATTTACAGGACACCCTGTAAGTATATGCAATTATTTTTTTTATTTTGATCCTTTGTTGAGATTTGCTGTTATAGCGGCAGTAGAAATTCTGTGAAATTTTCAACTGTCTACGTATTAGGTTCATGAGATACAGAGCACTGACAGACTGACGGACGCGGACGGACGGACAATGGGGGCTTAGTAATAGGATCCCATATGGGTACATAACTCTAAAATGCATAAATCCGTAGGAGCCAAACCTAACTTAGCTTACAAACCAAGCTGGCAAACCTAGCTTTGATCTACAAAGCACCCCTGATATATTTGAAATAGTCGACGTTCGAAGATGACTTCATTATCAATTAAATATTAAAATAGCTCTATTGTTTTGAAGCATTTTTCTATATAGGTATATAGACAATGATATTATCAAGTTAAGATTAAGTTTAATCGGTATTACTTTCACTTGAGGCTCACTCAATATTGCCCAAGAACATACTCGGTGTATTTAGTGCTAACCTTAACGAGGTAAATGCACGCCAAAATAAAGTGTATAGTACAATTTTATTCATTGTGAAAATTGGAACAATCTCCGATACAATCGCCTTGTTTTATTTAAGTCCCCACTTCTCTTGTTTGTAGTATTTTGTTTACATTATTGCTACTGCATTGCAGTTTTGTTAACATAATTGAATTGAATAATAGTAGATTATGCACCAAGGGGATAAAGCAGTGTCTTATGTAACGAGGGACTTTAGCGCTAATCCCGAGCGAAGCGAGGGAGTTATGTCGTGTGTGTATCTGGAACCGGTGTAATATTATTCATACATCAGATCCATATTCATATCCAGATACTAATTTAATATCTATACTTAACACCCCTGTCTTAAACATTATTATTTTGAAGATATTAGGTAACGTACATAAAAATAGAAGTATATTCTTTTGCAGTAATAATATGTATATGATTGCATGACATAATTTGATGTTGTCGAGCAGGTGGTGTGAAAACTAGAGTATTCACCTCGAAAATAAAGCCTGTCTCGGTCTTGGGCGGCTTGAACCCCTCGTTTCACTCAGGACTCTACATACGAAAGATTAAACTCCGCTCACTATGCTTGGGAGTTAATTTTAGAGTTAACTCCCAACTCGTTTCGTTCAGGGTTGCTACTGCGTACTGCTTTAAAAAGATAAAGATAAAGATTTCTTTATTTGCTCAAAGTATGGTTATATAAAGTTTTAACTTTATTCCCTTGGTGCATAATCTATACTAATCTATACAAATATAATAAAGCGGAAGAGTGTTTTGTTTGTTTGTTTGATTAAACGGGTTAATCTCTGGTACTACCAGTCGGAATCGAAAATTCTTTCACTAATAGGAAGCTACATTATCCCCGACTATTATAACCTACTTTTTATCCCGGGAACGCGGGTGAACCCGCGCGGGACAACTAGTCTACTATAATTGATTAATCAATATTGTATGTAATAAAATTGTCTTAAATAGTAGATGGGTATAATGTTTATATTCTTTCTAGTAGATCATTACCTACTTCCAAATAATATCTTTTTAAAGCCTAAATTACCCCATAATAAATAGAGCCCATATTTTACGCAAGGTATGCGCATACATATTAAGCCTTTTTTGAGGACGTTATGGTACTAAAATAAAAAGTAAGGTTAATTCAAATTTAAAATTAAAAATAACGCCCCACTCGCCAGTCCCGCACTGCCTGCGCTATTAGTTTGTTCAATTAACCATGACTTACCACTATGTTTTAATTTATCCGGTGATCCAAAGTCGTAATTACTGTTTGGTAATCGTTGCTCATTAGTACTCGGGTAATTATTGTAAACATTATCACTTTCTCTATTCACCTTCCTATCATTCCAATTGTGTTCCAAATTATCCCAGCGGTTATTAACATTATTAAAACGACTAGATATATCCGCAAAGAGCGTCGATGGCGGTGACCATTGTATGAACCACTGATGCGACAACGCCATCACTTATGTAACATGCAAATAACAATTAACACGGAAATATTTGTTTCTCACTTCAATAACACTGTTTAACATCAGAGTGATAGAGACAGAATTAACTGATCGGGTCCGGCACAATTTCTCGCAACACAATAAAGCGTGAGCGCAAGTACAGCTCTTGTATTTATCTGCCGGTGCACTGTTTAGTACAACTATGCCCGGTCAATATGAACATAGCATGCATCGCCCCTCTTACATACCTATGGCATTACTTCAGGTAAACGTAATGCTTCATAAACTGTTATTATAATGGTATCTAATTTAAAACAAAATTAATTCCACTAAATATTAGGCTCTTACTAAATACACGCCTTGTAATCCATATATGTATATTTTGTAATTTAATTTAAATTTAAAGTAGGTTAATATTTCTTGCCAGCTCAGAACCATTAGCAGATCACGACTTTCGTTATTTATTACGGCATTACATTTGCCCAGAGCGCTATTTAACAAGGATTCGCCACGATCTAGAAATCGCATGGATGGTGTATTGATCTTTTCATTAGGTACTATGTATTTTCACAATTGAGGTTAACAATTTGATTAATCTGATATGTTCTACTCAACATAACAATCAAATTGAGGCTTATCGTGTTCTTTATGTGTACGTACATGTCATTAAGATTACATATTCTTACTTATCAGGGTAGGTTCCTTCGATACGAACTACATTTGCCCAATCGGTGGTCACCATGTGGCGACCGTAATATTTTTTACGATGGCTATTAGTTTTCACTCTGTTAACTGCCAGTTCACGACAAAATGTATGTAAAATACATCGCTTTGTTAACTAGCTTAACGGGTGCAGTGATTGGTATTTACCCGTACTTTGACACCCAGGATTTCATATATAATGTACCAAAAGTCTACCGGATTTCTATAACTTTGGACAAATTGTTGAATCACTATGAGAATAAGATGTCTAAAGACCCTGAATGGTACATGGCATTGGGGACGGCTAGAGGTATACTTTATTACGGCAACAATAATATAAACAGAGGAATGCATGCTAAACAATATTAAAAATCAGTGATAAAAAAACTCTCTCAAACTTTTTGCATAAATGTATCTCGTTGATGTCTAATACGCTGCGGGGCATTGCAATTAAATAATGTAAATTTTAACCTCCTTGATAGACGATTATACGTTTCATGTAATCACATGTTAAAAACTTTATGTTACATTTAACAGGTCAGCTGGAATACACGATAAATGAACTAGACAAGTCCGTGCCGGCAAAATTAAAAGAGAACCTGCAGAACTTAACAAGACGAATGGATCGAATACGCAACAGTACCGATTACGCTAACTTAGTTTATCGTACTAAGGATTATGAGTATGGTTTGTAAAACTATCTTATTTATAATCTGTTTACGGAAATGCAGGACTGAGACGTAAGGAATATTTCTGAGGTAATAATGTACCCGATGACATTGCCGATCTTTGCTTCAAAATGATATTGAAAGATCGTTTCTTGTCACATTTTCGACCAAACAAGTAAAATTAAAAAGTGAAGGTCGTTATATATTTGTGAATATAGCATTCCATTCAATTACACTTAAAAAAATATGAAGATATTTTTGCCTTGCTTGTAAAACGCTATTTAACTAAAACACTGTTTAAGTTGTCACATATTTATCGACAATACAATATACAATGTGACGTTATTTACATGACCATTTATCAGTATATTAGTAAGTTTGTCTGAGTATGTAGAATAGTATATTTAGTTCAAACATAAAATAATTTAGATTCACTACCATTGATGGTCTCTGCACGTACGATTGCACAACGTTCAGTCGGCGACAAATGCGAACGTAACCAGTTCGCATATGTTCAATAGATCTTCCATTCCCTGCTTTCACATATTTTAATTCAAGGAAAAACTAGACACAGTTATATAACTTTTATTGCATTCGTTTACATTATTTATTATATAATTTGAACGCACTGTTTCATGTTAGTATAAAGTAGGTAAAATAAACTTACGTTACTTTATTTTTACAGTGTTAAAAAAGGAGTTAGTGTTTCAACCACAATGTTGACATAAAAGTGTTCTGTTGCGTTGTCATTGTTTTAAGAATATTTTTATTCAATTAGCATCCTAAGCAGCAATATTGAAACTATATTTTTATTGACCTTCATACATTCTTTACGGCCTAAATTTAAGAATAACAGTAAAACAATTCAACAAAGTCAACAAGTCGACGGGCCAGTTGGCGCAGTTGGTTAAGATTCACCTTACGCGCCGCGGTCGTGGGTTCGATTCCCACACAGGACATGCATTTGTGTGCATGAACATGTCTGTATGTCCCGAGTCTGGGTGTAATTATGTATATTAAGTATGTATTTACAAACAAAAAGTAGTATATGTATTATATCAGTTATCTGGTTTCCATAGTACAAGCTCTGCTTAGTTTGGGATCAGATGACCGTGTGTGAGGAATGTCCCAGGATATTTATTTATTTATTATTTAATATTATTGAACTCCAGTTTTACTGCGCAGGTGCAATAGTAGGCTTTGTTTGAATTAGACTATTCATTCACCTACGTCATTTTGACATGTCATTGTTATTTGTAAGCTTAATTGTGGCCTATTTGATGAAAAGTTAACTTTTACGGTTTGCATTTGCTGTGACAAATAAGTACCAGGTGAATTCTACCTACCTACTATATTACTAATATAATTAAGTAAACCCAGTGGTACAATACTGATATTCTTTTTATTGATTTTCTCATTTTGTAAAAATGTTAATGATAAAATTAGGTAAGTGAATAATACAAATAATAATGTAAGTATATTGAAATTCATACTTATCAAAGTCAGAGGGTGAACACTCCAAAAAGGGCAGATGACCGTGTGTGAGGAATGTCCCAGGATATTTTATTTAAGTAAAACAATTCTTAAAAATGTTTACAAACTTGCTCAATGAAAGTTGTAAATGTAAGGTATGTTCCACATCGCCATAATTAACAGCAAGGCTACTTAAACCGTATCAAGTTTTGTTGCTACGTGAGATATGATCACTTGCTGTCATGCTTATATAAAAAAAGCGGCCAAGTGCGAGTCAGACTCGCGCACCGAGGGTTCCGTAGGTTCTGTAGGTATATAAATAAATTGTAGTATAGACCTGAGTATTTGATATGCATTTCAATTTATGACGTATTAAAAAAAAACTACTTACTAGATCTCGTTCAAACCAATTTTCGGTGGAAGTTTGCATCATAATGTACATCATATATTTTGTTTAGTTTTATCATTCTCTTATTTTAGAAGTTACAGGGGTGGGGACACACATTTTACCACTTTGGAAGTGTCTCTCGCGCAAACTATTCAGTTTAGAAAAAAATTATATTAGAAAGCTCATACTCAATATCATTTTTGAAGACCTATCCATAGATACCCCTCATGTATGGGTTTAATGAAAAATATTTTTTGAGTTTCAGTTCTAAGTATGGGGAACCCCCAAAATTTATTGTTTTTTTTTCTATTTTTGTGTGAAAATCTTAATGCGTTTCACAGAATACTTACCAAGTTTCAACAGTATAGTTCTTATAGTTTCGCAAAAAAGTGTCTGTGACATTCGGACGGACAGACAGACAGACATGACGAATCCATAAGGGTTCCGTTTTTTGCCATTTGGCTACGGAACCCTAAAAAGGTAGGTTTGAACATTAATTTCTTCGTAAAAAAGATCAAATGCTGTGATGCAAAACTTTCACATTAAATCACCAAGAAAAACATTGATAGGTGGCTTTCAAGAGAAAGAAAAATAATGATTACTTGTATAAATTGTTATCTGTACAAGAATTAGCATTTCACTTTTGCGGCTATTATAACTGATCGAGATATTGTAATGGTTTCAAGACCCTGCGACTAGATTGAATTCTAAATTGTTGTATATACTATAAGGTGCTTACATAATAATAATGTATCCATTTTCAATAGTGGCTAAAGCAATTTTCGAGAACATGGACGTGCTTTCTACAGTTTTGGAGCCGATTACATTAGGCACTTTGGGCACACAAAAACCTTATCGTTTTACTTTCGAGCAGTATGTGCAAGAGGCTAGAACTAAGATGCCGACCAGGAAGGCTGCAGGTAACTCGATCATTTGACCTTCGATACATAAAAACCTGTAAGGAAATTCAGCGCTGAACACTATTTATTTTCATTAGGTAGGTACAATAGACAAAAAAATATCTCATTACCATTTTCTACCTCTATCTACGGAATAATATACAAAGTGTCCATTTCCATAGCTCGTTTCCATTGTAACTCCTGATAAAGTTGACTTGACGAAGGCCGCGTATTTTTAATTCCCTAGAGACCGCAGTGCGGTGCCATTTGAATATCAAAATCACGGTGAAAGCTTGTTAACCCAGTTAACTTCAAGAACAAACGATGTTTACAGATGCATGTACAATGCAGTTGTTGATATCTGCTATGGAGACACAGACGGCGCAGTCGGATGGCGCTTGCGAGATGTCGCCGGAGTGTGCGGCGCAGTTGATCAAGGGATCGGGCCTCGCTTTTCAGCAAACGACGAGGGTCCGCGCTGCAGTGCTGGGCCGATTATTCGAATGTATGGAAGGCATCGACTTATCGGCTCATATTTATAAACTGTGTATTCAGATTTACAAAGAGTCTAAATCAATGGAAGCGTGGGACCATCCACTCGGCACCAGGACACTATTCATGCAGCAAAGTAAATTGCTAACATTTAATAGAATATAGGTAATTACTTGAAGGTAGTAGGTAAAATGGATTTAAAATAATATTTTCAGTTATGTATTGTGCTTCGCAAGGCTATGGAGAATTTATAAAGCCACGTTGGATGAACAAGATTATTTCATGGCAGGAGCCCAGAGGTTGTTACGCGGACGATCGCCAACCGTTCCTAAGGCTTACTGGTTTTGTAGGCCCTGCTTCATCTCCCCCACCAAAAGATCGAGAGGTAGGTATATTTGATCAAATGCAGGTATTTCTCATTGGGTACCCGGATACACATATTATTCATCAATAGCTTGTTATAAGGAACTTATTTTAGATAAGACACCAACGTAATTTATTAATTATTACTACTTTCGTAAGATTTACTGGTGTATCTTAGCAATCACCAAGCTAAAAGAGCTTTTCTGCATATCTTTGGTGGTAATCGTAACGAACTCCAATGACACGGTACGACGAATACAACTGTTGGGCCCGGCTTGTTGTAGGCAAATATAAAATATGATCGATCAGTCAGTTTCTCCTTTTATATAGTTAGATATTTTGTATTTCTAATTCCAGGAAGAGTACCGTGTCAAGAAAGCCGCTGCGTCTGAAGGCGGTAGTTGTAATTCATTAACTTCAGCAATGGCTCTCGGCTCCTTAGTGATGTACGTAAGAGCACTGTTGGAGACCGACCAAGCTTTTCAGTATGATGTTTTAATTTGATTTTGTTTACGTTATCTGATTAAAAAGTTATCCTATCATATCATATCATTTTACGGCTACGTATACCACCTGCTTTAACAAACACCTTCAAGTTGCAATGACATTTGTATTTATGACAAAACAATAACGAAATAGGTACAATGAAATATAATTTTCGCAAGTTTTTAACGAAATACAAACAAATCAAATTCAACAAATAAGTCAACAGCAACCTGTTGTTATGATGCTAACCAGAATGTTACGGAAAGTCACAAATATTATATGCAGAGGCAAAGAATTTAATAATGCCCTATGGAAACCTATGTGCGCAAAGTCATTGACGACAAAAACACCAATTCCAGTTTTTGGTAAGTAACCTAATACGATCAAAATACGAGGTACATATACCTATAGGTCATACATAACCTACTACCACATCCTTACTATCTATATCTATCTATACTAATATTATAAATTCGAAAGTGAGTTTGTTTGTTTGTTACGCCTTCACGCCTCAACTACCCAACGGATCATCATGAAATTTAGCATACAGATAGCCTATGGTATAGAATAGGACATAGGCTACTTTTTATCCCGGGAACGCGGGTGAAACCGCGGGGGACAGCTTGTTTTCAATAAGCCTAGAATACACGACTATAATCAAACATTGACTATTATAAACCAGCCTCTGGTAGGTTGAATCAGGTATAGCTTTGCGGGGCCAGCATATATATATATGAATAGCTTGATAGTAGCCGTATGCTTTACTACCTAAATTCTACCTGTTGGGTAATAGATATAAGAATATAGAAATATATTGACGGGCCCGTTGGCGCAGTTGGTTAAGACGTGGAGACGTGGAGGTCGTGGGTTCGATTCCAACACAGGACATGCATTTGTGTGCATGAACATGTCTGTATGACCTGAGTCTGGGTGTAATTGTGTATATTAAGTATGCATTTACAAACAAAAAGTAGTTTATGTATTATATCAGTTATCCGGTTTCCATAGTACAAGCTTTGCTTAGTTGGGGTTCAGATGACCGTGTGTGAGGAATGTCCCAGGATATTTATTATTTATTTATATATCTGGTAGAATTTAGGAAGGCGGCCTTTATGTTGAGGCTTAACCCCTTGACTTGCGGTTAAAAAAAACAATTGATTTCTATTGTTCTCCTCTCTCTCCTGCGCGGATCGGATTAAAATTATATTATTTTCATCGATAATTTATGTACTTGTTTGAATAAAGATTTAACTCAATATTAAAATAGTATATACCAAATAGGTATCGAAGGGCGATACGTGTCGGCACTATATAGCGCCTCTATTAAGTTGAAGGAAGTTGATGAAGTGGAGAAACATCTCCGTAGTCTAGAGAAAGAACTACTCAAGCCCAAAATAGTTGATTTTTTGGAATCAAGCATGATGTCAAAAACTGCCAAGGCCGCGCTGCTTCTAGACGTGGGAAAGCAAGCTGGTAACGTATGTTTTTGTATTTCCGTCAAATGGTTTCACAAGCGTTACTGAATTTTACCACAGGGGTTGAAATTAAATGAAATGAATTTTATGTATGTATAGTATAGATAGATTAATAAGACATGAAAGAAAGCCTCACTAGTTACTTATAGCAGTACTCGTATGTGCTTGAAATTAGGTAAATAATGCATACAAACATAATTATCAATGGCATAGTAGGCTTTCGAATGTGAAATTTAAACCTATCCAAGGTTTAAATCCTAAAAAAAAAAAAAAAACACGCGTTGACTTGTAAACCTTCTCCGTTTTTTCGTCGGTTAAAAAGGTAAGACAGTTTTTGATGTTCACGTATAAAATATAAATCTTATTGTTACCAAGGAATGCCGCAAGCTGCGATAAATTTTTTGGCACTTGTCGCTGAAAACGGACGCTTGAAGAAGCTAAAAAAAATGATAAACATGTTTCTTACTGTGATGGTAGCTCATCGAAATGAGGCATTATGTGAAGTAATCACAGCAAAACCACTTGAAGGCGATGATAGGAATGCGCTGATGGATGCTCTTAATAAATTCGTCAAGGAAGGCAAGAAAATTCAGTTAACTGAGAAAATCGATCCCTCTATTATTGGTGGCATGATTATTGGTATCGAAGACAAACATATTGATATGAGCATCGCTAAGAAAATACAAATGTACACAGATATACTTAAAGAAGCTGTTTGAAATTGGTTGTATTTTTTTTTATAAATAAATAGATTTCAAAAATGAAAATAAATGTTTTGATTATTTATTAACTTTATTCAATTAACTAGTTAAATAACTTAACTAAGTAAATACTATATAAGTAGTTGGTAAACAATACGTATAATAGTTTTAAATAACAATAATTAAAACCAGGGGTTCCATATAAAATTTTTGATTAAAGAGTCAGACATGGCAGTAATTTCTAAAGATATGACACAGCGCCATACCTGAAGGTTGAATGAGCGTACCCACCCGGGTGAGCGATAAGATTCGCATGATGTCCAGGGCTCCGACCCTTTGGGGCAGATTTGCACGGCGAGTTCTCCAAAATGGCAGGGATTTTTTCAGCATGAATTCTATAATTCATTTTATCTGAACTAATGGTTCCAGTCATAACTCGCTGGAAGCTGGATGTAAGCACCCACAGTTCCTGTTCTCCTTTGAGGTTATTCACAATTTTAACACCGCTAGCGAATTGCAAGGTTTCTTTGTCGACGGCGACACGGTGGAAGTTGCGTGGAGTGAATTCAGAAGCTGAATTCCAGCACCAGATACTTGGTGGTTCCATTAGGCCAAAGTACATAATACCGTTGCGGTCCATTGCTTCAGCTGCTGATTGTGTAGGACGTGTTTTGGGGAACACCTGGATTTAAGAAAATAGGTAAGCAAATTTAATCTTAATAATAAAAGTTTTGTTTTATGACAGAAGGCTGACATGCATGCAGTCGGTCCACCTAATGGTAAGTACCAGCTACCATCGCCTATAGACATTAGTAATACCAGAGTTATTGCCAAAGTGATTCTGACCTATATGAAGCCTAGAAGGCCACTTGGCTCTCAAGCTCGAGTGCAACTGCCGGAACATGCCACTAGGTGCTTGATGACAAATTTTTCATCATGAGATCCTACACTGAAAGTTCTAGCTCATAGCAGGATACGAAACTATTGCGGCAAAGCATTCGATGTCACTACCACTGGGCTAAAATGGCTTCATTCGAGTAGTTTTGTGCTCAGACGCTATAACTTACACTAATAGACTCTGGATTAACATTGGGGTCCACGAGGTAAGAATCGTTCCTCAAGACTGCTGTGCGCACGACATTTTCCGTGTTGGAAGCCAGTGCGTGGAAGTAGAGGTAGCGGTCCCGACCCTGTCTATACGGTGACAGTGACATACCTAGTACACCGTCCATCAGGTCAAAACTCTCACCTGAAATAATATAAAAAACAGATGGGTAAATAAAGGTATCAAGATATCAGTTTCATCATGGTCAAATAAGTTGTTATACATTGGTGAAACCGCGGGGCGAAAACTATGAAGTATAATACTATTAGTATTGTTAATATTTATAATATTTACTAATAGTAGTTATTACAAAAAAGTTAAACTATGTAACAAAATTATTATATTTTCTTTGTTGCTCCTATTTCTAAAATTATAGCAAAATTGCACAGTACAATTGAATTATAGTTACAGAGCAAGAAAATTAAGACTGAAAACTCAGTGCGTGAGGATTTTCTGTAACCGAAGGAGTAAATTATGTTTGTGCGTGGATAATTGTATCAGATAAGAATGATCACGTAAATAATGTACCTTTAGGTGCAGTATACCTATATAGGTAGAATTCACATTAAATCATGGATGATAAAATCTAATGTTATAAAGAGGAAAAGTTTCTAAGTTGGATGTAGGAGGTAATCTTCGGAACTACTGGTTTGATTCTGAAAATTCTTTCAGAAAGTTACATTATTTCCGAATGCTGCATTTCATGCCAGGAAGCGCGGAACCGCATTGGACAGCTATTAAATTAATAAAATAGTGAGTTAGTATTTACCATCAATAGTGAAAGTGCCATGTGAAGGGAAAGGGAAGAACAACCGGTGTGTGACCCTCCAGGAGCGGTTGCGAGCGACATCCACAACCAACAAACCGAAGCCGGACACATCCGCTACGTACACGTACGTGTCTGCGCAGTCGCCTGGACTGCTTCCTCGGACATCTACCACCTGATATTGTTAAGTTTAAGTATTAATTTCAAAAAAAGATAAATATAAATGCTGGTGCTCACTAAACTAATCAAGTAACCTATATAGTACCTATCTAAAGTCTGTTGCATATACAATTATTGCTGGAGGTGATCTTAGATAGAGCTGCGTTTTATCTGATGCAATTAGATGCAATACAAGGAATTCACTAGTTCAGCTATAAGTTGCGCAATCTTTGAAAAATAATCAGGTGAGTTCAACATTGTATTTAAATAAATAATTACTAGTATTTAGAATTGCAAATACATAACAAACATTATATGTAAACGTCGCTGATTTAGTTATTTGCTTTAACGGTAAAGCTAACTGGAGGTACGTGAGATCAGCGTCACCTCAACAAATAAACCAAATGGCTTTTACACGTACTCTATGAGGAAAAATACTCACAGGTGTGATAAATAAAGATGTGGCTATGTAGTGAGATGGATTGACTTTATGTCTGTAGATAAGCTGGTCCGTGGATAGGTCGAATGCGAGCAGCTGAGGCGGGCATACCTGTACTTCTCCAATTTTACCAGCATCTAATACCCAGAGTCGATTGCATTCGTCTATCTGAAAGTTTAAATAGACTATTATGGCATTGTTTTTATCACCATGCGACATAACCTTTTTTATTATTACTTGTTCACAATAGGATTGGTCCTATTGTGTGTTAACTTAAATAAGTAATAATAAAAACCACGATCCTTTCTCGATAGGCAATTCTATATCCAAATATAGAATTGCCTATCAAGAAAGGATCGTGGTCATCTCTTGAAGAACTCTTGGTAAAAAATCAATAATAATTAATCATAATTAATTAATTCTTGTTGCAAATTAGGTACATAGAAGGTATAATTTTATTGTTTTGTCCATCCTACAGTTTGCATCATACGGAAAAATTATAGCGTTGAAGATCCTGAGCTATAAGTTGATTATCGAGCCAAGTCAAGGTGCTATTGCAATATCAGAGGATGCTTCATAGATAAATCAAGGCTTGTAAATACCTACTCGTTATTCTTTAGTATCTATTAGGTTTTTAATACATTAGTACCTGTATATGCAAAGGCCTATATTTGAATGAATAAATATATATCATTTCACCAAAAAACGCCTAGGTTTATCAGCTTTCTCAACAACTTATTTTTTTATGTTGGATTTTTTTACATTATTTTTATGTGAGATTATATAAATTTGAGTCCACGGGAGAAACATAATTATTATGGTTAAATCAGTGTCGCAATGTGAGATACAAAAAGAACATTCAAGCAAATTACTGTATATTCAGTTGTTTATAAATCAATCATCAATCAATCAATATATATAAAAATCAATGACACTTTTCGTTGCAATTTTATAACTCAAGAACAGGCTCACCTATCCAAACCAAATGTTTAGGCTTTGTTCGGACTATTTAGTAGATGGTTTATGTGAAGTTTGCACAAAATCGGTCGAGCGGTTCTTCATTTATCATATTTTTATTATTTCACTTTATACGTAGCGAAGGACGTACCAGGCCGCTAGTACCTTATCAGCATTTTTTTCAGCATTTTTTTATCATTTCAAACGAAATATGATGTTTTATTTAAACGAGATGTTTTAATTTAAATAATGAATATTAAATACTCATATTTGTTTTTATGGTGCTTAAAATTTTCAGATTATTATAAACTTAATTTAATCAAAATATACTCATTAAAAGTCAGTAGGTACCTATGACAATAAAAAGTAGAGACTGTGCACAGTCTTTGGCCCTTGGTTAATATTTTTTTACTATATTTATGGTGGCCGTATGTACCGTTAGTTATAGTTGACACCCCGATAGATTTATTTTGATAGAGCAATATACGTGAATATATAATATCTATAATATACGATTCAATATCGTTTATTTATAAATTCATACATTATTTGAATTATAGTATTAGGCAATCCACGCCCAGTTGAAAAATTCCAGCCATCAAGGCAAGTAGAAAAACCCTCCTTGTGTTGGAAGACGACGTATTTCTTTTCAATTTGAATTTAGCCAGAACTAAAATAAACGCCTACGAGATTGTCAAGAATAAACACTTACAGCAATTCTAAATACGGAAGTAAGTCCATCGCAGTTGCTGCCTTGGTTGTCATGCCAGGAGTAGTCGGGGTATGGGGTAACGCGCCCCTGGTCGTCTACTATGCCCAGTGTTGCTGGTCTCCCTTCATCAAAGCGTGGGATTGTAATGAAGATCCGGGAGGGAAGTTGACCTGAAAAGCAACGTAATATTTGCAATAATAATCACACAACAGCACAAAAGGCATTTTGTGCTGTTGTGTGATTGAAAGATAATGAAAGAAAAAACCCAAGGGCCGATTCTAGCGTCTTCGACATCGACGTCGCATTCGACATTTGGCCACTACTTTGTGATTTGGCTAAAAATATGGCGGACATTTGTCAAAAGGTATAGAAGTTTTAAATATCTTTCAAGCAATGTAGATGTGTGTCATCGATGTCGAGTGGCTGTCAGCACATAAGAGTCCGGAACTAGTTTCATTAAATTGCTAATTTTCCTGTGGTTTTAGGATGACTGCAGAGCATAGAAATACTAAGGAAGACCTGTCAAAGTCGCCAAACTACAGGCATAGCGCATTAACTGAGTAGATTCCTGCGGTAGTGGAGCGCTGCGTACGGGATATGTGCCGTATAATAATAATAAATAATATGATACATTTTTAATTATTTTTTGCCATTTGACGCAATGAATTAGTAATCCAATAAATGAAATATTGATTAAGCCACAGTGCGTAGCGATTCGCAGGTATGTCCGTCCATATAATTAATCAGGAATGGTACAATTTTACAAAAAACATTAATAATTTGTGAAAATCCGTGATTTATAGGTTGCTAACAGTAGGAAGTTCAGTAAAATTTGACATTTCTAGGACCCACGCTATAATAGCGCTTCCCGCGGATAATTATGATCCCTTGACTTGCGGTTAAAAAATAACAATTGATTTCTATTGTTTTCCTCGCCCGCGCGGATCGACAAACAAGCGCGTTAGCCATAAAAAAAATGGGTGTTCCGAATCCAGGCGAGCCGTACCTACCTATGCTTGTTTGGTAACTTAGGAGTATAAAAATCGTATCTCACCTTGTCTATGATGCACGTCAACATCAATAGGAACTGAATTTCCAGGTACAAAGTATCGATTGGTGATGGCAGCCTGCCGCGCATCTTCACTCGGAAACGTGAACTCCAATTCAGCCCATTGCCTCACGACGCGTAAGTCAGTCTTCGCTCCGAGCCCTGGCCAACAGCACGCCAGGCAGTATGACAGCAGGAAAAACCTCTCCATCCCGTATGACATCTCCAACTTAAACGTGTCCAGCAGCTGTGGATCTGAGGAATACCGAGTAAAATCTATCATATTTATCGATTCTAAGTCATTCGTTTGGATTCGAACAACCATAATTATTATCTAAATCTAATGACGACACGATCTTTCGAAGACATTTCGATGATATCAACTAATCAACATCGTAAGTGACCAGATCCAGTTTCTTTGACAAATGTCACACTTTGGTAGCACCGACACCATACAACAATCCTATATAGGTACTTTTTGTTCGAGGTCGATACTATTTCTTCTTTTTTAGCAGTTCTTTATTAGGCGTAAAATTCAATTTAATTAAATTACCGTATTGACTGAGCAGCAGTCCACAGAGTCCATACTGATCTTGATTAATTGGAAACATTTTTGCTCGTTTCAATTAACTTTACACTTAGTTTTTATTTATTATAAAGTACTTAATCACATTTAGGTGGCACAATTTTTCACTGTAGTTCATTATAATATATCGCATTTAGTTTCACATTACGTACTTAGGTTTCACTCACATGCCATCGCGACAACGTCTCGACTAGAAGATGAAAAAGAAACTCTCGACAGATACCGGCTTTTCGGACTCCACCCGTGTAAACGGGTAATCACAAACAGTAAATATTTAATAGACTATGTGATCATTAAAATTTTAGAATCGTAAATACTTAGGATTCATTCTTTGAATATTATGTAATATTTAAGGTATTTAAACCGGTTATTTGCTACTCAGTAAAATATATTGTTATAAATTATATTCGTAATCCCTTAATACCACAATCGCACTATGGCTATATTGATGTGGTCGAAAGTGGTAAGTACACAAAGCCTCAAGAGGTAGGTACTGACTCTCAAGTACTGTTACTCGAACATATCGATAGTAGCTTGACCATCACGAGATTCGACGTCACTGAACTATAATCGCCTTAAACGATTAAAGGAACAAAATATTTTTTATATAAAATTCACTTGACACAACTCTAAATGTTTCAACACAATCACAGTTCGTTCGGCAATGGCGATTAAATGATGGTTACCATTACCTACCTATATATAGCTAGTACCTCTACAAATTTAAATATATAATTATATCACTTGTTTGGTAAACCACAAATAAGAGTACAACGACCTTTTGACTCTGCAATGACATACCAGAAAACAATAATGTTGCTTTAAATGACCATTAAAATTACTGGCCGTAACGTAGTTTATGAGGATTCTTAAAGGTATTCTATTCAACAATGCTATGATTACTATAACCTCAGAGTATATAAATACTGCTATAACTGTTCCCTGCTCTCCCAATGAGCTTTACCTACATTTGAACATATTAATTAATAATTTACTAATTTAAGTAATAATGTTAAATACCTCAATATTACAATTAATAATTTATTATACTTAGTTAATAGTTTACATATAATTTTATGGCGTTTTATTTTTTATTAATACGTGTTAAAAATAATAAAATAAAATCTCACTTTTTAAATTTTGTTTAGTACCGACAAAAATTAAAAGACATTAAATAAACTATTTTTAGATATAGATTAATAAATTAGTTTTAATTGTTAAACATTGTAGTAACTAATACCCGTCTGAAACAGAAAACTCGATAATGATAACTGTTAGCAAAATTATCAACATCAACTGAACTGAAATGCATAAAAAGTTGTTTTATAAACAGTATTATAAGGAAAAACTTGAATATTTTCTTTAATGCCTAATTATTGCATTGTTTTGTATAAGAAAACGATTATTGCAATAAGTTCCTCATAATTAATTATTACAAATAGCTTAGTAGGTACTTAATGGTTTTCCATTTAACGACAACATTAGCAAAACCGTGGAAAATATTTATATATGATACTTATATACATTTAATTTCTTCTACGAAGCACGTTTATATATAACTTACTCTTAAGCTTAATTAGCCTTAGATCTTGTTTTTTTTATTTATTTCATCTAAAATCTTTCTGATGATGGTATCAATTTCGGAAATTTTCGAAATTTTGTAAATATACATTTATTATGTTATGAATATGAAAATAGAAAAAAAAAATATTTATTGAAGTCTAGCTATTACCGCGGCTATAATACTAGGGGATAATGTTGCTACTTATGAGTGGAAAAAAAAAAAAAAACAACCGGTATATGCAGAAATTTGCCCGTTTAAACAAACAAAAACTTTTCCGCTTTGTTATATTAGTATAGATTATTATAATTAAATAATAGACTTGATATATTACTGTAGATAAACAAAAAAGGGTAATAGAGTATGGTAACAGAGTAGCATTTTAATTTATTGATTGTAGTTAAATACCTAATTGTAACAAAGCTTTATGGTATGAGTAACATGCTGTTCTTCACAACACATCATATCATTCAATACATTTTTCAGTAGAATACACACACAACCTTAGGTGCGTCTAAGAAACTATTCAAGATCTTATTATTATTGTGTTGCGTTTTGAAATAAATAATACACAAAAACAATACAGTCCGACACAATTGATCGGCGATGAGCCGACAATTCGATGACGTGTTCAGTCAAACGAGTACTACGTCGAACCATGAACATGCCATTGACCTTGGTGCTTTATCTATCGTATAATATTATACCTATCTATATAAAACATTGATTTATATGACAATCATATTAAAAATTATTTTGAGGACAGAAATTAAAATGCCAACAAAAAGTATATATACCTACCTAGAATCTAAATAGATAGACACATGTAAATCTATAATCCCCTAAAGCTTCTTAATGAATAAAATAAACTAATAACAATTTGCGAAATATTGAGTTACAAGAACAAGAAACATAACGAATATTTAGTTGAAGTATCGAATTACAAAATTTTTGCAAATCTCAGACCACCAGCATTGATGAAACCCATCAAAATTTAATTGCAACATAAATAGCAATTATTACATGAGTTTTTATGAAGTTCATAAAAACACAAAAACCGGTTTTGTAAACTATACTGCGATAACCGTTTAAACTTCTAGCAAAAAACGGTGACTGCGACGCATACCTGAATAAGTCATCCCGTAGAGGCGAGCACGATTCGCCTTTTTCAATCGTATGTAAGATTCCACATTTTCATCGGCAAACTTTTCACAAAACTTTAATCTTTTCTGATACATAACTTCAAAATACTAATGCACAAAACAAGTCCACAAACTTTCAACGTTCAATCTCGTTCAACAGGAAATAATAAGAACAATGAATTGAGTATTATGGTGCAGTGATCACTGTGAACTACGAAGGTTGGAAGACGGTAATTCCTTGCGACATTAAACAAATGCGGTGCAATTCTTTACAAATAACCGCGTTACAATTTGTAGCCTATTGTAGGGCTGTCAGCCGACAGCTGATTAATACCACCAATCACACTAGGTATACTTGATTTGTTAATCATATAATAACATAATATAACCATTAAAACCTTATAATAATAGATATACAACAAAAATGTAATAGATCAATTTTGCGAAAAAAATATAGTACCCATAGATTACCCTCGTAACAACCCTATTAACAAAAGTGCAAAAAAATGAGACGGTTTTACACACATTAGACTCGGTGAGCATTATTAAGTCCCACCGGCGGCGATTAGCGAGGAGCGAGCCGAACTAGAACCTTAACAAAACAAATAGAAGCGAGATATTCGTAGTTGTGTAGATCTGAGCGAATTTCGCTCAGAGAGTGTACCGCTAAGAGATCATCGCCGAGCGGTTTTTTCTTTTCTAGCTTTTTGTGGCGGATGCAGAATGTCAGTTTGGTCGGAGCTAGGGATGGGCAGGGAAAGAAAAATATTGGGAAGAAAAGAAAAATACGGGAAAATACGGAAAAGAATGGAAAAATACGGGAAAATTCCCAAACGGCGGGAAAATACTCAAATGGCTTTATGTTCCTCAAAAAACATATTTGTTGATGCTTTTGATTGTTATTTTAATCATACTCGCTGTTGTATGTACCTACATCACCTACGCGTGGACCTACGCGGACCTTGGAGGAAGTTATCACACATTTTTTTATACTACCTAGGTAGCAAACAAGCATACGGCCCGCCTGTTGGTAAGCGGTTACCGTATCCTATGGACGCTTGCAACACCTCCCTCGGGACCCGAGACGGGCTATATAAGCGTCGTACATGTGCACGTGCTCTTTCTGCACGAGACCGTCTGTCCGACTGTCCACTGACTGTCCACCACAACCCTTACACACCAAAACGTCGCTTTTTTTAAAAACAACGCAAAAAAAAAAAAAAATGTTTTTTATTGTATGATATGAGTATGACCCTAATAGAAATCATGTTAAATGTTATTCAAACGATTTGGTAAAGGTATTTCTCGCTATATACGCAAAATCTACTAAATATGACCATTTGAGTATTTTCCCACCCAATGGGAAAATTCCCGGGTTCTTTCCCACTAAATTGGAAATTTACTCGAAGTTGGGTTTATTCCCGGGAAGAAACCCAACCCTAGTCGGAGCTGAGGGACTTGACCCAACTGAGGAAAGCCTTTATCGAGGTTTATCAGGACTCATATCCTTTTAGGGCCCCTTATAACCCCCCCTAGATCCGCTACTCTATCAGTTACACAGCCGTATTATACGGCAGCTGTACACAACGACATTTTTTGAACGAGAAAATATTCGATAGTTTATCGCTTATAATCTTCGACGGTGGGACAAGTACTTAAGTCAATTGCGTAGTAGGTGTGCAAAACGAAGTGAAAATACGATTATTTTTTAGCACTACAATCGTTCAAAACTAAGTTTTTAAAAATAGGTAACTTATTATTATTATAAGTGTAGTGTAATTGTTTACATGATTAATCTTATATAAGTGTAGTGTAATTGTTTACATGATTAATCTTAAACAATTTTTTTACATAGTATTACCTCAGAGTATATAAATACTACCTACAAGTATTACATAATTTTTCTTAATATTTTTTGTCATTGTAGTACCATTTCGTAATTAAATAACATACAAACAACTTATACCTCCATATTAGGTTTAGATAACATCGATTTTCTAAAACTAATAGATACGGATAAGCTTTATTATTAGGAAAAGTCGCAAAGGTATGTTCTTATATTAGTATTCTTGTACATTAGCTAAAGCTGTACATTTCCAGTATAAGGTGAACTCTTATGGTACGGTAATCCTATACAATGCGAGATCAACTTATACTAGAAAAGTATAGCTTGATGTGTAGCCGTGTGTACCTACTTCAATCAACTTGAAAAATATTGATGTCTACAGTGATCTTGGAGCACATAACCGTGTACGGAATAATATTTCGTGCATCTGATAATCGATTAATGAGAAATTGACCAAACTTAACGGAACTATAATAATAGCATGGAGTAAATAATATACTGATAATAGTATCTAATAATCTAACATTAGGTATAATTTTACTTTGCCGCAAAAAGTGAAATTAATTTTACATGAATCATAATAACGTGACCGTACCTAAAACCAGTGAAATTATCATTTCGTATTACATCTTTAATAAAAGCCTACACCATTAAAAATTATATTGAACTCATGAAATTTTAAATATAACTATAAAATAGAAATAATTTGTTTATGAGATTTTTTTAAAGTGGAACGTTTTAGATATCTGATATTCAGCGTAACGCTTTTTTTAGTAGAGGGCTTTCTAAACAGTAATTACCCGCTAAAGAAAAGTTAACCTGTCTATAAGAAATATTTGTCGATTTTTCCGGTGGTTGGCTTCAACGAGCGATTAGCCATAATGAGCTGGAAAAGCTTAACTCAACCGTGATTCCGTACAAAATATTATCTATGGTCCTATAACGAATGACACTATTAAATTTTAATAATGAAATTAGGATTCAGATATGATTCAGATTGATACAATTTTGATTTGAAATTATAAAGAAACAAGAAAAAAAACCATCATAAGATTGAAGATACATTGCACTCCTGCCCATTACATACTTAAATCACGCTTGTTGTTAGTTGTAACATAGATAACACGGTAAAAAACAAATTGAAGCAGCTAGATTTGCTATTTTTTATTTAGCATAATGTTCACGGTACATTTGGTAAGCACCGACTTCATATTAGTATTCTAAATATGCTTTAGGGATATACCCAGTTTTTGTGATGAGATTATATTTTGAACACAATAGGTAACCATTTTTGAATTAGTTTTCGATATCGAGTAATGACCTGCGCTATTCTTCTTAATACCCCTTGCACGTAGAACCCATGTGAGGCTTTTATGTCGGAAGCGCAGGAGACAGCTAGTACAGAATAAAACTTTGGATACTTATCATGTAGTCAAAAAAGTATCCATGGATACATTATAATTATCCCTCGAAAACGCGAGTTAAACCGCGATAGCACGATATATAGCATAGATCTTATCTTATCTTGTGCAGGGGCCGAGATATAACTCGGACACTTCGACCCATTGGGATCTATTGTGGTCCCCTAGATAACTTACTCGTCCCCAGTCTCGTTGAAAACTCTTTTCATGAGTTTTACAACGAGGCTAGGAGATATAAGTCTTCTGGTTTTGGATATCCGATCCCTAGGAGACTCATTCGCTTACCAGCCAGTGCATCGCATGTGCACAACAGGTGCTCCATGCGTTCCGTATGTTCCCCACACAACCTACACATGGGTGTTGCAGTCAGACCCATCTTCATGAGCATGTCGTTGGTTCCAAAGTGCCCAGTAAAGGCCCCAAGCAGGTAGCGGATTTGCCCCCTGCTCATATTCCAAATGCATTCCCGGGCTTTGAAAGTAGAGCCTAGGAATTTCTTGGAGTGTTGTAGATCGGTGTTAGACAGCCAATGTGTCCGTTGTCTGTAATCTGCAAACTCCCTAAATGTGGCTTTTACGAGACACGTCGAAATGCCTACACATGGTTCTGGACCCACAAAATCATTTGCTGAGCCCTCTCTTGCCAGTTCATCTGCCACTTCGTTACCATGAATTCCTTTATACCCAGCATAGATACGATAGCAGTGTATTCGATAGTCTATCGTATATAGCATAGATACGATAGTCTATCGTATCTATGCTATATATCGTCCAGCTAGGGTTGGGTTTCTTCCCGGGAATAAACCCAACTTCGAGTAAATTTCCAATTTAGTGGGAAAGAACCCGGGAATTTTCCCATTGGGTGGGAAAATACTCAAATGGTCATATTTAGTAGATTTTGCGTATATAGCGAGAAATACCTTTACCAAATCGTTTGAATAACATTTAACATGATTTCTATTAGGGTCATACTCATATCATACAATAAAAAACATTTTTTTTTTTTTTTGCGTTGTTTTTAAAAAAAGCGACGTTTTGGTGTGTAAGGGTTGTGGTGGACAGTCAGTGGACAGTCGGACAGACGGTCTCGTGCAGAAAGAGCACGTGCACATGTACGACGCTTATATAGCCCGTCTCGGGTCCCGAGGGAGGTGTTGCAAGCGTCCATAGGATACGGTAACCGCTTACCAACAGGCGGGCCGTATGCTTGTTTGCTACCTAGGTAGTATAAAAAAATGTGTGATAACTTCCTCCAAGGTCCGCGTAGGTCCACGCGTAGGTGATGTAGGTACATACAACAGCGAGTATGATTAAAATAACAATCAAAAGCATCAACAAATATGTTTTTTGAGGAACATAAAGCCATTTGAGTATTTTCCCGCCGTTTGGGAATTTTCCCGTATTTTTCCATTCTTTTCCGTATTTTCCCGTATTTTTCTTTTCTTCCCAATATTTTTCTTTCCCTGCCCATCCCTACGTCCAGCTATTGCATATTAGCTATTTTTAGAGATATTTAATAGGATAATCTTACTCTAATTTGAATAGCTCTTAGAAACAGTAATAGTACTTCGGTATGTATTGGAGGTTTGAACATTATTAGGATTTGATAATGATAAAACGTTAGATCAATAGGGAATGCGGGTATAACCGCAGGGCGGAACCAGCAGCAGACGCAGGGTTGCTGTCTTTCTGGATATTTAGGTTTTTTTTTACAAAATTTTTATGAAAATCGCTGTCCCCCATAATTGCTAGGTTTGGTTTTTCATTGACTCATATCCATCATCCATGGATGTGTGTCAATAGTTCGTCGCACTTTCTTGCTATAAAAAAAAAAGTCCGAAGATTTCAAAACGAATTGATAAACTTTTTTTATGAAGGCACTGCGCTTGTCCGCAAAATTAACCCACCTATAAAGAGTGATAAATTGGTTGGAAAATGCTTCACCTATTCACTCTAGTTCTGAAGTTGGGAAATACAGACTGACCATTAATTTCCTGCTAGTTTTAAGTATACATAACAGAAATAACTAAAAATAAACCGACCTTAACCCTTAACTGGGTTTGCATTAAAGGCCGATTGTTTGCCGAATCGCTAGATAAAGTTTTTCTCTGATAAGTCTATACTTTATTATTATATACTTTATTATTATTAATTAATATAATAAAGCGGAAGAGTTTTTTTGTTTGTTTGTTTAAACGTGCTAATCTCGGGAAGTACCACTCGGATTCGAAAAATTATTTCACTAATAGGAAGCTACAGTATCCCCGAGTATTATAGGCTACTTTATATCACGGGAACATGGGTGAAACCGCGCGAGACAGCTAGTATAATATAATAAAGCGGAAGAGTTTTTTGTTAGTTTGTTTGTTTAAACGGGCTAATCTTTGGAACTAACAATCAGACTCGAAAAATTCTTTCACTAATAGGAAGCTACATTATCCCCGAGTACTATAGGCTACTTAATATCCTGGGAACGCGAGTGAAACCGCGGGGAACAGCTAGTCGCTAGATAAAGTTATTTCTCTGATAAGTCTGTTCATATTTTACAGCCAGATACCGCTTTTCTGGCCAATGAAAAATGAACCCCATGAATGGGCTCAGTCAAACATCTTTGATACATAACATAATATCAACGGCTAAATAAAAAATTGGTAGATTTTTTTTCTGTAGAACAAGTTTATTTGTATGCTTAAACGTAAACCTATCCATAATATTAAAAAAACATTAGCTGGTGTAATATTATCATAATCATTGACGGCGGTGTACACGTGCTGCTGCTGACTCACGTGGTCTGCCTCACTAATGTGCATTATTGGATCACAAGAAACGTGTGACAACTTCTTTGTCAACAAGACCTTACGACTCTTCAAATAACACAGACAAGTGTCATTATGATTTTCCGTTATATACCTTTATATTGTTCAAATCCTGTTTAAAAACTACTCTGGGAGAGCTGCTCTCAAATACACAAGGGTATATTTCTCTATGGTTAGGACTTTCCCATTCTCACCTTCAGTATTATATGCGTTTTGGACTGAATGAAATTACATCATTGCTGTACATTTCTAAGCTGATCTATGTGAACTAGGTAGTTTATTTTAATTATATTATTTATTACATAATTTCAAAGTAGATATATTTATGTACCTGCGTACCCGAAGGATAAATTTTTAACCAGAATAAAATTAAGTTATAAAATTTGTGAGATGAGATGTGCCTAAGTATTACCTTTCTCACCAACTTTACCATTTTCTTTCATAAGGAAAGGTACGATACAAAAAAACTGGCAAATGATCTATGAACAACATAAATATTATATACCAAAAATACAAAAAGTGAAAATAAAATAACAACGTTGGTATTTGAATAAAAAAACCTTTTTAACGCATACCATCAAACACCTCACGTGTCTACCAAAAACTCGATTTTAGGATATTGTACCTACTGAGCAACTTACATGATAAAACATGATAACGTGGTTTAAAAACATACCTCAAAACAACGGCGCGTTCGGTGTCTCACACAAATATTTTATGTAGCGACCTAATATCAATTGTATATATTTATTATAAAAAATATATACGAGTGTCCCTCGCGGGAGACAAACGTGGACTATGTTTGTTTGACCCGGAAGGCGAGCCGAGAGAGAGACATCTTCATCCGGCAATATTTATACGGTGCCCCTAAACACGCCTCATAGTAGTCATAGTACACGCGTAAAGTCAAGCCTTCCCTCAATGACGTCACTTTAAGTTAATACCTAGCATTTTCCTGCCGTATTTTCAATAAGATAGATTTATTTATTCAATATGTTATAGATTATGTTATGAAATTAAGCTTGTTTTGAAGAGAGTAATTGCTGAGTTTATCGCTTGCTCTTCTTATCTAGAGTTGCCATCCGTCCTGGTTTCCCGGATTTTCCGTAATTTACGGGGTTTAAAAGTTAAAAACTCAACAATTAAAACTATATTTTATTTTACTGAGTAACGTAAAAAAATACTGTTGACATTTCCGGGTTCTTTGCTCAAAATTACGGGGTTTCCACGTTTCATGTCTTGGTTGCTAGATTTTAGAAGGCAACCCTATTCTCAGCAATTACAACCTTCCGAACCGATATTAGAGTATTAGGGAAAATTTGAATGTTTACCATTTTCCAGAACTTTAATTGTGCAGTATCTCCAGTAGAATTGATTATAATATTATTTTGCACCAAAACCGATCTTCTCTGGTGAAATTGTAACATGACAAGCAAATTTTAAAATGCATTTATTTATATTATGTTGTAGTAGTAAATATTCTTTGCTATAACATACCTATACTTAATTTTCGCCTAAAAATCTTTTTAGTCTAAATACAGGACCATATTAAGTAGTTGTCATCTGACCGTTCACGTTCAAAGCAGAGGAATATTTGGATGTTTAAGATATAAATAAGTCACGCGAAGTATTTTTTACATAGCTGCGGATTATGAATGCTGTCACAAGTCACAATAACAACAATTTTCTGTGATAAAAAAATTAAGAAACGCGATACAGTCATCGAACGACCGGATGAGTAAATACCAAATAATTGATTTAAATTTTGGTCAGGTCGATATCAACATGAACCAGTGTAGTTTATGTTGATCATAAGGTATATATTATCGAAAGTAGTGAATCGACTGGACGTGTATCTTAAGAGATTGGGAAACCCCATCTTAAAATTTCACGAAAGTATTGTAAACAGAGGTTTAAAGCAAACAGCAAATAAAGTTACCCAAAAGTATTTTTAAGGGTTCCGCACCCAATAGGTGCCAACGGGACCCTATTGCTTATACCTCCGCTGTTCGTCCTTCCCTCCGTCTGTCTGTTAGTGGTATGTATCTTAAGAACGGTAATAGGTAGACAGTTAAAATTTTCACAGTATGTGTATTTTTCTTGCCGCTATTACAGCAAATAATAAAATGATATAAATTTGAAAATTAGAGGGCCATAATAATTTTTAATACAAGAAATACCTTTACGGAACCCTTCGTGTTTGAGTCCGAATAACACTTGGTCGTTTTGTTTGTGAATGTGTTCAATTAGTACGGTGTGTGTGTGAGATTGGGAAAACCCATCTTTCAATTTCCAAAAAGTATTTTAAACTTCTTTATCATTTTAAGCAAACAACAAATGTTTATTTTGTGGTCAGTTGGTTTGGTTTGGTAAACCACACTTATGTTTATCGTGCTGGTTTATTCAAGTATGTGAATGTACTTAGTGCAAGTAAAGAATAGATGAAGAGCCGTAGTAATTTTATAATGAAAATAACTGTAAATGCCATCATTCTGTACAACATATACTTAGAGATGATTCAAATAATAAAATGTAAATTTCAAAAAATCGCTTTAAAAAGTTACAAAAAAGTTAAGTTATTTCATACTTTTAGTTTATCGTTATTTATTATTATCGTTAGTCGTTTTTTTATTTTATTTTTTCCAAATTTTTAGTTTTACTTACATGCGCTAGAATTTGACCAAAATTTTGAGGAGTTTTCCCTTTGATTGTTCCCATACCCGTAGCTCGAATCAATAAGCCAGGCCGTCACATGTATTACTTACTCCATATCTTGAAAACGACTGAACCGATTCTTATGAAATATCACTTTTCCCTATAGCCAATAAAAAAGAATAGTCACAATCCGATTAACATTTTCGGAGACATATCATATATACATACACCTATAACATTTTGTTTATTATTGGAAGCCCTAATAGATTATCATATGTGAATATACACACAATTATTATTTTTTACAGCGATGCGCTGTCAAACTATTTTACCCGTTTAAATTAAGAATGCTTCGTCTACACACATATCACTTGTAGTGAGGTACAAACCGAGATTATACTAATCATAAAACTGTGCGGTAATGTAAATAAAAAAGCACTAGTGCATATAATAAGCTGCAAAAAACGGTGCAATAAATGTCACTTTACGAGCGAGTGTGTTTAAAAAAGTATTATTGCATTTTAAGTATTATTGCATGTCATGATTAAAACAAAGATTCTCTTATAAAATTTCAGATTTCATGAATAGATTTTCTTACACAACATAAACTTATTTTTGTCACTTATTATCACTTACATACTTATTTTAAAACTTAATACTTCAAACTAACCAATATAGGTTCACTCTCAGTTCACAATGACTGTTTACTACTGGAGAATGACATGGAGACAGATAATCAACAAAGACCGGATGGAAATCTCTCCAACCACCACCAAATTACAATAGAAAATGTAACATGCAGATTCATGTTTTGACATTTTGACATCGATTTTATAGACTGAATTTCGTAACTTCGAAATTCCAAACACCGATCGAGTGTAGTGCGAATGTTCATTAGTTCAAAATACGTTTATTGGAATGTATGCGGGCCATTCGTATCGTTGATGATCCACAACTTACTCGCAGCTAGAACCTAGCCTTCGGAGAGACAAGCACACTCTATGTGTCCTACGGGCTTTCTAATGGGGAGCTCCAAGAAACTTTTTGACCTGGTGCCATCGTCATCATACTGTAATTGCGCCGCTCATCAACGATGCGCTGAAATCATACAAATATCCTCGAGCCATCTTATTCATCCAAGCAAATATTCAGACAGACGTTTCTATAGCGTACCATTGGGATGTGGGATAAGCTACGGGGCCAAAGTGCGACGTAAAGATTCTTAAAAAAGGTCTTCAACGTCGAAAATCCCCGAAGTCGAAAATTTTTAAATTGCTATTGTAAAAGTTCGTAGGCGGTGACCACAATACCATCAAGTCTGCCTGTTCGTCAACCTGTTAAAACAAAACAAAAATTGCGATAAACTTTGCTGCGCAACCAATAATAACATATGGTAAAAAAAAAGAAGCCGTAATTCCTATCACCGAGGAAAAAGTATTTCCAGTCTATTCATTTTAGATAAGTTAATCATCGCTGTCGTAAAATTGTATTCTTATTATTTCCTTTTAAAGTATAATTACGTACTTATAGCAAAAATTACAACAGGCATTAAGTATGAAAATATATGTAACAAGGAAGGCCCTTCCAAATACGTAGATTGATTTAATGCGACATGGCATGCTTCGATTATGTTGCCAATGGCATGCTTCGTGTGAAATCAGGGGAGAAAAACAATGTTGTTAACTAGCTTACGCCCCGCTGTTTTTCCCACTTTCTGGGCTCCGTATGTCCTATTCCAAGACCTAAATGTAACAATGGACCAAATTTCATGAAAATCCATTCAAACGTTACTGAGCTGAGAGGTAATAATCATATTATACAGGGCGTCTCACGGCTATGCCACATGGAGGGAAAGTACCTTATATATTGAAGATGGAACAAAAGATGACATTATTTTAATTTAAAAAACAATTTAAACTGCATTCATAGATTTTTAAATAGTTACATGGTTACATTTGATAAATTGATAAATTTTGTATTAAAAATGTTAAAATTCATGGTTTTCCTTTTATTTCTGAGACTATGTTATTTAGCTAAAAATAATCCTTATGATGAAGCCTTTTGATCGGTATGATAAAATTATGTTTCTCATGTAACGGGTTCGTTTCCCGGTTCAACCATGTAACTATTTAAAAATCTATGAATACAGATAAAATTGTTTTTAAAATTAAAATAATGGTGTCGATTCTGTTGTAAATCGCACTAAACTAATTTTAGTTACATCTCATCTCTTTCTTACGAACATTATTGAAAAAGGATAGAACATTTTTAAAGCAGTCAAATTAACCTTTGCCGTCTTATTTTGCGTGTATTTAGGCGTTACCGCGATAGATGGCGACTAAATTTATATTGAAAACAAGCATTGGACTAATTTGACAGGACTAAATTTCTTACATCCTTTTCTTATGTTCTTTGTTAGAAAGAGACATAGTGAGATTAAAATTAGTTTAGTTGTAAACAACAGAATCAGGGCCACTTCTTTCAGTAAAATGTTCCATCTACAATATTTAAGGTACGTTCCCTCCATGTGGCATAGCCGTGGGTTGGGACGCCCTGTATACATACAAACTTTCGTGTTTATAATATGATCAGTTCGTTATCAACAGTCATCATCCTTAGAAAAATAAGTAAGGCGTCTTCAGTGTGGGTTTTTGCATTGGCATATTATTATAAAACAAACACATAAACGGGTATGAGGGCAGTCACGAGTTACTACTCACGATCCATTGTTAATAATAGAAGCGTTTTACCTGAAAATAAAACGCATATTAAATACTTACCTTATTTGAAACCTTATATATTGAGAGCGGCCTTCCTTGTTTTCTGCTCTATACTTCCTCCTTTGTCTACCCTAATATTGCCGTCTCGCTCGCACATCTCCCCACCATCCACCCAGGCAGAGCGCGAGCTTGAGCCACGCGCGCTATCTCGTCATTGAGTCGAAATACCAGGCAGAACTAAAAATTAAGGTTTCAAATAAGGTAAGTATTTAATATGCGTTTTATTTTCAGGTAAAACGCTTCTATTAAAACTTGACCGTTATTTGAAACCTTATATATTGAGACGTGTTTGTTATCGCCTGGTGAAAGTGGATGCCAATGTGATTTTATGCTTGTAGCATAAAGTTATTTGTGACACAGGTAAGTACCTGTGATTTCTCCAGTATAGGTCATACGCGTACAGACTTCTGTGTGAGTCTGAAGGTATCGTGAGAGAGAATAGGTATCAAAAAATACTAAGATGTGCGAGGTACTGTAATTTTATTTATGAAGTACAAACGAAAATATGTAGGTGTGCAAATATTATGGTATGTAAACATGCAACAAAGATCTTAATCAAATCATTGATGAGTATAAAAACATGTATCGTATATGATTGAAAAGCAACATTCAAGTATTTAATTAATCATGCGAAGATAATATAATCCCGCGATTAGTGGCTTATTATCAGCTATTTAACTGTCTGAAAGGATTGCAGATCTCTAATGGGCATGTGACCAGATTTAGTGGATCTGAACTGATTATGCCAGCACCAGCGATGAAATATTCTATTTCGCACCCTGTTAAAGATGTAGCAGGTTTTCTCAATAGTTGGTGCATTTTGCTGTGTTACGTCTATCGTATAAAAGGTGAATACAATCTGTACACACAGTAACGGATAGCTTAATGTTTTGCTATAGTCTATGTACCGACATTATTATTCTCCGACACGTGTAGGTACATCATATATTATAATAAAAACGTTAATTACATACAGTACATTTTTACTTTCATGTGGTATTTTGTTATAATCACCAGCAATATTACTGCATAAACATTAACCAGAAATATAAGTTCTAAAGTCCGATCAAAAGTAACATCATTACTTTTACCTGTTCTAAAACTGGACAGTGACGTCATGTAGGTAAAAGGCTATTTAAACAAAGTACAAGGTTGAAGGCAACCTTAACACATTACAAAGTTAAGACAACGCTGTGTCAGTCTGGATATACATAATTCGTTACTTAAATTTTAGATATGTTTCTAAAAATGACACGAGTCAATCGACTATCTATCGTATCAATATATCCAAAATATGTCCAACCCACACATGAGAACTCAAAACTGCATAAATTTGATACCACTGACTTATTCAGCATAATGCACATTCATCTAAGTAGTATAAGAAGCAGGTAGTTAATAACTTTATTAGTACAGGAGTCATTGTGACAAATGGACTACATATGTTTGTTCATTTTATTTCAAACAAGCTACGGTTAGAAGCGATTTTTCAACAAAGATGCCATGATTACAACAAGCGATCCAATACTCATATTTATATAATTCCGGACCATCTTATGGTACCTACTTGGAGGTAGAAAAACCGTCCATGTATCTATCGATAGCGCTGTATTGTGAATGGGGCTGCCAAAATACTGAACTTGAGGTCTGCCCTCAAAAATACTATGAATTACTTACTAAAAGTTTGTTTCGAGCCAATTTAGCTGAGGTAGCCTAGCAGTTTAGAGATTAAACAAAATAGAGGGTAATTTTATACTAGGTGGTAATTCCACGAGTAAGAAAACAAAGGTGCTTTTTTCTTCTTAACACATTTATTCATGCTTTAGTCTAAAGACAAAACTTTCAACTAAGTACATTACATATTATTGTGCAGGTATCCGCTATGTAAGTGCTCCTCTAACAGTAGTTGGTAATCAGTAACAATAGATGAGGATCTAATATATGAAAGAAATTGGAATGTTACATACATCATACATATGACGATGATACGGTTCATCAGATGATTGTCACCTCATTCCGAACATAGGTGACGTTTAATTTAGAATTTGTCGTGCTTTCGAGATAGCGAGGAGTCCTTTGTTATTGCAATGCAAAATTTTCTTGGCTAGACAACTAGGAAACACTTTCCTTAAAACTGCTCGACTGTTTATTGCGTTTACAGGCTTCATCTGATTATATATATCAATAGGAAATGAGATTACGGTTGCAGTTGAGTCAAAAAGTATGCTGACTCTTTTAGGATATTACAAAGCTCGATAAGTTAATTAGACCGATTAGGCTCTAAGGTGATTTTGAAAGAAAATCAATAATATTTCTAGTATTCCATTGAACCCCCAAAAACACTGCGAGGGTGGGTAAATTTGTCAACATAGTGTAAACCTCTGTAGTACAATTTTATTCATTCTTGTTTTAGAATTAAAACATAACGCCTTTGCTAGGCAGGAGAAAGTCATTCAAATAATCGATAATAGGTATTCCTTATTCCCTATATGTTTGTTACCCAATTGGTTAATTAAGCAAAAAACTTTGGCTGAGACAGAAAGGTAGGCAAGTTATCTATGTATAATATTGTTGCCATTATTGGTCATAGATTCGTATGTGGGTCGCACACATTTACTAATGAAAACACGCCTGAGATCTGAATCTTGCACAACCAGTCGGGGTTGAAATAAATCAGCGATACGGTAAACATTTAATCCATAATCACACGTTATGATAGGTCAGTCAGTGAGATTTTTATTATATTCTTTGCATTTTTTAGACACCACTTTTTAGCATCAGCAGACTATGTTCAATGGTGCGGGTATAACTTGATATCTGATACCACAGTACTGAACCAAATGTACAACGGTTACCAACATTACCAACGGTTTTTGGTAAACCAATACGCATCGACCGTGTTTTATATTATTTTCAGTATATAAACCGGGGGTGCTTAGATGTCACCCTGCTGGTGGAATAGAATTTATTGTCCCGCTTTGAAATTATTAAGTGTCAATCTTTAAGTACCTTGCGGGTATGGCAAGACCCCTGCGAGGGTTAAATATATAAGAACAAGTCCGTAAGGGCACCACATCCAAGTCAGGTACTTAAGAGTAACTGTAAGGGTAACATGTTACAGTTGCTTGCCCCTGTGAGATTTGATAATGATGGGAAATATGCGTAGAGGCATCTCAGCATAGGACTTTGCAAATGTACATTTAAAACCAACTATTCCCATGTGGGTGGTTATATTAGAGACTGTGCGACAGAACATTTCATCTCCTGCCCTTGCATCGGTTGATTTAGATGGCGATTGTGAAAAGAGGTACAATATCTAGGTAAAGTACCCTGCGTTGAGGGTATATATTTCGAGTCCCTTTTCCCTACGAGGCAGGGCTAGATTAAAAATCTACTTTGACCTGTTTTCAAAGCAGAATCATTTAATTTTTATTAATTGCTGTGCGTACCACGCTACCTTTTTAATCCTTTCATCATTACTGTGCGTAGAGACACACCATTCAAACATAGTACCCTGCGAGAGTGTATTCTAAGGTCACGCCAAGATTTATATGCGTGAGGCGCGACATTCAAATGACCCTGCGAGGGTCCATTGTGATGTATTTGAAACCACATTCACTTGAAGGGGTCCATTTCAAGTCATCTACCCCTGTAAGAGGTGAATTATGATGGAAAATGTGCGTACGGGCAGAAAATCCAAAAGAATACCCAGCGAGTGTATATTTCTGCCCCTGCAAGCGGTTGATTAATATGGGGAATGTTTTTACAGGCATAACATACAGGAAAATACCTCACGAGGCTACATTTCAACTCATCTGCCCCTTCAAGGGGTTAACTATTATTGGTGTACGGGCACAACATCCAAAAGAATACACGCGACGGTATATTTCAACTCACCTACCCCTGCAAAGGGTTGATTATTATGGGGAATGTGCATACGGAGTAAGGGCACAACATCCAAGAGAATAAATACCCAGCACATTTTTCATTTTTCAGTCACTGCTCCTGCGTGGAGTTAATAATAATGGGGAATGTGCGTACCGGCCCAACATCCAAGAAAATACCCTGCGCGAGTACGTTCTGAGTCACCTGCCCCTGCGCGGGGTTAATAGTAATGGGTAATGTGCGTACGGGCACAAGATCTAAGATAATACCCTGCGCGGGTATGATTTGAGTCACCTGCCCCTGCGCGGGGCTAATAATAATGGGGAATGTGCGTACGGGCACAACATCCACGAAAATACCCTGCGCGGGTATGTTTTGAGTCACCTGGCCCTGCGCGGGTTGGTGTATGGATCAGTTCAGACAAGCTTGCTAAGCAGGAGCATTCGATCCTTTTTATTAGAGGCTAAAATGTTTAACCTTTTTTAAGCATTGTAACTAGGCTAGCATAAATGGCAGGCGAAATCTTCTGGTTAGCGGATCACGATTCCTCATTTGAATAATTTCAGTACAAATAAGTTGTAATAATTCTGATTCACTACATAACACTTTCAATTCTTTTTTATTAAATTAGAATCACCGCTTCATTGCAGGAACCTCAACAGAGGTTTATTTAAGTAACTAGTAACACACATGCTAGAACAAAAGTTGTTACCGCGGCAAATTTCATAAATATTTAACTATATAATAAATTGTTACACATGTTATTTAGACGGCACTTCACGGCACAACTAACCTTTCCGACACTTTAACTGCCTGCGGTCATTATTAATTTTATTTTAGATCCGAGAATCAGATATCATTGGATTTACTTGAGGAGCTTATAGAGGTACTACTCGACCCATTGTTACGCTGCCTTTTAGATCATTTTTGCTCAGGGCAATATCCGTTATCACTATTCGCACGTTGTGATTTATACAGTTAGCACTTGATGTAATTTAAATATTAATGTTCAACTGTGAACAAAACAGCAACTAACCTAGGAAAAACCAAGGATAAAAAATTAATAGAAGCAAAATTATCAATAAAAAGTGGGTAGATTAAATAATTTAAGAATTAGTTGTTACATAAAATATCAAAATTAAATTGAAATATCGAACGGTAAAACCGTTAAAATCATATATCATTATTTTAATAAATTAAGAAGGTACAAAGGTATATAAAATATACAAATAACTTACGAGTGCCTAGGCTAGGCTAGGCACAACCGTCCGTTGCAGAAAACAGGACGCCAATGACGAGATAGCGCGCGTGGCTCAAGCTCGCGCTCTGCCTGGGTGGATGGTGGGGAGATGTGCGAGCGAGACGGCAATATTAGGGTAGACAAAGGAGGAAGTATAGAGCAGAAAACAAGGAAGGCCGCTCTCAATATATAAGGTTTCAAATAACGGTCAAGTTTTAATATCATTTAGGTAATTCCTATTAATATTATCAGTTGAATAGGAACATTGAAAATGCTTAGGCATGAGTCATGAGTCATGAGTGGGTGGCAGAAAATCCCCCTCCCGTTATCATCATGGATGCACATACAGAGATTGACGATTGTACCTAAGTGTTTAAATGTAAACATCAACAGTACCTAGCTTAGTTATCAGCACTTGATTTTATGTGTACGTAGTTATTAATTTATTTTGTACGATACTGATTATTACATGTACAAAGTATAATGTTTGCTATTGATTAAATCACATTCTTTTATTAAAATCTCGCTTAATCCGAATAGATTTCTTCGCCTCTTTCAAATTATTATTCTACTCATTTTAGTATCGAAATATTATAGACATATATGTGTTTATCGAAAATACGATAAACAACTATCATAGAGCATATTTAAGCTTTTATTGACTTCTATGTCTACGTTGGTATATTATAAGAATAGAAAAGCATATGAAGTATAGACAAGTCCTGACAAGGTCTAATTAAATGGAATGAATAAATAATTAATAAGTCTCGGCAGCTAGGTAAGGTAACGTATAAACTAGCAGGTGAACAAAAATACAAATAAGTTATTTGTTGTATATATTTATTAAAAATATTTAAATACAAATATCTTTTAAGACATCGCCGTACATAGAATGATACTATAAAATGTAAGTATTTTTCAAAGCCTGCGTTTAATTTACATAAGCACATTTTCCAATACTAGCACGTTTTTACAAATATATTTAATTCTGTATTTTTTAGATTAATTTTACTTAAATCCTAAAAAGTACATAAGCGACAAGAATTTCATAAATAAGCATGAAAATAAACAAAATTGATTACTCGGTATCAACTAGATTGCAGTAGAATTGACACTGTAGTGATGCTATGGTTTTCCAATTTTTTTTATTTCAATTATATTTATTTATATTATTTTCTCATAAATCAAAGCTTCACTACTTGCTAACAAACCCAAAAACTAATACAAACTTCCAAGAACTATTGCTGTTTGTCATGACATTTTCAGATGATATGTATTGTTACAGTAATTAATATAAATATCAAATCATGTTATAATATTTTAATAAGACGGACTAAACTAAAATAAAAAGTGAACCAAAAACAGTATCAATTCCATAAATATAAAATTACACTACTTACCTATATTGTTTATTTTAATAATTTCAATATTGTTATTCAACAGTACTGATAAAATTGGGAAAATATTTACATAACTCTTTTCTTACGCTACGCCAATTTCCTTAAATAATGTGTATAAGTTTAATACCGTATCAAACCTTAACTAGGATATACCTTTTCATTCAATTGTATGTACCTATTTCAGAATGGCTTGCAAGATAATAACCAGTGGTTCTCTTTTATACACAAGCAACCCATAATAATTACTTTTATTTTACATATGTACCTATATACATTGATTTAGTTACCTATTTATCAAAAATATATATGAATAATATATTGTCTGAGTAAAAAAAATATAAAATAATATTGTTTTCACAGTGTATGGCAACATGTTAGCTAAGCTTGCATATATTTTTTACGCATAACATTTGTAAATCATTGAATATATTTTCCCTTGGCCTAAACTGATAATAGTAGCATCATAACATTGGTAACTTATAGTATTGTTTCAAACAATTTGCAATAAAATAGTAATTAAGCTCAAAGTAAATTACGCATACAGGAAATTATTTAATTTTGTGACTTTAAAGATTAAATACCATGTAAAACTGGTTCATGCGGTGCATACTAGAATGTCCAATAGTTTTTTTGTGATATGTATATGGAAAGCTATGGTTATCTAATGACTAAATGAAAATTAAATGTTATTTGCTACAGCGCGTCTCTATTATATTTTTATTGAACAAAAAGTTTGGATGAAAAAGTTAATAAAACCATTTACTCAATAGGTTCTTACTACAAGTATATGCACGTTCCGTGATACAATCTAACATAACCGTTCTATATTTGACCAATATAGTTTAATATTTAATTGGCACCATATTCATAACGGGTCATTTGATTTCAGAGAACTCTATTTTAAATCCCTTACTCATAAATCGCTATTTAACTAATATACTGATTAAATGGTCACGTAAATAATGTCACATTATTTGACAATGACAATAGTGACGTTATTTACGTGACCCTTTAAACAGTATATTATTAACGTTTTATGAGTATAAGTGGGTATATGTATAAAGTATTTATTAATAGCCTACTACTCTTTATCGGAATAAATTATCATCTTACTTTTCTTCTTTCAATTAATTCTTCAATAATAAATAATAAGATCAAGGTTATATATAACTGTTTTAATGAAAACAGTTATATTTCGTATAGTGATATAGTAACAAAACCTATTCGTAGATGGAGAACTCTAATGTAGTAGGATGTAGTATAAGCAGAGTAGTAGGAGTAGAAAAGATCGTTTCTGCGTCTACGTTTCTGTTTTAAAATCATATGAAATTTCTATATAACTATATTAATTAATATTAATAATTATATAAAAATAATTCAAATTATTTTTAAAATAAATAGAATATAATTCTCATAAGAAAGATATTTTTAACATTCTTATCAGCATTTCTTTTCACTATTTTAATAATTTCTTCCGTTTTTTTCTTATTAATTGGAATACACGAGTTCACATTATACTCTAATGGTGCATCCATGCTTGGCGAACCGAGCACGAGCCGAGCCACGAACGAGCACACTGCGAGCACGATTCGCGTAGCGTGGACGGGCTTGCAAGCCGAAAGAGCATTCATAGTTTGCTCGACTGCGCTCCGCCCGATTGTCAGTTATTTCACGAACACAGGGATTCGCATCGCGCTCTTTGAAGGCTCGTTAAGTGCGTCCACCCGAAATCGCGAGCAACGAACGAATCCTGTTCGTTCGAGGCTCGGCTCGTGCTCGTTTCGCGTAGCATGGACGCAACATAACACTACAGCCGCCATTTTTAATAACAACAACCACTAGGTAGGTAACTGGTGATGTTTCTACAAGTAATGAATATCGGATACAAGGGGATAGAAAATGGTTATTAAATAATATGTATAATGTTAAATTAAAGCTGTAGACGTTAATAGAGAGTAGAGTTGGAGCGACGAGCCGAGCGGCGGAGCACGTGCGGCTGAAGAGACAAGAAACCACCTTCTACTACTCGTACGAGACGCACGTTGATCTGAAAAATACAAGAAATTAATTTAACGTCATTATAAATTCATGTCGTAATTTTAAGGGAAACGCCGAAAAGGGTGTTAATGAACTCTCATGTTTATTTTATGACGTAAAAAAGAATTTAAACACCATTGATTACTTAGTATACCTATATAGTGAGAGTATGTTTGTTAAACGGTTCAAAATTATCAGTACCTCGTGCTTAGATACCGCCCTTCGGAAGTACTTATGGAACCTGGTGGACAGCGCCCACACGGCGCCATTGTCGCGCTCGGCCCATCTTACTTCGGCACAGAATTGCAGTTTCTCAGCATCTTGCCCCAGCACCCTTAAATGAAAAAAATATATTTTTTATTAGGTGGTTTGTGAAAGCCAGGCGAGACTTTTTCAAATTCAAAATCATTTATTTAAATAGACCTTCGCAGGCACATATGAAAAGTCTGACTCTAATACCGCTTCGGAAGGTTGCATTTACTGAGAAGAGCCGGCAATAAACTCAGCAATTACTCTTTTCAAAACAAGCTTAGATTAATTATATAATATTTACATTCTAATCGCACTGACAACAATTGCGTGCCCCGGCGCGGCGGCGAAACTACAAAGTAAACTCAATAGATATTTAATAAATAGCAAACATAAGCCCCCACAAGCAGCAGCTGTTCACAAGTATGATGCGTATGGAAGCCATCGCCTTCCTCACCATATTGGAGGGCATTGAGCGACCCGTCACACGACGCCGCCGCAAGCAGACTTCAGAGCTGGCGGCTACTTAGACCAAAAAAAAAGATTCACGATTCATCGAGTCAATTACGATCTACACACCTGTGTGAGTTAGTCAGTGGGTTCCACGCTGCGATGGCGGTCTCAGTCAAGGGGCTGAAGATGATGGTGTCGTCTCGAGGGTCCACCGCCAAGCCCAAGCCCTGGGATGACTTGCGTCCCACCAGGTTCACTGGTAAGTCTGTGCCTTCCGCGGGAGGTCCCGCTGCCAACACCGCTGTTGATACGCTGAACATTCTGTAAAGTACCTTGTGTTGTAAGATAGATAATATAATATTTATTAAGATAGATCGATTATGACCGGCTAATCATGCTACACCACGAGCGCTAACCATTTCTATTCCAGCTTTAAGTGAGACTTGAAAACGGGTACAAACCTATCGGTTGCCAACGGCTGGTAATAAAGAAGTCCCTGTGCAGGCGAATGGGCCAGCCCCACAATTCCATCCATGAGAGTGAATTTTTCCCCGCCGATATCGTATTCCCCTAAGTCGGGGTCGGGGTACATGGATGCGTGGGTCACCCGCCACGCGTTGTCTCGACGCCCATCGTACACGATGATACCTGAAATTTGACAATTAAATTGTTACACAAAAATTATAAAGTAAAATATTCATCATAATCGATTCTAATTCATTTTTATCAATTATTGTTATTAATTTTCAGATGTAAAACCAGACACAACAAAATAAAATGAAGTAAGTACCTACTACACTGAAAAGAAAGAAGACATACGGTAGGTAGTAGGTGCTAACGTGTTAGTGACTATAACGCCCGAAATTAATATTCGATCTATCCTTGATTTTGAGAAAATGAATTGATATTTCACCTAACATTTTCATATAAATAGTGTCAAAATATCAATCCACAATCTCAAAATAATGGATAGATTGAATATTAATTTCGGGCGTAAATTAATATACAAAAGTATGTGTAAGCTATATAAGCACCTCATCTAATTCTTGAATGTTACAAAATGTAATAATTTCTGAAAATCGTATGCATTAGGTATATATTCTTCAATTTGATTACACAGTATTTATATAAGTAGCAGGTATGTTATGAATTACATCACACTTTCGGAGAAAGCAGCGTTTTGGCCAAACATGTACGCGTGGGTTAGCTCTAAATAGCGAAACATACGCATTTTTACGGCAACTACTACACGCCAATTTGTTCATACTTGTGATCTGTTACGAAGCGGGGGCTGACAGACGAAGCTTCCGCCTGCATTCCCGGTATGGACGGACGTGCCTGTCTACACTTTTTGTTTCTTGGGTTTGAACACTATATCAACATAGTGAGTGATTATTTGGCTAAAGGTAAGGAAGGACTCAGAAGGGAAATGGCTCTCAAGTGCAGCTGTTGAAACATACCGCCAAGTGTTTGGCGAGATAGAAAGCCAGGCGAGTTCTACTAAGTACCCTACCATCCTGGTTCGTCACGAATTTTCCTTCACCGAAAGCATAATTTCATTGTAGGATTCGAGCCCATGAAATAGTTTGGCATAGGGAGAAGAGGTGCAGAAAGCTCTAGTATAGAGTAAATAAACAAAAACTATACACTATACACATATAATGTATTGAGAGTCAAGTATTGTGTTGAATAGTTAACTTGCTCATGCTTTCTTATTTTCCTGCTGTCTGTCGAATAAGTTTTAAGTAGGTAACCGTCACCTAGTCTCCTCCTAATTCACTTCAATCTAGCTTTCAGTCCTGCGGTGTTTGTTTCACGCACGTTACCCTCAGGAGTCGAATTTGGAAAACCCTTCCTTAGAGCATGCCCACGTAGAAGAGTAAAATTTTAAGTCTTTTACAAATGTGTAAGAATTAGATGGATACCTGGTGCAACAGTGTCAGAGATGTATGCGAAGAGATGGTCACAAGTGTCCGAGAGCCGGGAGGATGAGGAGCGGGTGTCGTCCAGCACCAGGTTAGTGAGCAGGGAGCTCGGCCGCAGCAACTCTCGTGGGAAGTACACGCTTCTCACCTTAAATAGAATACATGAAAATAATAATGACTATTTTCTACCACACGTTCCCGGGATACAAGGTTATTTCCATGCAAAAGGCTACTTATCAAATCTCGTCACGAGAGGTAACAAATGAATAACAAAACTCACAAAATAAATATATAAATTAAATATCCTAGGATATAAATGGGACCTAATTGTTGTGTCTGTGCAACTCAGCTTTACAGTGTGTAATGCCAACGAGCTAGATGATTGTTCAACTGTTCTATCAAAATATTTGTGAGTACCTAATTATTATCTTGAAGTTCAATCGCGGAATGTCAATCTAAGCATTATATTCAACGTGGAACGTGGCTAGTTATTAGGCCACCCACAACAATACCCGTGCGTATAAAACTCGAACAATTGCAACAGCATGGACAATTGGACATGCCACACCCTTTCAAACAACTGTGACCTTCGATCGGTCAACCGCCAAGCCGCCGTTACGCAGCCGAAACTGACAAACTGTCAGTCAAGTTAATCGCATCCGCTATGATAAATTGATCTATATCAATAGCCGGACACATAACAACTAATTGACTTCCTAAAGATATTTAGTATCGATATTAATTAGTTCAGGTTACATGTTTGAGATCTTAGTGTTATTTAATCCTGCTAATGTTAAAAGTTAATTTGGTTCAAAATTTACAAATAAATTAATCATATCTTGGATTAAAATGAATAAAACCACGAGAAGGAAGCTAGATTTAATCATCGAATTTATTATGGACTATTTGTAACATAATAAGTACCTAAAAATGTATGTTAATCTAATTAATTACTGCAATTTAATGAATTAATTATTTATGTTTTATTGAGAATTGTAAAAATAAAAACCAAGTTTATGTTATCTTGTTTAATGTTATTTTATTGAGTATTTTTATTTAAGAAACAATTTAAATATCCCAAATAATTTTTCACGTCATGCGACTATAACATATTTTAACCACAGACTTTTTTTATCTTTTTCTTGAGAGGTAGGGCACAACGGGTTATGTCGACATGCGGAGCAGCCCGACTGGGAAAGTACCTTCACCTTACAGAAGATCGCAGCCAAATAACATTACTTTATCGTGGTATTGTGTTCCTGCGGTTAGTAAGGTTGCCAGAGCTCCATGAGAAGGCGCTGTGCTGGCAGTGTGCGCATGGGGACCAGCGGGTGTGGAACCGACTTGGAGTGCTCAACAGAGCGAGGCAGTACTTCACATCGGGTACATAGTACAGTACATTCACAAACATATTCCAAAGCAACTTTATCGCACTGTATTAAAGTGGGTCTACGCTACGCGAACAAGCCGAGCCGCTCTTCGTTCGTTCCTCGCGATTTCTAGTGTAAAAGTACAACGAGCCTACAACACGAGCGAGATGCAAATCCCTGTGTTCGTCATAAAACTGACAATTGGTGTAGCGCAGTCGAACGCGAGCAGAACTCTCGTTCGGAGCCCTGAAGTCTGTCTAAGCTACGCGAATTCGTGCTCCGCCTGTGCTCGGTTCACGTAGCGTAGACCCACCCACCTTCAAATTCAAATTTTGAATGGTGTTATGTGTGTTCTACCGCTTGTACAACGGAGAGTGTTCTAAGGAATCGTTCGACTTGTTGCCCACGGCTACCTTCCACCGTCGCAACTCGCGCCATCGACTGGGAATCCATCCTCACACATTGAAACCAGAATTGTTTCGAACTGTGCGGGCTCAAAGGAGCTTTCTTCCGCGGACGCTCAGGTCGTGGAATGAGCTCCCCGCCGTGGTTTTCCCAATGGAGTACAGCATGGGTTCTTCAAAAAGTGCGTGAAGAGATTTCTTCAGGGTCGGCATCGCGCGAGATCACTCGCGCGATGCCGACCCTGAAGAAATCTCACCAGGGGTATCAACCCCTGGTGTTGCAAGCGTCCATAGGCTACGGTAACTGCTTACCATCAGGCGGGCCGTATGCTTGTTAGCCAGCTTAGTGGTATAAAAAAAAAAAAAAAAGTCAGTAAGTAGTTGTCATCGACTGTACCTTAAATAAAGTTTCGACTTCAAGAATCAAAAGGATGCAATAATAGCATTCGGATGTAAATTTCCTCTTGTTTTGAAATTGATTTTCAGTACAGTAACTACTAATCGTAAATTTAGAAAAATATAATTACGTCTTCCTACATTCTGTAGTAAATTTCAAAGTTCATAATAGAAGTATATTTAAGGTTCCGTACCTCATGGAAAAACGGAACCCTTATAGGATCACTGTGATGTTAGTTTCGATTACCACAACTTAACACACCCATTTGCTCATACCCACGTTCATTCATCAAACACCTAACTAGCTGATTATAAAGATTATGCCACTTACATTACGTCCACATTCAAGCTGCCTAATTACCTCCAAATTAAACTATGAAAGGCCGATGCCGATGCCGCGGCCGTGGTTCCTAGTTTCATTTTGCAAAATGTACGAGCGAGGGACGCAAAATAAAAGTCAAAATAATTATATAATCATTGATCTAAAAATCACGATCACTTTCAAATATAATTTATTCAAAAAATAGGTACTTGTGTATACCTAATAGTAAGTAGTTCGATTACGTGTCGTGTTTGAGATACCTACCTATATAGATTTTACAAATCCAGTTAAATATTCAGAGAATTCAACCTTTCAAAGGGAATTAGTAGTCAGCAATTGTATATGTATTTCCCTACATTCTGGTTTCTATTAGTATATACAAAACCGGCAACTATGTGCGAAGTCGCTCCAGCTTAATAACCAGAATATCATAAACAAAGTTTCACCCACTATTATTACATAATTTACTCATTAGATTTAAAAAAAAACGTATTGTCTATGTGCCAGTTTGGTAATCCTATTATTCATACCTTCAATGTAAACACGAATGCTAGATAGCGACAATTAATTAGTTGCTAACCATACAGGCATCTTTAGAAAGGTTTGTTTGACCACCATGTTTTTTTTTTAAATAAACTATTGGTTAATTTTAATAAGATTACTTTTCATTATTTCCATGATAGATTTTAAATATCATATAGTAGTGAATTCATAAGGTGTTAAAATCAGTTACTCCACAACATGAGTCCTGCAACGGCATTGCAACTATTAATGGTAATTAGCTAGTTTAATTAGTATTTTAGATTTATTTATAATTATATTAGTATCAGTTGGTTATTTTAGACGTCATTATAATTTTATCAATTTACTAGATGTCCCCCGCGGTTTTACCCGCTTCCCGGGATAAAAGCCGGTGCCTATGTCCTTTTCCATACCATAAACTATCTGCATGCCAAATTTCATGATGATCCGTTGAATAGTTGAGGCGTGAAGGCGTAACAAACAAACAAACAAATAAACAAACAAACTCACTTTCGCATTTATAATATTAGTAAGGATTTTACATTATGATTGGATTGTTATTAAACGTTAATAAGTTTGAGTTACAATTTTTAAGTACATATTATTATAGACGCGTAGTACAAGACCACGAGACCGTTCCATTATTAAAATGTTCATGAATATTTTTGCTCCGTCATAAAAAAAAAATTCGTCTAGTTTTAATTTATTATTAAATTTTAGATTTTTTTCTTAATTTTTAATATATTTCGGTATTTGATTAAATATCATTGTTGATTTATAATACTAGTGCGTTCGTGACACGGCTTTCGTCGATAAACTTTCCTCAGCCAGGCAGAATAGGGATGTTTCCTGGGTAAAATAATAAAAATTCTAATTAGTCCGTCAGTTAGATTATCAAAAAATATTGGACAGTATTTTTTGCTTTACCAAATCATTAACAATTGACGATGATAAAGCGCGACTAAGTTCGGGAGTGGGGGCTCGTGACGTCACTTGTTACTAAAAGTGTACCACACAGTGACGTCAAGTGGAACTTCAACAAATCATATCCTCGTATTTTTTGTTTGATTGACAAAAGAAAAAATATGTGTCAAATATTTTTTGATAATGACGGACTAAATAGATTTTTCAGGAAACTAGCCCATTACAGTATTCCATACATTTAAGATTTAAAAAGTACGTAAGTAGCAGAAACGTAGAAGTAAGCATTAACCTTTTCACAAGTAAGGAAGGAATGATCTGTGTAAATGTTGCCATAAGAAATATTAACATAATAGAGCTCACCAGTGTATTATGCGTTGTGAGGAATGTAGCGATAAATTGGTCGTCAGTAACAATTAACATAAACGCGAATTTAAAATATGAAGGACCAATTTGTTACTTTCGTTTGCTTTCGTTACAGTTTATATTGCCTTTTATATTGAAATCGTGAATGAAGCATTGTTTGTGTTAGCGGAAACAATAAAATAAACTAGTGACCGTGATCGTGCTTTGATCTTGAACGCAATGTGAAAGAAAGAATCGGCTTGTGGTGAGGCCGCTGCCAATTTCAACATAATGGTACTCGTAATAACGACACGTGCCAAGAAGCTATTCTATAACCACTCGCTCGACCTGACATTAGCGATATCTATTACACGTTTTCATTATTGAAGATTTCAAATAGTTCTTCCGATCGGTATGGTAGACAAAATTAAATACCCAACATTCAATGGTTGTACATTTTGTGGCATAAAGTCGTAAATAACTATAAAACCGTTGAAATTCAGTCTTTCGTATGCACTTAGCCTGTCCCACATTCTCCTACATCTGCGTTTAAATGGTGAAAGTAAAGTTTATCGAACAACATGATTTTGAGTTTCGAGGAACTTTTGATGGTTATCGATAAAGGTGGAACGGATACTATAACACTGATAAATTACCATTTCCTGTTTTACCTACAATCTTATACTTATAATCAAATCTATCCCAGAAATCAAACGGTAACTTTTCAATTTTATCACATACTAAGTGAGTCAACGACGACTGGTTGCATGGGAATTACTTGGTATAGACCGGTTCATATTTTGTATTTTTTTTTTTTTTTTTTATACAACTTTGTCGATAAACAAGCATACGGCCCGCCTGGTGGTAAGCGGTTACCGTAGCCATATAGACGCTTGCAACACAAGAAGCATCGCTCACGCGTTATCGACCTATCCCCCCTCCCCTATGAGCTCTGGCAACCTTACTCACGCGCAGGAACACAACTTTACACAACATAAAGTTATTTGGCTGCGGTATTCTGTAAGGTGGAGGTACTTCCCCAGTCGAGCTGCTCTTATATATTTTGTATAACAAAGCGTAGGAAATGTTTACACACACTATGAATTAACAAGTTCAATATTTCTCAAATGTGGTCCTACTTATTACTCACAAAAATATCAGATAATACTTGTGATAATTTAAGAATCTACTATAAATGGTAACCTAGTATAAATGCCAATAAACGTTTGTGAGCAATACAATGGGTACCTAAGTAATAAAAATAACGCTTATAAATATTAGCATCGAATAAAAGCGTAACTATTAAAAGTATGCTAACAGTACATAAAATAAAATTGATTAACTGTTTGATAGTTCAAGGGAGCATAAAAACAAGAACACTAACGGTACTAAATCTATCAATATTCGAATTAAACATAAATTTATAGAGTACAGAAACGGCCTCGGCAATCTAAACGTTCAATTCAAACACCTACATGTAGGTGTTTGAATTGAACGTTTAATTGCCAGCAAATGCATTTGCTGAAATAGTTATACGTGTTAGTAATCGCAAAAATTTGTTTGAGATAAAATAGGTTAAAGCACAAGGAACTTATTAAAATATCCTATAAAAAATAGAAGGAGAGCGAGGATTAGGAAGTTAAACTGTATATACCAAGTGGAAGATTAAGTAGGTAGACGACGGAAGTATATAGGAAGTTGTAAATAACTAGAAAACTAGAATAGAGAGTAAAGCTACACAGATAAGAGCCCGGGTTGGGGAGGGGGGGGGGGCTAAAAAGGAAGCTAAAGCAATATTGCCAATGGAATTAATGTTTTTGAATTCTCAGCATATCTTATGCAATTCCGAATCTTTGAATGACTTGAATTGTATATAATGACTTGAGTGACTATTTTACCAAAAACTATTGGAATTACGTAACATCTGAAGATAATTAAAAAGAAACGCACCATATTGCTTTAGCTTCCCTTTTAGCCCCCTACTCTTGATTAAATATATAAAACAGGCAGTATATAAATATTAATCTCACTCCAAAGGGTGATAGATACCCTAGGCTCTTTGCATTTTGCCAATTGATCAAAAAACTACACTATCCTGATATAATCGCGCGCGCATACATAATTTATGAAGTATCATGCATGTGTAAAAAACAATCAATTAATGATTGAATCATCTTTCAACCGATATTCGACAATTAAAATGCAATTGTAATTTGCTCTTGCCTCACAAAGCAGAATGCACTTCACATCCTGTGTTACGGCCTAACGACCTACTGTGGTATTCTACTGTGGTATCATAATGTACCTCTTATGGGATGTATAATCACAATCATATCCATTAATTAATAATTTGTTTTCAAGAAGTGAATTTGACTGATTGAGCACCGAGTTTAGTTACAAGTCATCTTACTCGATAAAATCTTCGATATGTATACAATGTGACTTTTTATTCGTCTTAGAAACGCAGCACACTAAATAAAATAAAACTTATCATTAATGCTTTTATATTTTTTTATTATTTTTATAATTAATCAAATTAAAATACTATTCATTATGACGCATGACGTCGTTTGAAACACCCTGTAACGAGGGCAGACTACTCGACTCGTGCGTTGGGTTGGTATTTTGTACCATTTTATACGTTTTAATCATAAACATGATTTTTTCATAAGTCTAATGCAATTTTAGTTTATTTTTATTGTACGAGAGTTCAATTTTTTTTTATGGTTGATTACTTAGTACCTATTCATTGGGTACATTAAGTGGGCTGCTTTTCTAAGACGAATGAAAAGTCACAGTGTATAAAAATCGATATTATCTGTTTATAATTGAAACTGGCGTATTTCCCTGCATATGGAAGAGATCATTAATAACTCCCATTCCCAAGAATAATAAAAGAAACATGATAAGTGAGTACAGACCTATATCAAAATTGTGTGTATTGGGGAAAGTACTTGAAAAAATAGTAACATCACAGATTTCACTCTCTGTTCGTAACTATATCTCCATACAACAACATGGTTTCTTTAAGCACCGTAGTGTGGACACTAATATGGTAACCTTTACGGATTACCTATCGCGGGCTATGGATGATAATTTTCAGGTGGATGTCGTGTACACTGACTTCTCCAAAGCCTTCGCTATAAGCTTAATCATGATTTGCTTATTGAGAAGCTGTCGGTGGCTGGTGTACACGGCAGCCTTTTGAGATGGATAAAATCCTATATCACTAACAGAAGTCAAGCTGTTTGCGTTAAAGGGTACTCTTCTCAGTTCTTACCAGTACCATCAGGCGTCCCACAAGGATCCCATTTGGGTCCATTATTATTTTCATTATACATAAACGACTTGGGACATAAACTTAAAAATACTAATTACCTTCTTTACGCCGACGATACTAAGCTATTTACAATTATTAAGTCTATAGATGATTGTGACAAACTACAGGAAGATTTAAATGCATTTTGTAATTACTGTGCTACTAATCAACTGTTTCTAAACATTGATAAATGTAACGTTGTCTCTTATACGCGCAAAATAAAACCCATTTATTTCGATTATAATTTACATGGGACAACTCTTAAAAGAGTTACTAGCATTAGAGATTTGGGTATAATTATGGATTCGAAACTATCTTTTAATCTTCACATCGATCTTATATTGAGCAAAGCATTCAGTAGATTAGGATTTATTCTCAGAATAAGCAAACCTTTCAATAAAATTATTACTCTAAAGATCCTTTATTTTGCGTTTGTTCGTTCAATTCTAGATTTTTGTAGTACTGTATGGAGTCCCAGCTATCAAATACATATCAATAGAATCGAAAAAATTCTAAAGAAATTTCTGAAATCCCTTAACTTTCGCAGCTGTTGTACTGATGATTCTTATACCAATTCCTTAAGAAGATACAAGTTACTTTCACTTTCCAATAGACGTAAGATGTATGACATTGTTTTCCTCTATAAAATTTTAAATAATCTAATTGATTCTCCCACGCTCCTTTCTAGGATATCTTTCGTAGCTCGTGCTCGTCTTCCAGTGCGCTCCTCACGTTCACCTCCACTTTTTGTTCCACCAAAATTACATAAAAATTATACACGAAATTCATCTTTTACTTTTCGTTCCACTAACATATACAATTTAGAATTTACCAGCTTTGATCTTTCTCATTTATCAATTAGTTCTTTAAAAAAGAAATTAGTGTGTGAATTAGGCAATTTTAACTAATGCTTTATATTAGATAGGTTACTATTTAATTTATAAATATGTTACAGTTTCTTTTTTTTCTTACTCCTTTTCAAAATTTTATTCCTACCATGTATTCGTAACTCAGCTTATAAAATTGTTTTTAAAATTATATAAATACTTGTCGGCACTGTTGGTCTATACTAAAAGACAACTTTTGTATCAAATATTTAATATTTCTTGTATATTGAGTGTTTGTTGCCAAAAAAAATAGAAAAAAAAAAAAAAAAAAAAAAAAAAAATTATACCATTCATCTAATTGTAATGAAACTTAAGCGAATTTTTGTACGGAATCCAGGTAAGATGGCTGTCAAAAAAAGAAACAAAATATCTTCCTGTGTTATATCTTATATTCACTCTGGCCTGAAAGTCCCTAGATTGCAAGAGTCAGGAAAAACATATAGCCCGTGAGCCATATAGTATATTTTGTCAGTCATTTCCTCTCAAGCGAAAACTCGTGAAATGCTTCTGAGAGTTGTAAAACAGCATGGTGAACAGCTGCCGCTCCGTGTGTGGGTAATATTTTTTTGCATTTTCGCGTGACCATTTGACGTATAATCCACCACGGTACGGCCAGCTGACTTCTTTCTATCTTCGAATAATTGCGTTAATTATCATTTAACACATTTTTACGTAATTGTGAGGCTGCCGCTGCCCCACCCACCCACGGAGCGGCAGCTGACGTTCACCATGCTGTTTAATACAACTCTCTGAAGCATTTCACGAGTTATCGGTTGAGAGGAAATTGGTCCGATAAACCTGTTGTTGGCCCACGGATTAATACGCCGAAAGCATAAGACTATATAACACTACGCGGGGATGCAAAACGTTGTGTCTACATTTGGTATATCAACAACGGATGGGTGTTTCTCTTCTTAAGACTACTTTGCAGCTTCATTTCTGTTTCAAATCTGAATTAAAATATATTAAAACTGCTACTAAAGGCAGTGTTAACATTAACCAGTCAATTTATAGCAACAATCTGACAATTTATAAAGCTGCAAATATAGTGAAATTACACCCCAGATAATTTATAATATTAATTTGATTGGCTATTAAATTTTACTGTCCATAAATATAAATAAGCTCACCAGTCGATCAGTAGCCATATCAAAGATGAGTATCTTGGGTGGGCAGACGCGTCGGAAGTCATCAATGCTGGTGATGACGCCGGCGTCGAGCACCCACAGCCGGTTGCACCGGTCGGCGCGCACTCGGTACACGGACACGAGGCCCGTGCAGTTGATGTCGCCGCGCCCCGCCGTGTGCCACGACCAGTCTGGATACGCCTGAAAACATTGAACTTTATGTTAAGATTCGTGGTTGAAACTGGATTTTTTGGAGGTAAGTGGTGACAGCATAACCTTCGTGGGAATCTTCGTACGATATTCATGCAACTCATGAAGAATAACCGGATTGAAGCGTGTATTATATAACGAGAATCAAAAATAAAGGTCTCAAGAATAAATTTTATTAAATGAAAATAAACCATATTTCATGGGGCCAGTTACTAAATTCAATTGTTTTAATCTCGACTCAAAACCGGACTTGAGAGTCTGACATTATCAACAGTAAAAATCCTGCAAGGGTAGTGAGTATTCCTTTCATCTTAAAAACAAAAAAATGGTATGGTTGGTTTCATACTATAATCAAGGAATGCCGTTATCTAGGCTAATCTAAATCTGTCGCCGGCTATTAGCCATACCGGCTAAAACTACATGATCAAATAATAAGCTTCATCGTCATTCCTCAGCTAACGCTAACCAAGTCCATTTTGGTAATTTATAAATAGAAAAAGTAAACCCGAAAATAGCATCGCTCTATGACGCTACGACAACTTCGTAGAAGAGAACGCGTTGATGTCTAATACTCATTAGACGTCAACGCGTGTTCTCTAATGATGTAATTAAGAATAACCGTAATGTCTACAATTATTTTATTATTTTTATCGTCACAGATCTACAATGAAAAGAGAAACCATGTGAATGAGATGTATGATTTATATTTGAGATTATTTTATACATATATACTAAACTGACAAACAATATAAAAAAGCCACTAATTTATTACGAAACCACGCAAGCTAGCTTCTCGAGTGAAAAGCAACATTAAATAACACATTGAAAAAAACAAAAAGAAATAAAAATAAAAAAACGAGTACGAATAAAGAACTTTATGGCTAAGACACCGCAAGTGGTTTTTTTATATAGCTCGTCAGTGTATATTATTCGGGTATCTGAGCTAGCCGATTTGTCCTCATAATTATAGTATTAACCTTCTAGCACATAAAAAGGTATACTAAGATTTCTTAATATCCAAAATAGGCCAATTTACAGACTTGATCATACTGCAATAACCAGTCTATAAAAATGATGGGTAAATAACATGTGAAGCGTGAAGCTGTAACTTCTGACAGGTGGAAACAATTATAAAAAAGTTGGCGGGTCACAGCCTTGCCAAAAGGGTTCGGTTGATCCGTTACCTTATTTAGTAAACCGCTTGAGTAGGTATTTATACGAATTACTGTATTACCGAAAAGGTTATCTGCAACGGCCAGTGTAAAATTGACATTTGAGTTGTAAATAATTACTTCACTGCATATGTTTTTTTTTTTATACAACTTAGTCGATAAAAAGCATACGGCCCGCCTGATGGTAAGCGGTTACCATAGCCATATAGACGCTTGCAACACACGAAGCATCGCTCACGCGTTATCGACCTATCCCCCCTCCCCTATGAGCCCTGGCAACCCTACTCACGCGCAGGAACACAACTTTACACAACATAAAGTTATTTGGCTGCGGTACTCTGCAAGGTGGAGGTACTCCCCCAGTCGAGCTGCTCTTTGAGCGAATAAACGCTATGCTCTACCTCTCTTAAAATGAAATAACAAAAATACATGTATACCTAAAGGGTTATCCCTACCATTTCAGCTATAACAAGAGCTTCTGAACGATTAAACTAACATTTCAAATTGTGAACAGATAGATTTTGCGGATTTAAAGATGATTTATTAGAAACATATAATGCTGTTTCCATGCTTGGCGAACCGAGCACGAGCCAAGCCACGAACGAGCACACTGCGGGCACGATTCGCGTAGCGTGGACGGGTTTGCGAGCCTCGAACGAGCGCGATGGACGCACCATAATACTTTACACGTATAATAACATTAACATGGACATTATTATTCCGGTCTTGTGGTCTTTGCCACTTACAACACTGTCACTGCAAATGCAAAATATTGCATTTTTTCGATCAGAGCATACAAATGACCGTGTGAACAAAGAGCGAATAGCTTCTTAAGTTTATGTACTTATTTAATCAATACAATCGTTGTATTAAAAATACCCTGAGGTGAATCTTTTTCATAAAACATTTTGGAATTTTAAAGTCATATTCAGACAGTCGAACTTTCTTTGAAATTTTTAAAAACTGTTACGTCTCGTAAGCAGGATCTGTTTTCACCATTATGTCATTTTTGCTGTCCAATAAAAGTTCATTCACACACATCAGACTCTTATCCGGTCAGTCACGACCAAAAATATAGTGCTGCAGTATATATTTTACTTAGAATCGGCTTGTGTGGGACAGAGTGGGATTACAACTTCTACATAGTAGGCGATGACGAAGGTGTTAGTAATCATTCTAAAAGAGATGGAAGATAAGGGTGGAAGAACTCACAATTGTATTTCAATGAATTATTGGTGTCATCATTTACAAATATAACAGTTTTGGTAGTCTTCTAATTGTATGAGATTAGTAAACATCTCACATTGGCTCAATGGCAAAGGATTTGGAATGGAATCATATCAGAATGAAATTTTTAGTTAAAATAGAAGACTGCCCCCTTTGCTTGATAATTCCCGCCGTGACGTGGTGTGTGCGTAATGATGTGACGTCCTACAACTTTTACTGAAAAACAGTTTATGATTTGAGTTTCTTGACTGGTAACATTATGATGACGAGTGGGCGGTGGGCGGTACTATCAACTTTAATAACCATTCGACTTTACTTTTTTTTTCTTTCAAACGTCACTTTTTCTTTCATCTTTGCCACAAAAACGATTCGGTTCAGAGGGCCTACAGCGAAAAACGATACACGATAGTCCAATCATCGTTGGTAATCAATTAGCCAATAGAATTGCATTAAATGTACGTCTTGTTTTGCTGCAATTCTATAAATATTAATATTTGATAACGATGATCGGACTAAGGTGTAACGTTTTTCTTAGTAGATCGTATCGTTTCTCTTGCTGAGTTGGTTGGTTGGTTATCAATAAAAGTTTATGATACGGGCCCTGGAGATTTGTCCAATATATGATTGTGTATGTAACTTTCTAACAACTCAGTTCCATTTAATTAATACTTGAAAAAAAATATGCAAAATTTTAGAAGAATTTGTTATTCGTAACGGTATCAAATCGGTGTAATCGTGTTTATTTATTTGACCAACAAAAATTGCGCCGTTCCATAATTAACCCAGTCAAAATTTGACGCGTTTTTTTAAAACACGGAACATAATTATTACTAAAAATATTTCATGAGGTGTAGGAACAAGCAATAATGGTTTTCAATATCAGAGCGCAACAGGGCCAATCAATGGATGACGAGGACAAAGAATGTCATAGATTGACCGACCAGCCGTGCGCCTGCGTCGCGGTCGTCGCGGGCGGCGCGGGCGCCACAGCGCGCAGCGTGTACCCAACTCGCCAAGGCCAGTGCCCCAAGCTGTGGCCTGCAGCATGCCCTTCACGCTTTCCCGTGGTTTACGCGTATATTGTACGTATCGCACAACAAACACTATAATTTGCAATTCGCACGTAACAGTTTCGGCAAATTCGATACTTACGAGTACATAACGTTTGTTTTTTTTTTGGTTCCGTACCAAAGTGTGCCAAACAGGACCTACTCTTACGATTGCTAAGCCTCTGCAGTCCATCCGGCCGTCTACCCGTCCGTCCGTCTTTCAGTGGGCTGATGTCATGAACCGTAAAAGTCAAAGAATGTGTATTTCTTTTGCCGCCATAACAACAAGTAATAAAAATTAAGTAAAAAAAAAATTAAGGTGTTATTATTATTTTACGGATCTCTCAGTATAAGAGTCCGACTTACTTTACATTACCGCACAGTTTTATGATAGGTTTGTTCCGATAGTTCCGATTATTTTAAATTTGTACCTCACTGCAAGTGATATGTGTGTAGACGAAGCAACGGATTAAACATTTTGACAGCGCATCGCCACAGGCATCGCTGTAAAACACTAACGCGCCATGTTTATCAACGTTCTCATTGTGTGGTTGACGATTATCAAAAATATCTACTTAAAAAAATACAAGTCTTTTTTTTCTTCGCAAGTGTGTTGAAAAACGTCGTATGACACGCGTGTGTAATTACCAAATTTACAAACATTTATCATAATGTACAAATAATATATTAATATTATGTAAGTAAGTTTATAATCTTCACTCTATTGCAAAATAAGAAACCGTAAGTAAAATGAATTACCATGGCGATTAACGTGAGGTTAGCTTAACCAACCTTCTTGCTAATCCGTGTATACAATGTCATTCAGCTGTTCATACTAGCTAAAATTATAAAATCGTGAACCAACATAAAATATAGGTATAATGTTTACATAACCGTAAATTTTACCTATTTTGAAATAAGTAACACATGTGCAATATTGAGTTAGGGTACATGGACCACTATTTATTATGTAGATTTAGAGACAGAAGTCTTAAATTAAAATAAATTGAGCTGTGCATCAATTGGTGACACATTTGGTTTTAAAACAATTTTAGCAAGATTTTGTCATTTTATAAAGGCATATTCGAATTAACTTTGAGTATTGTCTAAATAATATTGTTGTACTGAAATTACTCTATAATAATATACTAGGTACTCACATTACATACTCAAATTGTTTTGATCTGACATTTAAACGTTCGACAGACAAGGGAATTAATAATAAACATTGGATACATACAGCATATTGGCTAACTCCAAAGGTATTTACGTATAGATTGTGCCTACGTAAATACCTTAGTTAGGTTAGTAGAATGTCTATTACAATAATGTTACAATAATTTATAACTTTAACAAAATATCATATATGGAAATATTTAAAAGGACTAGGTACTTAAGGCACTTTTAACGAATACGTAAGAATGAGGGGTTTGGCAATGGGATACCTATAATGGGATTATATTATGTATCATTTCTATCAATAAACAGTGGTAACTTGTCTTTGAGGAACCAATGTGTGGTTCTATAACGTTTTGAAGCAAAATTAATGTTACTGTAAAAGTTGGTAACTTGTCTTTGAGGTACCAATGTATGGTTCTATAACGTTTTGAAGCAAAATGAATATATATGTTACTGTAAAAGTTGGTAACTTGTCTTTGAGGTACCAATGTATGGTTCTATAACGTTTTGAAGCAAAATTAATATATATGTTACTGTAAAAGTTGGTAACTTGTCTTTGAGGTACCAATGTATGGTTCTATAACGTTTTGAAGCAAAATTAATATATATGTTACTGTAAAAGTTGGTAACTTGTCTTTGAGGTACCAATGTATGGTTCTATAACGTTTTGAAGCAAAATGAATATATATGTTACTGTAAAAGTTGGTAACTTGTCTTTGAGGTACCAATGTATGGTTCTATAACGTTTTGAAGCAAAATTAATATATATGTTACTGTAAAAGTTGGTAACTTGTCTTTGAGGTACCAATGTATGGTTCTATAACGTTTTGAAGCAAAATGAATATATATGTTACTGTAAAAGTTGGTAACTTGTCTTTGAGGTACCAATGTATGGTTCTATAACGTTTTGAAGCAAAATTAATATATATGTTACTGTAAAAGTCCGTATACCCGGTAGATCCTAGGTTTACGAATAGCTACAACTTAGGATTTACCAACATGAACTGGTAGATGTAACGTTTGACATTTAATGAGACGATTTATCGTACTCTGGCAAGCGGAGACATGGCTAGCGGGGAGCTGCATACTGCCCGTAAATACGATAAAACGCTGAATAAAAAAAGTTACACAGAAATTATATCCAATGTTTACCGATTCTCTGAAGTAAAAGCTATGACCTGTTTGTACTTTTACCATTAAGACTTGGTAAATCTTAAGTTTTTCAGGTAAATCACTCATAGGCGTTTGAACATGTGATTAAACTGAAACCTGATTTGACGTAAGAAAACTTTAATATATAGGGACCGTTCACCATAAGCTAGATAAGTTCCTATATAAAATTACTATAATAATCTATATCTGGTATCTTTAACTATTTAATGTCTAAATGCAGCTTTCGAATGCCACATGGGCTGTACACGTGCTGTAGAGCAAAGCAATGTTGTGTAATTACATTGCTAGTTACAAAATATCACCATTATTTCACTTGTCTACTTTATTAAATCAAAATGTCTTATATTAATATAATAGTCAATAGAATAAATAAAGTTATATTTTTATTTACGAAACGAGCTCAGAAAATACATTATCTAATTAGTTTTCGCGGCTTTGAATTTTTCTGAACAATATTTAGTCAATAGAATAAATAATTAGGCAGTTAAGTTATATTTTTATTTACGAAACGAGCTCAGAAAATACCATTATCTAATTAGTTTTCGAGGCTTTGAATTTTTCTGAACGATTAAAGATTAAAACAAATATTTCTATCAGTAGATATCACACTATGTAAACTAGCTTTGTTATTTTTACGTAAATTGGTATTCTCAACAGAAACAAAACTACTTTTGACTGAAGAAATCAGTTTCAGTTTTGACAAGAAAAGAGTTTTGACTGTGACATTGCGCAATTCTAATTATAATTTTATTTATTTAGGAGAATTCCGAGATAATTTTGATGTTATTGTATAAATGTTGAGCTATAAACCGTGCCCAAAGACTGTTTCTGTACACATTCCTTTAAATAAATGTCAAGCCAAGTTCCAAAGCACTAGTTTGCGATTCAAACATGACTAAACTTGATCTCAAACTAATGTATACTAATATAATAAATTGGAAGAGTTTTTTTGTTTGTTTGTTTAAACGGGCTAATCACTGGAACTACCAGTCGGATTCGAAAAATTATTTTACTAATAGGAAGCTACATTATCCCCGAGTATTATAGGTTACTTTTTATCACAGGAACACGGGAGAAACCGCGCGAAACAGCTAGTGTATAATGAAAATTGGCACCTTGAATATATCCATTAACTGAATATGCCAAAACATTACGAATAAATCATTTAACTTACAGTCTAGATTGGCGCACAATCTATTTCAGCATAAAATATTATGAAATTACAGCTTGTTTTGAAAATATAAATAAAGACAAAAGTCAAACAAGCTACTTAGTTAGTAATTTAGAAAGTAGACAATCTTGACTTAATTACATAAATAAAATAAAAATTATCTATGCGATATATTATTATGTTACTCTAATAAATACAACACTGTTTCATAATAGCCTTGTGTGAAGGATGTCCGAGGATATTTATTATTAACTAGCTGTCCCGCGGTTTCACCCGCGATCCCGGGATAAAAAAATTGCCTATTTCGTTCTCCATACCATAGGTTATCTGCATGCCAAATTTCATGGTGATCCGCTGAGTAGTTGATGCGTGAAGGCGTAACAAACAAACAAACAAACTCACTTTCACATTTATAATATTAGTTAGGATTAGGATTATAATGAGCGGTTATGTAGTTCATATCGAGACTTTAGATTTACATGTATTTACGAAACACGCCATGCTTGACCGATACAAGTAACATTCAAGTATTAATTTCGTATCAAAAATACTGTCATAATTTTTACGATAAAGCGAGGCAATCGTTCTAACAAAATGAGGCTATATTTCAAAATTATTATGATTTATGATACCATATGCGCCAATTAACTATTGTCTGAGTTTTAGTACTTATTATAATATAACGTTATTTTGTTTTATTCTGACCACATAATTTTCAGTTTTATCTAAATTACAGACTTAAGGAATGTTGCTAGCCTTTGAATTACACTTTTATGCTTTCAAATTGAACTCTTTCATAACAACAAATAAAGATAATAAGGTAACATAAAATGATGGATAAAAAAGCTTATCCATCCTTTTCATCATCACAAAATGGGGGTTCCGATACATAATGGTTGCCTCCGTGCCATGGCTTTCTGCGTGCCAAGTTTCATAGCAATCGGTGAAAGGTAACAAAAACAGTTTGTTCATTCGCATTTACATACTAATATTATTAGTGTGATAGAAGGATGATTTTTTATTACCTGAAGAACTGGGCTGACGCCCGGTGGAAGACTTCTGGGTATCCACGCCAATGTTGCAGGCACTCCAGCCCTTAGCCGAGGTATACCTAAGTATAGCCTGTCCCAGCCTATTTCCAGACCTGTAGGGACTGTGTTCTCCGGTTGGAACTTCTCCAATAACACCGGATCAGGTGGGAAATCGAACTGCAGCAGATTCCATTGGTTTACTACTTCAAGAGTAGCGCTCGCGGTCGCGATATAAACGCATAGTATTATGACTGGCTTCTTCATTTTGATATCTGTAAAGAAACGTATAAATTAGTAAGCTTACCTTCTCCAATATATTGTAAAAAAGTTTCTTCATAGCATTAACATTGAAAAATGTGTGATAACATTGACTTCTTGCATATCATAGGAATGCAAAAAAGGTGGAAAGTGAAGGTTTACATTTGGTAATGTGTAAAAAACTACGTAGCACATTCGCAAATGAGCAAACGAAATACGATGTTACGTAGCATTGACATTGGTATTAAATGTAGCCTTCCGCTGTATAACAAGCCAACTTAAACCGATTATTAAATTGATAGAATCTTTACCGAATATAGTTATTAAAGACTAGCTGTCTCGCGCGGTTTCACCCCCGTTCCCGTGATAAAAATTAGCCTATAATACACCGGGATAATGTAACTTCGTATTAGTGAAAGAATTTTTCAAATCTGACTGGTAGTTCCAGTGATTGGACCGATGTGAAAGCTAGTTTTCGCCCCGCGGTTTCACCCGCGTTCCCAAGGGATTTATGTTTTCCCGGGATATTATCCTTTGAGTTATTACAGGTATTATATGAGTTATTATAATCTACCTGTATGCCAAATTTCGTCACTATTGGTTGTACTGTTGAGGCATTAAGAACTAACAAACAAACAAACTCACTCGCGCATTTGTTATATAAAGCAAATTCTCTGTTTCTCGGACAATCACATTAATCAGTTAAAGTACATACATAAAAACTCTCAATATAACATGTTATGATATAACATTAGCGTGAAAACAAAACAAAAACCACGGTAATGACCTGCTAAGACTCTCGCGTCCGACTTTTACTCTTAGTTCAAGGACGTTTCTGATATACCTAACTACATATTATAATTTCGTCGTGACTCGTGACTGCCCCGATTATGCACCATAACAATAATCTTATTTTAACATCATTTAAAAGAACGAGCATTGTTGCGAATTAGTTTCAGTAAGTAGGACATTAATTTGAATTAACCTTTGTATAGCATATTTATTTAAGCAGGCCTTTCTTGCTATATGCCCTTGGTATACATTATTGTTATTATTTAATTTTTAACTAAATAGGAAAAATATTACCTTCATTAAGATAATCTTCTTTTTAACGATACCATCTAGCATAATTACTAGTATTAAGTTTTATTACTACGATTAAACAATAAATAATAATAATCATTTATTTTCTCCCACATAGATAGATGATAGATATAATATCATAGATAAAAGAACAAATTTTAAAATTATAACAGGTAAGTACATTTAACTGTGGGAGACAGGAGCTCAAACTAGGTTTCCCTGTGCTATGAGTCTCCTGGCTCCCCCTCTTGGTAGGGTCTAGTTACAGTTTGAATTAAACATTTTAATTAAATTCCTATTTTACTACAGTATTTTAAGTGAATAAGGCCGCGGGTATATACATTCTTATCCATGATAATGCGCCGTCACATGCTGCTTCTTTGGTCAACACATATATTCAAGGATGCTTTATCATAGAGCATGCTTAGGACGAGCTCAGGCGACGTAATCCAGATTCAGATGTTACACGAGCTAAGAAATGTGCTAGTAGAAGAATGGCTAAATATTGTCCAAAATCGTGGTAGATAGATATCAATCAATAGCTTATAAATACGCTTGTACGGAAGAGGAAATACCAAACTTAATAATTATACGTCATTTTTAGATTTTATAAATCAGCAGTGTGCTTGTATATCTATATTTCTGGTGTTTTCAAATACCTAACTGTATACCTAACTAATATTATAAATGCGAAAGAAGTTTGTTTATTTGTTGTTTTGTTTGTTACGCCTTCACGCCTCATTTACTCAACGGATCATCATGAAATTTGGCATGCAGATAGCCTATGGTATGGAGAATGATATAGGCTTTTTACCCTGGGAACGCGGGTGAAACCGCGGGGGACAGCTAGTATTAAATAGTATACAAAAGGCAAACACATGTACATACTACAATTTCACGAATCAATCTCGCTTATGCAACTATCACAGAATTTTTGAGAGACCAGTGTATTTTGCTGTTCATATAAAATATTTAAATAGCTATGTTTCACCCTTTGATTAAGGATACATCCAGATAGAGTGTCCCAGCTGTGCACGCGTCGATAAAAATAGGCTCTAACTGTTAGGGGCTAAATCAAATAAAAATAAATAAAAATGCAAAATAATGATCAATATTTAAATTTCTCCCAATTTTAATTGGAATATTTTAACAACTACTATCATTATGAACGTCATTATGACAAGCAGAATGACGCAGAGGGAGCGTAAAACGTAGCTGTAACGCGCAGCAGCCTATAAAAGTTGGCCTGTTTTGTATATTCGTGTAGTATGGCGACGTTCTTTCTAGGTATATTTATTTCTATGGTTTCACCATAAATTACTCGTATTATATTTAGTATAGGTACGTAGGTTACTTCTTGAAGAATTTTTATTCGTTGATAACAATAGAAAGCGTACACAACCATCTGGCAATGCTCAGGGAAAATGATGAATGATTATGTAATTTATTGTGTATAATAAACCAGCTTTGTATTACGTAGGTACTTTGTAACTGAGACATGTGACAAGAAGTAACTTTTTATGGTCCTATTATTATTATATTTTTTCCAGATCCTACAACTACAGGCTCTAAGTTACAGTTAAGTTGTTTGAGTGTTGTTAATTTTATTTATTATAAAATTTATATTGGTTTATTGGCTATGGAGGGCGAGTATCAAAACATCAATGGTCACTTGGTTCTTTAGGCCATAAAAACATCATTGTCATAACATTATTCGAATATGCAATTTATTGGATAGAAGAAGAGGGAATAAAAGACTGTGCGAAGAAATAAGTATCCCCATTCTTTTACGTATTACTACCTACTCTTGATTCCAAGGAAACATTATTTCCATCTGAACAATGGAGGAAATCGCGTGCCAGTTTAATAAATAATAAAAACAGGAACCAATTTAAAATAGCGTTCAACGGTGTAGGGAAGTTAGAACAATTATACTTCGTTGAAAATAAAAAACAAAACGATAAAAAGTAGATCACCTTTAGATACATAGCTAAGCAATTGATTTTATAGGTGATAATAAGGTGATTTTAATATTATAAGTCCTTCTGTGTGTCAGTATGTACTTAACCCCCGTCTTATAAACGTAGTTATTAACAAAAGTGAATGTGTTTTTCATTATAATAAAAACTCGATTTAATTTGAATAACAAATTTTAATAACTAGAATTGTATCAATATCCGTAATGCACAATGTGTAGGTGCGTCATCGGATCAGCAAGAAAAACATTTTTCTAGTTCAGTTTGGATTGTACAGTACAGGTTTGGATAAATAACGTTATCTTTAAAAATATACCACTATATAGCATAGCATAGAAGGCCATAGCACACACGATACTTGTAGCATCATCGATTAGCGAATTTGCGGCTGTAGATACCGTATCGCGTTTTGGCGACTTGCTGCGTTAGATCGAGATGTCAAAATCGTTGGCGTTTTGGCGTTCTGTCGCTGCATCGATAATCTCCCTAAATAACAACTGCCATAAACTCGTAATAAAAAAAAACATAAACTGACTACTTAGACTGGTTATAATATATATACTTACTGCTTTTATAAAGTAATTTACGATTGAACAACGCGACATGCAAAATTGTTGGTACTCTACCATATGACAAACTGTAATGATGCGTCCATGCTTGGCGAACCGAGCACGAGCCGAGCCACGAACGATCACACTGCGAGCACGATTCGCGTAGCGTGGACGGGCTTGTGAGCCTCGAGCGAGCATTCGTATAGTGCTGCGTACTGCGCTCCGCCCGATTGTCAGTTTTTTCACGAACACAGGGATTCGCATCGCGCTCGTTATAGGCTCGTTGAAGGCCCGTTAAGTACGTCCACACTTGAAATCGCGAGCAACAAACGAATCCTGTTCGTTCGAGGCTCGGCCCGTGCTCGCTTCGCGTAGCATGGACGCACCATAAGACTGTCAGTTAATATAAATCAATTGTTTTGTAATTGGGTTTATAACTGTCAACAGTTAGTAAACTATACTACTCTTGGTAAAGAGTGATAACTCTTCTCATTCAATCAATTTATTTTGATAAGCCTGAATCAGATTTTATTAAAAAAATAAAACTGGGGATTGCTTTATCAATTATATATAGCTTACTTACACGTGTTTAAACATAATAATAAATACTCATTGTACGCGATCCATCAAGAAACGACGCAAAGACCACTATGTAATAAATGCCCTAGAAATCTGATTATGCAACTGTATTTTGACCACATACCATCACGCACATTTATTTCTGCAAAGCAATAGAAGCAGACAGTGTCTACACTACATAGTGTCTTATCTGGTACGTTGTTACAACAACAACCCTTAAATAGACATATTTTATCCAAAGCCTGTACCTTACTTAAAGTTTGTGAGATAAAATTACGTGTATAGAAAGGAAAGCAAAGGATAGTATGGTTACATAATAATGATATGCAAACACAAAGTAAAATCTTTATGAATAATTGGACTGTTTTACAAAAAACTTAAACCGACTTCAAAGTACACTAAGAAGTAATCAAATCTGATCTGATGACAATGGGACCAAACGGGAAGTGTACCCTTCCAGGCAAAAGAAAAATTTTCAAATTTCAAATCGGTTAATAAATGACGGAGTTATGAGGTAACAAACATAAAAAAAAAAAAGGAAAAAAAAAAAAAAAAAAAAAAAAACCGAATTGATAACCTCCTTCTTTTTTTGAAGTCGGTTAAAAATATAGGTCTCCACCAGTCTCCACAAAAATATGATTAGAATTACTACTTGTAAATATCGATGCCAATAGGTCAAAGTGTATGGTACGCCGATTCATTAAAAAATATCTCAACTATGGTTATTTAATAGCAATGTATACCTTTTGAGGTAATGTACCCGATCGCCCATAAAATGGAATGAGTTAATTACAATATGTGTATGTATGGAAGTGACAATAGGAAGGACAAGTGGAATGAGCTCCCCGCCGTAGTTTTCCCAATGGAGTACAGCATGGGGTTCCTTCAAAAAGGGTGTGAAAAGATTTCTTCAGGGTCGGCAACGCGCGAGTGATACCTCTGGTGTTGCTAGCGTCCATAGGCTACGGTAACTGCTTACGATCAGGCGGGCCGTATGCTTGTTTGCCACCTTAGTGGTGTGAAAAAAAAAGGACCATTAAACCAATAAACATACGTATTAATTAAAACCATGGATTTAGAATTTTCTACAACCTAGAAATTAACGAGAAAAAAATACAAAAAATAAGATCTGCATTTGCGCTCGCGCTCTGAGATATAATTTGTTGATAAAAATGTCATATAGATACCTATTCATCGAACAAGTAACCCAAACAAGTGCAATGACGTTCATTTTGGTTGAAATCAATTCCGACAATTTCCCACCACGACAATGCGCTCTGATTGGTTAATTCAAGGACATATGCACTTTGATTTGCCAAGTCAAAAACACAAGATGCAGTGATTGGTCCTTCCTTACTGTTCAAAATCAGTGACAAATCACTGACTAGTTTCGGAATTTGATGGTTAAGTTTTCAGTATTACTACTCTAAAGGGATTTTCCTCGATGTACCTTTTATACTATTGTAACTATAGTCAAAACCGTTTATAACGAAATCGTTTAAAGCGACGTACCGGATATTACGTCGCAATTTTGAGGTCCCGCATTTTTGTTTACTGTAAATAGTTGTTGGTTATAACGACTATCGGCTATGACGACTGTAACAGATTGTCCTTTCGAAGACGTAGTAAACGGTTTTGACTATACATATATTATATATAAAATGTAAACAAGAAAAAAAATATAAAATGTTACCTTCTTATTTTAACAGATATTAATTGCTTTTAATTGATAAAAGCGAGTTTGTCTGTCACTCTCTTTGTGCGATTTATTTATTAACAACAAATATGTACAAAATACAATCTATATTTACAAAATATAATCTATATATAGAAAATTTCCTCAAGTCTGCCGCTGCTTCCGATTAACGGCAAGGTTCCCAGAAGGCTGGCAGCGTTTCCTCTTTGGATAGCCAAGCTGACGCGTTGGCTGAAAAAGCTCCCCGCCCACTGCGCTGTGCACAATTTTGAAGACAAGGTGCGAGCAAAACGGCGAGCTTCTGACCCCCATGGTCCCAAGGTCTCGACCGCAAAAGGCATAAAAATATAATTGGGTCCAATCGATGCATATTTTTTGAATTTTGAATTTTCCGCACTGGCCGCCGCTGCCCCTGCAGCTTTACAAGTCGCCGGTAAGTGAGATGGCGCGAGTGTATCGACACATGTGGCATCCCACACCAGCGACTTGCCGACACTCCAAGGGATCAAACACATACCATCCGGTCTCTTGCCATCGCCCCGCGCAATACCGACTTGTTCCAGTACGGAAGGCACGTTAGCGACAACAAGAGCCCTGCGGATAATGTCATTAATAGCCGAGTAAAATAAAATTAAAATACCCAGATCATCAAGGCCACGGAGATAAACTTTAAATAGTATTTTAAACTGCTTTGTCATATTTTCGATAAAGCTAGTAGCATTTATATTTATTGTATACCTATTAAAAAGTGTATAAAATTGTCAACAGAGAATACAAACCTGTTTTTTTACGATAAGGAATAAAAACGAAGTAGGTCACTTTGAACGGTACCGTAAATATACCTGATTACAAGTTTGGGGTTAATAATCTCTTCACTGTGCGATATAGCGTTATGGTAGAGCTACTTTGTAATTGTTTTAAAGGGTAAGTTAAAGTTATGTCAGTTTATCTCAAGGTGAATATAATCACCTAACTGCAGATTGTTTAAATTGGTTGGTAGTTAGATATGGCAATATTTCGATGTGTGTTAATAATATATTACTAAAGTCCGCCCGTCTACGTTCCCAAGGAACCTTTTATTATGCCGGGATAAAAAGTATAGGGTACTTTTAAGTATTGTGTTGATCCAGAACATATTCTATCTGTGTACAAAATTTCATCCAAATCTGTTCAGCCATTGATGCGTGAAAGAGTAATAAACATTCATATATCCATCTTCACAAAGTTTAGCCTCTATGATATTAGTAGATTTTTTGGATTTATCTACAAACATAATAAAGTACACACACACACACTTATACTTCCACTTGCACAGCTGATCGCATTGTGATGAAATATGACTTGAAGTAGCCTTGTATCTAGATTAACACATCGGGGGTTGCCAATCACTTCCATACAAGTGACAATCGCATTGTATACGCTTTAAGTTCTGAGAAATGTTGCTTTTAAAATGCGAGTGAATTTAATAGACTATGCCCCTGTTAGCTCTACAACTAATAATGAGTATCAACATAAGCAATCATATCTATAACTAGCTGTCCCCCGCGGTTTCACCCGCGTTACCGGGGTAAAAAGTAGCAAATCAGTGAAAGATTTCGAGATCGAATCATTTAGAACTGGAGATTTCTCTCCACATACACACAAAAACACATTAGTATTAGTACATTATCTTTACAATATTACTAGGGATTTACTAATGATTTAAAGAGCAGGAGTCGTTGGTGAATAGATATGTAGATATATCATAGACTAATAGCAATACTTTCGAAAATTTTGGCAGTTATGTGTAAGTAGAAATGATTGTAGTCGACCTTTGATATATTTCCGCATGGTTCATATGCTGCGATTATTACAGGTCCATAATTAAATTATTCAAATCTTGTATACATTCACCGATTATTTTTGAACATTCGATTGACATATTGCTAATGTAACATCGTTAATTCAAATCAAAACTGTCATGTGTCCGCAGGGGTTTGTACGAATTTAAATATTCAACAATCTATATTATTATGTAATAATAAGCTATGTTTGTTTGTTTTATTTATCATTTCCAAAATGTCAGATTATTGCACGTTTTCTTTTTTGCAATAACTAAACTATTTCTTATAGGACATAACCTCCGTTTTCGAGGGTTATCATTTAGACTATTAATTACAATATAACATGTTTACATAATACAGGTTGTTTATAAATCTAATGAGCATTTTTATCATTGCAAGGGAAACCAATGTATGTAATTGTATATACAGTATAGGTAGTACAGATATTGACCAGCAAACGATTGGCCGGTCTAAATATAGCAATAGGGAAAGGAAGGTTGAAAACTGTGGTTGAGAAGGACCCGGACATTCTGCGATCTACCGAGATGGAATTGCATAATAGAGGATTAGGTTAGACCCTCTATATTGATTTAATTACAATAAAATCTTATATTTAAATAAAGTCTCTTAAATATTTATCAAAACGTGAATACTAAACTATATTTTTTATATAGTTTAGTATCTCTTTTTAAGCATATGCAGGGCGGGGCCGTATTTGAATTACTTGTAATTGAAATACAAGTACATATTTGGTATTGTATTTCAATTACTACCTTTAAATATAATTCGTAATTGGTATTTCAAATACCTGACACTAAAGTTTTTTATATTTTTTTTTTGTAATATTTACTATAATTTTTATTTCCAAACATAATCTATACTTATTAACAACAAATATGTACAAAATACAATATATATTTACAAAATATAGGTAATCTATATATAGAAAATTTCCTCAAGCCTGCCGCTGCTTCCGATTAACGGCAAGGTTCCCAGAAGGCTGGCAGCGTTTCCTCTTTGGATAGCCAAGCGCTTATTGCTTCATACATTTTGACAAAAAGACATTTACTGTTTTGATTTTTAGAATAGGGGACCACTAGTGTACCTACATAAATAATTCTTATCTATTGATTAATCAATTTTTTTAATCTATTGTTTAATCAAATGTTCTTGGCCATCGATCACGGTGTTCGCTCCAAAACTTTGAGTGTGACAATCTATCATAATCTATATTCAATAACATTTGTTAACATAACACTTACGTGGTAATAACTTATGTATAGTATATTTCATGGTGTCAGTATTTCTATACGAAAACATTTGTCCAATATGTATTTACTGTCGATCATGATAGAGATAAATACGATAATAGAGAAAAACTCCTAAGGATAAAAATAAACAGCAAACATATTTGTAGCCCGAAAAAATGGTAATTTGCCTTGTTATGATTGATATAGCTCTGATACCAACTTTGATTACCTCAGAGTAGATAAATACTACGTACCTGATACTGACTTCTTTGATTTCACCCATTATATTAATAAGGTCGAGTGTGGCAACACTGTAGTGAAGTTGTCAAAAGTTCGTCTCCTGTAATTTTAATTAATTTATAATTCTAATTCTAGTAAAATACATTATATTTCATTGTAATTAAACAGTATTTATGATCTTGTTCCTGAAAAATAAAAACATAAAGTGTCTAACCGAAGATTAACGAAGATCAGCTGTGATTTTCACCGGCGAAGTGACAGCCAACGGAAGGAATTTGAAAACCATCAATAAACCTGGGGAGTATTGTGATAATAAGTCTTAATTTATACTTATACTATCAATAGTAGCTAAAACGTTCGAACCCTAATCATATATTTATGATTCCTTGTCAATTTGAGTAATATCATACAGTTGTTCAGGCAAATGCACCAGCAGGGATTTTCACAACTTATTTTGTTTGCCAAATTGTGTTAAGAGTTAAAAACTTAACATACTGAACACTGCAGTAACCTTGATGATATATAAACTCAATATTTTGGCAATCCCCTCACTTTCAACTTTTAATGTTTAACACTTGTGATATTCCATTAGAAACCAATCCCAAGTACTTATTACCTACAGTAATCTTGTAAGAGAAACACTAAAATAATCATTATAATTTATTATATAGATATACCAACAGTTCACAAGAACATAAGTAATACTAATAATTAGATATTTACACAATCTACTACCTTATCTTGTATTATTTGTGAATAATTATCTTAATTTCAACTCAATTTATATTGTATAGGCTGTGGTGTAGGTTTTCAAATATTAATCCTTATCTTCCCACTTGCTTAACTATCCTGTGTGTATTCCAGGTCCACTCCAATTAATATGACGACTCGCAGAGCCACCGCTCGTGACATGGAGGAAAAACTTAAGAAGGCCTTACAAGAACTCAAGGTCTCCCAGGATGACTGCACTAAGTTGCTGCAGGAGCGAGAGGAAAGTGAGGAGGAAATAAAGAAAATTATAGACAAAAATAGTCAGTTGAAAAGTGAAATGGCTGAACTTCACCAACATTGTACGGAGGCTAATGATCGGCAAAACAAATTGCAGGAGCTATTGTTACAGTTCCAAGAATGTAGTGACAACCATGAAATGGCCTTGACTCGCATTTCTGAACTTGAACTCAGCTTGAGCCGGGCCAATGACATTATATCTAAGTATGAACTTGAAAAAAGTTGTCTTCAGGAAAAAAGCACACTTAGCCTGTTTGATGAACTTGTTGTGAGTTGTCCTGGTAATTTACCTACTTCTAGGCTTATTGAGACCATTGACTTGACAAAAGATGTATCAAGTACTAATGAACCCATTTTGATGAATAGTCATAATAGAATTAAAAAGTACATCAAAATAAATAAAATCATTACCAAAACCAAGAAACTCATAAAATGTAAACAAAGTTTCTCTAAAAATGTAAAACTTAGGAAAGAACGTGTAGGATTAATTACTCAATTAAAAACATGTAATAGTAGTTTGCAAAATATGAGGTTATTATATGACACTGATATGCTGCAGTTACAAGCAGATCTGAAGCACAAGGAGGACTTAATTAATGGTTTAGCATGCAGATATAACAGTGCTAAGAAGGAGATCAGCGAGCACATAGTTGCAGTCACAAACCTGGTGGACATGTGCAAAAATCATGAAGAACGGTTTGATTCCCTAACGTTGAAAAAGATATGCCATTGTCATAATATTAATAATGTTGATCCTTGTGTTGATGTCTCTTCTCCGGGCACTCCGAGTGCGCCGGACGCTCCGAGTACTTCGGGTGCTCCTGGCGCTTCGGGTGCTCCGGACGCTCCGAGTGCTTTGGCTGCTCTGGGTGCTCCGGGCGCTCCGAGTGTGCCGGGCGCTCCGAGTGCTTCGGGTGCTCCTGGCGCTTCGGGTGCTCCGGGCGCTCCGAGTGCTTCGGCTGCTCTGGATGCTCCGGGCGCTCCGAGTGCGCCGGGCGCTCCGGGTACTTCGGGTGCTCCTGGCGCTTCGGGTGCTCCGGGCGCTCCGAGTGCTTCGGCTGCTCTGGGTGCTCCGGGCGCTCCGAGTGCTCCGAGCACTGAGCCACATGTCAGTGTCAATATTTCTGTGGGGAGCTCTGAGGGATCGATAATGAAAACTGTTGTTTTTTCTGACCAAATTGGGGTCAATTTTGGACCAATATTAAATAATCGTATGGATCAGCCAGTTATTAATTATTGTATGCCGGGAGCTTCCTATACAGATATAATGAATAAAATTGTAAGTACTAAGCTTGACAAACAAACCACAGTTGTGATACTTATAGGAAATGGTTTGAACGTGAAATTTAAAGAATTAATTAATAGTTTTGAAACATTCCTCAAACTAAAGGTGATGAATGTTTTTCTATGTGCTTTGCCATACTCCGTCAACTATACGGACAAACAAAATAGATATATATTGTTTTTGAACAATTTTATATATAGATTGACATGTCGTCATAGTGACGTTTTTTCTTATTTCGACACTAATAAATTTGTTAGTGGACTAAAATTTACTGGGGACTCATTGTTTATGCCCAAAAATTGTAAAATCTTGATTGCTACACTGATAGCTTATAATATTAACATGGTTATAGCTAATATAACTGCCAGTAGCTTAAGTGACAGAGCGGTATCGTCTAGTATTACTAACAATACTGTGATTAGTTGTTTAAACTTATAACTCCGACAACAGAGAAGCACACTAATAGCATAACTATACTACACCAGAATATAAATCGCTTCTCTGGCAAAATACTTGACGTTGAATTATTATGTGATGAAATGATAATTGATATATTATGTTTTACGGAAACATGGCTCAAACCAGATACAATGCTTTTTAATGTTAATAACTTTACTGTTGCCAGCGCGTTCAACAGAGTGACTGCTCAGGGTGGCGGCACCCTCATTTTGCTAAATAATAATATTAAATTTAAGAATCGTTCTGATATTACTTGTCACTCTGTGGAACGCGTATGCGAGGTGGCTTGTGCAGAGATTGAAAGCTCCATCATTATATGTGTGTATAGGCCTCCCGCGTCTAATTTTTCGTTGTTTTGTTCTATAATGGAACAAATACTTAGTAAATTATCTAGGTGTAATAAGTCAATAATTATTTGTGGTGACTTTAATATTGACATCCTGATACCCTCATTAGATAGAAATAACTTTATTACTTTATTTAAATCATTTAATATGTCTCTTCTATTTAATGAGCCCACGAGAGTAACGGCTACTAGTTCGTCTTGTATTGATAACATAATTACTAACGGTAACGTTTTAGAGAAGTCCATAATAGGTGGCGTCCGTTCGGATCATTTGGCACAATTGGTAAAATTACCGTGTAAAAAACTTAGGTCATCCATAACGAAAACATTTAGGTCAGTTAATCAAACAAGATTAAATAATTTCAGCGTTAATATGGATTATAAAATTAGTAACACTATGTATATTTCTGATGATCCAAATGTAAACTATGACAAAATATTTAGAGATATTTGCAACGAATTTAATGTATCTTGTCCAATCAAAACTAAAAAGGTAAATAATAAACTTCAATTCTGTAACTGGGCAACTAAAGGAATCAGGAAGAGTAGGGATAACATGTATGATCTTTACCATCAGAGATCTTACAATAGTAATGAAAACTTTCATACATATGTTAAGAACTATTCCAAGTTATTTAAACAGGTATGCATTCGAGCTAAGGCCATCTCAACATAGGCAATAGGGTAAATAATTCTAATAATAAAATTAAAACAGTGTGGCAGATTATTAATACAGAGACTGGTAAAAATAAAATCAAAGATAATACTTTTTGTCTTAAAATTAATGATAAACTAATATCAGATGAATTAGAAGTAGCATCTGCTTTTGAAACTTTTTTCTCAAATATACCTATGGAGGCTACTAAAAATCTTGCTTCGTCTTCCACGTTAGCAGAATCGATTTTACAGAAGACTTTTCAACGAAACATTCCAGACTTCGCATTCACCCAGGTTAGTGACTATGACATTATCACGGCTTTCAAGTCACTAAATATGAAAAATACAGAAGACTTATGGGGTTTGTCAGTTAAAGTTATACAGTCAATTATTTTTAATATTGCCCCTATTTTAGCCCTAATTTTTAACCAATGTCTCGAACAGGGCAACTTTCCTGATTTAATGAAATACAGCAAAATTGTTCCGATTTTTAAATCGGGATGTAAAAACAATCCCTCAGATTACAGACCGGTCTCAGTACTTCCTGCATTAAGTAAGATTTTTGAAAAGATTGTGCTAAACCAAATGTTAAGGCATTTTAATAACCACAAGATACTCCATGATGATCAGTTCGGTTTTACGAGAGGTAAGTCCACTACGGATGCGGGAGCTAAACTTATTAAGCATATTTTTCAGGCCTGGGAGTGCTCACACGATGCTATTGGTATCTTTTGTGATCTCTCCAAGGCATTTGATTGCGTAGATCACCAAACGCTAGCTCTTAAACTTAAGTTATACGGAATTCGCGGAGTGGCTCTCGATCTTGTGGTTTCCTATCTTTCAGGGCGCCAACAAAAAGTAGGAATCAATGGTAGTGTGTCATCGGGCTCCTTAGTCAAATTAGGCGTACCTCAAGGCTCGATTTTAGGCCCATTTCTGTTTCTAGTTTATATAAATGACCTACCTTATATGGTGAAAGAACTATCAGATGTCGTTTTGTTTGCAGATGATACGTCTCTGATATTTAAAGTAGATAGAAAAGACAAAGATCTTTTAAAAGTTAACTACGCTCTGAAGACTGTGTCTCAATGGTTTGCTGCCAACAATCTTATGTTAAACTCAAAAAAAACAAAATGTATAAGATTTTCATTACCAAATGTACCAAAAGTTGATACCAGTGTTATTGTGGATGGTAATAAACTTAATGTAGTAGATAAGACTGTTTTTCTTGGTCTGACTATAGACTGTAGATTGCAGTGGGGTGCTCACCTGGAAGCCTTAGGTGGTAAACTGAGCTCCGCTGCGTTTGCAGTCAGCAAAATAAGGCAACTGACGGACATTAATACAGCCAGATTAATTTATTTTGCATATTTTCATAGTCTTATGTCTTACGGCCTTTTGCTGTGGGGCTCTGCCGCAGACTTGGAATCAATTTTTGTATTACAAAAAAGGGCAATTCGCGCCATCTACTGTTTGGGTTCTCGCGAGTCTCTACGAAATATATTTCCGGATATTAATATACTAACTTTGCCCTCTCAGTACATTTTTGAAAATATTATGTATGTCCGCAAGAACATTAATTTGTTTCCAGTCAATAGTGACTATCATGATAGAAACACTAGAAACAAAGACAAAATAACTGTACCTAGATTTAGATTAGCTAAAGTAAATAAGTCCTTTCTTGGGAATTGTATTAAATTTTACAATAAAATTCCTCATAGCGTGACCAGTATGTCCTTTTTTAAATTTAAGGAACATATCAAAAAGCGGCTGTTGAGTAGGGCTTATTATAAAGTGTCTCATTATATTGACGACAAGGATGTATGGAAGTAGCTTCTCTCTGCACCTGCCTCACTGAGCAGATAGTTCAAGGTCCATTTTAATTCAAAGTATGCTATTATTATTATAAGTTATATTTTTAGGTTACAGATTATCTGTGCCTATTGTAATTAAATTAATTCAATTCAATGTTCTTCATTTATTTAGTTTGATATAAATGCATCGATTTATTATGTCTGTCTAATTGTTATATTTTTTTATTTTGTGATATTTAGTCTAAGCTTGTCAATAGTCACAGTGATAACAAATTGTGTGTTTAGTGTTTCCCTTTAGTTATTTTTTTATTTCTAAGGCAGACTTAAGTAAGTCATGCTCACTTTAAGGCCTTTGCTTGCGGCGGCGTCGTGTGACGGGTCGCTCACTTCCCTCCAATATGGCGAGGAGGGCGATGGCTGCCACACGCGTCATACTTGTGAACAGGTGCTGCTTGTGGGGGCTGGTCTGCTTAAGTTTGCTATTTATTTACTTATTAAATATTTTTTTCAGTCTACTTTGTAATTTTGCCGCCTCGCCGGGGCACGCAATTGTTTTCAGTGCGATTAGAATGTAAATATTATGTAATTAATCTAAGCCTGTTTTGAAAAGAGTAATTGCTGAGTTTATTGCCGGCTCTTCTCAGCAAATGCAACCTTCCGAACCGGTATTAGAGTATTAGAGTCAGACTTTTCATAAGTGCCTGCGAAGGTCTATTTGAATAAATGATTTTGAATTTGAATTTGAATTTGAATGGTAAGAACATAGACTTAGTGCAGGTCAATTGACTACCCATTCCGAAAAATTACCTATGCCTTGGTCACCTTCCCTACGTTTCTGGCATCAAAATTTTAAAGAACCGTAACTTAAATTTTGTTTGAGCATATATTTTTAGCATGAAGCAAATATCCAGTGCTTTATGATTTTAAGCAATTGAATTTCGAACTATATTAAAGTATCGAAACACAAGATTGTAAGTCTATAGACATACCACATCCTATGGAGGAACTATCTTCAGTAGGTAGGTATTTAGTAAGAATTCAATGGCGGGCCAGCTGGCGCGGTTGGTTAAGAATTCCACCCATGGTCGTGGGTTCGATTCCCACACGGGACATGCATTTGTGTACATGAACATATCTGTATGTCCTGTGTCTGGGTGTAATTATGTATATTAAGTATGTATTTACAAACAAAAAGTAGTATATGTATTATATCAGTTATCTGGTTTCCATAGTACAAGCTCTGCTTAGTTTGGGATCAGATGACCGTATGTGACGAATGTCCTAGGATATTTACTTATTATTTTTCTAATTCAATATATTTAAAATTCGAATTCATTGCTGCTAGTGAATATTCAACCGGTATGTACCGAGATGTGTTGACGTGTCATTGACATCGTTTACGAGTACAACGGTCACTTCCAGTTTCATCGTTACATCATGGAAGTTGAAGTGCTACTTGTTTTTCCAGCGTTAAGCCCTAGCTTTCTTAAAATTTGCACTCTTTTTTAAGTCTTGTTATATTTTAATTTTTTTTATCAGAATACCAACAGCATAATAACTACACTAAATTAACAAGTTAACTTTAGTTTAAAATGTATATGCGTCAATTACAGGTTTCCTAGGATTCATATATTCATTGTTTAATTTAGCACCAAATAGCTATTTAATTTTTTTTTATAAATTAAACTATGAAGTTTGTAGCACTACAATAAAAAGGAACAAATTATGAGACTTAGTTGTTTAATTCATTGTTATCTATTTTAGAAGATAATCCAAATCCTTAGTCAACTTGCGTACAGGTCGGTTAACGAAAGCTGGCACGTTCACAGTACTCATAAATTTGCAATCAGTCAAGTCTAATGGACGAATGCAAAAATAGACCACTCTATATTTATGAGCAGTAGCAAAAGCAAAACAATAACTGTCTCCTTCATACTCATAAGCTTGACTTTGCGCGAGAGAGACGGTGTAAATGTGTTGAAACGTGCCAGCTTTAGTTAACCGACCTGTACATAATGTATGCGTAAGTTACACGCAAAACGGAATGTTTCCGCAGTATTGCACTTTCACGAAGTTATTTAGTTTGTTAGGTACTAAAGAAGTAAACTATGGTTTGATTACTTGGTATTGTTACCTTTTTGCTTGACAGGATAATGCATACACTAGTGGTCCTCACTTTTAACATATGTTGTTCATTATACCTTTCTGGGGCTCTAGACAAGATGTATATCAAAAACCTTCATCGTGACTAAATGATCAATGTAAGGGATTGCAATTTCAAAACGAATTATCACGTTTTTTTTACAATTTCTTATGTCATTCCCATACAAAGAGTGATCGTTTACTAACGATGACGATTATCGAGATCAATTTTATCTAGGGGGCTGTTCTACTCCTCCGTATTAACCTTGAACAATGTCAAATCTCTGACCTCCGTGCGCGCAATATGCTCAAAAGGGATATAAAATTTATTACTATTATTCATTTTTTTGACCAATATAATTACATAGCAAATAGCTTTACATTACCACCTGACGAAAGCCTGAAAGACTTATGTGTCTGGTGAGATGGGTACTCAAGTTGATAAAAGAAAACACATAAGCCACAGACATAAGCATTCATTTTACTTAAATACTACTATGTATTTCAATCGTCTAAATGATAACTTAGATCAGATAATCAAACGGTTGTTTTCAAGGATAAATGGTTCACTTCACACCGTGTACCACTATATAATGAAACAAAGAACAATTTGTATTTCATAAGATACTTTTGTGTCTTGTAATTGTAGTCAGGCTAACATGGCGCTTATTGTGAATTAATACATACAACTTAGTACATACAAATATGTACACATAAATTTATCTAAGGGGGCCTATTGCGAATTTCTAAAGTTATGCAGTCACACCATTCAGTTGCGCTGCTGTGGCTCTACAAAAAGTTATACGCAGGCATGGTATTGACGGGCCAGTTAGCGTTGACCTCGCGGCAGATCGTGGATTTAATTCCCGCCCAGTGTATAAATATGTCTGCATGTCCTGCGTCTGGGTGGGGGAAATTAAAATCAGTAAAATCTTATGTAGACAGGCTAACATATTTCCAAATGAATAGTCTTAGTAAGCGCAGAGATATATTGGATCTTTTATTTTTGTACAAAATTCTAAGAGCTCAAATTGACTGTCCCCAGATTTTCCAATGCTTCAATTTCAGAGTTCCAGTCCACTATCCTCGTAAACCAATTACGCCTTTGTTCCCCCCCCTACGTAGAACTGTCATGGGGAGTAACTCACCCATACCGCGACTTTGTAAAATTTACAACAATGTGAGCTCAGCTACTGACGTGCATGCAGATTCACTGCCGGTATTCAGGGAATGTATTGTTGCTTCGGTGACAAAGTAATGATTCACTTTCTTTAGGCCCTCAGAATAACTCCTGCAATAACTGTGTCTTGTTGTCTTGTTTATTTTATTTTATTTTTACTTTATATAACTTATAATGATTGTGTATTTGTAGTCTTATTATGTCAGGTCTTCTAAATGTTTATTGTTATATCCAATGGTTATATCATATATTAGTGTTAGTGGTGTTTACCTTTATAAGTTGTGCATTTAATCTTGTTAATTTTATTATAATCGTGAACTATAATGTGTTAGATTCCGATTCAGAAAATTAAATTAATTAAGCGCGGTTATTTAAGATACATCGCGCAGGTCGTGGGTTCGATTCCCACATAGGGCATGCATTTGTGTGCATGAACATGTCTGTATGTCCCGAGTCTCAGTGTACATTAAGTATATCTTTACGAACAAACTGTACTGTACATGCTCTGCTTAGTTTGGGATCAGCTAGCCGTGTGTAAGGAATGTCCCAGGACATTTATCATTTATTTACTTTGCATTCCGGGAACACGGATGAAACCGGGAGACAGCCTGTCAATCCGTCTTTAATTCAGACTGATACCTTAGCTAGGATAATTGTAAGATTAACATTTATCTACTTTATCACTACCCTCGAACAAAAGACATCAACGACAATCGATCTTGGATAACTAAGAAGAAGTTTAATAATACCTAATCAATGCTGTCATGAGAGTACAATGAAGGTTAAATTAAGATTGTTAACTTATAAACTTAGCACACTGATCGATTTAATAATAAGATTGATTAGGTAAATTAATTACCCAATTAATCCATCGTTACAATTATACTAAATCCTTGGTTGTATTTTTTCTATTCTTTGTTGTTTTATGCACGCAATTCCGTGTTTATTCAAAAATATAGGGGCTTAAAGTACTTACTATTCGTGCCTACGTTCTAGGAGTATAACATCCTTTTCTTGTTAATCATTGATCCATTGTCTCAACATACGGTTAGTAAATATTTAACCGACACATTTATTAGACAATGAACTACTGTTTATAACTATAACTTCCATTATTACCTAAACACATATAGTTTTTTGTTTTTTTAATTTATTTTAATGCAATAGAATAGGTCGTTTAATTCTGTAGAACATATTACATAAAATAGTTCTTTTTTGATGTTAGGAACTACAAAACTACTAGACAACTACAAGATTGCCCTAAATTAATTAGTAGCTTGTCATATATTTACTACGATCTTATTTACGTATTATATATATATAGATATATATATATATATTGTGTTATTACGAATCCTGGCTAGTTGATATTTTTTTTTATTTTATCATCGTTTTAAGAACAAAAGAGTTTCACTAACAATATTATAATAATGTACCTATAATAAAACTATGTACAGGTACACACGTATTCTCGGGCCCTGTTTATGCGTCTATTATATAAATATTTTGTATTGCAACAAGTATCGTTATTGTAGTTTATATGTAGACAATGCAATTGGAAAGGCATCTTGTATCTAGGTATTACATTGAAACGTTTTTTTAAGGTTTTAAAAATGGTTAAATTATATTAGTTACATGCGTAACAATGCTAAGTGTTTGTGACCACAGGCTTACGATACATATGCTGGTTATCGCGATAACGTTAACTTTCACGATTTTAGTATGGCAACAAACAAGCACTGCACAAGTAATTTATGAATACATAATATAATAGTTTACACTGCACTTGAAGTGATGTAAGTACCTGTGATATAGAGCGTCGCAAATTGGCGGTTAGCCGGCTTGGTATCGGAGCACGTGCGAGTTCGCGGACGAGGCAGGGAGGCGCGAACGTGTATCACCACGGCCTCTACACTCAATACTGGAAGAGAGCCTTCACAGTCGCACCGAATTTACTCTCGCCCCTCTACACAACAGCACCTTAAAAGTAAAAGTGGTCTATCCCGAAGGCGTGGCCACTACAGCCGTGACTCCACATTAACGGCACGGTATTTATTACTTTATAGGTGCGTGATAGTCGATCGTGACAACCAAAAAGCCAGATTATAACTCTGGAAATGTCAAGGTCGATCAATTTTGAAAATGCACTCGCGTTTATAACAATTAAAATTAGTCTGCAATTTAAATAGCGCAATTAGATTTTATGGTATCGAAACATTGATTTATTTATTAGTAGTAAATTAAAATATATGCACTGTGTTTAGTAGTGACACTTTTATTATTTTTAAAGCGAAACTTCATTGTTATAGTGGGTGGAGATTTCGAGATGGCATATTTTCGAAACTTATGTTCTTATTGTCATGATTTATCTTATTTCATGAATTCTCAAAAAAAAAAACGAAAATATGCCATCTCGAAATCTCCACCCTGGATAACGCACAGATGGGATAGGAAAATGAAAATATATGTAACGAACGAACGCGGCAATGCAACGTAGTATCGAAACGAAATTCATTGGCTCAAACTCAGGAGATGCGTTGGATCAAAGTTGAAATTCGAAAGTCAAAGTAAAAAGTAATTTTACACAAGCAACTGATACGTCACTCCTTTATTATTAAAACTTTGGGAACGCCTCATGAAAGCAGGTTGCAGGGGAAAGTAGGGGTCAGTCGTTTCAAGGGAAGCCAGTTTTCGCCAAGCTGGTCTAATTTGGCGGCCAATCAGATGTACCCTACGGGGTAAACAGTACAGGGTTCCCTAAAAGCTCCAGCTCCCAAAATTTTCAGATGCATACCTATCACATACCATCACAGCATATGATAAAATACAACATGACGTTCACCTGTCTAGAATCAAGTATGCAATTTAAATCAAATGCTAATTATTAGGTATCACTTATTCACTAGTAAGATAACATAGTTTGAGATACATTGCTTAAATATAGAAATGGATTTCATAATGACCTCCACGAAACTAAACGACAACCAAATTAATGTGTCGTTTAAAAATGGCGAATTCAACAATGAGTTTCCGATGAAGGTAAGCATAGTGAGGAAGCTGGCTGGCACCACTCTCTAGGTGAATCTCTGTCCGTTAGTTTAGCTTTAGAACTGTATCTACCGTGTATTCCAGTAGCTGTACTTGACAGCCAGTTCCCGTCTATTGCTCATCCTTACCACTCTTCATTTACCACGTGAGATTGTGGTACAGTTTAGCTATTTAGTACTGGAAGAGTACCAAATAAGTCTTATTTGTGTTGTGTGAAAGATAGTGAATGCTGATAGCACCGAACCTCAAATAATTGGGAACAGGAAATAAAAGTTTGACGGTCAAACAAAAATCGGTTTCGAGATAAGTTTGTACCTACTGTAATTATTGGTAAGTATTGAAAGAGAAGTTATTAGTATCACGTACGTGTGTAGGTACTAAATTCTGCAACACAGATATAAACTAGAGTTCCCAGGCGGCGCACAATCGCCGTTTTTTGTGATTGATCAATATAATGACAAATATTGGCAACTTGTGAGAGTTGCTGGAAACATGAGCTCGAGGCCCGATGTAGGAATAGTTGGAACATGCTCTCATAATGGCAATTAGACCGAAACCAAATTCGGATATCGACTTACACCAGCTAAGCTTACATATCTGATTCAATTGTTACAAAATTTGTTTTTGCTTTAGCTACCTGCTTGCTCTCACTCTATTAGAAAGAGTTAATTGAAATTATTAATAAGGCAAACATTTGTGTGCAAGAAAATACATCTGTTTATTCAGAGACTGGGTGAAACTATCTTTGTATATAGTAGGTGCCTTTATCAGTTATTTAGTGTCCATGCCACCTACAGGCTCTACTTAGCTCGGAATCAGATTCTTTACGAATACGTAAAAAATATCCCTAAATATTCATTAAATTTAGAGTCAAATTACTCTTCCTCGGAAGCGACTGCTGACAAGACAATCATAATTTTACGTTGTGCTTAATTCTTCGAACAGTTTTGTCAAACCACGCAATATTTTCATTACTGAGCCATTCCAACATAACTCGATCATTACATTACATTCTCACAATCAATTCGTCTTTTGAAAAATAAAGGCACAAATCACGAAATGTATTTCAAACTCTTAAAGTTCAGTCTGATATTATTAATGAGTGAAAATGTTTTAGGACACCCAAAAAATTTAGCCTGGAACGGTGGACCGTTGAATTTGGGTTGTGAACATGGAACAGATTTGTGGATGAAAAGTGGACAGCACATAAAAGACAATGTTATAGTTATCAAAGCTGTTACTCATCTGGATGAGATTTACGTTATTTCTCCAAGGTAGGTTACCTATAGTGCGCTCCACTAAAGATGAGACTTGACACACCACGTAGTTGACGTCTGACGTCGTTGATGATGACTTTTCTTCAGCAGTATGAGGTCTGGGGCGGGAAGGGATCAGGGTTCATTGTAATAAAATAGATCCCGCTAGAGAAGTCATACTCAACGAAGTCAGACGTCAACAAGGTGGTGTGTCAAGTCTCATCGTTAGTGGCACGTTTATACCTTGTGTATTTCATCGGCCTTTCCTTCCTCTTGCAATATTCACCGAATGGATTCGAAGTACCTATTAGATAATCACAACAGAAAATTAAATATACCCAATGCCGAACCCAAATCACATTTACATGGTTTTTCAATGTATAACATATTCCAGAAATGAGATAGCTCCGTATTGCCAGTAGTATCGATTCCCATGAGTTTTGTGCCACGTTATTTTGAGACAATACCGACCAACAACACTTATTGTATCTTCGTATTTATGGGGTAGGTATGTATGCAGGTACTTACTATAAGTAGTATTTATATACTCTGAGCTATAAGTCATAATAAATCATATTAGGGCGAATTGGTTTTCTGGTATATAAGTACTAAAACTAACGTTGTATTGTTTTTATTTTTATCTACTTCTTTGTAACAGATTATTGCACGGTGTATTAGCGACGGTGTGGCTAGTAGTGCGCGGGCGCCGTGGCGTGGAACTCCAACCTTACCCGGATCTACGCTCACATGGCGTCAGCGACTGCGACGCGATCCAGAACGCTGTTGACTTCTATCTAGATCAATTTGTGAGTATAAGGATCAATATAGTTGAAATTGGTAAGAACATATACACTACATAGACTTGAACTGAATGCAACAGATTTTTCGGTATGAGGATCAGCCAAGCAGATACCTTCTTACTGAAAAGTGCGTCTAAAAGATTAAGCATTTATTTTAAGATTTGATGAATCCACGACCTTTGCCAAGACAGTCTACATCTCTACTTCTGAGCTATCGTCGCCTTTGACTTGATATCATTTTTCCATTACTTTTCTAACTAATGCCCTGCGTGCTTTGCAACACCAAATTCATTTTCATCAGAAAACTTCCCCAACCCTCGTACAAAAACCCACCAAAGTTTCATCGCATTCGGATTCGGATGGATAATATAGGAGCGCATACGTTGGAAACAGACAAACATTGAATTTTTCATATATAGATAAAAGTAAGAAGAACTAGACCACAAAAACATTAAACGAACATGAATCAAAGATTTCAGAGTAAACTATTGTGTCTCACAACAGTCACAACCAAGTCTCGCTAAATTCCGACATGTGAATACGCATTGTTTGGTTTCAATATTCAATTGAACTTTGATTATGTAATAACGACATAGTAGAGCATACCTACGTATACTTAGTTAATCTACAACAATGAACGGTGCGCAAATTGCTCCCAAACGTATTTTTGCACGTAATTGCTTCACTGAGAGTTGATTAATAATATGGAGCTTGTCTTGGAAATATTAAGCAATCTGTGCAATAGTTCTTATCTGTCCGCTAAACAGAAGATCTAGCGACATATCTTTATTAAAGCTGCTGGTAATTTAAGTAGATATTGCACTATAGTGGAGCGACAAGATACTTAATCGTGTCTTAACACAAAATGTTCGTGACAGTTCAGCAACTCTTACTATTACTTGTACTTAGTAATTTATATAATCTGAGCTATTACCCATCAGTAGATTACAAGACAACTGTGGACTTCTTATAAGTCCATTGTGGGAAATATCTTAGGGTAAAAAAATGTCTTTGTTTACAATGTGGGACTTTGACATGAAAGTGTCATTCACTCGATTTTCATCGAACGTTTTTTCCAAAATCAAATGAGATAAGTTAGCCTGCTAGATAGGTATATATATTTATCAGTTGGTTAGTTTGAAGATAGGTACCCAAGCCAAAGTCTTTTGCGCCGCAGAAGCTGCAGCGTGGAGGATAAACCCAACTACCTCGAATATCTTACCGATATTCTTTGCAACTTGCAACAATCAATAAATCGTAAAACAGAACTTATTCCCCCTTATTACAAAACATGGTTTAAAGCAAAGCCAGGTTTTACTGTCATTTGGTCACTTTCTAACGTCATATAATAAAAAGGGACGAGGCTATTTTAAAACCTGGTTTTCCTTTAAACCATGTTTTGTAATAAGGTGCGTTAAGTTTATGAGTGTGTGATCATCTTTTCTATGATTACATTAAAGACGCATTTAGGTACACGTTATACGGCACGGTAAAGAATAGTGCCTCTAGAGTCTAGGGGTACCTACTAGAGACTATTTCAACGCAACATTTACCAACCATTACCTAGAGTCTAGACTCTGGGTAATGGTTATATAAGGGTTTTAAGGCTGTAAATGAAGTTCAAATATTATCGTTTCAGGGTAACTTATGGGTTCTGGATAGTGGTGTCATAGACACACTTGAGGCTCCGCAATGCACCTGCCCGCCTAAAGTGGTGGAGATCAGCATACTGCTAGGGAAACTGACGAGGCGTATCAACCTTTCTTCACTGTCAGAGCCCTCGTCACTACTTCAAAATGTGGTTGTTGAATATGGACTAGGAACAAAACCATTTGTGTGAGTAATATTGAGCGTAATTGTATTATGATGGATTCCAGGCCACAATACTCGTGTCAAACGAGTATTTTTATTCTTTGATGTACTTATAGGTACACGTTGACTTTTAATTAGTTTTTTCGCTAGAAAAAACGTTGTTCAGACCTAACTAACATTCTATAACATCAAATGAAAAAAAAACGTCATTGGTTTTTGAAAAAACACTAAATCAATTTAAAAATGTCGGGATTATCGTTACTCCTTACAACCTAGACACCGCGCTTGCACTTCAAAGTAGTTGTGGCACGGCGGCATGCCAGTTTTTTAGCAGGTGTGGGAATCCGTGACTTTCTGACTTTTTGAATTATTCCTGATTTGTGTTTTTTTTTCAAAAACCAATGACATTTTTTTTTTATTTGATGTTATAGTATATTAGTAGACCATGGTCTGAACAACGTCGACTAGCTGTTCCCCGCGATTTCACCCACGTTCCCAGGATAAAAAGTAGCCTATGTCCTTCTCCATACCATAACCTTCTACATGCCAAATTTCATGATGATCCGTTTGTTAGTTGCGACCTATAATAACAATTGTTTTCATTGTTAATTTTTAACCGAACCAAAGGAATCCTAATGTTTTCAACATATCCAAATCGACTTTCCAATATTTTCGGAAATCGTACCTACTACTCTAATGCATTGCTACACATACTAACCGGCCGTATTAGAAAACTTATATTAAGTTAACTCTAACTCTCATTTTCTAGGTCAACTATGAGACAGCTTTATTATGAGAATGATACATTCATTTAGCATTATTATGTAAGGATTTAGATTAGGTTACACGTGTATGAATATAATTAACGAACCTGTCTAGATATCTGTGTTTTTTGTGATCTTTAGGTATGTTTCCGACGCGTCGCGTGGCGCAATCCTTGTTCACGAGATCCCGACTGGCTCAGAGTGGTCAGTGGTAGCCTGTGGGGCCACCGCGGGGCTTCAACTAGCGCTTGTGAAACGAGGTCCTGCCCATTCTGTGCTAATAATCGTAAGACTTTATCAGCAAGGTTTACTCGAACTGGACACTGCTGCTTTGCGACGGAAGAATTCTTTGGCACCCATTAGAGGTAATAATTCCAATTTAGGTATATAGTGTGCGAATTCAACTCGCAAACGAGCCTCTACAACTACACCTCAAGTGTCAGATTATTCGGAAGGGTAAATTTGATTCCATTCCTGGGCCTGAACCTCCGAGATTCAATCATCCGTGGATTCACCTCTACCGTTTCAGTAAAGGAAAATGTCGGGAATCCAAAGGCCTGTGAAGTTAGCTGTTGTAGGCTTGAGCGAATTGGGTGCCTGGCTTATTCATTATTTGATTAAAATTACTGAATTGATGTGAGACCATAGAAAGAGTGATGATTCCATGTTTACTTCCATTGTGTACACTAATCGAGCAACTTTGAAATAAAAAATTATTTTCAGTATATGGCGAGCACATACAACCGCTGCTTCTGTTAGGCTCGAGCGCCCACTACATCTACCTACGTCACACGGAATGTTCAGATGTGTTATCATGGGACATTCGTGAAGCTTTCAACGAGTCTCAACTGGAGAATATACATTCAGCTGGACCGCGGCTGACGCCAACCTCCGTAGACACATGTCCTTTGAAACATGTCCTCCTGGTACTAGACTCCAACTACGGTGACGCAATTAATGGAAACCTACCTAGTTATCATAGAATTACTTTTGTCGGCTATTAAATTTCTTTAAACAAAATAGTTACTAGTCTCTTTTTTCAAGTTATTTTACCGACCTATTTCCGCGAAAATCTTCCGAGTTTTTAATAACAAAAATACGAACAAGATATTCAGCTGGCGAATTACGTCGTATTACCAGGCGGTACCTATATTACAAGATCCCAGGCTGCCAGACCTTCCTGTTTTCCTGATGGACAAAATGTATAATAAATAAATAAATATCCTGGGACATTCCTCACACACGGTCATCTGATCCCAAACTAAGCAGAGCTTGTACTATGGAAACCAGATAACTGATATAATACATATACTACTTTTTGTTTGTAAATACATACTTAATATACATAATTACACCCAGACTCAGGACATACAGACATGTTCATGCACACAAATGTATGTCCTGTGTGGGAATCGAACGAAGAATAGAATTGAAGTATTAGTACCTACGTACCTACTTTAAACATATGCATATACATGCCGCCAAGCTGTTTTGCCAAGTCAGTCAGTCGTCAGTCTCCATTAGAAAACCCTTGATACTTATTTGTTTCGGGTTTTTGTCGTCGTGAAATTTTTGCGAAAAAAAGTGGTTTAGAGGTGTTTTTCTTTAACATAAGTCTGTATTATTTTTGTTTTAAAGCCTATCTTAGATGATTTAGTCAAAAAAGAAATAAATATATCTCATGTGAAGTTTTCGTGGCGACGTATTTGCCATCAATTAACATCTCTATACGTCTTAAAAAAAAGTCTTCAATAAATATCACATCATACATACGTTTGAAGTACGTACTAACAATAAAAAAAATTATAAGGTTTGCCCATCAGATACTAAGGAAGGTCTGGCGGCCTTGGGATCTCGCTCTACTGCCTTTTAATGCAATCTAGGTACCTACCATAATGCTAATATTATATTATTAAAAACTCTTTATAAGCCTACCTACAGAATATAGAAACTGTTCAACCTTTAGGTATACTGTAGTGCCTTTATAATGGTGCGTCCATGTTTGCGAACCGAGTCACAAACGAGCACACTGCGAGCACGATTCGCGTAGCTTGGACGGCCTTGCGAACCTCGAACGAGCGCGATTGTCAGTTTTTTCACGAACAAAGGGATTCGCATCGTGCTCGTTATAGGTTCGTTCGTGGCTCGGCTCGATTCGCGTAGCATGGACGCACCATTAGAGTTCTATTCTAGAATGTCTGTAGTCTGTAATGTAGCTTGATCTGTAGGTACCTAAATTTAATTTTCACAATAGAAACTGGATCAGTTTCACGAAAACCTGACTATGTTACTGAAGATGATAATAATATAAGGATATTTTTTTTATTTCCTTTATGGATAGTTACTATATACTCTTTGGGTTATATAATATTGTTTTATATTCTTGCCGCGTTATAATCTCAAGTGCACCTAGAATAAAATCTTGTATGTACCTAGGTACCTCTACTTTCTCTTTTAGAGCACAGGTAGTATTTTTTGCTAACTGGTAATTGTCGTGAATTTAGACATTGGCAACATATAATGCATTTATTACAAAGACCGCACCTACGAATTTTATTAATGATTTAATATTATTGCATTGAATTATTTCCTCTAACAAAAACATGTATTTACTAACCCATTTACATAACAATTTGATCTTTCAAGGTAGGCGCCTTTCCAAGCGTTTTGAACAAAGACTACTAGTTTAGAACAAGCTTAGCTAATAGCTCGTCTATATTTCTAGCATCGTTCACCGAGCAACAACGGGGATTATAATATAAAACGACTAAATGTGGACATAACACTTATATTTTTAACATAACGTGGTGAATTAAAATAAACATCTTTAAATTAAAACAACGAACATAATACAAATATTGGAGATTTTACGAATAAAATTGCTATCAAATACATAGCAACAGGAATATATCCTGAAACTTTAAAGGGATTTTTTTAAGTAATCTTTCACTAGCTATACCAATAAAACCTATTTTACAGTTTTTGCCAATGTTCACTTATTTATACACGTAATAATAATAAGTAATTACACTTTATAAATGTTTTAAAATAAAATTACATAACCAAACTTATAAAAACTAACGAGTCGAAATCTCCAAAAATATATTAATGTAAATAAAATCCGTGTTTAAAAATTGAGAGCCAGCTATGTATCAATTAAATAATTATAATTGAAAAAAACAACACAATGTTGCTGCAACGACACGACATGCATTATATTTTTTTTATTAAGCACTTCGATAATATTTGAGGACATTTTGAGTATCAAATAACATTTGAATATATTTTATAGCTACATCTCTTTGAACTTTCTGCCTTGCTACTTACAAGTAGTGGATTGAATTGTTATAATCGGATGTTTTACGTTCCTTGAATTGAATGTGTCAAATCATTTAATTCGCATTCGATACGTACTTACTGTGTCTGATCAGAATATTTATATTTGACACTCAAATATGCGCAGACTCATATGTTTTGTATGTTGATACATTATGAATCACAGGTACATCATTTAGGCCACTTTACATACTAGTGATAATCATACTTACAATAATTGTCTTTTAATAAACATACATTTCAAAATAAATAAATTTAAAAAATCATCACATTCAAGTGTATACAATCAAAATTGTGTGCAATTGAGAAAAATCATTCCCATTATTTACAAAAATTGTATCCAAACCATTATTTTAAATTACTTATTAGTTTTTGTTTTCTGTAAAAACATACTAAACGTGCCAATTATATACAATACATAATAAACAATAGTAATACAAATATGTACACCATTGCGCATTGGCGCCAGTGGCATTATTTATATAAACAATATTCGAACTCAGGACATATTGAGATAATCCAGACATTCCTTCATAAATATTCTACGAATGTAGTTATCATGTACCTACCATACAAATATTAAACTTTATACGTACACACATTGTTTTCATTTTGATTTTATCTATAGGGCCAAGGCACAAAAGTGGTACTTACTATGAAACTTTGATTATAACGCCCTTTAGCTACCATCACAACATAAGTAATTTGTGGTATTTATCTACAGTATATATGTACATTAATATAATATTATCACTATAACGTATCATCTCAATTTTATTCCAACACATTTTTTAATGAAACAGGGAAGGCAAAATGCAAGTTGATGCAGTGTTCCACTCCATACCGTTGGCTATCTTCGTGCCAAATTTCATCGTGATCGGTTAGGTATAGGCGTTAAAAGTTAACAAACAGACAGACAGCGTTACTTTCGCATTTATATAATAGTTTAATTGCAAAGTAATTTTTTAAGATTTTGGTATGTTTCTTGTGTGTTGCCTTCCTCATTTTGAGTATCGTGATTTTAAACCAATCTTTGGTAAGGGGAAAGAAATTGGAAAGTATGTATAAGTTACATAAAACTAAGTATTGAAGACATGGATCTCGGAACCTGTACACTTGTCTCTACAAATAAAACATAGAATAAAGCAGTGGTAATTAAAATAATAATAAATAACCTCAACTATTCTACAAGCCTCTGCTCGTCTTGATAAATTATATTCATTCATTCATTAATTGACCGTCAACTACATGACACTTCTTCATTCAGATCTAAGGTTGGATGTAAAATAAATATGGTATAGGATTTGATAGCGTTGTGTCCATCGGGCTTCCCCATCATCAGCTCTCACGTGGATATTCGAGTTTTCCAGACAGAAGACTTATCTCCTGTAATTTTTTTTTTAGTTTAGTTTTGTTCATTTACATAGCTAATAATCATAAATTATTATAACATACAATACTACTAACCTGTCCGATGAGATTCCCCGGCGATATGGTTGCCATGCCGGGGAACTATGTATTTTGATTCCTGGAACATGGTCAACATCAAATCTTCAGTGGTGGGGTGGTACTCGACTCCATTTATACTAGCGACTAATGGAGAACTCTCATAGTTTCTGTTCGTATCTCTCGGAGTGGTGGCCACGCCAGATTTCGCGGGATAATCAACAGAGCGGGGCCGCCTCGAGTCCACTGGTGTCATTTTAGGATTCACATGAACATCTTTGTGAATGTACGGTTCGATGGACGCGCTAGAATTGTTTTCGTGTTCGCTCGTGTTGTCGTTCGTATGATTTCCGTTCACTTCGACTATCAGAGGCCGCTGAAGGGTCGGCGATTGTATTATGGAAGTATTGTGTACAGTAGTGGTGGTTTGTCTAACGGGGGATGCGTGTTCTATAATGTTGTCGTCGGGAAGACTGGCGACGCTTCTAGATAGTGAGGGGGTATGTGTGGGGGCTGTGACGTCAGATTCCGAGTCGGGGTCGGGTTCGTTATTCAGCTGTTCAATTTTGATAGCTTCGAGGTCCTCCTTCACTTCAGTGAGGTCGGCGAGCGCCTCGCTCGGTCGCCGCACGTACTTCGGCATTCGCAACGCCCAATGTCCGTTGTGATCATCACAGTAGTACGAATGAGTTACGTTCGGCTTTTTGCGTCTATAGAACAACATGTATGCCGTATTGTTCACTAGCTCGGCGTACGCGTTCTCATCCTCCACTGGCGTCACTCTAGAGTCGTCGAATTTGTACCAGTGACCGTCGTAGGGATTTTTGCATGCCGCCGTGTAGTGACCAGTTTCTAGATCATCGCCGTGATGGTAGCAAATAGCGTATAGATCGTATACGTTGTCTTGGTGGTTGGTGGCGTTGCTTTTGGAATGCCTTCGTCTTGGCGAGCGCGAGTGTCCCGGCGAGTCGGCGAGCGGCGTGTTCCTTCTGACGAGATGAGGCGTCATGTCCAAATCATTCAAGGGAAACTCGACCATAGTCGTCAGTTTCGTACTCGAGCGTCCTTTAGCTTGCCTGCCAAATTAAATATACAAATTTTAATAAAGTTTTTTAAAAATCTGATCTATATATATTATTAATTATACTCACTGTCGAAACCTCTTTAAATGTATCACTAAGACATCGGGAAGCGACCACAGACCGAGAGTCTTTACCACCGGCATATACCGTTGACATTGAGGACATCTAAAAATGATAAAGATTATTGTGATATTTGTATTTGATAAAATGAATAAAACACGAATGTGGATTTATCATTTTTGTAAACAACAAAGTAATACATTTTTGCAATTCTAATATCGAACCAAAATGACGGGATACGACGTGAATTCGAATAACCTATAAGTTTTTTTTTATACGGAGCTGTGGTAGTGAAACGCGCGTGCATGTAAATGTCTGACTAGTGAGAATTTGGTTATTTGATGAGTAAGGAAAAGCAAAAAAATAGCTGCATAATGAAATTTAGTACAACATTATAACACTCGTTTGAATGATATTAAGGTTACTATGACACTGGTTGTTTTAATTTTGGCAATAAGCTAACTGTTCCAGTAACTCTTATAGAGGATTTATAGCATGGGTATAGATAAAAACATAAAACACCAATAACTTATAAAATAAAAAGTAAGTCATAATAAGTAATGTATGTAAGTAAAATAATACCTCCATGCGTCTTCTTGTGCGAGATGCTCAGCGCGCGTGTAGTGCGCGAGACACGCGTGCAGCGTGAGCGCGCCCGCCTCCACCCCGCCGACCCCGACCCCGACCCCGACCCCGCCGACCCCGACCCCGCCGACCCCGACCCCAGCCGCCGCAGACACGTGCACCTCGCACGCCTCCCCCACCGACCGGATTATACTAATAATAATAATAATAATTTATTTCCAAAATTTACACTAATTTGTTCACAAAAATATGGGCTAGAGTACATGACGAAAATATTATGAACAGCATCCGTTGCCAAACTAGGTAAAAACCTGTATTTCAGTAAACAGCGCCACTCCCCGCAGCAATATGGGTTTTATACTAGCCTAGTTTACAAAACATGCTAACATCGCTAACCTTAAAATTAAAATTAATAGTGTGAAAATGAAACCTCTCTCTTTTAAACGTGTTTTTGTGTGCATGAGTGTGTGAATTGGGGTGTGTGTGTGAGAGAGAGAGAGAGGGTGTGTGCCTGGTTAATAAATGTAGACTTATGGATACTTTACAAGAAAATTTAAAAAACTGCACACACATTTTATAGATAGGCCATACATTCGATTGTGCCAGGAGATAATGGCACAAATTTCGTGGTCATTTGTACCAGTATGGCGACTCTTCAGGGGTCTAATTACGTAATGACGAAAAGGAAAATGATGGTCATAGCGCTGGTACCGGCGGCCCAATCGCGCGGGCGTTAATCGAACGTGTCGGATTACCTAATTAGACCCCTGAAGGATCGCCAAACTGGTACAAATGACCAGGAAATTTGTGCCAGTATCTCCCGGTCTAATAGCTATCACAGAGCATTGGAAACAAAACTCGCTCCCTACTAGAGACGCCTTGCTCAATATGAAAATGAAAAATGAAAATTTATTTATTTCAACAAAATACATTATACACTACACTTATAAAATATAGTCAGAAATATGCGTAATGCTGGAGGTATTTTCTTATAACCTTCACACTAGGCAAAGACTATAACGCGTAAGCCGAAATCAAATCATCAAACATACGGCCCGCCTGATGATAAGCAGTTACCGTAGCCTATGGACGCTTGCAACACCAGGAGTAACACTAACGCATTGCCGACCCTGAAGAAATCTCTTCAAACCCTTTCCGAAGAACCCCATGCGGCACTCCATTGGAGTACAGCAATGTACCAGCAGAAATGGAGGTGTCGTCCAACTTGCTCCTCCATAGTACCATTGCTCGTTGATAGGGTAGGGACTTTGTAGTACCCGCCCGACTGGCTACCACCCTGAAGATGAAAATCTGCCAAGCACCTACTGGTATCTTCGGAAGCTGCACTCGAGAGCCAGTTTCATCCTAGGCTTTGTTTAATTACCACCATCGGCCTAAAAACATATACCTTCAGCATCTACAGTCAAAATAAGCTCGGGCGAAGACGTTAGATTTTCAATATTAGATGCATGTATGATATCGAGAAGAATAGCAATAATTCGAGTAAGATGTGTGTCAATGTACTGTCATTGTGTGTATGTTGAATGTTACCTGTCTCTGTGTGCGGGATCCCACAGCAGCTCTAGTCGTAGATGCGGATGTTTGTCGTGCGCGCACAGCGCCTGCTCCACGTCTAGCGCGAACAGCGGGTGAGGGAGCTACCGACAAAGTGTTACCTCTTACACCTTCAATATCTTATTGAAGTCAAACAAAAAAATACCTCACCACTATACAATAAATTCATTTATATCGTCGTCGTACAATAGGGTATTTGACGATATTTCAAATCAGCATCTTTTAAATGTCAAAAACTATAGTTTATGTGGTGTTTTGTATGAAATACAGGCATGTGACGTCATAGTTTTACAGCGTCAACTGATCTACGCTTATTGGTAAAAAAAAACATAAAAAGCATGAAATTAACACCATATTTGACGTTTCGGTGTATTTTTCATATTTTATACACGGGATAAAAGCCGTTGTCAAATAAAATATTAACCATTGATTTAACAGATAAACCTTATTGTTATAGGGATACATTTTATTTTCCTTTGGCATCCTTAAAAGAGTTTCTTATAATGGACAACGTCCTTTATGTCTTGGAAATAGTTATCACAATATAGTATAAACAAAGCCGGCGTAGCGCAACGGTGTTCTGACAACTGCACTTGAGAATCAGTTACATTCTAGGCTCTGTGTGCTACCCACCTTTAGCCACATCATCGTTCATCTTGATTGTGTTCAAAAACAGGCCTATACATAGTTAAAAATTAAAACCTGGGCATTGAATCGACCAACGAGAATGAGAGGTAGAAATTTCGATGTTTCACTGTCACAAATAATCCTAAAAGACTGATTCTCGCGATCAAGCTATACACTAAGTTCCGCAGTGATTTCACTTATTTTATACATTTTTAAGCGAAATGAGACTTTACGCAGAACTTTAACGGACTATATCTTTCATCATTTTAAGTTTGTATGACGAAAAAAAAAACGTGTCCAATATTTCTGATAATCTAACTGAATTATATATTTTTCACCCAGGATAGTACCCAATCAAACCACGCCGACCACCTCGCCTACATTTTACTATTACTTATTATATTGTGTTCTCGTCGGATTATTTGTTTATGTGGCGTCTATTAGGCTTATTGATCAGCGAAAAATGGTCAGACAAATTAAAAAAAAGTGGAAAATAGGGGTGCCTATTACCTATTTATTGCCTCTGCTTTCCGTCCGTATGTCTGTCAGTGGGTTGTATCTCATGAATCGTAATAGGTAGACAGTTGAAATTTTCACAGAATGAGTATTTCTTTTGTCGCTATAACAACAAATAATATAAATTACAATTAAAAGACCTCCAAGAAAGTCTTTTTATTGCGTTATTTTTCTCGATTTTATCAATGGCAATAGATAGACCCCGTATGCAAGTCCGACTCGCACTTGGCCGTTGTTTTATACTTACGTCAGGTATCAGGTAGGCGGGATCCCTCGGCCGATGCGCCTCGGCGATCCTGGCACGGAATATATCCGAGCCCTGCGAGTTCTCAAGCACCCGCTCTGCGACCACGTGGCACATCTCCTTTAGAATCAACTTTTGAAGGTCCTCATATGAGATTTCACGGGGTACTTGCATTGAATATGGTGAACCTTGGGGATGAAAATCGTTTTTATATTAAACTAGCTTACTCCTGCGGTTTCACCCGCGTTCCCGGGATAAAAATTTCTTTACAAAGTGTCGCTCTTTAAGCCTCATCTGACAACCCAACGGTCTAAACTTTAGGGTCCTGAATAGTTCATAAGGGTAGCTCATGAACTGTTCAGCCCCCTACATCCATCACATTCACGGCAATTACATAAATTTTTATAACAGGTGGAGATGGGTCCCATGGTAAAAGTTGTTCAGCATGATTAATCCAACACAGGTTTCCAAACTATGCCATCTCGAAATCTCCACCCAGTTTAAAGGTACTTACCAAATCTTTCTCCGTCTAGAAGGTTGACCCATAATATTAGCAGGTATGGTGTAGTTGGCGTTTGCAGTAGTGGGGGAGCCTCCATACAGTAGAGAGCGCCGCAGTCGATGCCCGCCGCCTCCCACCCGCCTCGCGCGTTGCACCAACCTTTTTAATAATAACGTCAGTCATTTATTCAATTTAGGTCCTAGTAGGGCACTTATGAAGGGCTAAACTACTGAATTTACCACCAGTTCGGAATCGGCATTCAACTGAGAAGAACAAGCAATAAAAATTGGCGTCTAGCTAGTCGCTTCGCGTGTCGCAGTGCGGCCGGTCGCGAACATTCAAGAACGTTCGTTTTAAAAAGCTACTCGCTAGGTGAATCGCTAGGCTCTAGGCGCTAAGCAAGCCGCCTGTTTGTAGGTAGCCTTAGACTATATTGGCTATTTTTTTTCCTCAATAATAATATATTACTTCTTAATAACCTTATTATTATTACCAAATAATAATATTATGTAACGTTTTCACTGCTAAGCTACCGAGACAATTTCTACTGAGAAACTATGAGTCAACTGATTAATGATAATAATAAGAAAAGTAATAAGTAATTAGACAACAATTTCACATGAAAATTTAACTTTCTACGAAAAAAAATACGCTAGATATTCAATTATAATCAACACCATCATCACAATGACCTAATACGTTAACGTAATATAACAACTAGGCACCTGTTTCATTGATTTCGGCCAGTATAATGTGATCTCTATCAATTCCAGTATCAGTGTGTAATGTTGTTCGTAAGTCGTCCATCGTCACGTTCGGTGTAAGTTCAACACCAATACGCACTTGTCGAGGCTGCTGATTCACATACACCACCTACAAATGATTTATTCAAATGTTACTTCAAATTATTGACCAATGTCCAAACAACGGTCCACTTTACTCGGCCAAGATAACCATGTTTCAATACAACTGATGATAATAAAATTATTGATACAAAAACTATTTTATTGTCTTCTATATTTATGTCAGTGAAGCTTCCTCCAATGAATTATATTATTCACTATTTCCTTTACCACTATATAGGGTGACTGGTAATTATGAACGATACTTAGACACATGATTGTACTCATTATCATAAACAACTTTCCTAAAGAAACAAATAGGGATAAATAACTAAATTAAATAAAAACGTTGGTGTATTTTTATTCTTGTTAGGTACTAAACATTATGGGCTCATGTGCTAAGTAAATAAAAAAAAAAAGTTTCTTGTAAAAGTTGTTTGTTATCATGAGTACAATCATATCGTTTACTAATTACCAGTCACCCTATATATGATATGAGCTCTACTTTGCCTACACTTGATCGATGCAGCTTATCATTCTTCGCTGTATGACGCCAAAGGGACATCGGCAAATTAGTCCATCTTATTCAAAACTAATTTCTCAAAACGTTATATAATTAATAGGTTTCATATATTTTGTACACTCATAAGGCTAACAAGTATATGGCCCGCCAGATGGTAAGCGGTTATCGTAGCCTAAGGAGTCAGGGGTATCACCCGCGCGTTTCCACTCTGATTACAGTAATTTCAGTTGTGTCAAATAACACATAAGTAACTTGAAAAATATCACACTTTATATTATAAAAGGTGGAGATTTCGAGATGGCATATTTTCGAAACCTAATATACATAATGCATGAAAAGAAAAAAGAAATTTTGAGTATTCAGTGTTGGTCCCATAGTAAAAGTTGTTCAGCATGACTAACCCAACATAAGTTTCGAAAATATGCCATCTCGAAATCTCCACCCAGTATATTAGTAAGTCTTACATTGACAGGAAGCGGTGAAGGCTGGGCAGTGGCTAGCCTCGAAGGCAACTGCACACTCACACAATGGAACGGGTCAAACGTACATGATGTACGCTCACATTTGGCACATGTCAATGCTGACCTGCAAACATAATCATGTTAATATCAATACATATAGCTATGAGGACATTGTGATGTTATAAGTGAATACTACTATTATACACCTCTGTATTAATCATTAATTGACAGGATAAATACATGTCTTCTGTTATTGCTACTAGTTATTAATTGTAGCTTGAATTCCGTAAATACCGTTTATATTCATATTGCCAGAAATCTGACTTCCCACAGGTCTATGTTAGGTATTGCATTGTGTTAGCGAATTTTTTTTTGAGTATTCAGAACTGGCTTACGGTAATTTCCTCTTATATTTTCTCAGTCAAACATTTCATTCATAACCATTGAAAAATATAAAAGTAAATATGAGAAACTGCATAAATGGGTATACAATTTCTTTTTCATACCTATATTGTGCCTGAAAAACTGCTTGTACAAATGAACTGTTTCTACGAGCATGATTGGCCAAAGTTTCTGCTGCAACCACTTCATCTGGCTTACCACATGTGTTCTGAAAACATTACAATTAAATCAGTAAATTATCTAAAGAGTTAAACATAGTATTAATAATAAACTTCATACTTACTTTAATAGTTTTGTATTTTTTCTTAGTGGCTGTGTTCAAATCTTCATGTACTTTATCAAGTAACCAAAACAAAAATTCCTGTGCATCATGCTGACTGTTTCCTCTATATTGTGTGCCATGCCTTTCAACTGCACTCTACAAATTAAACATATATTCATATCAGCTCTAACCACTATTTGGTATTGCAATGTATTCTTCAATAATGGTAAGACTCCATACTACATAACGCGGCGTCAGTGCACTTCCTGTACGTGATAAGTTAAAATTTTCCAAACTTTTTACAAAGTCACCTCCAATGGTGAAATTAAACCATATTGTACATGAGATCATGTTTTTTTTTCGTAATTACTAAATTTACTTTGTAACATAAATTTTTTTTTGAATTTTTAAAATACTATTATTTTCACCATACAATGAATGAAAATATCACATGGTACAGTTCGAAAACTATTTTTTTTTAATTTTCTTATCTGTCCCCCAAAAATAGGGGGTCCCCTATTCCAAATTCATTTATTTACGATACACGTCCATATTTGGGTCACAGAAATCAGACAGACACACAAGTGATCTTATAAGGGTTCCTTTTTCCTTTTGTGATACGGAACCAAAAACGAAATATTCGCATTTATTCACTAGTGGGAAAGCATGCAGGAAAGAGAGTAGATTGAAGAAAATGAGAACATTCTCATTAATAACATAAATAAATATTGAGTAGATCCTCAAAGTATACTAGATAGATACCTTAAAATTGGTGCTCATGTCAGGGCTATAGTGACATGCCCATAATGCTTTCAGTAAAGCTGCAAGTTGCTCTGTCACCTCACCACGTGTGCCATACTTCTTTGAGTTTATTTTATTCCTCTTTTGCAAATCAACCTGAAATAAAAAAATAAGAAAATGAAATTCCGTTAGTTTAAAATAAAAATGTTTTTTGGAATCATAACCATATATTATGATTAGTATGTTTATCTACCTTTTAGTCATATAGAATACAATGGAATAATTTTATCTGTTAAAACATATTTATGACATATAAAAAAAAAACTACTTACTAAATCTTTATTCAAACCAATTTTCGAGTTTACATCATAATGTACATCATATATATTTTTTTTAGTTTTATCATTTTCTTATTTTAGAAGTTACAGGGGGGGGGACACATTTTACCACTTTGGAAGTGCCTCTCGCGCAAACTATTCAGTTTAGAAAAAAATGATATTAGAGGACACACATTTTACCACTTTGGAAGTGCCTCTCACACAAACTATTCAGTTTAGAAAAAAATGATATTAGAGGACACACATTTTACCACTTTGGAAGTGCCTCTCACACAAACTATTCAGTTTAGAAAAAAATGATATTAGAGGACACACATTTTACCACTTTGGAAGTGCCTCTCACACAAACTATTCAGTTTAGAAAAAAAATATATTAGAAACCTCAATATCATTTTTGAAGACCTATACCATACCATACCCATAGACATCCTACACTTATGGGTTTTATAAAAACAAAATGTTTTTTTTTTTTTACAACTAAGTCTGTAAACAAGCATACGGCCCGCCTAATGGTAAGCGGTTACCATCTCATATTCAATGATGCAGGAAATAAAGTCATGATTTAAAAATGGTTAAAGATATTTTGATATAGCAAGAGAATGGTATAAAAGGGTCAATCCGAATATTTATGGTAGCTCTGATAAATGCACAAGGTGGCAAGCACAGCGAGGTGAGAAGAAATAGCCATATAGTGTAATCTTTACCTTGAAGTGATCTAAGACAAAGTATTCAGCGATAACATCAGTGTGTGAAAGGCATTGCAGGACTGCATTCATATAACAAGTGTTGCCATGATTCTTTATACCCGTAGCTGCTGGCATGGTTCCAGGTGGCCATGGAGGATCACCGCTGCAAGGTACTCGCTCCCCATTCATCAAAGCTGGTACAGATTTTACCTACAAAAATACTTTATTTTGAAATTTATTCTCAACATTTAAAGTGTCACATTTACAACAGATAATTCAGTTTGTTAACTGAGACAAATAAGGGTCAAGTAAGTATTGGATAGAATAAGACAATAATTACTTAATGTTGATGGAAAGTAATAGTTGTTTTATTCCACAGTACGCCTCTTGCCGTCAGTTTTTACTTATGCACAATTAGTATGTCTCACTGCTTTCCATTTTCTATGTATTGACATTACGAATTAAAATACATAGGTCATTCAATAACCCAATATAGGATGCGCGTCAAATGCGAGTACCAATGGGTAAATAATATTGTAGAAGGAAAAAGCATTTTTTATATTATAAGCATGATAAGTTAACTGGACTAGGATATTATTAGTCACATTATATTTTGTAAGTAATACTCACACCTGCTACTACATGTACTGTACTCATATGTTGTGCTATCTTGTTCAAAAATCTTTTCCATGAAGGCCTTCTAAACAATTTCCTTTCTACACAATTTTCATCTTTTTGTGACTCTCCAATCACAGAACTGGCACTAGTCGGTTTATTATCGCTCTCATTAGACTTATTCTTACTAGAACTAGGTTTACTCGTCCCAAACGGATTGCGAGGCAGTGTAAAGGTACGTTTTAATCGGGATCCCTCCACCTGCTTTTGTGTCATGCTCGTCTCGGACACTTCATTGATGAGTTCACTTTCGGAACAGGATTTTAAAACAGAAGAGAGATTATTAATAGACATTATAGAGCAGTACTGAATTAATATAACATTTATAGCTTAATTTAAAACAAAGAAATCCAATGGAAAACATTGATATGTCAGTGACGTTAACTCCATTTTGAAAAAAAAAACTCATCTTTCCTTGGCTCTAGAGATGGGTAGCTATTAATAACTAGCCAAAAAACGGCTATTCACGAATAGCCACGGCTATATTATCTGTCAATACAATAATTAGCTTCTGGCTACTGGATGGCTACTGGCTATGACTAGCTAGAATGAGAAGTTTTCTTAAGATACCTACCTCCATGCTGAAAATACCTGTCTAACTATTGATAATTCGAACCAATTTGAATCTTAAGTTTTACAGGTATTTTGACCATAGAGGTAACACAAACAATCCTCCTCATTACGAGAAGTTTATGCCACACACAGCGGGTAGCTGCCTAGCCGCCACAGGTTACTAGCCACAGTAGCCGCCACTTGCCGGTATCTGGCCGGCTAGCCAAAGCCATTCTAGCCGAGTAGCCGCGTAGCCGATAGCTGTGTGTGCGTACGCTCACTGCGAAACTGAGTTGTGCAAGTTCCGAAAGAGTGTCATTCGAGTGCATGTCGTTATAATTTATCCGAATTTGATAGGTAATTATTATACGAATTTAAACCACTTTTTTTAAATTAAATTAAATTTAAATTATTATTTATTAAATAAATCATTAAAATCATCTGAAGCAGCGCGACATCTACGGTTTACTTGCCTACAACTAACGACTGAGTCGATGTACTGTGAAAGCTTTTAGTTCATATCCATACATAGCGATGACGTTATTGTTGATTTTCGATGTATTTTTTTGTAATAAGTACGACCTATGAGGGAAAGTTATTTCTTTTCAAAAGAGTATACAATAAAATAAAAAGTGTAACGCGAGGCCACTAGCATTGCCGCGCTGTAGGTAACTACGCTAGCTCTCGCACTCGTTGACTGCGCCCCGCGGGCCTCTCGCCCGCGTCTAGCGACGGAGCGGGACGCGAGGCGGCTGCTCGCCAGTCGCTCTACCGCAGCTACAAGTGATACACTATGTTTATGTTAATTGTCACCGCCATAGTCTGTCATTACGTGTTGTTATTATTATCTACATTTGAATATATATATTATGGTAATTGACTCCTTACACTGGCTCCCAACCGTGGGCACGTCCCAGTTCAGTCGTGATCATGCCGACGACGCGGCAGACTTGGCGGCAGAGCCGCATGGGAGCGGCGGACTCAATCCCGCCCGCACCCCGGCCACCGCCCCTTTCACCGCCAGTGAAGACCCTGGCTGCTCGGGCGCCGCGGCGCCACTTGGAATAGAGAGGTTCATGTCCACCATAATGGAATCATTCGTAAGAACCCAGGCGGAGGCGAACAGAACCCTCATCGAAACCATGCGGTCGATGCAATACCCAGCGTCGTCAACACTGACGCCAGGCTCCCCCGCGCCCGCTGCAAATACGTCCGCTGTGACAGGAGGAAACTTCTCCAAGTGCACGGCGAGGTTCAACGGTGCAGCTCGCAACGCGGAGGTGCTGGAGGCGTTTATCGACGCGGTCGAGGTGTACAAGGAGTGCGCCAACGTATCCGAGGAGCACGCGCTGCGCGGCCTCCCTATGCTGCTGGAGGGCGACGCCGCCGTGTGGTGGCGGGGCGCCCGCCGCGGCGTTTCAACCTGGACGGAGGCGACGGCGCGCCTACGTACTATGTATGGAGTTCAACGACCGGGATATAAAATGTTTCGAGACATTTTTGCTAATGAACAAAAAAAAGTGAACGCACGGATGTGTTTGTCGCGAGGGTTCGTGCATTAATTGTAAAATTGCCATACGATGTGCCAGAGATTATGCAAATAGATATGGTATATGGATTGCTAAATAGGCGTAATTATGTATATTAAGTATGTATTTACAAACAAAAAGTAGTATATGTATTATATCAGTTATCTGGTTTCCATAGTACAAGCTCTGCTTAGTTTGGGATCAGATGTTCGTGTGTGAGGAATGTCCCAGGTATTTATAATTTATTATTATTATTATAAATAGCCAAATAGCCAAAATAGCTGACTAGCTAAGCTATTGAAATTTCAGCTAGTTACCCATCGCTATTGGTTACATTCCGAATTGAAGCTATAATATCTGTAATCGGACTTTTTGGCGGGAACTTGCAGAGTGACGTAGCATTTTCATTTTTATTTTCATAAATTTGTGTAATTTGAGTTTTATTGTGTATTTTTGGTGGTATTTTACCCAATAACGATCATCGATGTGCACCAGTGAAGTGAAATGAAATGAATTATGTGTATCGTGACTAGGGAATGCAAAACCGTGGCAAAATGAAAACCGGTTTTTTTTTCGGTTATGGAGAGGTAAAACCGGTTAACCGGTTTTAAAACCGGTTTTTTTAATGTTCGCTAGTTTTTTTTTCACGTTATTTCTATAGCTCGAATTATAGGTAATAACCGTGCCTAAGATTTAAAAATCGCAAACTGAGGAATTATAGTCGGTTAAAGTTAATGAAGAGAGTATAAAAGAAAACTCAAATTCATCATCACCATCTGCCTGCCCTGTTCCCAACCATTTGTGGTCGGCGCAATATGTACGCTTCTTCCATTCGTCTATTCTATCCGTTATACCAACTTTCACTCCTTTCTTAATAATATCATCTTTCACACAATCCATCCATCTCTTTTTCATCAAATTGATGGAAATAATAGTTTATTTAACTCTGTAAATTCATCTTCATCAGATACTCGTTTATATAGACTACACGGTTCCTTTCCTTTTGATTATATTTTACAACGAATGGAATCATAAAAACATATCACGTTTGCTTGGTTTTTAATTTCTATGATATATGATGACTTTATGTTAAAAAATAGATCAGTAGAAGTACTTATATAAACATTTATTGAATTATGTTTCGTATGTTATAGTATTAATTTCACACGTAATATTATGAACATGTCATATAGTAGCGCCACAGCAACTTACGTGTACGCAAAAACGTGATTATGATTATACGAATGTTTTACTTAGATAAATTGTTGTCGTGCAGATGGTTAAAAAATAACACCAATCAGTCAGCTTGCTGTATGGCATACATAAGAGCCGTTGACAGTAGTTGCTCCGATAGCATGAAATTAATGCTGGCATCCCGCAAGGCTCTGGATAATCCCCAACACTGTTCCACCAGCATATTAATGATATACTCTCTATTTCTAGCATTCATTGCTATGCAGATGAAATTACAGGGGACGCTCATTACACGAGCCGTCCAAATATCCCTCGTTCTATATTGGAGAAAAGGCGCGAAGTACTTGTATTCAATCGAGAGTACACAAACTAGTGACTCCGATTAGGGTTGACTAAACCTAGTCTATTTCAACCCCACTAAGTCACACGCAAGCCTGCGCATTCACCGTTGCGAAAAGTCTACTTTCTGTGGCTCCTCATTTCTAGAACATCTCCCTCAACATCACGAAAAGCATTGGGATCCTTCGCGTTAATATTTGTAGCGACGTTCTGTTCCAAGGTATACAAAAAAGTCCGGCCCAAGTGGAGTAATGCTATCTTCTGTGGGCACCTGGATACCAGCTTTGGTATTTAGACTCAGTTCAGCGACGTGCTTTTATAATTGTCGACGATCCCGAGCTCACAAGGGTTTTAAAGCCCCTTAGTCTGAGGAGAGACTGCCTTCTTATGTGTGTTCTATTTATTTTTCAACGGACTGTATTCTGAAGAATTGTTTGACCTGATGCCCAGTTACCTTCTACTATCGTACTGTGCGGTTTCAAAGAAGCTTCCTATCGCGGACGCTCAGGCTGAGGAATGAGCTCCCCGCTTCAAAAAGTTTGAGGGTTGGCAACGTGCGATGATAACCGTTATGTTGCAAGCGTCCATAGGCTACGGTAACTGGTTATCATAAGGCGGGTCGTACGCTTGTTTGCTGCCTAAGTATTGTAAAAAAAAGTTTAACGTATTTTATATCTATCATAAAAACAATCATTATTATAAGTTATTTTCTTACCAGCTCAACACAATACACATCAACACACTTCAGTTCATCACAAAAATACTCAATGCATTGCACTCAGTTTACAAAAAGGCAAATCTTCCTTTTTTAGTTTTTCCAAACATTGAAAGAAAAACCGAAAATAATCGAAAAACCGGTTTTGGTGCCATGTAAAACCGGTTTTTTTGGTTGGTCAAAACCGTACCGATTAACCGGTTTTTCGGTTTTCGGTGAAACCGGTTTGCATTCCCTAATCGTGACTTTTCAAGTTGTCTCAAAATGTCCGTGAAGAGTTTTAGTACAATGACCACCATTGTAGTAAAACATGACTTTTATGGACGGTGACCGACTGAGGACTATAATGTGAAGTGATTTATTGTGACTGGAAACTATAATATAACTCGACACTGGCAGAAATGAGCCCTAATTTGGGCTTGGTTGCCAAAATTAAAAATAAGAAGAAGAATAGCTGTAATCGATTTGAGCGTGCTTAAACCCGTACCAAATTGGTACATGACAGCTAATGATAATGATGTCCCGTGATACGTCATGACATGCGCCATCTTGCGCTACCCTATACCGTATTTATTACGCAGGCACCTCTATTAGTGCGTTCGAATTGGAGTGATGTCGTTTTTAACAGTTTCAAAATGGGCATTTTTGTATTTGCGTTCGAATTGGAAAATTTCAACAATTTTGCAACTTTTGTCACAAACGATATGTCCCAAATCGAACGATTAGATACAAAAATGACATTTCCATGCTCATCGCCTGCTTGTCACTTGTCTCAACCTACCTTTTTCCTTCAGTTAATCATTAAACAAAGTCAATCTAACAAATTATCCTCTTACCTGTTAGTATTTCTATAAAATTTTATAATAAAAATTAGAATTTTCGCTTCCCGTATGAATTTTCCGAAACTTATCTGTCAGATTCAAAGATGTCAAAATATGATCACAAACGACCCTGCCTCGGAGGTGGGTCAAAATTTGCAGTTCACGATGTCGTTTTTAACTGTTTCCATGCAAAACGAACGGTGAACGAAAACTGTTCAAAACGCCAATTTCGCCCACAACCTTCCAAATCGAACGCCAGTTGTGATCGTTTTTGGCATTTTGGACTGTTATTTTTGCTACCATACCCCAATTCGAACGCACCTTATGTACGCAGGTTTCCACATTCACTGTCATTCACCTGTGTCATTCACTCATCGTAGTGTTATATTCTCTTTCTTTGCTCATTCCATTCATTGTCTGAAAAAAACTTGTGGGTTGGATGGTGTACAAAAATATTTTTCATGAATGTAACGAGAAATAATAAATTAATTATAATCACTCTGCCGGGCATTTCGGGCTCGAATGGACGAATAGGTATAATATGCGAGGCTCAATGATCTTCGTGGGAAGGCCGTAAACGATATTTATTGGCGGAATATTATTTTTAAGAAAACGAATATAAAGTTATTAAGTTTAATGCTTCGTACATAACGTAAAGGTAAGTAACAGATCTCAATATGAACTATAATCGATACAATTAATTATTTAAGAACGTTAAATAATTACTCATATATAGGTTTCTTGTATGTTAATTTAAATTTGATAATATAGGTAGGCTATATTATTAAAAATTACAGACGAAGGTACATTTAGTTCATGTAATACCTACCTACTAAGACTTTATTTGGGTACCTATATAACCTGGTTCTCTATTCTATACAATTTCAGGTGATTTTTACTTGTCATTTCTCTTTGTAATTTGTCTTTATTTTATTTTTTTATGTAATTTTAACTTTATGATTACTTTGAATTTAATTATATGATCACCATATAATGCTTTTGTATTGTGTGATACCAAGTCTGGAAACGGGTGTTGGGGGTTGCGACACAATTATTTTTAACTACTGCAACTTTCATCGTTTCTCATTGTAAATATGATAATTCTGGTTTTTATGCACAAATATATATTATTATTTTATTTAATTTACCGCCATAATATTAACAATAGATACTTATAGAATAAGCTTTTGTCACTCTCACTATTTCAATATTCTTTGAGCAAATATGTGGGACATCTTCTCTACACACAAATATGTTTTTTTTTGTGCTGTAGAAACTTATTTAGAACTGTATTCATAATATAAATGTAATATATAAATAAATTTAATTGTATTGTATATTTTTAGATTCCCAAAATGTCTGGTTTTGACAAATTTAAACTACTTTTATGGAAGAACTTCCTTCTTCAAAGAAGACACAAATGGCAAACAATATTTGAGATGGCATCTCCTGTGATATTCTCCCTATTCTTAATATTAACAAGGTGTCTTGTTGATCCAAAATCTAAAGCAGATATATCTTATCCAGCCTTCTTGCCAACGTATTTTAACATCAGTGGACGAAATTTGTGAGTAATTAATACACTACACCATGTTCATTATAGGAATTTATATTGGATATTGAATAATGTCAAAGAAAAATTAACCTTATAGTACTATTTTATTAATTTCTCACACAATTAACCATTGATAAATGATAAATAAAATAAATTCTTAAAATGGACACAAGGTGTAATATATAAAATTGTATTAATAATATATTAAATTGTTCCATCCTTTTTCAGAGGAAATATTACTACTGCTAGAAAAGGAACTTTGGCATTCTCACCTGAAAATCCACTTACAAGAAATGTTACAATGGATGCAATAACAACGGTTGCAGATGACAATTTCGGTCTACTATTTTCTTTACTTTTTAATGCCAACCAACTACCTCAACCAAAGGGATATAAAAATGCCAAAGAAATGGAGTTGGCTCTTACTCAACCCAATGCTATGAATGAAATTCTTGTTGGCATCCAATTTGATGATAATATGGCTAGTAAGTTTAAATTCTAATCTAATCCTATTCTACATGAACATTATTGTGTTAATTTGATTTGACTGTTTTATAGCACTTTTTATACAAGGGCAGGGGCGGACTGCACAACAAAATAAAACTTAGCTACATAATGCTTAGATTATGAATATATCTCGTGTGACATATGTTGCCAATGTAGGAATTTTACCATCAAGTGTAAAAATAGAGGCACTTCGTCTTAGGCTCAATTTACATTGCCGCAGAATGGAATTGTACATAGCATATTGAACTCAATCGTCAAACTTTATGTCAAATGTCACATACAAATTTATACATAGCACAATGCGTGAGGAGTCCCAGGAAGTCGTCCTTTTTTGGGTCGTATTTAGTTTAATAACGTATACAATTTATTGACATTGACCTATAATTATATACGCGGCATTGTAAGAAAACAAGCTTTAATGAACCGTATACCAAACTTTGCTGGTGACGCTGATTTACGCGATTTTACGGTTACAATACTGTATTTCTATAAGTTTTAAAGCACAACATGAAAGATCATTTATTCAGTTATGATCGTATTAACAAGCTACTATTTTTATTATAAACTTATTAGGTACCCACAACGATTTGAAACGGACGATCACAATATTAATTCCTTGATATGAAAATAACTTTCCAATTGTACATAATAAAAAAATTATTTTTTTATTATGTATTTTAAAACTTTATTAGAACAATTTTGAAAGTCAATTCAAAAAAACCAAAATATATTTATTATCAATTTATTATAAATTATTTAAAATGGACCAAATTTGAAAAATAATCACGTGACTCAAAACGGGTCGGCTGGCTGGGCGCCCTGCTTGTAACGTCACAATGTTAAAGTAACTCTACGTCTCTACGAGTACACGGTCGAACGGTTTCTACAATACAGTTGGTTAAGATTCCATCTATCGCACCGCAGCTCGCAGGTCGTGGGTTCGATTCCCACACAGGACGTAAATTTGTGTGCATGAACATGTCTGTATGTCGGGGTGTAATTATGTATGTTAAGTATGTATTTACAAACAAAAAGTTGTAGGTATTTGTATTATATCAGTTATCTGTTTCCATAGTACAAGCTCTGCTTAATTTGGGATTGACATGACAAATGACATGACATTTTGGTGATGATGTGGCCGTTGGTAAGCACACAAAGCCTACAAGGAACTGGCTCTCAAGTGCAGCTGTCGGAACACACCGACAGGTGCTTGGTGGTAGCCAGCCAGATGAGTATTGGGTATTACCAATTACTCTACCACCGTGCTATGATTTCCTCACGTTGTTTTCCTTCACCGAAAGCTCAAGCTCATTGTAGGATTCGAACCCGGGACCTTCGTCTCGGTGTCCGACGTCATTACCACTGAGCTATCATCGACTTAAGATCATAAAAGTTTCCCATAAATTGGGAAAATTGATGCGGTTAGCAATTTTTATTATTGATCACATACAATATTAAAAGTGAAATGTTATGAGTCACTATTTTTTTTTATACGACTAAGTCGATAAACAAGCGTACGGCCCGCCTGATGGTAAGCGGTTACCGCAGCCATATGGACGCATCGCTCACGCGTTACCGACTTTTCCCCCCTCCCCTATGAGCTCTGGTGACCTTACTCACGCGCAGGAACACAACTTTACACACACCACACCACATAACATAGATCAAAGCTCAAAATTAAATAAAATGACAGCCATATTAAACTTCTTACTTGAATGATATCTCTCAAAATCGATATCCGGGTTCCGCGTCGTGACTGAATACGAATATTTTGTTAGAATTAATCAAAAGTTGCCGCCGTTTTGAAGTTTTTAATTGACTCAAATATCAGTTTTGAGAGCAATCGGACCAATACCTACATACATCAATATGGAGGCCACTTTTTTTAATGTTGAGGAAAGTATCGTTTTATATTGCCCAAGGGTCTCTCAAATATCCATTTTGAGAGCAATCGGACCAGTAACTAAATAATTCAAAATGGCGGACATTATTTTAAATTTTGAGCAAAGATTCATGTAATGTGGCCCAAGGGTCTCTCAAATATCCATTTTGAGAGCAATCGGAACAATAACTAGATAGTTCAATATGGCGGCCACTTTTTGAATTTTGTGAAGAGATAAATGTTATGAGGTTCCAAGGGCCTCTCAAATATCCATTTTGAGAAAAATCGGAAAAACAACTAAATAGATGAAAATGTTGAAAAAAAAAATTATGAAGGGAAATTAAATTTTAATAAAACATGGCGTCTTCCCGGCCAGCAAATTATTTAAAACTATACACAAGATTACGTTTTTATTTGCTCAGTAGTCCCTAAAGTGGTGGCATTAAAATTTCATGCTTTGGTGAATTGGACTATCCTACTATCCATCTGATTAGAGGCACGTTGCCCTATGTTCCTATGGTTTCAACTTTTAGACATTTTGTAGCAAATTTGAAATCATTTTTTGGGGAGTTATTTGTACACGATGGTACGAAACAAAGACGGTATTCCTTTAAAATTTTACTTTCTGTGATAAATTTATAAATATATTGACGATAATAACAAGATTTAATTGATGAAAACGTAAAACACTGTATCAATTGTATGTAATGTATCAATGGTGAGTAAAAAAGTAAAAATTAACATTGTGACGTCACGCGCCCTCATCGGGGTAGTTCGGTACATATCGGTTTGTTTTCGGTACACAGTTCAAAAAATTATTTTCAATTGGTTATAACTTTTTAATAACAACGAAAAAAATAAAAATAAAAATAGTTTTGTATATATATGATCATTCGATTTATGACAAAAAAAAACACTTCAAATCCCCAATTACGCATGAATCGCTATTGGTTTAATAAGTGTTGAAGGCTCATACCAATTATTTGATGATGTTTGTGTTGTGTGTGACCCAATAACTTTGTTCTCCTAAAGATTTCAAACGAACGCTATAAAGTATATTATTAGATAATTGTTGATGTCCCTCGCTGATTTACCCGCGTTCTCGAGATAAAAAGTAGGTAGCTAAACAAAAACAAACAAAATCATTTTCGCATTTATTATTACTAGTAGATAGTCCAAAAAGTCGTCAAAATTCCGTAATTCATAAATGTTTTACTTTTGGTTTGAAATAAATGAAATTGCACTCCTTTTATAAACAGATGCTCGATACACCAAAATAATTTTATTAAAAAACCGAGTCACTTACTTTTTTACTGTTCAGAGTACAGCAAATAAAAACAAGTTAGGAGTCCCGATTGTACGTAATTACAACAAAAAATCAGACTTTTTTTGAAAAAAGTTTCCATTCCCTATTATTTGAAAAAAAAAACCAAGACCACATTTAAGAAATAATTTTTAAAAAATATAAAAATGAAAACATTTATTTTGTTGAAAAAACATAAATATCTCACCCGCTGGAGATGGGGCGCCATTATCAAGTTTCTGCCCCGGTTCGAAAAATTCGGAGATCCGGAGCTGCAAATCGCACAAGCACCGGCCAAGTGCGAGTCAGACTCGCGCACCGAGGGTTCCGTACAAACCTGTAGGTATATAAGTAAATGGTAGTACAGACCGGAGTATTTGATATGAATTTCAATTTATGACGTATTAAAAAAAACTACTCACTAGATCTCGTTCAACCCAATTTTCGGTGGAAGTTTGCATGGTCATGTACATCATATATTTTTTTTAGTTTTATCATTCTCTTATTTTAGAAGTTACTTTTTTCCGAAACTATAATGTTGAAACTTGGTAAGTAGATGTATTCTGTGAACCGCATTAAGATTTTCACACAAAAACAATTAATTTTGGGGGTTCTCCATACTTAGAACTGTTTTTTTTTTTTTAATAAAACCCATAAGTTTGGGGTCTCTATGGATAGGTCTTCAAAAATTATATTGAGGTTTCTAATAAAAAATTTTTCTAAACTGAATAGTTTGCGCGAGAGACACTTCCAGAGTGGTAATATGTGTGCCCCCCCCCCCCATATGGCTGTGACATGCGGACGGACAGACAGACAGACAGACAGACAGACATGAAGAATCTATAAGGGTTCCGTTTTTTGCCATTTGGCTACGGAACCCTAAAAAGGGGTAGTGAACAAAGATTTAAAACCTCGCTGACTTTTATTGGTTTTACTTGAATTGTCTGGTTTGTCATCTGTTGTACTGATGCTGTGCATTTTTAGGAACGAGCGAAACAAAAAACTTGAATGAATAACACTCCCTTCAACGAAGGGAGAAGCGCTCGTGGTGTAGCATGATTAGCCGTTCTTAATCGATCGGCAAAGTTAAGCTACGTCTGTCGTGGTCGGTACCTGGATGGGTGACCGTCTAGTGGTATTTCAAATCGAGCGTTTCCGTGCTTCGGAAGGCACGTAAAAGCCGTTGGTCCCGGTTATCACTTAATTGTGATGGTCGTTAAGCTAGTTGGATGCCTCCTAGGCGGCTTGAAGAATTCTAACAGTAGGTTGGCCACTAGCCTACCTCCACCGATCCGCAGTGGGCACGCGTGGTGGAGTATCTGCCCATTCCTTTTCACCCTGATTTGTGAAAGGAGGCCTGTGCTCAGCAGTGGGACATTATACGCTGATGATGATGATGATGATGTCAACAATAAAAGGCGCCTACCGCCACCGCACAAGCTAGTCAAGCGATTTAAATTAAATAACAGAATAGATAAACATTTTTTTCGTATTGCAACTAGCAAGCAACCGGAACAGGGGGTGTGCTCCACAAGAGGTAAACGTCTGTTGATGTTTCGCAGTCGTATCTGTAATGCTGTACTTAATCCTCCTGTACACCATCCAGTCTCCCCCATCCCCCATGTCATCAAAAAGTAAAATAAATCAATTATTTTAGATGCTACACAATGGCCAGATGATATTGTAGTCAAATTAAGGTTTCCAGCTGTCATGAGGACTCCCATGCTTGAGCATCCCCTCAGAGCTAGTTGGAGGACAAACTTATTGTTCCCTTTATTTCCGAGGCCTGGGCCGAGGGATCCTGATGATATGTATGGAGGGAAAACACCAGGTATGGACGTAAAACTTATCTTGTCTTACACTTAACATTTAATTGCGGGTTTTTACCTACAGCCAAATCAGGGCCGGCTTTACCAATAGTGCAGGGTGCACTGCACAGCACACCCTGCACTATAGGGGCACGCGGGTGCAGGGTCTGGGGGTTTGTAATTAATAAACTCAAAAACTAATGGATCAATATTAAAATATTTTCACCAGGGCATCATATAACCATTTATTACGGAGTGACATAGGATACCTACCTATATATATTTTTTTAATTGGGAAATTTCCAAAAGACCGTGGTTGGAACTGCAGCAAACAAAAATACTTATAGTAATTTATATTTGCACGCGAATTTCTGAGCCTGTTCGTGCGCTTCCTTGAGAGCGCCAGGGTATTGCTTGCAACCGGGCTTTATAGGCTAGAGCCGGCCCTGAGCCTAATATACCTCGTCGCTAGGTCTGATCTAGTCTGGGCTTGATTTTTCGTGAGTTAATTGGTAAATTGACTTCTAATTTCCATCAATTTAGGTATTGGCATGTATTTAACGCGGCGACAAATTAATCGGAATTTGGTATTTATAAAAAATGAAAGGAGGTACTAAAAATAATAGGTTGGCAGCTAAAGTGAAGGATCATTTTAAGTAGAAAGCAGCAGCTAAATAAGCTTTGTTTTAATTTAAACTGGCATCGATATTTTTGTTTTGGTAACTGAATTTATTGTTAGGCGAAGACTTGATGGCGGATAAAAAGTAGAAAATAGGCTTTCTTAAATTATATAATGAGGTTGTATATAAAGTAAACTAAGATGAGAAGAAAATATGAACATGGTAATATAAAACATACTTTGTGCGACATTTTAAGAGCTCTAATTAAAGCAAATAGTGGCATGCAAAAAGAATAGTGTGTCTATAGATTTATTTCTTGACTTTTATTTTCAACACGCTTTTATTAGCTTCACCTGGAAACATGGAATTGGTTCACATTCTATGGAATCAAATATATGTAAGCCGTGTTCGGACTTGTTGGAATCGTCTTGAGATGCATGATGATGCATTTTAGTTTTAGTTTGTTTTAGTTTTAGTTTTAGTTTTTTAGTTCCAGTGCTTACCCTCGTACTCCATCATCAGACCCTGAAAACCTTACATGGTTAAAGTTCATCTCAAGAGAATTCCAACAAACCCAAACACGGCCAGGATACGATGATCCACTATGGAGTTCGAGTGCTTACCCTCCTACTCCATCATCAGACCCTGAAAATCATACATGGTCAAAGTTCATGTCACGACAATTCTAACTACCCCAAACACGGCCAGGATACGATGATCCACTATGGAGTTCCAGTGCCAACCCTCCTACTCCATCATCAGACCCTGAAAACCATACAAAATCAAAGGTCACTGTTTTCGGTCCCGAAACCAGAAGACCTCGGTTCGAGTCCAGCTGTTTTTTTTAAATTCGAATCTAAATATAATTTCCAAAATCACGATAAGCTAAAAAGTAAAAGCCAGGTTCAACTCGGTCATCCAGATACTAATTATGATGCCACAAACAAAAATACTGAAACCCTAATTCTTAATTATAGTACCCGTTTAAATTTTTACAGCTGCTTGCAAATCGCAGCCCGAAAGTGTATTTTTATATGGAAGCCTATAGTTACCAATAATACAATGTTTGTTATCCCACTGTCAATATTAGTCGCCAAGTCATTATTTATAGTACCCCACCTATTATTTCTATGTGCCTGTTTAATATATTTGCTACCTTAAAGAAGCCACTATTTGGTTTTTATGATACCTTGCAATTTGTAGCCCATCTAATTTAATAGTTACCAAATTATTTAATCGCTGCCAAGTTATTTTTTTAGTAACCAATAGTTAGTCGCCCTTTAATTTGTTAGTCGCCTCGAAAATAATTAGCCTTAATTTATTCATCATGGTGATGACAATCAAGTAGTAATATAATCTAAAAATACTTTTTGTCATCCAGTACTAAGAAAACCACCGCCTCGTGCCTTCAAATGTATGATTGATTGTAATTTAATTTACATGTTTTTTTTGTTTGTCAAGCGTAATTATTTAATGAAATCTACAATATTAAAATGTACAGTCACGATGAACATGCGATGAACATTATTGAGTAGTTGAAGCGTCGCCGTCGTTAACCTTGTACCTCTTATATACTTGTTTCTAAAATTAGTAGGTACCTACATATATGTCATGGTCAGTGTAATCACTGGGCGTTATTACAGGTTACTCCCCGGAAATGTTCCTAGCTGTCCAGCATGCCATCTCGCAAGAGATAATAAAACAAAAATCAGGAAAGCCGATCACCACGAAAGTGTACTTACAACGTCTACCTCAACGAGCTTACAGGGACGATCAGTTGTTGATAGCCTTAGAGAGGTTTATATCGATGGTCATCATGTTGTGTTTTGCATACACGTTTGTAAATACCGTTAGGATGGTAACGGCCGAGAAAGAATTACAACTAAAGGTACATTAGCTGTCGTATCTCCTTTATTACAGGTTTCCTGCACGCTTTAACGTTTTAAGAAGCGCAATGACGTTAATTTTGGTTGAAATATATTCCGCCAATTTCCCACCGCCGACAATGCGCTCTGATTGCCTAAATCAAGGACGCGTGCACTCTAATTGGCCAAGTCAAAAACACGGTGCAGTGATTGGTCCTTACTGTTCAAATTCAGTGACAAATCACTGACTAGTTTCGGAATTTGATTGTTCATTATTACTACTCTAAAAGGATCTTTCCTCTATGAGTGCCGGTTACTACTAATTCGAAATGAACAAGCTTTATTTTAAAAAACGCTTCGTATTCTTGATAGTTTCTCGCAAATGAATCTGCTCTTGCAATTGTAATGTAACTTGTTCACAGGAAACGATGACAATTATGGGTCTTCCATCATGGTTACATTGGCTTGCGTGGTATATCAAACAGTTCTCGTTCCTATTAATATCAGTTATTATATTAGTGATATTGCTGAAGGTTAGTGAAACAAATATATGTACATACATGCCAAATTGTTTGTATTTTTCTAAGAATGTTATTAATGAATGTATAACTTAACGTTCATAAGTGCCTTACTAGGGCCTAAACTGAATAAATTACTTTTTGATTTTGAATCTCGTGGATTCAATCCTATAATCAGTTTCGGTGAAGAAAAGAAAACATCGTGTGGAAACCAACAATTTCTCAATGATATGCATGTCCTCAGTCAGTATTGAATACACATAAGAATCTCAAAATTGACATTAAAACCTTTTAACAATAACATAAAATTGCCTTCAAAGTGGGTTTACGCCAAAATATATAAAATAACTGTTTAGAAACTCCAATTTGAAACTGTTTTGATTAGTGTATTTTTTTAGATTCCATTCAATCGAACGCCTACTGGGGAGGGTTATGGTGTACTAACGTTCACACCATGGTCCATACTTCTTTTTTTTCTCATTCTATTCGTAATGGCTTCATTATCATTCTCCTTTATGGTCAGCGTTTTCTTCACAAGAGGTGAGTTGATTAAATAAGCAATAAATATATATATAAATATGCTGATATGTGTACCTATATCTGTTTGCCACCAAGCAGTCCGGCCTGTGTAACTTCCATTATTCACATTATTATATTCTGGTACTATAATCATATTCCTATGTCTTCATACAGCGAATACAGCCGCATCATTCATGGGATTGGCGTGGTTTTCCACTTACTCTGTGTTCATGCTTACTCAAGTACTATATGAAGATATTAGTTTAACAACTAAACTAATACTCAGCTTGATATCGAATACAGCGATGGGTTATGCCTTTCAAATGATCATTATGTGTGAAGGAACTTCCAGAGGTAATTGTTGAGTTATTATTTTTATTACTTACATCGAAGACTTTCATTGTAACACGCAGTCTTTTATGACAGGGTGTAAATGCACGGTATTATTTTGAATTGAAAATAAGATCTCTAGGTTCTGCCAATTTTTTTCATATCTTTAATGTGGAACTTGTTACAGACAAAATAATACTTATTGATGTATATAAAAATTTACTTGAAAAATTAAAATTACTTTTAATACTGCATGTTCTATATTGACACTTTTATCGTTCAGGTTTGCAGTGGAATGACTTCTTCAAATCAGTATCTTACCACGATCAATTCCAACCAGGCCATGTTGTACTAATGATGATACTCGACACCATACTGTACATGTTGATTGCCATGTACGTAGAGAAAATAAGGCCCGGACTATATGGAGTGCCTTTGCCATGGTATTTCCCATTCACTAAAAGTTTTTGGAAGCCCAACAAGTCTAAAATTGCAGGTATAAATGTTGCATTTATAATTTACAATTCAAAATTGTTAAGTTTTTAAGAATTTATTTAATAATTGGACTGTTTTAAAAAAAACTTAAACCGACTTCAAAGTACACTAAGAAGTAATCAAATCCTGATCTGATGACAATGGGACCAAACGGGAAGTGTACCCTTCCAGTTAAAAAAAGAATTTTCCAAATCGGTTAATAAATGACGGAGTTATGAGGTAACAACATAAAAAATCATACAGTCGAATTGAGAACCTCCTCCTTTTTTTGAAGTCGGTTAAAAATCTGACCGTCCTCCGCGCTTTCACCCGCTTTCTCGGGATAAAAAAAATAGCCTCGATTACTCTCTGAAAACTCCTGAAAGTCCGGTCAAAATCGGTTTTTTATTTAGATCGGCCCCGACAAATAATCTGACAGACAGACAATAACTTTTGAATCCCGTGTATGGTAAATAAGCTATACTTAAGTATATTTATCAAAAAGCCTTATTTTGAAATCACAAAAAGACACTTCAATTCTATATATTACCCAACGGTATATGTCTATTTTATAACGATTATATAGGAAGCTCAGTGTCAGTGACGTTGAATGCTGTGGCGAAGGTCGTATGTTCCAATTATACACTTTTGCTGAAGGAAACATCAAAAGTAAGTCTAGCATCGAGGAATCCCTTTCAAAGTAGTAATCCAATTCCGCAACTAGTATTAGGTAATCTTCTTCTATCTTATCTTACTGACCAATCACTGTCAATCACTTCATCTAAATGTGTATCCTAGACTTCGCCAATCAAAGCGTATAGTCTGTTCTGTGGTGGGGAATTGGGAAACATTTTTTTTTATACCACTGAGGTGGCAAACAAGCATACGGCCCGCCGGATGGTAAGCCGTTACCGTAGCCTATGGACGCTAGCAACACCAGGGTTATCACTCGCGCGTTGCCGACCCTGAAGAAACCTCTTCACACCCTTTTTGAAGAACCCCATGCTGTACTCCATTGGGAAAACCACGGCGTATGAACGTCATTGCGCTTCTTTGGTCATGGAGATTATTCGATTAGGTACACAAGTTTACACAGGAAAATCGGTTGATACTTTACCTCATAACTGGTTTTGATATCGAACAAGAAAGGCGCTCGAAGCCAATTATCGGACGTACTTAGTATCTGAAAAGGATCAATAGTCATTAGGCATGTGGGTTAGGTGGGTAGGGTAGGTACCTACGCTTAACCTACATATATTATTTATTATACTATACTGGGTGGAGATTTCGAGATGGCATATTTTCGAAACCTATGTTGGATTAGTCATGCTGAACCACTTTTACTATGGGACCAATAGTGAATTTAAAAAAAAAAAAAATTTTACTTTTCATACATTACGATCGACGATGATACCTGCTGTTCATGAATAACAATAAAGCAATGTGAATAGATTTATAAAATATATATTTACGTAAGCATAGGAGGGGGAGTAAGAGCTTTGCTTACTTTTGCTGACAAGTGGATGACTAAAATTCTGCTTACATAATCTTGAATGGCCCATAAATACGTGCAAACTGAGCGATCAGTGAGAGCTAAGATTGTATCTTATCGCCAAAACTGACCACCCCAGTTTGAGTTCGCCTTTGGGTCGATACTGGAATTTACTGGATGATGCACAAACAGGAAAATAAGCAAATCATCTTATTGGGACCATTATGTTTTGTGTCATATATACCCATACTTATGTTTTACGCTTAGTCACTCGGTTAGACGACTTAGACGATTGGACCTTGGCTGATTAAACTCGTTTTCATTTTATAGCATTGACATACTTAAGTATCATTAATCATTATTCTGTACCACTCCGAACATATTTTTTATTGAATCATACAAAATATGTGTATATGTAAACTGTATGTGCATATTAATAAAACATCCTGCATCCAAATAGCAATTTTTTACTGACCGTGACATACCTACGTTACATCTTATTACTAGGTAACTCATTACTAGGTAACTTACTATTATAATATAGGTACTTTTTTCAGTGCCCATCTCTTCATGTTCTTCCTTGTGCGCGTTATTTGCATCATCGAATCATATTTTGAAGGGTAGCTTTTTCGTATTGCACACAGTAATGAGATATGATTTCCCGAAATTGTACCCGAAAGGGATAGGTTAATGTCACGTTTTCACGCCCCAAACATTTTGATGAGTTTTAGCAAAGATGTAACTTGGATCATAGACTTAATTAAACATAGGAAACATATTTGACGGGCTAGTTGGCGCGGTTATTAGGTAAGACCTCTACCTGGCGCGCTGCAGGTCTTAAGTTCGATTGCCACCCACAGGATATGCATTTTTGTGCATGAACATGTCTGCATGTCCTGAGTCTGGGTGTAATTATGTATGTATTTAGATGAAAATAATAGTATATTAGTTATCTGGTGTCCAATCCTTAATCGTCTCAGGATATTTATTATTATTATCCCAGAAATGCGGGTGAAACCGCATGCTATTATTATACCTATATACGACAACATATGAGGCAGGATTCTTGTGTATATGCCTTCTACAGAAAACTGAAGTTTTACAGTAATAAAATTTAACATTTACAGCTATAACTAACAAAGAAATCGCTGATTTGGAATATAATGATGCCCTACTAAACGTCGTTCACGATGAAACTGAAGAACCAAAGGGCGTACCAGTGGGCGTTAATATACAAGTGAGTCATTTTGTTATAAATTGTCACATGTTCCTACCTATTATGTAAAGCACTTATGCATACATTGATACGAATTTTGATTGATAGTTAAATTCGTAATTTGCTGTCCAATTTTTCTTTCAATTTCGATAGATATATATATAGAAAATAACTGGTTACTCATATCAAAATAACGGTAGTGATTATACCTTCGTGCTTGATTTCAGAATCTTACAAAAATTTACAAAGGTCGAAAAAAAGCAGTGGACAGTTTAAATCTTAGAATGTATGAAAATGAAATTACAGTATTGTTAGGTCATAACGGAGCTGGGAAAACAACCACGATATCCATGTTGACAGGTAATTCATGGAAGCTAGATTACGCATTTCTTTGCCCATATGACATTCTTGACTTAACCCACACATAATATAAATAAATAAATAAAATACTAATACTACTAATAATACCAACTTCCCCCGCCATCTCTTCTATACTCTGAGTCTGCCGGCTCTGCCGCCCGATGCCGATTCTGTGGGTTCATTCTATATTCTTGTTTTTCTTTTCGTTTCATTATATAATAATACAACTAGTCATAGGAAGAGCGTATCTCTCACGACACAGGTGACCTAAACTGGGAGCTCAGCCAAAAAAATATGAATGTATTTTTTATTCCGGACTAAGTAAAGCTATTTTCATTTGTTTATTGTTATTTGTTTATTGTTTACTTTCAAATTAATTATAACGCTGGTAAATCCCGAGTATTCCATTGAAATGCTCCTTTTTTTTTGGGCTTTGAACCCCTTTTTTCAAGATGGCGGCCGTGGGACAAAGTTTGCAACCGGATAAACTTGGATTTAACTTTAAATTTACCACTCCTTGATATCTAAAAAATAAAATTTCGTCCTCTGACAAATGCAACCCCAAATGTAACTTTTCAATGGACTACGAGCAGAAACCAATTCTGTTCACCATAAAATTTAAAAACTCGTCTCTGATTTTTTTACGTAGCTATCGTAACTATGTCTAATTTTCAAGTGAAATATTTAAATTATATTCTGATTCTTATTTTCCATGACCAAGTTACAATGTTACGTCAGGTATGGTGCCCCCGACATCGGGCACGGCGATCATAAACGGGTACAACATAGTGACGGAGACTGAGCTCGCGCGCAACTCGCTCGGCATCTGTCCGCAGCACAACGTGCTCTTTCCGGACCTCACCGTCGCCGAACACATCATATTCTACTCCAGACTAAAAGGCGTGAACCAGAGCATGATACAGGAAGAAGTGAATCATTTCGTAAAGCTCTTAGAGCTGGAGGAGAAGGTAATGGCTCGTCATTCCTGCATGCGGACCGTATGATATTAAGATAAATAATGTAACGTGTGTACGGTAGAGAGACGCACCGGCGCGGCACCTATCAGGCGGGCAAAAGCGGCGGCTTTCGGTCGGCGCGGCCATGTGTGGTGCGTCGCGTGTAGTGCTGCTCGACGAGCCCACCTCGGGGCTGGATCCGGCTGCGCGCCGCTCGCTCTGGGACCTGCTGCAGCGCGAGAAGCGAGGTTAGTGCAGCCAGCTGCTCGTGCGCATCATGAGTGCATCGTAGAAGTTGTGCCAATTACCTTACAGAATGAGTCCACAGGTCGCACCGTCATACTCACCACCCACTTTATGGACGAGGCGGACGTGCTGGGCGACCGCGTGGCCATCATGGCCGGCGGCCGCCTGCAGTGCGTCGGCACGCCATACTTCCTCAAGAAGTACTACGGTATCGGATATAAGCTCACCATCGTCAAGGCGGATGGATGCCATGCACAAGACGTCACTGCATTCTTCAAGACATATGTGCCAGACATTAAGGAAAACACTAATATAGGTTAACACTCTTATTTATTGCTTTTATAAATTTGCTTAAAATATTAAAAAAAAAAATATAATTTAAAAAATTCTTTCCAGGCTCTGAACTTACATATATTTTACCAAATGAGTATGTTAATAAGTTCCCCGATATGCTTAAGGAGTTTGAGTGTGTAAAAGGTTATTTAAATGTTTCAAGTTACGGGCTCTCTGTCACAAGTCTTGAAGAAGTTTTTATGAAGTAAGCTGAAATTTTCAATAAGCCCTGAAACTTAATTTATTTTTAATTGCTTAAGTTTTATTGTATGTCTTTAGAGCAGGAGCAGAAGATTTAGATTCATCATCAGCTAAATCTAATAATCGTGCAGAAGTATATAACGACAGTGCTGTGGTTCCTATGGATGATCAGACTTATAACTCGAGTTAGTTCACTTTTACGTTCCATTGTTATAATCGCTTAGTTTCAATTCTCAGATGGGCAGTTGAAGTAAGAAAAAAAAAATAACATTTATTAAAAATTTCAGTGGACTCAGAACCTTTAGAGGAAGTACGAGGATTTAAACTATTGAGGAACCATATAAAAGCTATGTTCCTAAAATTAGCTTACAATAGCATGCGAAATAAGTTAACAGCATTAATACAGTTTTTATCGCCCATCATTAATATCATAATAACTGTTGTAATATCGAGATCATGGAAATTCTTGTCTCAACTTCCATCTTTGGAGCTAAGTTTAGAGAGTGGGTTTCGAGACACGCAGACGATTTTATCACAGCAAGGTAACTTGACTGATGACAGCATAGAATCAAAAGCCATGAGAGCATACAAGGATTATTTCAAATCGTCTATGCATCCAGAAATGACAATTACAGATATTGGCACTATGAATCTGGGAAAATTTTATATGAAATTGGTAAATATGTTATTTTTAAATATAGTTGTTAATAACAGACTCTTAACCGAGAAATAGCATAAGAATTAATATTAAAGAGCTAAGAAGAGTCTTAAGATGTCCGGCACTGAAACATCGAATATTTTATTATACTCCTCGGCAGGATTATTGGACTCAAATTTTAAATACTGTTTGTGCACCGAGACATGACCCAATTGCTCAATTGTAGGCAATTTTGACACTAATTTATTATCACAATAATTTTAGAGTGAAACTGATCTTGCCCGTGTTCGGTACGAGACGCTAATAGGCGCCAGTTTTGCAAGTAATAAGATCACAGCATGGTTCAGCAACTACGGCTACCACGACTCGGCTATCTCACTCGCACTCGCGAACAACGCAATAATGCGCGCCGTTTCACCTGGAAGCACTTTGAGGATCGTCAACTACCCACTACCATATTCTATAGAACATTTGGTAAGGATATTCAAATAAGGTCCAGGGCTAACTGGACCTTTTGCATCGGTTGAAGTATATCGTTTTTCTTTCGTTTCAATCACTCTAATTACAGTAGATGAATTGTCGATAAGTTTAAAACATTCGATAAACTAGGTTCAAATCTAATGTTATGACAGATTTTTCGAAAAAATGCAACCCTGCTCACAAAGCATTCTTTATATACTTCTACCGATGCTGGCATAGTGTATGCTGGTTATTTAATTCGTTGATATTTTTTTATTATTAATTCCGTAAATTATGTTGTTTATTAGGTTAAAGTCATGGCAAGTGGAAGCAGCATGGGATTTCAATTTGCATTCAACATGGCATTTTGTATGGCTTTTGTCACTTCGTTTTTAGTTCTCTTTGTTATCAAAGTAAGTATCACCACAACAATATTTACTTTCATATAATACCCCGTTTGAACTAGTTAGTTAGTATACGTGTTTGAAATTTCGACCCCCAATTGGCCCATTTTACAAAGAAAAAAAAACAAATTTTGATTCGATAGCTAGCTAGCATTTATAATTATGTTAACAAATGCCGCTGTGACAGACAGGCGAATGGACGGTCGAAATCGTATCATATATTTTTTTACCTTTTTTGGTACGGAAGCATGGAAACGGAATGCCTCAGACCTCTCCGATAATCCTCCTCCGTTCTGAATCAAACTGTCAGATCGATCTGGAAAAATACAGAATGTTAATCTTTCAGCAGATTGTATGCAACATAGTTTATTTTTTAAAGTTTAAATTTTATAATTTTCAAATGTACTAGGAGCGCATAAGCGGGGCGAAGTTGTTACAACGTGTGTCAGGCGTACGACCCGCTGTAATGTGGGGTACGGCCCTCATTTGGGATTGGATATGGCTGTTCCTCGTTTACCTATGCATAGTCATCACTCTAGCCTGCTTCCAGGAGAATACACTATCCACACCGGGTGAACTAGGTCAGTACTTATAATTAAAACAAATATACAATATACCTATGGTATATCAGTTATTTGGTTTTCATAGTACCTACAAGCTCTGATTAGTTTGGGAATGTAACAGAATATAAAATATTAAAAAAAAAATACACATATCTTTTGTGATTTATTACTAAAATTTAATTAATATTTCATTAATAAAATTATTTAAATTTCTTGCAGGAAGAGTGCTTTTCGTTCTTGTGGTTTTCTCTATGGCAATAATACCGATACACTATCTGGCATCTTTCTATTTTGAAGCGGCCGCCACGGGCTTCTCCAAAATGTGTTTCATTAACATATTTACTGGTAAGTCTAAATATTTTTTAAATAGGTATGCAAAATTTGTTCTCTTTGAATCCTGATTGAACGACCAAAACACGTTTAGTGTTCTTAGTGCAAGTCAACCTTAGACTATTACAGTCATTTCTGTGTATTTCCAACTGGCTTTAAAAAGGAAGAGGTTATATATTTGACTTGTTTGTTATTACACAGTCAGATTCAGGGCCGGACTTACAGGGCCAGGGCCCCGAGGCAGTTGGCACCTTTGGCCCCCTCCCCCATCAGATTAGACTTCCATCCCACGTTTGGAGTTTGTTTTAATTTTGAGTATCACGTCCTAATTTTAGTCTCTATTTTAGGTTGCATGCCTTTCCTTATAACTGAAGTATTGCGGTTACCACATGTAGGCAGCCCATTCTATGCCCACTTATTTGACTGGATATTTACTCCGCTACCATTATACTGCCTCAGCAGATGTTTCAGGTACTTAACAACGAGATATATGTTTTTTTAATTATAATTATTATGGACCTTATAATAATGTGTTTTATTTCAATTTTTTATAGGGATATGAGTGTGGCATCATTTTCACTCCTGGCATGCGACGGTCTCTGCCATCAGTTAAACATCAATAACTGCACGCGGCACACAGTATGCAACAAACTCAACCTCACCGTTTGTTGTAGTAAGTGAGTTTTGTGAGTGCGTGTTACATGTATGTATAGGTACGGTATTAAGAGGATGTAAATATATATAACAGGTGGAGATTTCGAGATGGCATATTTTGGAAACCTATGTTGGGTTAGTCATGCTGAACAACTTTTACTACGGGCCAATAGTGAATTCTCAAAAAAATAATAGTACTTTCCATAGTAAATGTCAACCTTTGCTCGATCACATTATATGAAAAATAAAAATATTTTTTTTTAAGAATTCAGTGTTCGTCCGATAGTAAAAGTTGTTCAGCATGACTAACCCAACATAGGTTTTGAAAATATGCCATCTCGAAATCTCCACCCAGTATAATAGCTTTATTTGCATGCGTAATTTTTTTAGTTCTATAATGGTAAATTGTTGCCTGTGTAACATATTATTTAGTGACTGTATTGCATGGGTTTTTTCTGTTTGTTTTTTTTTAACTATGAGCCATATCGCATAAATTAATAACGTTCTAAGTATTCTAGATTTACTATATTGAAGATTGTCCTAGATAATTTTGTGTCGTGGAAATCATTTGAATAATAGCGGAATTTCGTTTATAGTCGATGACGACCCCTTCATGTATTGGAGCGAACCCGGCATTGGTCGGTACTTGTTTATGATGACTGCAGTTGGCATCGCAGCATTCACCTTGTTACTTGTTAAAGAGTATGAGGTTTTAAATAAGGTAAATAGGTGTTACAGATATTGGTTTCTTTCGTTTAAAATATTACAGTATACTCTGTGATTTTACTAAAACATTTCTTGAATTTTTAGGTGTTCTACCGGTCACGAAAACTAGCACAGCAGAACGTGGGAACTGAAGATAGCGATGACGACGTGGCCGCGGAGAGACACAACGTGGAGACAATGTCTCGAAACAAAGTGGCACAGTACAGTCTCGTGTGTAAGGACATGTCCAAGTACTACGGGCAGTTCTGCGCCGTCGACCGGCTCTCGTTCGGTGAGTATGTACCGCAGTGAATGTTGTGTTCCTGCGAGTGAGTATGGGTCAGTTCACACCGAGACGAGACGCAACGCGATTATGCTTTATGATGCCAATTGTTCCACAAAGTCATGTCACGCTGCGCAGTGCGACACAGCGGGACGTACTCTAAGCTTCTCATTGTGTACCTTTTTGTGTAATAAATAAAGTTCTATTTGTATCGCTATCTTAAAAGTGCGATTCGCGTCGCGTCTCGGTATAAATTGACCCTAAGTTCGCCAGAGCTTATTAGGGGAAAGGTCAGTAGCGCGCGCGTGATGCTCCAGGTGCTACAAACATCCATAGGGCTACGTTAATCGTCTGACTGTATATTTTAGTTTGAGCTGACGTCAATTTATTGCCGGCTCTTCTCAGCAAATGCAACCTTCCGAACCGGTATTAGAGTATTAGAGTCAGACTTTTCATAAGTGCCTGCGAAGGTCTATTTGAATAAATGATTTTGAATTTTGACATGGTTTCAGCGTGCAAGTAGCGGGGAGAATATGGAGGATAATAATAATAATAAAATAAAATAATAATAAAAATTCTTTATTACAACATACCATTTTTACAAAATTAGGATCACTTGCTCCCAAACTAGGAATACCTGTATCTTGGGAGCATTTATATGTATTGCAACATTAAAACTTAAATCTTGTTAGGTAGGATGTGTTGTGAGCGTGGTTGTGTTGTGTTGTTTCCAGCGGTGGGTCGCGGCGAGTGCTACGGGTTGCTGGGCGTGAACGGCGCGGGCAAGACGAGCACGTTCCGCATGGTGACGGGCGACGCGCGCATCTCCGCCGGCGACGCGCTAGTGCACGGCTACTCCGTCAAGACGCACGTGAGGGACGTGCACCGCCGGATCGGTGCGTACGCAACACACGTTTTTTTTTTTATTGTGACCGTATGTGGACATCTTAATCCGTAAAATATACGGGGTACAGGTCGGTTAACTAAAGCTGGCACGTTTCAACACATTTACACCGTCTCTCTCGCGCAAAGTCAAGCTTATGAGTATGAAGGAGACAGTTATTGTTTTGCTTTTGCTACTGCTCATAAATATAGAGTGGTCTATTTTTGCATTCGTCCATTAGACTTGACTGATTGCAAATTTATGAGTACTGTGAACGTGCCAGCTTTCGTTAACCGACCTGTAACTGTCATCAGAAAAACTTAAGTTTTTTTTGCGTAATAAATATCGGCAAAAGTGAGTGAAAGTTACAAAAATCGTGAGAGAGGTAGAGCATAGCGCCTATTCGCTCAAAGATCAGCTCGACTGGGGAAGTACCTTACAGAATACCGCAGCCAAATAACTTTATGCTGTGTAAAGTTATGTTCCTGCGCGTGAGTAAGGTCGCCAGAGCTCATAGGGGAGGGGGGAAAGGTCGGTAACGCGCGAGCTATGCTTCTTGTCAATGGCATCCATATGGCTACGGTAACCGCTTATCAGGCGGGCCGTATGTTTGTTTACCGAATTAGTTTTATTAAAAAAAACGCATTTATTTAAATGCAGATCGAATCCGTTTAAAAAAAAACCGTCTGGAAAAAAGAATAGACTGCAACATTTGAATGAAATTAAGCGCAGCGATAGATATGTAACTTACACGTCACGTCCGTGTGCTCTGTGCACTGTGCAGGGTACTGTCCGCAGTTCGACGCTTTATTCGAGTCGCTGACGGCGCGCGAGACGCTGCGGATCTTCTGCCTGCTGCGCGGCATCCCGTCGCGGGTGGGGGCGGCGCGCGCGCTGCAGCTGGCGCACTCGTTCGGGTTCGCGCGGCACTACGACAAGCGCGTGCACGAGTGCAGCGGGGGCACCAAGCGCAAGATCAGCACGGCCGTGGCGCTGGTGGGGACGGCGCCGCTCGTGCTGCTGGACGAGCCCACCACCGGCATGGACCCCGCCTCCAAGCGGCGCGTGTGGGCGGCTCTGGGCGAGAGCGCGGCGCAAGGGCGCAGCGTGCTGCTCACCTCACACAGTATGGAGGAGTGCGAGGCGCTCTGCTCGAAGCTCGCCATCATGGTGCGCGCGAGACTACACGCCTGCGGCACGCTGCAACACCTCAAGAACAAATTCTCGCAGGGTACCTACCTAATTACCTCAAATAAGATTTTTTTTATATTTCATATTTAATACAAGCTTTTTTGATGACTGTACTTTTTGCTGGCTGAACTTGTATTGTCTTCCAATATACTAATGTATTGTATACCAAATATCAAGTCAATCCGAGCACTAGAAGTGGGTGGGCGACTTGCAAGATTCCACTCGAACACAGTTACATACATACATATTATTATATACATTGCAAGTTAAATAAAAGCTTGTGATATACACGCACAATTCAGGTTCTTCGTTTCTCTCGTATTCCCGGGTAAAAGTACTATAGGTATCTATGCAAAAAAAACACGATGGTCCGTTGGTGCGTTAAAGAAAGAAACCAACAAACAAACTTTCGCATTAATAATATTACTACTACTAATATTACGACACAAAGAAGGGACATCTCACCGTTCGCTGCATTTGTATGTGTAGGGTGTGCTTTCATAAAATATTTTGTTACGTATTACAGGTTACACGCTCATCGTCAAATGTAAAGCTGGACCTGACAGAGATACCGACCTAGCCAACGTCAATCATTATATCAATCAGAATTTCAAGGATACCAAGCTTGTGTAAGTATCTATACTGGTTTATGAATGGCGAACTGAGCGTATAACGTAATGAGTGACTGTGAGAGACTTGTGTACTTCTTACCATGTTTCTCATAACACTGTTAATGCAGTGCAGATGTTTAACTATTCCTAAAATAAGTATGTTTAAGACATCGAGCAAAGATATTTAGTAATAATGAACAATCAAATTCCAAAACTAGTCAGTGATTTGTCACTGAATTTCAATAGTAAGGACCAATCACTGCTTCGTGTGTTTTCGACTTGGCCAATAAGAGCGCATGTGTCCTTGACTTAACCAATCAGAGCGCATTGTCGGTAGTGGGAAATTGGCGGAATATATTATTATTTCAACCAAAATGAACGTCATTGCACTTCTTTGGGTTAATTGTTCGATGGTTTAAGAGGTAGAGCAAAGCGCTGTTTCGCTCAAAGAACAGCTCGACTGGAGAAGGACCTCTTCCTTACAGATTACCTCAGCCAAATAATTGAATGTCGTGTTTCTGCGCGTGAAGGTCGTAGGGTCGAAGAGTCGGTAACGCATGAGTGATGTGATGCCCCGTGTGTTGCAAGCGTCCGTATGGCTACGATAACCGCTTACCGTCAGGCAGGCCATACACTTGCTAACCGACTTATATCCGATTCCTATAATTTACGGACCGTTATCGGTTAAAATTAAGACTCTTATATCTTTACTAATAAATGAAGCAAAGACCTTAAAGCTTTGCATAGCACACCCTCCCATATGGAAGTAGCTATTGCAGGTAAAATTAGCTTACGAAATTATCTATATGCCCAGTTTGGCAATAAAAAAACCTACCATTGGTAAGCAAAACGATTCGTTTTTGTTAATAGAAACCGGGCATTAGTAGTATAAAAAATAAAGTAGCCGTTCTAGGAAACATATTTGTTATGCAGTGAGTGTTACCTGGGAATCAGCACGTACTACCTCCAAGATACGGAGCTGGAGTGGTGGCGCGTATTCCACGTGATGGAGGCGGCGCGGGACCTGTTCCCGCTCGAAGACTACTCCGTCTCGCAGACCACACTAGAACAGGTTTTCCTCAGGCTCACTAGAACACACTCCGGTACCGAATAAATATAACAGGTACAACGCAAACTTTAATTAAGCCTGTTTTATACGACGAGAATCAAAATGTAAATCAACTCTCAAGAACAGATTGTGTTAATCAAACATGAATCTTATATCATCGGGGTAGGTATCAAATTCAATTCTTTTAATCTCGACTGTAAACTTGACTTAATCTTTGATTGTCGTTTGATTGTCGTATAATACGGGTCTCAATACTTCAACTTCAAGACAAGGTAATGATAAAGGCTTTAAGATACAATGACATAATTATGTATTTATCTAAAGTAGAAGATTTATGGTTTTGCAAATATCGTGTGCTTTTTTATATTAGATCTGATAACATGTACAAAGCCTCAAAAGTTACACGTTTGAAACGTCGTGCATTGAATGTACTTACACTAAATGTATAGAAATAGTCGAGCCCATGTGGAGGTATGTCCCCAGAGATGGTGAAGATTATATTTCACTATAAAACACACTATAAAACGAAAGCAGATCGACAATGGTATCCACCACGAGATACCTTGATCATTAGGGATAGCAACTTCACTGGGAATTGGTCCAGTATTTATTAGTTAAATAATTAGAAAAAATATTGTACTTACGTAACTGTATCACTAACTGTTGTTGTTGCTGTTGATGTATTTAGTACTTAAAAACCACTTTTTGAATATGAGTATTTTAAACTGAAAGAGGTTTTGCATTCGAATTTTTATGTATGTTCTGTCTTCAAAACAGGACCTTATTACTATATATGATTTAATTATATATAGACAATATCGAACTGATAGTCATGGAACCTTGAACCTCCGGCGAATTCGAATACTCCTCGCGGCGTCGCTAGTCACGTGGCACGAATCTATCTAGTAAAAAGTTCTATATTGGTGCTGAATCTGTTGTTTACAACTAAACTAATTTAGTCTCACTATGTCTCTTTCTAACAAAGAACATAAGAAAGGAATGTAAGAAATGTAGTCTTGTCAAATTAGTCCAATGTTTGTTTTCAATATTTTAGTCGCCATCTATCGCGGCTCCGTCTAAATACCCGTTTGTAAGAAAGAGTTGGATGTGATTAAAATTAGTTTAGTGCGATGTACAACAGAATCGACACCACTGTATCGCTATCTTAAAATGTGCGCGCCGCGTTGCCTCTCGACACTCGTCTCATCTCGGTGTGAACTAACCCTAAGGCTGAAACTGTATACAGCTAAGAAACCCTCATATTCTAAGTAGGATAGATACAGGCCAACATTACTTATTCATAAACCTTATGTGTCAGCTGTATTTGGGACTTTCTCTTAAAGCGCTGCAGTCAGTATTATTTCATGACGAAAATGAATATGAGCTATTTTATTTTAAGTTCGATTATTGCAGCTTGATTGAAGGGACAAACTAGCTTTTCCGTAATTTATGTGATTATAAACAATATAAGTTATTATTTTACTATGTTCCTGCATCTACCAGAGTATTTTATTCTGAATTTTGTCGTTTTGTATTACCATTATATTGATCTGTTTTAGATTATAATTATATTTATAATAAGGATGTATCTTCTTAGTATTTAATTTTTTGTAGTAGTAATAAAAAGGTGCTTGGTCTCGTATTTTTAGAACATTGTTATAAAAGGGACATCATCGATCTGTTAAACCTGACATATTAAGGAAGCCGAGCGAGCAAAACGAGCTTGGGTACTTATTTATTTTAATTCATATAAATATTTCAAGAGTGGGATCACTTGAAAACTCTAATTGTAATCACTAAAAAAAACTGTCACAAAAGATCTGTTTATTCAAAAAAAATAGTTTTTTTTGGTTTTATATGACCATGTTTCTTAGATAATTTATTGAAATGTGATGGCTCTTTTCAAAGACTCCTTAATTTTGATATGTTTTCCGATATCTTTCTTTTAAAAGCTTTTAAAAAGTTTTAAAAAACAAAATTTTCGTAGGAACAGCCTTTTTTTTTTATAAGACTCCTTTTTTCTGACGACAGACGTACTGACCAGTGCCATCGTTTTATAAATATAACCAATTAATTTATGCGTATTTTATGTTCTTATTACAACTCGAAGTATCAATCTCATTATTATTAGACTTAACTCTCCCACGGCTGGACAAAGGTCTCACTTTCCTTTTTCCACTCATCTAAGTCGGCTGCTACGACGATACAGTCAATCTCATAGCATAGCCTAGTTTAAATCATTCGTTATTTCGTTTTCTGTAGCAGGTATTCGATTTTATTTTATTATTATAAACATAGTTTAATTTGATTATGTATTGTGCATGTTTAATATTGTGATATTTTTGAAATAATTTTTGTAACATAATGTCCATAATAAGTAGTTAATTCAGTATTAGAAAATTAACTTGCCATTTTTATTTTTTGCGTACATAATGATAATTTCACGGAAGTACAGAAACAAAAGTGGTTTATACTCACAATAGTACAATTAGGTTGGTTAACTTTGTGTGATATTATTTGTGATTTATTAAGCTTTTATGAAATGCAATGTTAAGCTGTGCGTATATAATACAATAATTATAACATCAAAGTATTTTGTACATTTGTCTACATAGTTTATTTACTATTACTAGCTATTCAAACTTTTTGATCTGCAATATCATGTTATTACAGGGAATCTCATGTTCAAACTTTTTTATCTAAACATTTATTAATTATTTATAATTAATAATAATACATTACAAAATCACAATGTTATTTTTTTATAAATTCATTATTACTATTGCTTTAAACACACGCTTCACAATCAATGTTTATGTGTACCTACCTACATTTAATGTAAAAAATGTATTATTTCGTATTTATAGTCAATTTTGAATTAAAACAATTATAAAGATCGTTGTTTTTTATACATCAAACCCGGTTGGTTCGAATAGACTTACTCTATGTCAATAAAAAAAATAGGCTAGATGACTAAAAAAATCTAATCAGAATTATATCATTAACTGATTAGGTATATATAGTTATAGCCCCCCTACACGCTACGTCTTGCATGCATAGTTCAAAACTGTGAAAATGTCTGTACAAAAAAGACAAGACGTTACATACCTAATACCGCGTATATCAAGTACGTCTACCTACGGTTACTACGTCAGTATTTTTGTTTTTCTTTCGAAAGATAAGCTAATTATATGTAATAAAAGCACCAATGCCGCAGTTACGTCGTCATACAGGATAACTTATGGCATTCGAAGTATTGTAAGCAGTGATACAGTTCACAATTTATCGGAGAGTTTATAATCTCGCTAGGTAGATTATAAACTAACGGTTTTCACAAAAATACGGTGATATATACATTCCTAGGAAATACGTGTTAAACCTTGTTTTACCTTCGATAAATTATTTGGCACATTTCCCAGACGGACTCGTCAGTCGTCATTGTACAGTCGAGGACATAAATATGTATACACTTAGTAAAATTCAACAACGGTTTCCTCTTAAACTACTGATTGAAATTATGAGATATTATAAAGGCAGAATCTTCTAACATATACTATTATAATTTGTGTAATAGTTTAACACTTAAATGTTAAACATGCGAGAAAATTGCTTTTGAATTTCAAAAAGTGTATACATATTTATGTCCTCGACTGTACCTATACATTTCCTAGGCATTGTATAGAATTCCTAGGTTACGCATTTTCCTAAATTTTTTTGGACATATTTCAGTTTTTTAACCGACTTCGAAAAAGGAGGAGGTTCTCAATTCGGTTGTATTTTTTTAATGATCGTTTTTTATTTATTTGATGATACTGTTAACAGGATCAATCTATTTATTTGATACTTGATAATATATCCCGATGATTACTAGGTATATGAGATTTATTATGACATTGTTTTTATATTGTTTGGCGACTACATTTTGGTGACAGATTACTATTTTGTGGACAAACCCTATTATTTGTACGTAGTATTTATATACTCTGAGCAAGCAAGCTAAGAAATTCAAAACATTAGTACCTATTACATCGTAATAATAAAACACTTATAATTTATTACTAAATATCTTTTATTGAAAATATAAATAATTTTACGAGACTGATTTTGTACAAAAATAAAAAATACTAAATTGTGTAACAAAAAAAAATTGGGAAAGTGTATTCCTATTGCGGCCCATAGATTGGATGCAGTTTCATGCAGCTAAGGATATTGCACCATGGGCAACATATAATTTTATGTAAATTGGCGAATGATTGGTGATTAGTTTCATTTACATGATATAATACTACCTACTTAAACTAGGTACGTAATTTAGGTACCTATATACAATTCACGAATTAATAATTTAAGTAAGTATTATACATATTTCATCTATTTATATTTCCCTACTTATAATAAATAGTTATTTATTGTCTTTAGTTTTTGAAACCTACTAACATACATTTATTACACACCTTATTTATAAAAGTCGGAGAGCACCCCGCGAGAGCATCTGTATTTTTCGAATTCTACGGTCAACACCAGACCTTATGGTGCTTCCGACAGCATATATGCTGAGTAGAAGTATTTTTTGCATCACTTAAAAAAACACTGTCTACATAAACAGTTTATTTACATATGTTATTATAATTTGTATTGATGTTTTTGTCAAAATTAGTGTAACTACCTACTAATAGTCTATTTTCTAAATGCATTTTGACAGTGCTATGCAGCCCAGACCGTTGTAGACGCCTATTTACGTTAGCTTTCCAATTAGGTAATAAGAGTTCCTTGCTCCATCATGGAACTAACCGTTATACATGGGTAGTATGAATAGGTATAAATTAAGCTATGGTTATAACTCCTCGCGCTGATACTTGGTGAACTGTAGGAATATCTGCTCAAGGGTTGTTTGTGAAATGCTGTAGTCTTCCACTTCGAGATCCTGTTTAGCGCGCTCCATTAAACCAAACATTTTCCACCAGGGCATACTGCGATCTGGTAGATAGTATGTCAGCAATCCCTGATATTCTTCCCTGAAATATATATAAAAGGCTTTATGTTTAAGCTTTATGTTTTTGTTACGTACCATCGGATTGAGAATATATCGAAGTTATATATTCTGAAGTAGGAATGTTCCCGAACGATCTAATGTTTTTTTTTTTTATACAACTAAGTCGGCAAACAAGCATACGGCCCGCCTGATGGTAAGCGGTTACCGTAGCCCGTCCCCCATGTTTCCCCGTCCTCATTATTTCAAGGAAAGATTGGTCCTTGGAGACAAATTTCGTACGGCCGTAGATGTAGCGACTGCTTACCAACATTCAGAATTTAGATACTTACATTATCTTTGGCATGGAGAAATTAGAATTAACATAATTCTTTATAATTTCCGTTGAAAAGTCACTAATTGTTGACCTCTGTGGGCCATCTTCCTTCATTTTCATTTTGATAGTTAAAGTGAAACCTGGAAAGAAAACATCTTTAAAGGTTTCCATTTACAAATTTAATTTAAAATCCTACATGAACATACTTATAAGTACCTACTTATTATATAATTAAATTCTTTGAGTTGACAGAACATAACGATGATCTCTCAAGTGACTGAGCCACATTAATGTACTTGTTAGTATTAGGTAGGTACTAAGTAGGTATTCCTTGTTCTGTGGTATTCTGTAGGTTTACTAGACGCACAGTAAGTTTAAAGGGAGTGACGCCGAAGATCGAAAGCTCGAGAGCCAGGTCTCTTAGAAGTTTTGTGCCCTTATTTCCTTCTTTATAAGTATATACCCAGACGTGATACGTGCTAAAACATTTTTAAGATTATCCACCCCGGATTGAGCAATGAAAAGGCCTATACTTATGGTGTCGCACGCTTGCTCTAAAAAGCACGCTCCAGACGTACAGTTTGAACTGCGCAGTTCAATCTTGGCGTCTTTGGCACTAAACAGACAACTGGTAGGAACGGTATGTCCAGTTATTAAACTGTACGTCTGGACTGCGCTTAACAGCCTCGAAGATATCAATATAACCAGGGGACAGGAAACACGCCGTAAATGAACCTACCTTCAGAGAATTTATTTTTGAGATGTTGTGGTGTACCGAGGCACTGGAACCTGCCATTGACCATAATGGTGAGCCTCGAGCAGAGCGCCTCGCACTCCTCCATGCTGTGCGAGGTGAGCACCACGCCGCGCCCCGCCGCCTGCACGCCGCGCACAGCTCGCCACACCTGCCCAGCACAGTGCCCAGACATACCATACAGCAAACTAGTAATGAGTACGTTATAGGTAACGCGCAATACAATTCCGCTAAGACTCCGTACCCAAAATTTTGCCGATTTCGTGATTTTACAGATGTGATTTTACGGTTCAAATACTGTATTTCTATAATTTTTAATACACAACATGAAAGATAATTTCAATTATGATCTAATACACCAGCAACTTTCTTATTTTTATTATTTAATTTTGATTAATCGACGTTTAAACGGATGGCTGTTTCTGAATTTTTGCTGTAAGAGGTGTAGAATATCACATATTTAAGAATCGTCTTGACGTCTAAACGGTACGAAAAAATTACAATATATTATTATGAAAGTCTTCTATAAAATACACCAATAACTTTTTAACACTTTCATATAAAAATGCTGAGTAAAAAAATATTCAACTTAGTCAAATTGTAGAGAATTTGGGTTAAGTATTGCTTTTGATTTTGGCTACTTCGAACTCTCGTTTTTTCAAACTAAAATAACATAAATAAAGTTCAGCTCAAAATCAAACCAATTCCTGAAAAAAAAGTTCAAAAATCTAAAAAAATCTATTTTTAAAAAATCTTTGAAAACTACCTAAATCGCGCAATATAATACTCGACGCAAGCCTCGAGTCAGCAGACCGCGCCGAGCGCTTCCAGAGGGTGGACGTATCGCTCTGCGCACCGAGTTGCCACTCCTACGTATGACGTGCCGACACACTCAGTTACAGACGAAAATAGTGCGACCGTGAGTTCTTGATTCTTTGGTAGTTTATATTATTTTTTATTAGTTCAAATATTCTAGCTCCATAACGGAGCAACGTTTCCTAGCCGTGTTTGGGCTTGATGGAATTGTCTTTAGATGAGCTTTGACCTTATATGGTTTTCAGGGTCTGATGATGGAGAAGAAGGGAAAGCACTGGAACCCCATAGTGGAGTTGAACTTTTTAGATACTGGTCCGATTGCTCTCAAAATCGATATTTGAGAGTCCTCGGGGTCATAAAACAAGAATCTATTCTCAGAATTTTGAAAAAGTGTCCGCCATGTTGAACTTTTTAGATACTGGTCCGATTGCTCTCAAAATTGATATTTGAGAGTCCTCGGGGTCACAAAACAAGAATCTATTCTCAAAATTTTGAAAAAGTGTCCGCCATTTTGAACTTTTTAGATACTGGTCAGATTGCTCCCAAAATCGATATTTGAGAGTCCTTGGGGTCACAAAACAAGAATCTATTCTCAGAATTTTGAAAAAGTGTCCGCCATGTTGAACTTTTTAGATACTGGTCCGATTGCTCTCAAAATTGATATTTGAGAGTCCTCGGGGTCACAAAACAAGAATCTATTCTCAAAATTTTAAAAAACTGTCCGCCATTTTGAACTTTTTAGATGCTGGTCCGATTGCTCTCAAAATCGATATTTGATAGTCCTCGGGGTCACAAAACAAGAATCTATACTCAGAATTTTGAAAAAGTGTCCGCCATTTTGAACTTTTTAGATGCTGGTCAGATTGCTCCCAAAATCGATATTTGAGAGTCCTCGGGGTCACAAAACAAGAATCTATTCTCAAAATTTTGAAAAAGTGTGTAATACGGTACGGTTGTGCAGGCGTGGCATGTTTTTGCGGCGGTCAGGGAGACCCGGTGAAACAGCTGCCCGCTGGCTGCCCGCAGGTTGTAGGGGTCCCGAACCCAGGGATCACTTAATCTCCGCCCTGGGAGGCTGACCCGCCGCCTCGCGCATAATCGCTGGTATAATCGGTCGTGCCGGAGAAGGAGACCGGAGTGGACTCGTCCGATTGTAGCAGGGGGGGACCGGGGGCCCTTCCGACTGCCGCACCAACAAACCGCATCACCTGTCCAGCACTCTAGCAGAATAACACTGCACTTTGTCCTTCTCGCTGCCGGCACAGCGACTGCTCTCAATCTCTAAAACCCTTTTTCAAAATATGCCAAAAAGAAAAACAAAAAAGAGATTTTCAGCGGCCTCCCCGTCCACATTTAAAATGGACTTTTGCAACTTCAGGGGAATTCATGCGAACATCAATGCAGTCCACCAACATCTGGAGACTGCACAACCGACTCTGCTTTTTCTCACGGAGACACAAATATCCTGCCCTGATGATACATCGTATCTGCACTACCCCGGGTACAAACTGGTGCCGGGGTTTGTATGTACGTCAGGGAGGATATTTGTTGTCGCCGTCTCCGTGGCTTGGAAGACCGGGACCTGTCGATTATGTGGGCGCGCGTAGATTACGGTGGCCACACCAAAGTTTACGCGTGCCTTTACAGGTCCCACAGCGGTGACGCGGACACAATCCGGTTATTTGAGCACCTACAATTGACGACTGACAAAGTACTGGAGCAGTACCCCTCCGCGGAGTTAGTGATACTAGGAGACTTCAACGCTCACCACGTTGAGTGGCTTAGTTCTCGGTCCACTGACCTCGCGGGGAGGACTGCTCATGACTTTGCCCTGGCCTATGGCTTCTCACTGGTTCTTTCTCCTACGAGAATCCAAGATATTGAGAGCCATACTAGTTCCTTACTGGACCTTCTGCTGACTACGCGACCGGACAACTATGCAGTGACAGTGGATGCGCCACTTGGCTCATCGGACCAGTGTCTTGTCCGGACGCAGGTGTCTTGTACGCGGCCCGTTTCGCCCCGGTCACCCGGGCGTCGTCGCCTGTGGCACTATAAGTCAGCAGACTGGGATGGATTGCGTGAATTCTACGCATCGTACCCGTGGAGGCAGCTTTGCTTCGCATCAGATGATCCTGACACCTGTGCAGTTGCCGTCGCTGAGGCGATTCTGGCGGGTATGGAATGCTATATCCCAAACCCGTTAGTGGCTGCAGGGGTGAAGAAACGACCGTTGTTTAATCGGCCCCCCAAAGAAGCTAGACGAAATAAGCAGACTTTGTACGAGGCTTGGACCACGGCCCGAAATAATCAGGACCCTAACATCTCTGTTGCGAAACGCAAATTTAACGCTGCCTCGAGATCCAGTAAGCGATTGATTGCCAGGGCAAAGTTCGATTTCGTCGAATTGGTGAGAGGCTAACTAGCCTTCCCTCTGGGAGTCGTGCTTTCTGGTCTCTTGCCAAGGCTGCCGAAGGAAACTTTTGCCAGTCGTCCTTGCTACCACTACGTAAGCCGGACGGGAACTTGGCCCATAGTGCTAAAGAGAAGGCTGACCTTTTAGGCTCTCTCTTTGCCTCGAATTCAACTTTGGATGATGGTGGCGCCACACCGCCTACCATTCCGCGGTGTGAGAGCTCCATGCCGGAGATAAGCATTACCCAACGGGAGGTCCGACGGGAATTGCTTTCTCTGGACATCCATAAGTCGAGTGGGCCAGACGGCATACCGGCAGTGGTGCTGAAGCGGTGTGCTCCTGAATTGTGTCCAGTACTGACGCGTCTTTTCGCGCTTTCCTACACCAAAAAGGAAGTCCCGTCTTCGTGGAAGACTGCCCATGTGCACCCAGTGCCCAAAAAGGGTGACAGATCAGACCCGGCGAATTACAGGCCATCACCTCCCATCAGGCTATCGCCATCACCTCCCTTCTCTCCAAAGTCATGGAGCGAGTGATCAACACGCAGCTTTTGAGATACCTGGAGGATCACGATTTGTTGAGCGACCGACAGTATGGCTTTCGCCACAGTCGCTCAGCTGGTGACCTCCTTGTGTATCTCACGCACCGTTGGTCACTCGCCATCGAGAGTCAATGTGAGGCATTGGCAGTGAGCCTAGATGTGGCAAAGGCGTTCGATCGGGTCTGGCACAGGGGTCTTCTAACGAAGTTACCATCATACGGGCTTCCCGAGGGATTATGCAAATGGGTTGCCAGCTTTCTGTCCAGCAGATGCATAAGAGCCGTCGTAGACGGTAGCTGCTCCGACAGCATGGATATAAATGACGGCGTCCCGCAAGGCTCTGTGCTGTCCCCAACACTGTTCCTACTGCATATCAATGATATGCTGTCTATTGACGGCGTTCATTGTTATGCGTACGACAGTACAGGGGACGCTTATTACACGGGCCGTGCTAATATCCCTCGTTCCGAGGTGGAGGAAAGCCGCGAACGGCTGTTATCTGAAAACGAGAGTACACTAACTAGTGTCTCCGATTGGGGCAGACTAAATCTAGTCCATTTCAACCCCACTAAGACTCAAGCCTGCGCGTTCACCGCTAAGAAAACCCCATTTACTGTGGCTCCACAGTTCCAGAACACGTCCCTGAACATCAGCAAAAGCATCGGGATCCTTGGCGTCGACATTTCTAGCGATGTTTTGTTCCGAAGTCACTTAGAAGACAAGGTTAAGCTGGCATCCAAAAAGCTCGGAGTGCTCAACAGAGCGAGGCAGTACTTCACATCGGGGCAAAGGCTGCAACTTTATAAGTCGCAAGTCCGGCCTCATATGGAGTACTGCTGTCATCTATGGACGGGGGCACCTGGATACCAGCTTGATCCTTTAGACTCGGTTCAACGACGTGCCATCAGAATTGTTGACGATCCCGAGCTCACAAGCGGTTTAGAGCCCCTCAGTCTGAGGAGAGACTTTGCCTCCTTATGTGTGTTCTACCGCTTGTACACGACTCCTTTCTACCATCGCAACTCTCGCCATCGACGGGGAGTCCATCCTCACATATTGAAACCTGAATTGTTTCGTACTGTGCGGGCTCAAAGGAGCTTCCTTCCGCGGACGCTCAGACTGTGGAATGAGCTCCCCGCCGTGGTTTTCCCAATGGAGTACAGCATGGGGTTCTTCAAAAAGGGTGTGAAGAGATTTCTGCAGGGTCGGCAACGCGCGCGTGATACCCCTGGTGTTGCAGGCGTCCATAGGCTACGGTAACCGCTTACCATCAGGCGGGCCGTATGCTTTGCTTTGCCACCTAAGTGGTAAAAAAAAAAAAAAAAAAGATTCATGTTATGTGGTCCAAGGGTCTCTCAAATATCCATTTTGAGAACAATCGGACCAGTAACTAAATAATTAAAAATGGCGGCCACTTTTTTTCATTTTGAGAAAAGATTCATGTTATGTGGTCCAAGGGTCTCTCAAATATCCATTTTGAGAACAATCGGACCAATAACTAAATAGTTCAATATGGCGGCCACTTTTTTTAAATTTTGTGAAAAGATTCATGTTATGTGGTCCAAGGTCTCTCAAATATCAATATATATATTTTGAGAGCAATCGGACCAATAACTAAGTAGTTCAATATGGCGGCCACTTTTTTTAATGTTCAATAAAGATTCATGTTATGTGTTCCAAGGGCCTCTCAAATATATATTTTTAGAGCAAAATACTAAATAATTTAAAATGGCGACAATTTTAAAATAAAATTGCACAGATTATTATTTTGTAAACCCAGTTTCTTATTTTTTGACCCAATAACATCTAACATATTTTTCACATACCTACAAACTTCACATGATGGGAAATTAAGATTGTGACGTCACCGCACTCGTCGGGGTATTTCGGGAACTGTCGACATGTTTTCGGTACCGAGTTCAAAAAAAAAAATTCAATTGATTATAAATATTTGATAACAACGAAAAAAATAAAACAAAAAATAGTTTTGTAGCAAAACTTATGTATCATCTTTCGATTTATGACAAAAAAAATCTCTTCAAATTCCCAATTGTTGTCAGTGCGATTAAAATGTAAGTATTATGTCATAAATCTAAGGTTGTTTTGAAAAGAGTCATGCTCAGTTTATTACTGGCATTTCTCAGCAAATGCAACCTTCCAAATCGGGATTAGAGTCAGACTATTCATAAGTACCTGCGAAGGTCTATTTGAAATAATTGATTTGATTTGATTTACTACCATGACTTTTTATTTCAAAAGAAAAAACCACGAGAGTAAGACACGTAAAATATATCAATGGATCAAAACCATTTAATAGCCGTACTGACCATCACTGACTCCGCCCTCACGCACACACGCCGACCGAGCGCTCCCGCGTGTGCGTGAACGAGTCAAATACCTAATTCGGCCCGTTTCGATATTGAGTGCGGCCTCTTAAGTCATTTCAATTTTTTACCGACTCAAAAATGAAGGAGGTTCTCAATCTCAATTCGGTTGTATGTTTTTTTTGTTTGTTTTTCATAACTCCGTCATTTATAAACCGGTGGTAATCGTAACCAACACCATTAATGAATTTCATCCAATCAGGGCCCACGATTAGTCATCGTCGCGTCATACCGCGTGCGCGTCATTGGATGAAATAATGAATGGTGTTCGTTACGATTACCACCAAAGTTACGTGTTAGAGCCCCAGGTCAGGATAAGATTAATTTTTAGTGTAATAAATGTCGGTGTAAGTTTTTTGTAAAACTCATAAGCGCACCCAAAAAATTACTGGATATAAATGTTTAGTGGGCATGTACTTATATCAGTTATCTGGTTACAAGTTCTAGTTTGGGATCAGACAGAATAGTAGCTAAAAAAATTAAGCCATAAGCTAAGGTAAATATCCAAATCACGTTCAACCGTATTAGTGACGTCATTCGTGCTGGCGCCTTACTTTTAGGCATTTTTATTTGCTCGTATTCGTTATATCCTTCCATCGAGGAAAAATCCCTTTAAAGTTTAGAGATACCGGCAATCCAATTCTGCAACTATTCAGTGACTATGCACTGATTTTGATTAGTAAGGACCAATCATTGCATCATGTGTTCTTGACTTGGCCAATCATATCGCATCTTGACTTAGCCAATCAGAGCGCATCATCGGATAGATTGCAGCTAATATAGGTTAAATTGTACGATGTTTTTTTTTTTTTATACGACTAAGTCGGTAAACAAGCATACGGCCCGCCTGATGGTAAGCGGTTACCGTAGCCATATGGACGCTTGCAACATACGACGCGTTACCGACCTTTCCCCCCTCCCCAATGAGCTCTGGCGACCTTACTCACGCGCAGGAACACAACTTTACACAACATAAAGTTATTTGGCTGCGGTATTCTGGAAGGTGGAGGTACTTCCCCAGTCGAGCTGCTCTTTGAGCGAATAAACGCTATGCCCTACCTCTCTCTGTATCCTTCCCTTCAACAAAAAGCGGGTCGGGTTGGGACAGGTCAGCTACCTACTGTGCTATGGCTACTATACGGAATGTTATTACGCACATGTCTTTTAGCCGCAGGATCAACGCCCGTAGTTGGTTCATCAACGAATATGAGACGAGTCTTGCCCAGGAAGGCTATGGCAGTGTTGAGCTTGCGCTTAGTACCGCCAGAGTATTGATCCACCTGTGAAAATTACAGAAACCAACATGAAGACATAATACAATTAAGTACTTAATGCAGCTTTAGATCACACACGAAGGTTGATTTATTACTTGAATAGAATACTCCATCGTTTGAAATCTGTTTTTGAGGATTCCATGATATCCATATTTTTATTTTAGTAAGGTAGTAGTTGTACTTAGTAATATATTAAGGGTACGGGGTATACCTATGAGTATGTACATGCACCTATTTTAGGTAGGTAATTATTCCAGCCGCTGTGAATTTATACCTACCACCAGATGGCTGGTAAGTTTCTGGGAGCCGCTAGATTCAGTGGCCCAAATCAATTAGCTGTGACAATCTATAGGGCACATAAATATTGCATTATCTCCGCATCGGTCTATCAAGTACGTCTATTATCGAAAGTTAGTAAGTTAAGTACCCTCTTATCGAGATGCTTGAGGAATCCGAGTGCGTGTGCCAACTGTACGGCGCGCAAGTGTCCGCCGCCGCCGAACGCGCGCAGCCCTCGCAGGAGAGAGAACAGCCGCAGCGTCTCCCGCCCAGTCAGCTCGCCGAATAACGCGTCGAACTGAGGACAGTAGCCTGCAACAAAACACCAGCTTCAGTATATGAGGAAACTGGCTATATAACATTAGGTATTTCAAAATAATTTTGGACTATCTGGCTAACACAGGTTGTCCCTGGAAATATGGATCAAACCGTTGGAGATTATTGTAAAAAAAAAGACAAAGCTAGTTACTAACTAAGTTTTTGTATTTATTTTTGTTACGTAGGTACTAATATTTATTTAGATTTTATACTTACCAATGTTATTATGAACATTAGTAAGGTCCCGCTGCACTGAGTAACCGCTGACGTATGCTTCGCCGCTGGATATGGCCTCGTCTCCCATCAGCATCTTGAACGTGGTTGTCTTACCGGCTCCGTTCACTCCCAACAAACCGAAACACTCCGTGTCGTTCACACCTATAACGTATGTCGTCAAACGTAAAGGTCAATATGTGGCGTGAAATTAAAATAGTTTGTACGATAGCTCTATATATACATATATAGGTACCTAGCCTGACTAAGGGGATGTATTGTGTCTTAAAAAAAACCGAGTAAGCACAATACCTGAATTACGTAACTCTGTTTTAATTCGTGTTAATTTTAAATCAACTCGTCGAAAATAGTCCCATTTGCAAAGAAGCATTGTTTGCAGATGCAGCTATTACATACCAAACGTAAAAAGTAAGAAAACCGCTATTGCACCAAATTAAAACTAGTGCAGCAAAGTTACACCCTCAGAAAATATGATAGTCTTGATTTGAAGACATTAGTAACACGAATGGGAAATAAGTAAGTACAGCAATGACTTACTGAAAGACACTTGATCGACAGCTAGGTGTTTGCCATAATACTTGGAGAGTCCCTTGGCAACGAGGCCGTGGTCGGCGAGGTGCGCCTTGTCCACCATCCGCGCGTGCCTCGCCTCCGCCGACACGTCCTCGTCCAGGGCACTCTCCTCTACAGCGGGTGGAGTCTTCTTCAATCTGAATATCTACCAACAAGTAGGTAGTCAATTGGTTTACTTACATTTCTTTTGGAATTGTTTGTTTGGTCTGCTTTTACCGGTGAATTTTTAATTAAGTATTTTATTCAAGTCCCGCTGTCCCCATTAATGGGGATAAGGGCGATAGGGTCCGCGGGAATAAACCGTTTTCCCAAGGTATCATCTCGGAGTTCATCATGAAGCAAAGTGCGCGAGATACGCCTGGTGCTGTAAGCGTCCATAGGCTACGGTAACCACTTACTATCCGGCGGGCTATTGCTACATTTGTAGTCATCATCGTTATCATCAGCCCATAGTGTCCCACTGCTGAGCGCGGGTCTCTTTTCACAAATTACGGTGAAAGAGAATGGGCAGATGGTTCACTACGCATGTCCTCTGTGGATTGGTTGGTAGAGGTAGGCTACTGGTCAACCTACTATTGGAGGTTTTAAGCCGCCTAGGAGGCTTCCACGGCTCGAGCTAAGCTTAACGACTATCTCAAGTAATAGCCGGACAAACGGCTTTACATGCATGAAAAACGCACGAGTTGAAATGCCACTAGACGGTCACCCATACAGGTACCCTCCACACTGATAATTCCTTAACTTTGCCGATCGATCAAGAACGGCAAATTAAAATCTATAAAATGTAAGTTACTCAAGGAATATTTTATCCACAGATCCCTAGGTCCATCGGTGAAGGCTGTGCGTCAGTCAGTAATTGTTATAGTTTTATTAAGTAGAAGAAGATATTGTAACGGATTTCTTACCTTCTGAAAGAGGCGGTATTCGATAACCATGAGCACGACCCACATCACGGCGCAGGTCACCAGCATAGTCACCAGGTACCGCAGTACTCCCGGCGACTCCCAGTCAAAGTAGGGGTTTTCACGAACTGTCAACATAAAATATATTTATTCGAGCCTTTTTAACATTCAACCAATAAGTATAATAATATTCATTGAACAAATCGTGCATGACGACCTTGACCAAGAACTGATATGAAATAATAATTAATGAAAATTCTTACCACAGCAATTGTCTGAGAAATTCTCACAGATAGATTCCATTGTGCATTCTTGCAGATTGGGCATCACTGCCGCCAAGTACTCACAGCCCTGGAGGCAAGAGTACTCTGTCAGGCCTATTTCGTTTAAAGATCTGCCAATACATAAAAGAAACCTTTAGGATTTTTTAACACGTTTTTATTATCTTTACGTGTAGGTATGTACCTAACTAAGCAGGTAAGCAAACAAATCTAGGATGTCAATTTTAACCTACTTCTAGTTCTTATCGTATCGATTTGAAAGTGTACCTATTATATAATTTTGATAACAATTCAATATTTTTTCGAGACTTCAGTGTTAGTCCCATAGTAAAAGTTGTACAGCATGTTCAATATAACATAGGTTTCGAAAATATGACATCTCGAAATCTCCATCTATACACCGTTACGCAATCGCACTCATCCGGGTTGGTTAGGTACGCTAAGAATCTGTCGCCTGAAGTTGGGGCAGTGATCTCGGCTCAGGGCGATGCTGGGGACGAAGTGGGAATTTCACTATTTGGGGCTCGGTTTAAGGCAGCTCCGGCCTCACTATGTGGCGAGACTAGGTGAGGAGTTGCTAATGTCCTCACTGGCGGCGTGGTAATTATCTGGATCAGATTGCACCTGATGGGCAAAAGTCATTTGCTCAGGAAATAAATGTTAATGATAAATCGGAAATTACCTGACAGCCGTGACGAGACTGTAGAGTGGAATAAACTGTAAAATTGAGTCCATGATTTCTGCAGCCTCTTTTGTGTCAAGTAATGGCACAGACAGCGCTTCCACTATTTGCGCACCCATCATACCTATTGGGCAAAAATATACTCTGGTCAGTATTTGAGTATCTTCCTATGCATTATTTTATAGTATATGTGATTTTAACATAAAATATCGTATGATAATGACTTACCGAAAAGGGCGTTAAAGAAGAATACAATAACGAATCCGAGCGCAGGGCTGTTGAACACAAGTGAACAAACATAATTAAGGGGTAGCATCGCCGCTCCGTACACCATGAAACACAGGTACATCCGACCTGAAGGAAAAAATATGATAACCTAAAAATACGCCTATCAAAAAGTACATTCCAGGGTGCCCTATTCAGAACCTCTACCATAAGTTTTCTACACTGACGTACTTAATACTTAATCTACACTCGCTAACGATTACGGTGAATATTTTGTATGAAATGCTTCCAAAAGTGTCCACTAGAGGCGTCGCTCCTCATACAATATATTCACCGTAGTCGCTAGCGAGTGTAGATTACGTTAGTGTAAAAAACTCATGGTAGAGGTACTGTCACCAAAAATATCGCTATAACAACAGCTGCACTTGAGAGCCTGTATTCTTACAAGGATAATTTCGAGAAGTGGCAGTTATGAGATCAGTTGATAAGCTTCAAGAGAGAATATGGAAAAACAAATCTGATAGGCTTTGTTTGCTTACCACCTTCAGTCACATCCTCACTTACTTATGACTATGTGATTATGATCAAACGGCTGGGGTTTGACCACAGTAGAAAAAATCCTAATTATTGGACATGCCACTAATATTATAAATACGAAAGTGTGTATATTGGTATGTCCTTCTTCCACGTAGCAGCGGATCGTGATATTTTACATGGAGAAGAAGGGTTATGGGCCGGAGGGTTAGTAAGTAGAGTAGACTTCAACAGTGTCTTTATATCCCGATCGACGATAAACTATGTAGTAACTAGTCTAATTAGTATATCTTTTATCATTGTCAATACGTTTTATTATTTTATTTTTAAGCATAGGCCGTATCATAGATCTCAATTTTATTGCAAATATCAAACCAACCCAGTTCAGTAGCGGTGGACAGGCCAATGACGTTGAAAGCGAAGCAAGATACGACGATCGTGAGGCTGATGATGAGGAACCAGAGCCAGTCGAAGAGTGCGGCGCTGCCCCACATGACGGCCGGTTGCACTCCCGCTGCTTTCTGCAGCAGCTTGGCTCCCGACATGCGCTCCTGCACATAAAGTTACACGACTTCTTTGGTAGGTACAAGGCGAACAGATCGCGAAAGAGAAAATTTCGTAAAAATATTAGCAAGTAACGTGAAAAGATATGACCCTCATTGAGCGGTGACACGTTGTTTGTTATGATTTTTATTAATAAACTTGGCAAGTAATTTATTTTGAGCTGAAACCTTTAATATAGAGTTTGTATTTACCTGATTTAGTCTTTACCCCTTTGGGATAGATACTATAGGGACACTTTCGTTACAAGTTGTAGAATGAGAAATAGTACCTACTTCTATCGAGGCAGTCGATTGATACAGACCCCGAAGTTCAATTTTTACACATCTGGTTGAAATCCATATTTTTGTGTAATAAAAACAAATAATTACCTTAATATAGAACATGACAAAAACAGCGCTAACAATCCCTATGCTGCTGCCGACCCCAGACGATAATTGCATTGAAAGCATTGTGACCATTGTTTGAATGTCGTTCTGAAAAAAGATATTGGTACAACCAAATTATTACCGTGCTATCTATCACCTATATAAAAATATATACTTATGTTAAGTGTGGTTTTTTCAATTTTTTGTTTGCACTTAGAGCTAATGTAGCTTCCTATTAGTGAAAGAGTTTTCAGCATCGGATAAGTACTAGTAATATTGAATATTCTGTGTCAGTAGTTACGATAATTACCACCATCCCACATCAAACTAACATCTTTACATCTACAACTTTTACTATGGGACCAACTTAGAAATCGCAACAAAATATTACAGCTTTTCATACATTTTTGCCGAGGAGACATGTACCTTTTGTATGAGTAGCAGTTTTTTTTTGCGATTTCGAATTTTGTAGTTTCCCATAGTAAACGTTGATCGAATACATACATTTTAGTATAGATAGATGTAGGTACAAGCTATACCTACCTGTTGTTTATAAGTGGCTTCTAATGGGTGATTGTATACAGTGAGGTCGGCCAGCGGGTTGTGCGCCTTCAGCAACGCCGTGTGCACAGCGGCTAGAGACGTCGCCACATCGTGGTAGCCGAAGTTACTGAACCACGCCGTCGCGGAGCTGTCGTCGAACGTTGCTCCTGTGAGGACCCGGTGACGGAGCACCCCCATATCAACAGGGTCTTGGCCCTACATAGGAAATTATTACAATAATAAGCCTCAGGCGAATCTGGATATAAGCTGGGCTCATTCAGCGATGTGCATTTAAAGTGTATTCGAATGTAAAAAGTGTATTGTATTGTGTGTAGTGTTCTTGCACGAGAATCTATCATTGAGTTTTGACTTGATGTTTTTGGCAAATATTAAATATAAACCATTTTTATTAGAGTTCTGTAGACAAACTACGTAGGAAATAAATACACGTATCGCAGGTTTAAAATAAGCAAAAATCTAACATAAATTACGTGCGAAACCAGTACTTTGCTTATGTAATATCGCGTTTGAGTTTACAATAAATTAGTATGGAAGAAATTAGTACCATGAGTATTCGGCTAGAAGCCGTGCCAAATCCTACAGAGAAATATCGTAAACGCAAACGCGATAGTAAGCGTTTAGTTAGGTACGTCAATTCTTTACACTCAAGGTACTTATACTGTAATATTTCGTCTTGGCTTTTTCCATACAATTTGTGCGGGGTCCTTCCGCACAAATTGTATGGAAAAAGCCGTTCGGTCTATTTGAGTTTTCGAAACCCAGGCCCCCGGTCAAAGATTCCACCTAGTATACCTACCTAAGTACATAAGCCTATGGGAATCTTATCTAACGATGCATGATACTGAACACACTAGTTTCTGGTAGTAATACAATAGTCAACTAAAATCATAGTTGTTGTTTATAGTTGTACAGGCAAACTAAAATACGTCTCATCTGAAGTTCGTCTGCAAGCCTAATTAGGTAGGTAGGTATTACTTGGAGTCGTGTTTATCAACCACTTAATTAAATGTAGGTACTTAATCCTATTTTCGACACTTTGAAATCGATTTATTTGCTATCTTTTGTTAGTTGTGTTTTGTTATACTTAGCTCTCGCCGCATTGCGAAGCGATTAGATAACGTGTACTGTCACAAAAGATTAGCATGCATTCTTAAAATAACATCAATTACTCACTCTGCTTAAATAGTATTGATCAATAGGCAGATCGACGTTCGTAAGGTCCATATTCGAGACATTTGATTCGTTAAACATTATTTGGTATGCTGCCCTCGCCATAGCACCGAGGGAAGATAAAGAAGTACCATTAAAGGATAAAAACGTCTCAGTACTTGTGTATCTGAAAATATCAGAAAATCTGTGTAGGTCATCATCATCATCAACATCTTAAATCCCTTTATTATGGTCAGAGTGGATAGGTGGATTTACGCATGAAATATTTTATCTTTAGTTAGGCCATATAAACCTAATTTATAACACGAAAACCATGATATTATTATTTTATGGTAGGGGAAACACAGGGCTATATTTATTATGATAATAAATTAAATTATTAAAAGAAACAAAAACCCGAGTGCGTAAAACAAAATATTACTGAAAAGAGATAAACAAGCTCTTTAATGTTTGGAATTTTGAATATAACTTTAATTTTAATTTAAAGGTATTGCAATCAAAATTTATCACCAAAAGGAAAACGCTATGATAACCGTTTAGATCGCAAAGGAAACTTACCCTTCAGTGAGCGTTAATTCCCTAGCTTGAATATTTTCTACGAAGGACATCATGTATTGGAAGATTCCAAGACTGGCGTTAATCAACAATATGGGTACCAACACTTGCAGCAAGATCATTAGCCACGAGCGCGTCCACACTAACCACAACTTCATCCATATTGCCACAACGTGCTGACATAATAACTTGAAACCTGACACTGTTTCTTCTTCTTTATCCACTATAATAAACAATGCAAAATAGTCAAATACTCTCTATATTATCCGGAACATGAGCAAAATCCTCGAAATGAGTTACGAATCCTGATCATGACTGGACCAATAAAGTCTCGGACTTTTCCACGATCTACAAATCCGAAGGTTAATTTACCGCGATGGTTTTACTATGAAATATAACGAGACAGTGGAACATTACTTTTATTATTGCGTTGGACCTTCTTCCTAAGGTTACTCGGTCCGTCAGTATATCTGTGAATCAGACTTTCACAAGTAGACTTTCTTGATGAATGATTTTTCTCAAGATCTATGGATTTTTCCAACCTGGTGGCTTCTTTGTTTCTTACATTGCTGAATTGTTAACTCAATGGGGTTTGCTGGCTTTATCACCACTTTCATAGACTTATTCAGATTCAGGATTTTTGGGATGAAAAGAAACATAATATAACACATATTAGCTCAATCCAAAGCTCAACCAAATAAAGAGTGAAATCGTATGATCTTATTGATCGTTTCAATTTAAGTTGTTGGATTTTGCATAATCTGTGGTTTTGGGTATGAGTAAGTACCTACTTACACTGTTCAACAGAGGACGAATCGAAAGCATACTTCATTGCGTCGTCGTCACTAGTAGAATCTATTGTTGTTGTCGCGTCCTCAGAATCACAGTTCAAAAGAGCTAGATCTGCACCCACGCTAAAATATTACAACCTATGTATTATATTACTTCCTTGATTATAATAATATAATAATAATAATAATAAAGTTGTTTATTTAGGAATTCTGCACCCATTATAAGAAAAAATACAAGATACAAGATACACCACACCTCAACGTCAGTAAAATACAAAAACTAATAAAAATCAAAATAATAAAAAAAAATAGATTATAAATATAATATAATATATTTCAAATTACTTACGACATAAATACATCCTCAAGTGTAGTAGCGATCAAACCGTAATTTTTGAATTTTAATCTATCAATGTTATTCTCTAAATCATGCAACATGTTTTCAAATATGCACGATTGATCATTCGTTAAGCTATAAGCCAATTCTGAGCCTGCAATCAAATAAAATATATTGTTAGTTACTTTATAACATATTTCGCGAAATATTTATTGTTTCACTTACCTCGATCCTCTTTGATAGTAGTTCCAGGTATATATTTATTGATAAGTTGAGTGCAACCTTCGTAATCGAATCCTTCATCTTTGACTACAACGAGGGTATATCCAACGCCGTAGTGCCGCTTCAAGAAATACGGGGAACCAACGCATTGTAGACGACCGTTTGCCATTATTGCAACTCTGTCACCGAGGATGTCTGCTTCATCCATAAAATGCGTTGTTAGGATCATCGAGCGACCTGTAAAGATTTGTTTTTGTTGGAATTGTTGACGAAAACAATGTATTATTAGTCCAATTACCTACCGTAGCCCACTGTTTTACCTGCGTTCCCGGGATATAAAGTATGCATAGTTTAACTGCGTGGCAAACATCACAACTGTTCTTGCCATTGACAGCAGTGTTTTTTTAAATACAAGTTATTTACCTTTCTTTTCTCTCTGCAACAAGTCCCAGAGTGCTCGTCGTGAAGCGGGGTCCATCCCGGAGGTGGGTTCGTCGAGCAGCACCACTCGCGCCGCGCCACTCAGCGCGATGCCCACACACAGGCGACGCTTCTGACCACCTGACAATCCTTGCGATTGATAGTCTCGCTGCAAATGTAAGTTTATCCGATATCAACTATTGACAACCTATTAACCATTTTTTATAAATAAATAAATAGACTAGACGTTCTGCATACACAGCCATCTGATCCTAAACTAAGCAGCGCTTGTACATACTACGAATACTACTCTTTTTGTTTGTAAATACACCTTAATATACTTACATAATTACACCTACACTCAGGACATGCAGATATGTTCATGCACACAAATTAGTGGAAATCGAACCAACGACCTGCAGTGTGATAGGTATAGCCAGTCATCCACCGAAACTATAGATTCCCAAAATGGTCGTTTGCTATCTTAAAATAATTTAAATTGGTCATAGTCAAACCTTTTCCTGCAATTCCAGTTTCTCAATGAGTGTATCTATTTCATCGTAGAGCTCTTTTCCTGTGAATCCTTTAAGCCTGGCAAAGAACTCGAGATGCTCCGCCACGGTGAGCTCGTTGAAAAGTACGTTGTGTTGAGGACAGAGGCCGAGGTGCGAGCGAGCTATACTTCCCTGGCTGCTCATGTCGTAGCCCGCTACTGTCACTGAGCCGCGCGTTACTTCTAGGTTACCTGGGAATGTCACCATCAAACATGTATAAATATTTAGTTTACAGATCTTTAATACTTTTTTTTTGTCAAAAAACTCCCATTCGTACCGGTCAACATTGATATTGTCGTAGATTTCCCAGCGCCATTGTGTCCAAGCAGCACAGTGATTTGATCGTCATAAATATTCAGTGTCAAATTATTTACAGCTATGTTTGCCCCATAAATCTTAGTCAGTTTCTGTAAATAAATAGGTTAACATTATTATCGGAAATAAATTAACAGGAACGGAACCTACAGAACATCTAAAAAGCTTCGTTACAAAATCATAGTGCATAAGAACTTACGTTCATTTTGACGCCAATCGGAAGGTTTGTTGGATCTTTTTCTTTTATGATATCATCTTCTATATCAGTTTCTCCGTGATCTAAAACAAACAATAGATATCTACCTAAATTAAATTATAAAAAAAGAAGAAAAATATACCCGACTGCATAAAAAAATTACTGAAAAGATAAAGACAGCTCTGTAATTTAAAGAATGTTGAATATACCTTGAATTTTATAGGGCACCTCACAAGATATTGTACGCGATATTTTCTTTTTGTCTCTACCGTAGAGCCATGGGACAATTGGGCCCCCGTTTTGTTTTAATGAACACAAAATCTAGCCTATAACCATGGCACGACTTAGACAACTGGATACACACCTTAGCCACATGGGATAGGGTGTAAAGAATCACACCCTATCGTTGCTGTCGCGCAGCCGGGTAAAAATTCCATTAGTTCTACCTCACTCATATTCACCTACAAGCATTGTTCTCGATAGATCTTACGCGCGCTTTGCAATATTTACACGAACCATTTGGAGCTATGAGCACATACAGGACAGAGCTGCTTTAAGAAGTAAGGATGGCTGCAAGAAATTTGGAAAATAGGTTTTTAACATATCTATTGCTGTGGCGCTGTGCCCGAGCTATCCCGCCCGAGGGCGATAGAGACAACTACAACTTGGACCGATTATACCTGTTTAAATTAGACGAAATCGCTATTTCGTAATCCCCGATTTTCGCCTCCAAAATTAGACCGATTTAAAAAAAAACATAATAAGAAATTCTTTGGCTATGTCTGTCGGTTTTCCTTTGTTGTTTAATATTCGTCAAATTTGTTCGCTGGACGTCTGATAAGGGCGTTAAAAATGGTAAGTTAGTGATTTTATAATGCTCCTAATTCTTATAATAATTAATTTATGAAGAAAAACAACCGAGGGACATACAGTGGTACCTACAGAGTGAATGGTAGAATAATCGTTGCTCTAGTGTCATTATCCAGAGAGGAAACTGAGGATTACGTTTGTATGGAACAAACGCCACCAGCATTTCCTCTTAAGGTTACCAAGAATACGATGTATTGAAATGTTATATGTATAGAGCAAGATCCGAAATTTTAAGCTCTCACATATAGGTACCTATCTACCTATTGCTTAAGCGATCCTAAATAGTTGTGAACAGGAGAGGTAGATGATGATACATATTATGCCAGCAGTAAAGTTACCTGAAACTTTGCGACTGGAACACCAGAACTGCTTCTGGAAGGGGAAGTACCAGGGCTTGGGTGTTCCGAATGGCCCTGGGAGCACTTGCTCCAAATAAAGTGCGATCAACATGTAGAGCACGCAGTCCAGGACTAACATCAGAACCACGTGACCGAACACGAAGCGGGATGACTCTGTCGCCGGTGACGCCATGAACTCTCCCCATTGTAAACCTAAAAAAAAAATTGTTGTAAGGAGCATTAGATGTTTAGCGAATTCACAGTCATAACGAGTACAGTCGCGAACTGAAAATGTTTATCACATTTCAAACTCTATTCCTTCCCATACCGCGCGCAATAAGGTCTACAATATGTAAAATGAATGAGCAATATATAACCATAGAATATATAACATTTTAAAATTGTGAAATGTTTTTAAATATCGAACTTAGCAAAAAGGCTGTCAATGACTTTCTGATTGTGTAAACCACAGACGTATGAGTGGTAGGTACCTACAAAGTGTAAACTCATTTAATCATTTTTATTTTATAATTAATTTTAATAAATAAGTGAATTTCCTCTTGAGGGATGAATGTATAGGTCATTAGTAATCAAAAAATAATATTAGAATATAAATATTATCATCTATACATGATCCTAATACCCCGATTTATCACTACTTGTGTTTATAATTATTTTGCGTATCTTATATATTTATTTTAATAGTATCTTTAATATTTTTACCTCCAGTACTCTCTTTGGCCAAGAGTAGTTGAAATCCGTACGACATAGCGGAGTTAATAAGGAGGCAAGTTAATGCTTGCACGGAGATCGACATGTTCATGTCGACAGACAAAAGAAACGCGGGTATGTACGTCAGGAACCAAATAACACCCATGAACAACGCTGCCGTACTTCCTATAACAGATGTTAGAAATTCAATCAATATACAACAAATATGTAACTATAGCTGTTCCTCGCGGCTCAACCACAGGCTCAACCTAACTCAGGTTGAGCCGCGAGGAAAAGTTATAATAAGTCTCCTATGCTTATCTTCGTAACCCCTCTGCATCAAAATAAGTTCAACCATGAAAACGTAAACTTACCACCATTGAGGCTGAATTACATAAAATCTTTTCTTAGTATGTAGGTACACCTAAGGTATTTATTTTTTATTTTTTATACCACTAACGTGGCTAACAAGCATACGACCCGCCTGATGGTAAGCAGTTACCGTAGGCTATGGACGCTTGCAACACCAGGGGTATCACTCGCGTGTATTTATACCAAGTTCTGAGACAATCAGCCAGTGCAATATGTTTTCTAATGTTAATTAGCTCTGAACTAGCTCTGAACCCAATTTCGTATACCTACTAACTCTATTTAATCCCATTTTTAACCACCTTAGGTGTTGATTATAAGAAAGTAATAGGTATCTTACCTGATTTCTAGAACCTATGGATGGCTGCCAAAACTTCAAGTTTATATTTGCTGAGATATCGCGATTAAATGACTAAGTCATTGCGCTTTTACATAAGTAGTTATGTATAGATAGATAGAATACAACTACTCCGTACCTTTAGAAAAGAAACCACTTAACATGAAGCAGAAAAATATAGTGCAGGTCAGGTACAGAAGTATGAAGAACAATAGAATTGACCACGGAGTGTTTGTGAACACAGCGTACTCAGAGAATCCACTCTCGTTTGAAAACCAATTTATCTACAATGAAACATAAATATGAATTAGTGCGAGCCCATTAAATAAAACACCGAAAGAACTATTCATTACATTCAATTTTTTTCACTCAGGCTAGTGCGTGGTAATAATTAATTCTCGCTATTACCTATTTAAAAGACTTTTACATTAATTTCTCTTTAAAAAACTTTAAACAGTGAGAAACCATAGAAAACACCCTGCTAAGCCCCGCACCATCTAGCATAAAAACAAGTATGTATTACTTTTATAAAATAACTAGCTGTCCCCCCCTCCTGCGTTCCCGGGATAAAAAGTCCTTCTCCATACCAAAGGCTATTTGCATGCTAAATTACATGGTGATCAGTTGAGTAGTTGAGGTGTGACGGCGTAACAAACAAACAAACAAACTCACTTTCGCATTTATAATATTAAGTTAGGATTTTGAATGGCTCACCTTTAAAAGGGCAACAATTAGCGTTGTAGTAATCAATAAATAAATAAATTGTTTCCAAAACCATGCAGTCCAGTGCAGCCAGGTGGGGAGTCCCATTATTTTCATTGTTTCCTAAAAATAATCATGTTTCGGTAACTTTAATTATTTTGTCAATTAAAGAGGTGGTGTGCACATGTAACAGTTTCCACTCTGCGGTTTCACTCGCGTTTCCGAGGGATATATTGTTTTCCCGGGATAAAAAGTATCCATTGTGTTAATCCAGAACATATTCTATCTATGTCTTGGAACAAAGATATATCAAACCATAGATAAATGCAGGATGGAAATTTTAGATGGGTCAAGGGCTAGCTACCTTACCACGCGAATATGGTCTTGCGACTATACCTTACTTTGAGTTACTCGAGTAGATCGCGTATACCTGCACACTCCGCCATGAACGGCGCTGAGATAGCCCGTCCCGGGGGAAGTGTGATAGGTACCTCCCCAGACCCTTGCAGTGCTATCACACGAACAGTCATGACCACAACGACCCATCGTCCTCCTCGAAATTTCTAGTACCTACCTACCCCAACCTAACTTGGCATTAGAGCCTTCTGATCCTTGTCGTACACAGGATCGATAACGCTAATATTTTTATTTAAAAATTACCGTTTACTAGCTGACTAAGTTTCTTTTCGAAATCTGCAATGTAAATGCCGATAGGAATAACGATATAATCTCATAAGACCTATACTCACACGTCTCAAATTTCTGCCCTATGTAGAATGCTTTCATCCCGAGAAAACATGAGATCCTTCGGGAATGAGGGCAAAACCACGGAACGGAAACTCGTTTATAAACATTTTATAATATTAGTGAGATAAGGTGAGATGTAAACCTTGAGTTGCAGTTCCTTTTCAACAGTAACAGCTCTGACGATATTGACGGCTGTGTAGCTGAAGCAGAGAACCATTAACATAGGAAATAGAATTTGAAGACCGTCGACAGCCATGTCGCGAACATAAGGTGGGTGGGGGTACCTCTGCACGTTTATATCAAATGATAATAACCCCTCACCGGTCATATTTCTAACCAATTCTGTTGATATAACTTGTTGTAAAGCTATGAACATTTCGTTTACGTATCCTGGAACAATATTACAGGTAATTATTGTGGGTAATGGAATACCTAACAAGTATAAAAAATGCGTTACGATAAAAAAATACCTGGGTCGTTGCCTCCCTCCCAGGAGCCTGCAAACCTAGGTCCTGGTGTTTCGAATATTGGGAACACAGTATCTGTTCGCCAGGATGGACCTCCGGTAGCGAAGAAGGAATTAAGCCTTGGTCTTTCGGGGAACCTCAATGCGTAAGACATTTTGAGCGGCAGTTCACTTGCCCCTGCAAGTTATAAAGTACAAAATTAAACATTAAATAGTCACCACTATAAAATCGTAAGGCATAGGTAACCGAAATACAAACCACTTAGATTATCATCAAATTCTATAGCGGCGATAACTTTTCGTGTCGTATCTTCATTTGCATAAAGTCCTCTAAGTTCGGTGCTATTGTCATAAGGTGTAATTCTTAAAAATAATTTTAATATTTCTACAATTTGTGACGAATTTATATTTGGCGGCCTTTCTATTTCCGGGAGATTCGGTAAATTTGGTAAATTTTCAATTATTATTGGCAGCACATCTTCGGCATTCCGAAGGAGTAAATTAACCATAGCATTGCTTACAATATCGTTTAATATTGTATTACTTGGCGAATATGCTATTGACATTTCTGTAAAATTCATTCCCACGCTGAAAAAAATAGGCATGAGTCAAAAAATTGTGCCGGAGAATAACACAGACAAGTTTTTATTCCTAATAGAAACGCGGATGTAACCGCGGGTGATGACTAGTGAATAATAAGGAATTAAGATAATGATCATACATTATTTTTATTATTATTTTGAGAGAGGTAGAGCATAGCGTTTATTCGCTCAAAGAGCAGCTCGACTGGGGAAGAACCTCCACCTTACAAATAACTTTATGTTGTGTAAAGTTGTGTTCCTGCGCGTGAGTAAGGTCGCCAGAGCTCATTGGGGAGGGGGGAAAGGTCGGTAACGCGTGAGCGATGCTTCTTGTGTTGCGAGCGTCCATATGGCTGCGGTAACCGCTTACCATCAGGTGGGCCGTAAGCTTGTATACCGACTAAGTTGTATAAAAAAAAAAAAAAACATTAACTACAATACGATTAATGATAAGCGCATCTGCAGTATTCGTACCTACTTACCTAAATATAAAAATTGTCACCAGCGAGGACGAGTGTGACAGACAACTAGTCGTAGGTAGTACATAATATATATTACATACTCACAGAACGTTTGTAGAAAAATTCAAGCTGTGTGCTCTTATGGCCGGATATGTTCTAGTATTAACGTTAGAAGGCTCTATCTGCCAACGCAAGATAAGGACTAAGGTCATGGTGAGCACTGGTAACAGCATCTCCGCGATAGTCTGCTTGCGGTGTCTCCATTGCTGGAGGAAGTTCTTCCACATTAACAGGCGGAACTTGACGAAGGCTCCCGGTTCTTTAGCTTGACGTTTCATCATAGCGAAAATTCTGAAATTACAAACCTTGAGGTAGATTTTTTATCACAGTAGATAACTAAGAACTTGCAAATGGTAACAGAAAGCGTTTTATACAGCTACGATTTTACGGAGCCGTAGTAAAAAGAAAACAGCCATGACAGATCATGGCTGTTACTTGGAGACTATTTAGTGAAATATTTCTGATTTTTTGCATAGTTAAATACATATTTATAACGCCTACAAAGTGAAATAGTGAGGTTTCGTAGACAGAAGCGCAACAGAAGCGAGCGTACCTACGTAAAAATGAAAATCACGCGGCGATCCAATACATATTTTTTTTCATTTTGCTCTACAACATCGCGTTAATTTTTTTACCATCAAACAAAAAAAACTCAATTCTTTTCATGATCGTGGTTGTTGAATAGGTTTTCTAAAAATATGCACGACTATGTTCTGTTCGAAGTTATTTACAATAGACTCTGCTGTTATTGATACACCGTATCTCAAAAATGCAATAGAGAATTGATGATCATCACCATGATGTCAACACCAAACAGTTAGACATTGCATTTTTCGGTTTCGTTTATCGTAGACTCTACAATAAACGTACAATAACAATACCAACCTACATTTTTGGTACCTTTTGTATGAAAAGCAGTTTTTTTTTTGCGATTTCGAAGTTGTTCCCATAGTAAAAGTTGATGGTATACATGAGTAGTTAACGTGGTTTCATTTAATGTAGTATTGTCGTATCCACCTCGTATATACATGATGTAAAGAAGATACATAGATCTTTGAGATTAATAATGAAATCCCCACTGTCCAGAGGGACATTGCCGGATAAAATGCATTTACGATCATGATCATTTTGTCGGTCGATCGGTAAACGGGCAGCACGTTAAAAAATCGGTGGCGTTGCGATGCGATGCGACACGTATGGAATGCATGCGTAGATAACATTGTAAATACCAATTTTTATCAGAGCTGAGGTGCATTTGAAGCACTTAATTTAAAATATTGATTTGTCATCGTTATAATCACAAATACGAACTTTATTGAAAATATCTAATCATATTCTAATGATAGCAACTCCAATGAAAGTTATATGGCTATAATAAGGATCAATTTTTTCTCTCTAAATTATAAAAAGTGATCCAATTGTTTCAAAATGTGACCATCTTTCATGTTAATAACTGAAAAAAATACGCTGCTCAGAAATTATTACTTCATAGTAATCGCTACGTATAAGCTCAGAGTATATAAATACTAGTATAAGTATTGCGCATACCCCAAATAATTGGGCATAGGGCAGGCAGCTGATGATGATATGTGACTATAGTCATGTCCGTTCATCCGTTTATCACCGTAATTTTAGTCGGAGACTATCAGTGATAACACGCTGAAATTCTTTTAGAAAATAAAACTAGTAAAATTTGCACCAAATCAATATTTGTGTTTTTCTGCTTGTACATTATGCTTTCTATACCATTCTTCCTGGGGTGACATTTTTGTGGGTACTGTATACAGACCGGTTTAGTTTTCTGACATAGGAAACAAAAAAACCGGCCTAGTGCGAGTCGGACTCGTGCACGAAGGGTTCCCTGCACAATTATCCAAAAACCTCCAAAAAAAAACAGGCTTAGGCTGTGCGTTGATATATCAGCCAGTTAACGATTTACCCCCTTAAGGGTGGAATTTCAAAAAAGCTCTTTCTTAGTGGATACCTAATCTTCACAAAGAATACATCCTCCAAATTTCATGTAACTAGGACCAGCGGTTTAGGCTGTGCGATGATATATCCGTCAGTCAGTCAGGATTTTAATTTTATATATATAGATAGATATTATGTGAATATTTCAAGGTTGCCGTTATCAATATCAAGCAAAAACGAGCAATATTTTTTATTGTGGTTTCTTGTATTGGAGCACCCTCAAATATTTATTTTATTCTGTTTTTTTTTTGTATTTATTGTTATAGCCGCAACAAAAGTACATAATCTGTAAAAATTTCAACTTTCTAACCACTTTCTAACTATCACGGTTCATATGAGAGCCTGGTGACAGACGGACAGACAGACAGACGGACGGACAGTGGAGTCTTTGTAATAGGGTCCCGTTTTACCCTTTGGGTACGGAACCCTAAAAAATGTTACATATTGGAAATACCTGATTTTGTTCACCCTAAGGCCAAAAGCTGGCTACCTTGATAACATTGATCAAATGCCTTCTTGAGTACGATGTGCCTTTTGTGTAGATTTTTTTTGATTTTTGTCACAAACTCGGTTATTTATTAGATCGTAAGCTAATAATCCATAGAGTGCCAAAACGAACTAAACGCAACGAATCTAGGTCTTACTAAATATAACTCCACTACTTGACTCCACAACCGGAGTAAGTGGAGTCAAGTAAAAAAAACTGAGCTAACTGAACAGATAAATTGGCCGGATAGTTGAATAATGAAATAACATCCTCGCCACTACTTACACGTTTCTTAGCCAGTATCACACGAGACACGACCATTCAGAATTAACACGACTCTCCCACGTTAAAGATCTTCCTCATATTTCAATCCTGACTCATCGTGAACAGGCGGTAAAAAGGCATCCATAGCCGCAATATGTTATCACATAATCTGTAGTAGCAAACTATACTACTGATGCACTAATAACAACATTACTAACACCTCTTGTAAATTACTGAATTACGATTGAACCTAATTTAACGGGTGCAAAATGATTAACTCGAACTCAGTAGGTAGGTACTATTGCACCAAGAAGTGTCCACAAGTAACTAACAATTTACAATAGTGAACAAGATAAGATACCAATCACTTGAATATTGTTGTTGCTTTCTCAACGAACGTATCCTGTTCGTTCGTGGCTCGGCTCGGAAAGCAACAACAATATTCAAGTGATTGGTAGCTCGGTTCGCGTAGCATGGACGCACTATATATAAGTCAATGTGTCGTTTGAGTCATCTGACCTATTAGGTGGTATAAGTGGAAGGAAGTACCTACCTATGAACATAAATTATTATAGGCTAGTCAACAATTCCAAAAAATAACTCCTTAAAATATGAGCAATAGCTCATTCGATTCTTGATCACGTCTAGAAAAATGTATTTTTAGGATATAGTAGATAAGCACGTAAAAAATTGCAATTGTTAACTAACAAAATTAAGATGAAACAGATGGTATTTCGTTTTTCGTTCATAAAGGTTTAAAAAAGATTCATTAAGAAGAGTTAGTTTCTTTGAATAATTTAATAAAATAAATTATTAAAAGAAACAGAAAACCCGACTGCGTAAAACAAAAATTAACTGAAAAGAGAGAAATATAACTTGAATGAACAGATTAAGATGTTAAGCCCAGGGGCTCTACCGCGTAACTTTGGTGGTAATCGTAACGAACACCATTAATGAATTTCATCCAATCAGGGCCCACGAATGGTCATCGTCGCGTCATACCGCGAGCGCGTCATTGGATGAAATAATTAATGGTGTTCGTTACGATTACCACCAAAGTTACGCGGTAGAGCCCCTGGAAACTAAACGTAAGCTAAACGGTGTAGAACTTGTGTAGCAGATTAAGATGGTAAACCGTTAAACTGGTTGTTCAGAATCGATTTCTGAATCGATATAATTAACTTTTAATATTTAAAGTTACAAAATCGATTCAGTTGGCGATTCTGAACGGTTTTGTTTAAAATCGCCTACTGAATCGATTTTATAACAACCGATTTTATATCGATTCTGAACAACCAGTTTAACGGTTTACCATCTTAATCTGTTACACGTTGTACATGGGTAGAGGACACTTATACAAACAAAAAACGCTAAGCAATATGGTGGCCTAAAGCACAAAGTAAATAAAGGGGAATCCCTTCAATCCTCTGTGCCTAAAGTGTCACGTTTCCGAGAAATTAGAGGTAAAGATCACCATATGAGAATAACGACAATAAGTAATTAAAAATTAACTTATTACGTATTTTGTATGCATTATAATTGTATTTGGTGGATTTAACTATTTTAACAAAATTAAGATGAAAACCAAACCTGCAGGCTCATGTCGTTCGTTTAGGTGAGGTGGTGATCCAACAAATAAAGGACAGTGATTTTCGAGATGTCTATCGAATTAAAACTGTTTTACAAACTGTCACAGAAACTCACTCAATTATAAAATATTCTTTGGAACTATTATTTGAATACAATTTAATGCATATAAAAGCGTTATACCTAAGTTCATTTTTATGATTGTCGTTATTTTCATATGGCGATCTTTACCTCCAATTACGTGACACTTTGGGCCACCATATTGCTTAACATTTTTTGTTTGTAGTATCCTCTAAGTTATTTATTTATTTTATCTTTGTATTCTGAAATACACTTTCGTTATTTATTTTATTTATTTAGCTTTTTTCGTGTACTTACGATCGCGACATCTATAAAGGCGTCAGCTGAAAATCAGCGCTGCTGTCATAGTCAGTAGCACCATGCCGAGCTGACGATCCTCTTTGACGGCACAGACTTACCTACTTGTTTTAAATATTATTGTATATATATTTTTTAATGTGTTCCGTCAAATAAATGTATTTTATTTCTTCTTTCTTACCCATATATACTACCAATACTACTTAAATCGTGGGCCGCAACTTTGAAATAAACACAAAATGGCGATTGGTACCTATGCCAGCTCCCATACAAAAATGTTAATAAAAATATAAATAAATATACTGGGACATTCCTCATACACGGTCATCTGATCCCAAACTAAGCAGAACTTGTACTATGGAAACCAGATAACTGATATAATACATAGGTATACTACGTTTTGTTTGTAAATACATACTGTTCATGCACACAAATGCATGTCCTGTGTGGGAATCGAACCCACGACCTGTGGCGTCATAGGTTCAAGACTCCACGACTTAACCAACTGCGCCAACGGGTCCGTCGATTTTCCGACCCCTTTGGCACACAGATAGAATATGTTCTGGATTAACACATAGGATACTTTTTATCCCGGGCAAACATACGATCCCTCAGCAATGCCACGCAATGCGAGTGAAACGGCACGAGTATTTTTTTTCTAGAGGAAGAAAAATAACAAAAACAGCTATATCAAATTTAAATTTTTGTTTTTTTTTGTCATAAAAATTGATTTTTTGTGTTATTAACGAAAACCAAATTCCATCTTTTTTCCATCTTAATTTTTTAATAACAATTACAATTTTGTATGCTGTGCTAATATATCCTTGAACAAAATACATTTTTCTAGACATAATTCCGAATCGAATGAACTATCGCTATTTTTTTTTTTAACTTGTTGACTAGGCTAGATATAGCATTCAAACTGATAAAAAACCAACTCGCACTTGGCCACTTTTTATTTATTAGACTCGCCATTATTTGACTTTTTTACACCTCATATCGCATTATATTGTAATATCGTATCACGTAGATATGATAATAATAAATAAATAATGATATAAGTGTATGAATAACAAGCAAAAGTCGATGAAGTCCACTAATTTATTTATCACTTAGCATGAAACAAATGAAAACATTGTATTTCTAGTCCATTGAAAAGTTACATTGTGTACAACTTTAGTCAAGTAACTTTTAGTTATACAACCAAAAATAAAAAAGTTACTTGAAAAGTGACATTGCTGCCGCAGTGGAGAGAGTTAAACTGATCCCCCTTGATATCTAATAAATAAAATTGCGTCCTCTGACAAATGTACGATAAGCCCAATAAAATAGTAAAGTTAGTTAATAACATAATAGTTAAACTCTTTTAGGAGTTAGGTATAGCATAGCCTGCTTGGGTTACATTATTTGGGATTTGAAATACTTATAGGCGCCTACGTTATTCAGTGATATAGCATTCGACTGGTGAAAGAATTTTTTAATTCAAATAATTGTTTTGAGTTTCTCTACAAATGTACAAAAAGTCGATTTTTTCCGTATAATATTAGTGTAAGTATGTATTAGATGGAGGTTTCGGACGTATGTGGAATGAGCTCCCCGTTGTGGTTTTCCCAATGGAGTACAGCATGGGATTATTCAAAAAGGGTGTGAAGAGATTTCTGCAGGTTCGGCAACGCGCGAGTGAGCGTTGCCGAACCTGCAGAAAGAAGCCCTAGTGTTGCAAGCGTCCATAGGCTACGGTAACCGCTTACCATCAGGCGGGCCGTATGCTTGTTTGCCACTTAGTGGCATAAAAAAAAGGTATATTCATAAGCAACATTTCAATAAAAGGTGCACTCGACTAAACTAACTGCTATGCTATTCTGTAACAGGTAAATCAACTCACCTCGCAACTGAATTGGCGGGTAAATTACATTTCAGAATACCAAATCCTATTGAAAAACGTCAAAATACTCACCTGTCGTAGTTCGTCTCACTTCCGTCATCACTCGGTGGCGCAAGTGTCGAACTCACTCAGTTTAAGAATATGAAATTCTAATCTCATCGCGGATTCAGAAGTGATTTTGCAAATGAACGTTACAGAATAGCACTGTATATCTCACTTTTGGATAGGTACCTACCTATAGGCCTAATCAGTTAAAAGGGGGAACTTCCTTTTAACAAATTAGGCATCGAGTTATTAAAACAAAATATAATCATAGTAACCTGGCTAAACAGTCACGATCCACAAATAATATAGTAAGTAGGCCTAGTTGCCAGTAACGAAACGAAATTCCACACAAAACGATCAAATAACAGAACTGTACTGGTGATCAATGTATGATTTTACCAATTTATCTAAGGCAATCAGATAACGAGCCGCAATGATAAACTGGCATGTCCAAATTTGATATTGATTTTTAGGAATCTGTAGGTACTATCACCGCTGAATCGTTGTTATATCTACGTTATCCATGCAATGATAATTACTGTGTAACTTATCACGGAAAAGGTTATACGGATGACACTTTGAAAGGTCCCAAGTAACACAATGAGTATTGAAAATTAAATTCCTTGTGAATGAAATAGGAATTGTTCATTAAAATGCACAATGAATGAACAGACGAGTAATATATATTTTTGAATCTCAACTTATTAACGACCCCATTACCTACAACACGGAGCAACTCGAAATAACTTGTTTTTTGGTCACCCATCCGATTTCGAACCGATCAACCATCTCATCGCGTGTGCGCTAACCACAGCCATTAAAACCTATAATTTACTACTACAAAATCATAGTTAAAAAGTAAATTATAATGTAAACCTCCAATATGGCGAGGACGGCGATGGCTGCCACACGCGTCATACTTGTGAAGTGCTGCTTGTGGGGGCTGGTCTGTTTAAGTTTGCTATTTATTTACTTATTAAATATTTATTCAGTCTACGTTGTAATTTTGCCGCCGAACCGGCGCACGCAATTGTTTTCAGTGCGATTAGAATGTAAATATTATGTAATTAATGTAAGGATGTTTTGAAAAGAGTAATTGCTGAGTTTATTGCCAGCTCTTCTCAGCAAATGCAACCTTCCGAACCGGTATTAGAGTATTAGAGTCAGACTTTTCATAAGTGCCTGCGAAGGTCTATTTGAATAAATGATTTTGAATTTTGAATCGAAAAACCGATTATTCGGTACGATTTTGACCGATAAAAAAAAACCGTTTTACATAACACCAAAACCGGTTTTTCTTATAATGTTAAAGGAAGATTTGCCGCCGTTTTGTAAACTGACTACTGAGTGCAATGCAGTGTGTATTTTTGTGATGAACTGAAGTGTTCTGATGTGTAGTGTGCTGATGTGTAGTGTGTTGAGCTGGTATGAAAATAACTTATTAAAATATAATGATTGTTTTTATGATAGATTTATTGTAGATCTATAACACACATAAGGAGGCAAAGTCTATCCTTAGAATGAGGGGCTCTAAACCGCTTGTGAGCTCGGGATCGTCAACAATTCTGATGGCACGTCGCTGAACCGAGTCTAAGGGCCTAAGCTGGTATCGAGGTATTCCCGCCCATAGATGACAGCAGTACCTACTCCATATTAGGCTGGACCTTTGACTTATAAAGTTGCAGCCTTTGCCCCAGTGTGAAGTACTGCCACGCTCTGTTTCAGCACTCCAAGCTTTTTGGATGCCAGCTTAACCTTGTCTTTCAAATGACTTCGGAACAAGACGTCGCTAGAAATGTCGACGCTAAGGATCCTGATTATTTTACTTTCTTTATTTATTTTTAGTTCAAGGAATTTTCAGTCCCGTCTTCGTATCGTAATCGAATTGCCCCTCACACGCCCGCCATATTCTTCCCCCGCCCATCATCATCAGCCTATAATGTCCCACTGTTGAGCATATGCCTGCTTTCACAAATGAGGGTGAAAGGGAATGGGCAGATACTCCACCACGCGTGCCCACTGCGGATTGGTGGATTGGTGGTGGAGTGGTCAACCTACTGTTGGAATTTTCAAGCCGCCTACCTAGGAGGCATCCAACAACAAACGCTACGCGAATTCGTGCTCCACGTGTGCTCGGCTCCATCTCATAATTTTCACACTATTAATTTGAGTGTAATCTTGAAGTCTTGGTTAGATTTTCTAAGTGTTATCGTAAAGTAGGTGATGATTTTCCGGGTGATGATGAGCCATGGCTTATCATCACCATCATTCTGAAAACTTACCAATAATTACGAACCATAGTGGAAAGGAAGGCAAAACGGACCATTTAACAGAAAACAAGTATAAAAAAGAAACTATTATTTTAATAAACTTCTTCAAACCTAAAAGAAATCAACATTCTTAACTCTTTATTACGTATGAATCAGACTTTGATAAAATCACAGACAATGAAGATTTTACATGATTTGTAATACCTTCAAAATTTCCGTTTTGCCGTCCTTTCCCCTATTATTGGTAAGTTTTCCTAATAGTTTTCACTTTTATTAACAAAAACCTTGATCTATTTATAAATAGTTACATAAGTTTGAAAAATAAAATTAAAATACCCTTGCCGAGATAGATAAGGTTATGATTAGGTATAATTGCACTTTTCACACACTTTTCTTACAACAAGTACCAAAGTAGATAGGTACCCAATATACTTGAAATTTTAACGAAGAAAATGCAAGAACCTAACTCATTACCTTAAAATCATAGATCTCGACTCTATGAGTAAAATAAAACTTTCTTACCTTAAAAAATAAACACTTTTTTTATAATATGTAAATTATAAATCCTTACAACCACACAACGAACTCGCTAATGAACCTGCAAATAATTTACTGCCCTTAAATTCCGCGATTGATAATAATATAGGTAAATATGTAGTGATAAGGCACCGCTGATACACGTAACGTACGTGTCGTTGTAAGTTGTCTACTCATTCAGTCCGACGACACGATACAAATGACTAGGCTAGACTAGTTTGTGCAATGGTTCCATGATTTCCGGGTTTCTCCATCAAGGGTTCCGCCAGTAATTAGGATTTAAGTTCTGAATGTTTGTAGATTATTTGATTTTAATTTAAGACAATGCAATGGAAGTACGGTATTTGGCGAAAAATTAGCGACATTTTCTTTTAATCAGAATTCAAATCTGTGATGTTGACACTAGCAGGACGGGTCACACACCAAATCGCAGATACTTATGTACCTACTTACTTGATGGGATATTTCACCACATGCCATTTTTTGTTTCCATAGGAAATAATAGTTGTACCTAGGTAAGTATTCGTTAAGTTAATCATTGACTGCGATTTCAAAATGGTTAAAATGGCGGTATGCCAAAAGTATGTCTACTATGCAAATTAATCACCATAGTAGTTATGGTACTTACCTAGATATTTTTTAGCGCCATTTTTTCTTTGGTTAAAAACAAGAAACTTAAAAACAAGTGAAAACCTAAAATGAGTGATTCAGGCGACGAGGAAGTTTATTTGACGCCAACAGAATTGACTGAATCTTTTAATAATGCGCAATTAATGAGCTTTCTCCCTCAAAAATCACGCGAGAAGTATTTGAAACAGTAGGTACGGTATGTTTAACTAACACGTGGCGACTAGCTAAAGGAGCCAAAACTTTCTCAGAAAACGTTTTGCTGGCATATTTTATTGAATTATCCGAGACCAAGAAATCAAGCACTCTATGGAGTACGTATTCAATGCTTAAAGCAACAATAAAGATGAAGATAGACATTCCTACATAAGTATCGACACCTATCCTAAATTAGTGGCATTATTTGTTATAATTTAAAGATTATTCTGTAATAGGTCCTACTTAAGTACCTATCCTAAACTAAACTGAAATAAAAGTATCTTGTGATTGTAAATGTTATTGTTTTTGCATTTAGTCATTTCCTCGCTGAGGTGGGATGAAAAATTTGGTGTTGCACTCGAGTGCAAAGATTCTAATTTCAGATTCCTTCGCTTGCTCGGTCATCAAAATTGAGCACGCGATTAAAAAGCAACTTTGCACTCTTGTATAACAAATAACTAGGTATTACCTATTCAGCTTAGGCCCTAGCAGCGTTACCAGACGTCCCGATTTTGGCGGGACGTCCCGATTTTTAGCCCAAAATTAAATGTCCCGCGCGGGACAGGCTCAGTCCCGCGTGTCGAGGATTGATTACTCGACGGTAAAAAAAAGAAAGCTAAATGTTACTGTGACATACAAAAATCAATCTTCTGAGTCAACGTAATCAAAATATGCCATATTTTGACGCTCGCAGGGAATGAAAACATAGGGTACTTCCCGTTGACCTAGAAGCATAAGGCAAGAACATCGCATTTTTTACGAATATTTAACGACATAATCGAAAAATGGGGAAAAATCTTCTAATCTATACTCTAACTATTTACGTACCTACAAGTTTCTACGGAACCCTTTTATTACTATGTCCCGCTTTCGGCGATAGAATCCCGCTTCTTTTACTCAAGAGGATATAAAATCCCTCTTTGCCCGAAAAAAAAACTGGCAACGCTGGGCCCTAGTAAGGCACTTATGAACTGTACCTAGCTGACGATAAAGTATTCCTTTATATTTCTACGTGATACTTAAAACCTCTTGCAACCCCATAAAACCCCATTCGTAGCTGCACCAAAGTTTGAAGACACTCCCCTCATCATCTCAAAGATTATCGGGATCCTCGGTGACGACTTTGCGAGTGATGTCCAATTTCGAGGTCATTTGGAAAGTAAAGCCAAACTGGCTTCAAAAAAGCTGGGTGTGCTTAATAGGTCAAGTGGTACTTTACCACTACCACACCACTCCAGCGGCTGCAGCTATATGAAGCGCAGTTTAGGCCGCATATGGAGTACACTGCTCACTCACACCTCTGGGCAGACGCACCCGCTTACCGGCTTGATTCACTTGCCTCGGTGCAAAGGCGAACAACTCGTATAGTTGGGGATCCCGAACTCACTGGCGGTTTGGAACCTCTCAGAGAGATATTGGCTCTATCTGTGTGTTCTACCGTCTATATAATTGGGAGTGTTCTAAAAAACTTTTTGACCTGGTGCCATCATCACCTTTTTACCACCGCACCGCTTGCCAGTGATGTGGAGTTCATCCTCATATCCTCGAGTCGCCTCGATCGTCCACACAACGGTTCAGTCGGACGTTCCTACTGCGGACCATTAGTATGTGGAATGAGCTCCCCATTACGATTTTACCTCAGCGCTACGATATAGGGTTCTTCAAAAGGGCCGTAAAAAGAGCTCTTCAAGGTCGACAACACATCGGCAATCCCCCTGGTATTGCAAATGTCCATAGGCGGCGGTAACCACTTAACATCAGGTGGACCGTCTGCCTGTTTGTCAACCTAATGACAAAAAAAAACCCAAGCCCCCAATTCTCGCAATTCCTAACTCGTATAGATATTTACTTCCAAATAACATGGCGGATATCTAATAAATTCTATACGTTTCTGCTAGTCATTATTCTATGGTTTTGACAAAAGACCGCCATGTTTTTCGAGAGCCTTTGGTTTCCTAGCTCCGCCATCGCGCCATTGTGAACTGTGAGCATCGAACTGTGACCATGTTTTTCAACTTGTTGAGTGAGACTCAATGAACCTAATGATATTCGATCAGTAATTCGATATCATAATAATAACCTTGGATACTATTTATTTAACGATAAAAATAACTATAAATTATAATAATTATAATCTGAGATACTTATAATTCTACTTCTTTGTTTATAAAATTAAATATCTATATTCAATCGACCTACTGATTGAACCTTATCATTTAAGAACCAAACCACTGACATTCGAGATAAAAGGCACTTTTTATTAAATTAGATTCTTTTATTTTATTAATTTTAAAATGGCTTATGTAAGTATAGGCGCCGATCCCACAGAGAGTTTTGAGTTCTGCGTTCCGCGTTAGTTACTAAAGTAGCTACCCGCCGCCGCCGTATCAGTTACGTTACCGTAGGCAACTCAGTATATACTGTAGTCTTTGAGGCAACTCATGGTAGGCGTGAGGGCCCGTGGCCCGTGTAGCGCAAGCTACGCCACTGGGTGGCAGGGCAGTAATCGTTAACCTGCCAGCCCGATTGCCTTCATCATGATTCGGCAGCTGCACTTGAAAGCCACTTCACTTGTAAGCTTTGTTTGCTAACCACCTTTGGCCATATCATTCGTCACTTTAATGGAGATTGTGTTCAAACAAATGCCTACTTTACTTACTTTAGGCTCAGAGTATATAAATACTACGTTTAGGTAACTAAGTAGGTACCTACTTATTATTTATTCTGTGCTTTAGGAGACTAAAAGCCAAAGCTCTCCGTAAAAATTAAAATATTTTAAATCAAGGCTTGGTTGGAGTGGCTTCATAATGTCAAGCAGTAAAAATGCACTTCTAAGAATATAGGTACGTACCTTATCCTTGAGTTACTTAACCACAAACCATAATATGCGCGCAAATCGATTAAGACTAAGACAATAAGTGGTACTTACTTATTATCTCATAACCACAAAATCGATTTTACACGATGGCTTTTACCTACTTGTATAAATAAACATCTGGAAAAAGAGACACATACTTATTCGAATGATTTATTTAATATACAATATGTCCCCCTAAGAAGTCTCAAACAGTACTATTGAATATTCTGTGCGGAAGTCCGGAGTAAGTAGAACATCCTTTTTTTTTTTTTTTACGTGGGGAAATCCTCATGGATACCCGGGCACTCCGGGGGAAGCGGCCGGGTTATGTCAGACTCCTACTGACTAAAACCCCACGGTGTTCCTACATGTCGCTGCCGGCTGGATATACGGGGGCGCCGAAGCATTCGTCCGCGTATCCAGCAGCGACGGCCTGATCGGAGGCCTCCTCTTCGTCGACGGCAGAGACCGGAGCTCTTGTCTCCGCCGTCTCCTCCTGAGTAGCGTGCGGAAACACACGCTCCACTACTCGGGCCCGATGTTGATGGGCGGCAGACTCCCCCGAGTCCGCCACCCTTGGGCCCACGTTGGGGGGAAGGTGGCTCAAAAAAGCCGCCCTCCGACGCCCGGTTCTCCTGCGGCGGATAGCCAGGGTGGTAGTGTCCTCCCTGTCACGTTCCGCCGCCTCCTTTGCAAGCATAACTCGCTCGCAAAAGGAGTGGAGTGCGTCCCACGATCTCTCGCTGTCAACCACAGCGCGAACCACGCTCAGCAGCGAGAGATCAGTCCCCACTTCGGCGCAGAGCTCGCTGCGCTCGCTTGCCCAGGCTGGGCACACCTCCAGCGTGTGCTGGGCATCCTCCTCGAGGCACCCGTCACAGTGGTGGCACTCGGCGGTCGGCTCCCTCCCGGCAATCCGACACAGATACCTCCCGAAACAGCCGTGTCCCGAGAGGACCTGCGTCAACCGGAAGGTCAACACGCCATGCCTCCGCTCCAGAAGTAGAACATCCTTAGAGGAACCCCAATAACCCCCATGACACTTACACCGCATAATAAAAATAAACGTTTCTAGAGAAAGTTGTTTGTTATCATGAGTACAATCATGTGTCTAAGTATCGTTTACTAATTACCAGTCAGCCTATATAGTTTTTTAAGTTACCTACATTATATTCTAGGTACCATATATTCAGGTACAAATCATACTTTAGAATATATTTTTTATGGATAAATATCATGAGGATGATCAGTGTCATAAATATCAGATTCCGTATTCGAGTCAGCCGGTACTAGATAATTGTTTCAGATCAAAATGATCTTAGCTTGATCCTTTTGTTTGTTTGTTTTGTTTCATACTACTTATCATTGAGTTCAGACCAGTAACCTGTATCCTGGTCTGAACTGCTTAAACAATAGGAATGTTTTAAACAAATGAAAATATAAAAATCATCAGGAATGGAAATAGTTCTCCAGGGAGAAATGCAACCTAGATATACAGGATGTTTGTTTTTTCTAGCTAGTATGGGCAAATTCTGAACTACATAAAAACGCTGAAAAGAACGCCGCGCTGAATATTGAAGAAAATAAAAGTGGCATTAAAATTTATTTAAAATAATGAGTATTTTCGGATATGGATTTTTTTTCAATATACTGCTTCTACGTCTATGAAAAAAATTAAAAACACGTTATTGTTTTCTTTTTTTTAATGGCATTTTTACTTTCTTTAAAATTCAGCTCGGGGTCCTTTCAGCGTTTTCAGAATCTTTCAGAAGTTGCCCTCACTGGTTGGAATAAATTCACCTGTACTTATATCTAGGTTGCATTTCTCCCTTGAGAACTATTTCTATACCTTACTTGTACGTATTATTTATATACTCTGAGCCTATACCTATAGATTTATATAATTTCATTTCTTTAAAACATTCCTATTGTTTAAGAAAACTTGTTTAAGTTGGTTTGTAATTTCTCTTAGTTATCTCCGAAGCAACCCATTTTCCTAGAGCATGTAATGTTGTTTGCGCTGCATGAACTATTACCTACTTCTTCACTAAGCCAAAAATGTATAGGTATCTTCTGCCTTTCTTCTTTTAGTCCTCTCACTCTCTAGCATTTTCAAATTATCGAGGTCGAGTTTGTTTATTTGATGGTAATCGAAATTTTCCTTCTTTATAACTTCTTCTTCTTCTTCTTATTAACTACCTTCTCAAGCAAGTTGGATCGGTTGTGACATACGGAATATGTCCTAGGCAAACTGTGTGTTACTAGTTGCGGACTCATTAGTACCTTGTATTAGCCTTTTACACTTAGTTTTAAGTTTGCAGCCGGTTGCGATCTACGGATCCCCAATAATTATATAAGTTTTTTTACAAGTAAAATGTGCGCGTATTCTCGTGTTACGAAACAATGTTCCGTAATGTTCTCTTCGGTTGCGATCACAAAGTAGGTAGAAGTCAGCATTGCCAGACGTCCCGATTTTGGCGGGATGTCCTGATTTTAAGCCGAAAATTGAATGTCCCGCACGGGGCAGGCCCAGTCCCGCTTTTCGAGGGTTACTCGAAGGTGAAATTGAAATCATCAGATGATTTCAATTTCACCTTCGAGTAACCCACTTCACTCACCGTAGTGATGGTAATTGTAAAGACATCACTGGCCATAAAAATGGTACCAGCTTTAGAGAAACGCGCCAAAGTGCGCTAAATGTCACTGTGACGTACAAAAATCAAACTCAAACTTCAAGCACAGAATAGATAATAGTACTCTTCTAGTTCTAAGTCAACGCAAATAAAAGATACGACCGACCGTATATTCCGCATATTTTGGCGCTCGCAAGGGAATCAAAACCTATAGGGTACTTCTCTTTTACCTAGACTCATAAGGCAATAAGCAATTCCATCCAGCTCAGGTAAAGTAAATAATCCGAAAAGCGGGTAGTTAGTTAGGATGCGATTTTAATACAACATCATCTAAAAAGGGGAAATATCTTCGAGACGCGATTCTCGTGATCGCAGTGAACTATTTACATACCTAAAAATTTCTACGAAACCCTCGGTGCACGAATGCGACTCGCACTTGGCCGGTTTTTTCACTATGTCCCGCTTTCGGCAATAGACTCCCGCTTTTTTTATTCAAGAGGAAACAAAATCCCGCTTTGCCCGAAAAAAAAAACTGGCAACGCTGGTAGAAGTCGACCTAAAAATATGATATAAACAATAATACGGACTACGCTAATTTTGCTAGAAGTAGAATTCAGCAAAAAGTATTTTCTTAGGGTTCCGTAAATCGCAACCGGCTGCAAACTTAAAACTAAGTGTAAAAGGCTTAATACCGCCTCGAGTGTTAATAATGCACGCATGTATCATAATGTACTATTATCTCACTTACCGGCGACTTGTAAAGTTACAGGGGCAGCTGAGGCCAGCGCGGAAAATTAAAAAAATACGCATCGATTGGACCAAATTATATTTTTACTCCTTTTTCGGTCGAGACCATGGGACTATGGGGGTCCTAAGCTCGCCGCTTTGCTCGCGCTTTGTCCTCAAAATTTATCGTGGCCTCCAGATAACAGTTGGCGGGGAGCTTTCGTTTTATCTCGAGAAGATTTCCAGTAGTGTGATATTTGTCAATGATTGGAGTATTAATCCAGCATGAACTCTGTACGAGACTCCATGTTATGTACTTCATGATTTGTTATGTACTTCGTTGCGTCCTCTACCTCTTCTTTTAAGGAGATATGAAGTTCAATGTTTTCCTCTATGTAGTCTCTAAATCTTCCTTCCCAGTCGGTAGATTTGTTGAACAGTGTTTCTGGCTTCTCATAGGACAAAATCCAGTCTCCACCAGCAATGAACCTGCGTCCTAGTGTCTCGAAGTATTGAGTAAACTTTGGGCTGTCGATTGTATACATCGGCGGGCGGTAAACTGCAGATACATTAAAGAAGCCACCCCTGCTCTCCGCTGCTACAGTAGTTGCCTGAATGTGGTTTGTTTTGCAATCGGGCATCAGGTGGTGCTTGATGGAGTCTCGTATTACGATAGCAGTTCCAGTTCCATGGCTGGTTCCATCAGGATGATTAGAGGTATAAGTGATGCAACCTTTGATCTTTATCTTACGTATCGTAGGTACATCAGTAATCAAAGGTATATATATAGTGATCGAGGATTTTATTGCTCGAGTTTCTGTTGAAAATCATCATAGTGCAACCTGGAGTAGATAGGTATGCGTGTATAAAGATATTATAACATAGTTACTGAGGGACAAATTTAAAATTAAATTGAAACAAACTTTCGAGATTAACTACGGTTGAATATAATACAAATAGGTAGGTAGGTTTAATATCTACCTAAAGAAATTAATACATTTTTTTATTGCCACCTATAATGTGCGTAAGCCCTGTTCGCCTCACATTGACGGTGGAGATCTTGTTTTCTTTTTACAACTTTTCCTGTATTATTAGCAGCATCTAAGAGTTCTCTTGCAAATTGTTCTGGGAAATGTATGGTCCTTTCTTTCTCATTTGCGGCATCCAGCAGCCATTTTATTGCCAAAAATAAAGACCTCTTCTCTGTAATTGGACCAGGAACCTGCAACACATTTGTTAAACATTTTTAATGAATATCAAGATATGTTATGGCCTAGATTTTGAATCCAGTTCGCCAAAGGTGATTGTATTTATAGATATAAATTTGAAAATAAATAGATGGAGGCAGGTATTTAATGAATAAAATTGGGATACATTTATTCTGCAACAGTACTTCGTAACTTGTATTTATAGCTTTATTAATTTCATAATTTATCTGTACTATTTCTTTTGTAGGAGTTGAAGAGAATGAGGGCTTTTTGGCGGGAACTTACAAACTGACGTTGCTTTTGCGTTTTTATTTTCATAAATTCGTGTATTTTGAGTTTTGTTGCATATTATCAGTGGTATTTTATCCGATTATCTCTTCTAATAATAATTATTGTCCTGAACTCAATTAAAACACATCTTGACTTTAATAATTGTGTATTGTGCTAGCTAGCCATTACAAAAGAAGAGTCTTCTTCTTCCTATTTTTAAGTCTGGCAACCAAGCCCAAATTAAGGCTCATTTCTGCCAGTGTCGAGTTATATTATAGTTTCCAGTCACACGAAATCACTTCACATTATAGTATTTATATTTCTGTCAGTTACCGTCCGCATCCATAAAAGTATCGTCCATTGTAGCAAAACATGACTTTTATGGACGGTGACCGACAGAGGATATATGAAAGAGATTAATTGTGACTGGAAATTATAACATAACTCGTTATTGCCAGAAATAAGTCCTAATTTGAATTTGGTTGGCAACTTAAAACTAAGAAGAAGAAATACTTACATGAAGAGAAAGCTTTGCAACCCTTTTTAAGCATATTGTAAGATTTGACATAAAGTTTATAAGGAGAAGAAGTGCTGACAGCAATTTTTTTACTTAAAAATTGTATTCATTGGAATTTTGACCACCTCTTTATTGTGGTACTTTCACTAAGCTATGCCTCAGAAAATACTGAACCTCCCAGTGAAAGTTCCATCGCAATAGGATCAGCCGTTTTTGAGAGTATTAACAGGAGTCAGAAATGCATTCTCTCAGCAGCCACACTGTAAATTCCCTAATACAACTACTAAGGTTTCCTTCACCAAAAGTTGAAACAAATGGAGATATTTTTTTGGGTTGTTGTTTACTTAGTGATAATTATGTTGTATTTGTAGGCCCAGCAGGGTGATTGTGTAACTGAATTTCAATCATTTTCGAATTGAAATTGTTTCAATATACATAGCAGTTTTCTGATAACTGTAAATACAAACAGTGGTTCATTAGAAATGGAACCATTTCCGTTTTTTTTATATTTCTACCGATTCAGAGGTTATTTCAATCTGAATTTCATTGCAATAATGTTACGTAATCCAAATACTAGTGGCAAAATTTGCTTGTCTGAACATTACTTATAAGACCTGTAGTGCAAATTTTTACAAATAAATTGAATTGAATTGTGTCTGTGGGCAATTAAAATAAATACAAACCTGGTATGTTATACCACCTCTCTTGATGGGTGTCAACAGAAGTAAAGGTTTAACATTTTCAACAGCATTATGCAATATTTCTTTCGGGCTTAATACAATTCTCGCTTTTCCTTCTGGTGTAGAAGCTAGATGGTAACGTTCAATCTGTATTCTTTTAATGTTTTCAAAGGCTTTTTCTACCAGAGTGCGAGCCAACTGCTTCTTGCCCATTTCCATAACATGATTAATGACTTTACTGAAATGTGATAAAAATAATGGGTTTCATTTAGTTAATTGATTAGATAAAGTTTAATAACTTCAAGAAGTATAAAAAAAATATTTTCGGTAAATTATAAGACAGGTATTTTTTCTGTGCCAAAGACTTGAACATTTTTACTGTACTAGTTGAAAAAACATTTCCATTGGGCGGGTTTTTTTTAACCTGTGTGTTAATTTTAGATGAAATCAACAAAAGTTAATTATTTTAGCATGTTTTGTTCCATAACATCCTAAAAAAGGTTAATTATGCTCAGAATTCCATTACTGACAATCTGACATGCTTCTAAAAGCAATTTCAGTAAGCAAAAATAATTTTTCGTCTGTTTTGAATTTGGCTCTTTTTTGGAGATGCAATAAAAAGTTAGAAACATTTTTTTTAAAAACGAGTAAGTATAATTAAAACATCCTCTTACTTCACAAGTGGATCATAATAGGTCGAAGAAGTCTCATAAACAGCAGGAGGCTTTACTGGCACCGCAGCTATTTTTGATAGCTCAGAAGTCGCAATGAGCTTAGCCTGGTCTTCTTTCCTGAACACCGGGTTTTGAAAATAGTCTGGAAAGCTTGTAGGCCTTGAATAATTTCGGCATTGTATTATTGCATTGACTGACAATCTGAAAAATAATAGTATTAGGAACATAAATAAATTACAAAAGTTTTATACTACACGTACTTTACAAATAAATCCACACAATACAAACCTAGGAAACAAATAAAAGGAAGGCTGTGAAAGAAACTTTATCATAACTTTAACTCGCAAATTATTAGACATGGCCATTATTTATTTACTAAAAAGTTAAATTAATCTAACCTAAAATCAATGGCCATCACCATAGATATTGTAAAAATACAACTTACTTTACTAATCTGTGGATATTGTTGGTTGTTGTTCAACTCTTATAATGTCATATATGCCCAAAGGCAAGCAAAGGTCTGAGCCATACAGCCTTGTCTCATTTCTTCTCGAGTTGTTATAGTCACAAAATAAATCACTTCATATAGTCCGCACTGTCAGTCACCATCCTTAAAAGTCATGTTTACGTACAATAATAATAATAAAGTTGTTTATTTAGGCAAAATAATGGTGGTGTACAAAAGCTTTATACGGACTTCTTGAGACAACTTGAAAAGTCATGATACACATAATTCATTTCATTTGACTTCACTGGTGCACATGGATGATCTTTATTGGGTAAAATACCACCAATAAAACTCTAAATACACATGAAAATAAAAATGAAAACGCAACGTCACTCTGCAAGTTCCCGCCAAAAAGTCCCCTCACCATATATCCTATAACTACATACCATCGTGACCAAAAGATGCGTTCGTGTCGTTTTGAACAGTTTCAAAAACTGTGTTCTATTTGGAAAGTTTTGGGCGAAATCGACGTTTTGAACTGTTTTCGTTCACCGTTCGTTTTACTTGGAAAGAGTTAAAAACGACATCGTGAACTGCAAATTTTGACCCACCTCCGAGGCAGGGTCGTTTGTGATCATATCTTTGAATCTGACTGATAAGTTTTGGCTGTAAATTGAAACGGGAAGCGAAAATGATATTTTTTATTCTAAAATTTGACAGAAATACTACAGGCAAGAGAAGAATTCGTTAGATATCTTTGTTTACATATTAACTGAAGGAAAAAGGTAGATTGAGAATTTGAGACAAGTGACAAGCAGGCGATGAGATGACAAAGATGAGATGATAATGACATTTTTGTATCTAATCGTTCGATTTGGGAAAAATCGTTTGTGGCAAAAGTTGCAAAATTTTTGACATTTTCCAATTCGCACGCAGTTACGTCTGTGTATTTTGAGTTTTATTGCATATTATCCATGTGCACCAGTGAAGTGAAATGAAATGAAATTATGTGTATCGTGAATTCACAAGTTGTCTCAAAAGTCCGTGAAGAGTTTTAGTACAATTTTTTTTTTTTTTTTTTTTAATAAAACTCGACACTGGCAGAAATGAGCCCTAATATGGGCCAAACTTAAAAAAAAGAAGAAGAGAAAGCTAATTTTGACACTTTTCTTGACTGACAGACTCTTTCAGTCCAATTTCAGTCTTTCTTTTCTTTGCTTTTTCCTCTATCTACAGATAATTTATTAGTGTTTTAGTTTATGAGGTGCTATTTTAAATTCTGCATGAATTCTTGGAATTTGTAGATAATATCAAAATTTCATGTATGCGATATGTCAACAATCATTAAATTTGAGCTGAGAGAATTAAGAAAACTCGCTAATGACAAAAATTCTTGTATTGTGGAAAAAAAAGTAACTCAAAATTTGGCATTACAACCACGATGTCTCGGAAATCTCAAAGACTCTGTTAAAAAACTATTGGATTATAAGATTGGAAAGTTCGACAAAGAGTGAGTCTGATTATCTGAGTTTATTTTTAGTATAGGTACCTATGTCTCCTATGAGTTTTGTTTTCTAGCCATATAGCTGAATTACCTATCAGCTGACTACACTAACTTGTGAAAGACTGGCCATTCCAGGTGTAGGGACACTGTAAGTGTGAAAGAGATGTTGTGTCAGCGGTTATATGAGTAAGCAAGATTAATGTGAGCGGTGATCGCCAGTTACTACTGATTGTCAGTATCAAATTAGCTGCGTGTATATAATATATGTATATCTATATATTTTATTTTATTATGATGTGTAAAATATAATAACATACAAAAATTTAGTTTAGATTAAGTAATTTTAGTACCTCTTACTCAAATAAATTATATCTGTTAACTCTGGTCTTCACGATACAGGCTTGGCCTAGTGTGAAGACCGCTGTAAAAATCATTAGTATTTAAGTTCCTTCAATATCCCCATGTTTCAAATAAAGCTGTTTGTATATTAAATTTGTTGGTGTTGCAAAATAAATATATTATTATTATTTATTGTTTAAAATAAACTTTAAGATACTCAATTTAATTTTTTGACACTGCCAAGTGCAATGAGAGTCTACTAAAACCATTCTTGTGGTTAATTTTTCAGGTTTAATGGAATACTCTTGAGTTATAAGAATTTACGTATTCTGCATAATGTTGGTACTATTAGAAATGATAATGCTGATATTCATTTCCAAATACAAGCAGACTATTTCATATTCCAACCACATGTGGGAGCCTCACTGACAGGCATAGTGAACAAAAAAAGCTCCACTCATTTGGGCATACTTGTCCACAGGTATGCATTGTTTTACTCACTGTGATTGAATCTTCTTTATATTTTAAGTGGTCTTGTCTCTCATAGGGTTTGGTAAGTAGATAGACATGTGATAATTTTATGTATACCTATATAAATATATATAAAAATCAATGCCACTTTTCGTTGTAATATTATAACTCAAGAACGGGCTCACCTATCCAAACCAAATATTTAGGCTTTGTTCGCACTATCTAGTAGATGGTTTATGTGAAGTTTGCACAAAATCGGTTAAGCGGTACTTCATTTATCACATTTTTATTATTTCACTTTATACATAGTGAAGCATGTACCGGGCTGCTAGTTATATATATATTTCTTCTGAGGCTATTCTTCTCATTGAGTATTATGTGGATAATAAAGAATCACTGAAAAAATTGCAAAAAAAATTTACTTTGGAAATAGCTGGAAATATCTTTTCACACTAAATAGCTACCTTACATATCATATTTTTTTTTTCCTGAATCACAACACTGATATTCACTCATAAAAGTAACTTGTGTCATTTCCCCATACTATAAAAATAGGTTAACTTTGTTATAGTTACAATAATATTCAGCAATAAAATATAGTATTATATGTGTTTACTGTCATTATGTTAATTTCACCTTACTCATGCTAAGCTCTAATAAATTCTAACCCTAAGCTGATTCATTAAGCTTAGAGTTTTTAATTTTAACATCTCTTCCAACTTTTTAATTTGTTTTTGTTACCATTACATAATCTTTATTGTGCCTAGCCTATAAATGGAATGTTTGAGTTTAACATGTCACTACTTCTTTTGTAGAGTTTTTAATGTAGTCATACCAAGGCCAACAGAAGAGCCAGGCGATAAATGGATTGGAGCAGGCATCCAAGAAGGTCAGGAAGTTACCTTTTCTATTGTGGTTTTGGACCTTTTTGGAGCTTTACCTTACATAAGAGGAGAGCTTGATGCAAGGTGACGATTTTCCCTCATAAAGAAATTAAATTCAATGTTTTTTTATATATGATTATGTCATTGAATTTTATTTTGCAGAAGCATGTCACCAGTGTCAGATAGAGAGTATGATGAGGATGTTGAAATGAAACCACCTCAACCAATCCCTGTGTCTTATGTTGATTTTGATAAAACAAAGCCTTATGTACATAAAATTGGAGATGGATTATATTCAACAACAAACACAATGCCCAGCAATTCAAAATTAACAAGTCCTAATAAAATGCAAATGAAAAATAGTTTAATGATGCCAGATAATGATCAAGTAGCTAATAGAAAGCTGAGTACTCCGAAGGCAAAAAATATTATGAGTGATGTCAGTATGGTAGCGAAAGGCAAAAATAAAAGGCAAAGCAAATCTTCAGAGCCAAATCAAAAACAACTGGAGCCAAAAGCAACTAAAAAGCACAAACGAGAAGTTGTATAATTTTTTTATATAAAATAGGTGCCTATGGGTGCCTGTTATACTTTTATGACTTTTTAGATTATTTTTTTAAATATACTGACTATGAAATCCATAAAAAGAGTTTTTCCCAATGGCAAACATTCAAACAAACGTATTTCTAACTCATGAACCATAGTCATGAACATTCACACTACAGTTCAGGGTTGCCAGATTTTGTAACCTCTGTCTGAACACAGATTACAGAATACTTTTTTTTTACTTCAGAGGCACAGATTACTTAGGGCCGTAAGATCAATAAAAGCTTAAACTGTAGATTTCGCAATCGACGATCATGTTTAAACTATGGTTTAATCTTTTGTCATAAGATCGAATAGAAAACATCGGGAGATTAGCTAAACTACGATTAATCTATTATAAATGGCAACACTGACTCATTTCTTAAGATTTCATACATTCGTTCATGAAAATAATGACAGCATGTGTTCGTTTGACATTGACAGATGTACCACTGACATTTAAAATTCCACATTCCTGTCGTTTGTACATGGTTTGCGCCGTGCTATTTTCTGATTTATTTAATTATTACTTTTTCTTTGTTATCAAACATTACTGATGCCTTGAAAATAATAGTGCGAATCTTCTGCACATCTGAAATGGAACTTTAAGAGACGGTTAAGAGATATTCCAATGATTTGGAAAATTAAAAAAACAGACCTAGTTAGTGAATAATAAATTAAGCCGATTCAATATCCGAATCGGAATCACTGTTGTAATTTTCCATTTTAATTTAATACCACGACACAGACAAGCACGAATTCACAAACAAAACAAAAAACAACATGCGGCCATATTGAAATAAACGTCAACGTATACAGTTTAAACCCTACTCGAGAGTTTAACCGTAGTGCTGGTCCAGTTTAAACTACTTTAAACTAATCTATAGTTTAAACTGTCAGTGGTAGTTTAACTACAATTGATCTTAAGAAATAATCTAAAACGGAAGATTAAACTTTATTCTGTAGTTTAAACTGCTATTGATCTTACGGCCCTTATTCTGTAATCTGTGCCTCTGAAGTAAAAAAAAGCGGGATTCTACCGCAGAAAGCGAGATACTAAAAAAAACGGCCAAGTGCGAGTCCGACTCGTGCACCGAGTGTTCCGTAGAAACTTCTTGGTGTAATGTAAATAGTTAATTCATCTCGGGAATCCAGTCTCGAAGATTTTTCCCCTTTTTTTCGATTATGTTGTAATAATAATGGCAATTTTTTTTTCAATGGCAAAATGCTTTTCTGATTTCTTTCGATATTCCTTTTTGCGAGTCAACTTATAAAAGATATAAGGAATCCTAGCGCATTGTTAATTCAGATTTTAATTAAATTCTCAAATGTTCTGTTTTGAATACTGTTTGAGTATTGTTGTGTAATTATATTGGATACTCAAAGTGTGAGAGCGATAACGGGTAAACGGGCGTTGTTTGTTGACAGTTCTCAGCTGTCATTATCGTGATATCTAACTCGGTCACAGACGTATGAATAGTACAAACAGACTACGCATTCACAAAAAAATTTGAAGCCAATTACACCTACAAAGAAAGTGTAGCTGTTACAGAGCCGAACTAAGGCCGGTAAAGATATTTACGTCTATGAATGAGGGGCGGCGGCGGCGGGCGGAGATAATCCACAATAATATTATAAATGCCAAAGTAGCTCTGTTTGTTTGTTTGTTACGGTTTCACGCCTCAACTACTCAACCGATCATCATGAAATTTGGTATACAGATAGCCTGGTATGGAGAAGGACGGTTTCAAGGTCAACCCGCGGGGGACATCTAGTAGTCTGTTTTGCACATATTTTCACGAAAATCAAAAGAAAAGTATAATTTAGTAAAGGTTTTATTGAAAGAAAATCAATTCACTCAAAAAATTCAATTCACAATCATTTATTCAAGTAGACCTTCGCAGGCACTTATAAAAAGTCTGACTCTAATCTAAAATCTAGTTGATGCAGATTTGAATTTATGTCAAAAAACCTCATATATAACCTCAAACTTCAACCATGAATATCTCAGAAACCATGAGCTTGCTTCAAGTTTGGGGGGTACCGGGGGGAAGGGAATTCCCTCCCGCACCCCTCGCACACACCTCTTACCCCTGCTCTGTATGACGTCTCCGAAAGTTTTACCCAAAATAAATTTAATTTACCAAATCCGTCACCTCGATACATTATATGTAAACAATATATAAATCTTTAGATTTCTTAAATTATGTGCAGTTTCCTTTATATAAAACGTATGGAAAGTAATTTTAACATAATTATTTATCATATTTTCAAATTATCGCCTACGAATGATAATTATTTCTTTATAAAAACACCATAATAATATATTGAATTTGTAATGAAATCAAAACTAACCGATGAAACGTTATTCCTGGTAATTCCTTACGACTTGAACTATCACACTTATAGGCACTACACTTAACCATATTTAATCCTAGATTTTCGCCCCATTTCTACAAAAACAATTGATATTTCGCAATAAAACAAAAAAAAAACATACAGTTGTTGACCCGTCACACGGATTATCATGACAGATCAGATGACGGAAAATGACTTCAATTTATCTTTTTAATACTAGTATAATACGTAAAATAGGTTTAGTCTGTTAGTAGTTAGTTCATATGTCTGTGAACTCGGTACGCTAATTATTGTTGTGAGCACTGTGAGCGATATTATTCAATTCGGAATTATTCAGTAGCCTCTGACTTTTTGGCGGGAGCTTGCAGAGTAACGTAGCGTTTTCATTTTTAATTTCCTAAATTTGTCTATTTTGAGTTTTATTGTGTATTTTACCCAATAAAGATCATCTATGTGCACCAGTGAAGTTAAATGAAATGAATTATGTGTATCGTGACTTTTCAAGTTGTCTCAAAAAGTCCGTGAAGAGTTTTAGGTCAATGACCACCATTGTAGTAAACCATGACTTTTATGGACGGTGACTGACTGAGGACTATGTGTAGAGTGATTTATTGTGACTGGAATCTATAATATAACTCGACACTGGCAGAAATCAGCCTTAATTTGGGCTTGGTTGCCAAACTTAAAAATAAGAAGAAGAAGTAGCGTCTGTACGGCGCGACAGCGCGGCAGTCTGTGTGAGTCTGTGGTTATACATAAGATTCTTTGCGATCTTTGTTTGCGATACCTCAACTCATCCTCAACTACATGTAGAGGTGTGTAACTCATCAAAAATACGCGAGCTGCAGAACAGCTCACGGCTCAGGTGTGTGAGCCGGTTCAATGACTCAGCTCGCAGATCAGCTCAATGTACCTATAGTCCAGGATACGCGCGTACGCTCACTGCGTACCGCGCGTCGAATTGAGCCGACTGAGCCGCCGCGATTCATTCGACTCCGCCGAGCGACTCTTTTCATACTTTAGAGTTGTTTTTTTTTTTACATGATCTGATCTGAGATTTATGTTACATAGGTATTTAATTATTGAATGTAATTATTATTTAAATGTTTTAGAACGAAATAATAATTCGTAGATTAGAATTATAATCTATGGAGGGAGTCGCAGTTACAATAGGAGTTGGATTGAGCCGTGAGCTAGTCATTATGTTGTTGAGCTGTAGCTCAGCGGCTCAAACCCGAGTGATCTGATTCATTGAGCTGGTTCAGAGCTGAGTTACACACCTCTAACTACATGAGATACATTGGCTGCATTCCGAATTAATGCTATAATCGCTTTATGGTGCGTTCGAATTGGGGTATGGTAGCAAAAATAACAGTCAAAAATGCCAAAAACGATCACAACTGGCGTTCGATTTGGAAAGTTGTGGGCGAAATTGGCGTTTTGAACTGTTTTCGTTCACCGTTCGTTTTGCTTGGAAACAGTTAAAAACGACATCGTGAACTGCAAATTTCGACCCACCTCCGAGGCAGGGTCGTTTGTGATCATATTTTGACATCTTTGAATCTGACAGATAAGTTTCGGAAAATTCATACAGGAAGCGAAAATTCTAATTTTTATTGTAAAAATTTATAGAAATACTAACAGGCAAGAGAATAATTTGTTAGATTAACTTTGTTTAATGATTAACTGAAGGAAAAAGGTAGTTTGAGACAAGTGACAAGCAGGCGATCAGAATGGAAATGTCATTTTTGTATCTAATCGTTCGATTTGGGAAATAACGTTTGTGGCAAAAGTTGCAAAATTGTTGAAATTTTCCAATTCGAACGCATAAACAAAAATGCCCATTCTTCTTCTTCTTATTTTTAATTTTGGCAACCAAGCCCAAATTAGGGCTCATTTCTGCCAGTGTCGAGTTATATTATAGTTTCCAGTCACAATAAATCACTTCACATTATAGTCCTCAGTCAGTCACCGTCCATAAAAGTCATGTTTTACTACAATGGTGGTCATTGTATGTACTACTAAAACTCTTCACGGACATTTTGAGACAACTTGAAAAGTCACGATACACATAATTCATTTCATTTCACTTCACTGGTGCACATGGATGATCTTTATTGGGTAAAATACCACAAAAATACACAATAAAACTCAAAATACACAAATTTATGAAAATAAAAATGAAAATGCTACGTCACTCTGCAAGTTCCCGCCAAAAAGTCCAAAATGCCCATTTTGAAACTGCTAAAAACGACATCGCTCCAATTCGAACGCACTAATAATCGATTTGAGCGTGCTTAAACCCGTACCGAATTGAATAATGACAGCTTACGATGCCCCGTGAAACGTCATAGATGACTTCATGATATCCGCCATATTGCGCTCACACCGACCATGCCCTAACTGATATCACCGTGAGCGCTGTCAAAAGTGACGGTTAATTATTGTGTTTCGTCAAAAAGTCTAATAAGAATCTTGGTTTTCTATTTGGCAAAGATACTTTTTTATGATTTTATGAGAGTAAAATAATAAAAGACGCGAATATTCCTTTTTGCGAGTTGAATTATAAAATATATAAGGAGTCCTAGCGCATTGTTTTCATAATCTCAAACGTTCTGTTTTGAATACTGTGAGCGCGATAACGGGCGTTCCGAATTGTTTACAGTTCTCAGCTGTCATTAACGTGATATCTAACTCGGTACGCAAATTATTGCTGTGAGCACTGTGAGCCGTGAGCGATATTGTTCAATTCGGAATGTAGCCATTATAACGTATGCCATCGTGTGTTGTCGATACGATGAACAAATTCAACAATTTAATAACTTCGCATTTTAAGAAAACGTGACCAATTTGATTTGTATCAAATGGATAATTTGGAAGCTATCACTTGCACCAAAGAGTAGAAAATACTATTTATTGAGTTCCTTCGACTAAGATTATAAAATGTCGAAGAATGGCGAAGTGTCATCAAATCAAGGTAAGGAACCGAGTGAGCGAGCTACATCTCACATTAAACCTCTATACAATGTAATCTAAATCAAATTGTATCTTGAAAATTTAAAGATTTACTAACTTATCGAAACTTTATTTCAGGTCCCAGTAGACCTAATATGCCAAAACCGGAGTTGAATTTATTTGCTACTGAGAAACGTAAAGTATTAGAACTGCAGATTGGAGGTCCGTCAGTCGATGGTGCAGCTTTCCTGCCTTTTTGCCCTACTCCACCAACCGCGCCAAAACCTCGACCTCCTACACGAACCATCAGGGATGTATTGCCTGATAATACCAGGTGAGTCACAATGTTTATATCATCTACCTACTTCAAACATAGCTTTTTGATAGAGGTAAATGCAAGGGCGTCGCCAGCCGATGGCCCAGTATGCCCAGTAGCAAGTTGATATATCCCAGGATATTTATATGTGTATATATGTAATAGAAGTGTGAATTGTAGGTACTCTGAAGAGTACATGAATCTTTCTTTACTCTTGCTTCTAGTCTTACTTGCTCTACCTAAGGTGATTGTAATAAGAATGAATGGTACAAAGGTCAAGCAAGTCAAGTGAATAAACTAAGGACTTTCTATAGGGGGGGTAGGAGGAGGGGGGAATGTTTGGTAACGCATGAGCAATGCTTTTTGTGTTGCAAGCGTCCATATGGCTTCGGGCCATGGACCATGTTGGATACATGTTGTGAAAAAGATAATAGAAAAATATGAAGAATGTGACTTAACACTATACTGTGCCTTTATAGACTATAAAGGTTCGAGCACATTATGCTGGGCCGCAGCGGGGCGGAGCGGGCCGCAGCGCAGCGCAAAATGTTTACCTAGCACATTAGTGACGGGCCGGGTCACAGTGCATTGACGGATTTTGAGTTCAGTGTACTGCCAGAATTTGCATGCAACTGTAGGTTATGGATAGCTCTGACGAAGAACTTTCTTTTTTTTGCCTGCTGTTAGAAGATGAAGTTATTGAACATAGACAACAAAAAAGAAAACGTAAAATATGGACGCACCAATCCGCTAGCTATAGCACACTGTTGACGGGGCGCAGCGGGCGGGGCGGGCCGCATCGCACGGACGAGAATCCTGCTGCGGCCCGGCACAGTGTGCGATAATTCATACAAATTGTATTAAAGCGATTTGAGCGGATTTTTGCGCTCCGCCCCGACACGCTGCGGCCCGGCATAATGTGCTCGAACCTTAACAAGGCATTTGAATCTTTCCAACATAATTCAATATGGCCGACATTACAAGAACAAGGCATACAAAACAAATATGTTAGACCTATTAGGAATGTATGCACAAAAAGCTCAGCAAGAATCCTTCTAGAGACAAAAGGAAATAGTATTAATGTCGAAAGAGACCACTAAGGTAATCCAATATAACCAAAACTCTTCGCAGCAACACTGGAGTATGTCAGCTGAAGTGGGACAATTCAGGAGTATCTATTGATGGAGCCAGACTGACACACTTAAGGTTCGCAGATGTAGTCTTATTTTCAGAGCCACCTGAAGGCTTAGAAACTATACCGGAAGACTTAAAAAAGATTAGCAGGATGGTGGGTCTAACAATGAATGCTGACAAGACAAAACTCATGACTAATTGTGATAAAGTAGAAATAATAATTAATAACAAACTTATAGAATATCAGGATGAGTACTAGGGTTTCGTTTGTCCCGGCCTTTTTCCATTCCCGGGACCCGGGAATGAAAAAAATGACTTCCCGGGAATTCCCGATACCCGGGAAATTTTAAAAAGTTGTTAGTTTTGTTATTTTAACGTATATAAAGTCAAGAAACCACGTAATTTAATTAAATTAGCTATTTATTTGTCTCAGAAGTAAGTAATAGTACATTATGAGACGTGTGCAAAGTTGGTAATCACACACGAGACTGTACCTATTAAGCAAAGGAACCCGAGAGTGTAATAATCAATGCACACGCGTATCATACGACGTTTTTCAACACACTTGTGAGGAAAAAACAAACTTGTATTTTTTTAAATAGATTTTTTGATAATATTCAATGAGAATGTCAATAAATATGGCACGCAAGTTCTTTTTTGAAAGCAAAACTGTTTTGACCGTTTAAATTAAGAATGCTTCGTGCTCATATCAATAGCATTGAGTTACAAACTTAACATAATCGGGATTATACCTATCATAAAACTGTGCGGTAATGTAAATTAAAAAGCATCAGTGCGTCATAAGCTACATTATGATACTAAAAACGGTGCAATAAATGTCAAATTACTAGCATGTGTTGAAAAAAAATATTACTAATTCACAAGGAACGAACTATGCTCGGAATTTCTCTACGAGACAGGGAAACGACAACATTCGTAGGAGAAAAAAAATGACCGATATAGCTCTTAGTGATAGTAAGCTGATGTGATAGCAATGGGCAGGCCACATCGCTCGAAGACGACGCGAGTGGCGACCACGTACAGGAAAGTGCCGTTAGGGACGACCTCCTACCAGACGGATCGACGACCTGGCCACAGTCGCTGGGCGCCCCTGGATGCAAGTGGCCCAAAATAGTTGTGAAGTGGAAGTTTAGGTCTTTGTTCAGCAGCGGACATCCTTAGGCTGATATGATGACGATGATGTGTTTTACTTGACTTTTAGTCGGTAAAAATAATAATACTTTTTTTTTTAAATATGCATTTTCGGCAATATTGTTTTTTTTTAATACAAAAACGCTGATATGCTTTATCTCCAAAAATATATATCAAATCAAATACTTTATTCAATAATTTTAGGTGTTATAATCAGATGATAATGTGTAATATACGTTCCTTATAAAACTGCCAGTGATAGCGTATGAATATTAATAATACAATTAAATAATACAATGTCAAATACAAATTTACGATACAAAAATTAAATTATTCAGAATATACCTATATATAAAAAAAAATATTAATGTAACTTTCATTTTCTTCAAAATTACGCGCATTCAGAGATTTCCTCTTAAATCGGCAGATTAGAAACTACCCATAGTAAGCTTGTATGTTACCTGTAGTTAGATATTATTATTTTTAATTTTCTACATATGTTTGTGTGTGAGACACAAATAGGTAATTAAATTAAATTACGTATTTTACTTGACTTTTGATTTGAGAGAGGTAGAGCATAGCGTTTATTCGCCCAAACATGTTTTTATGTGTATTTTCGGAGAACTTGAAATTTTTATAAGAAAAAACGTTATCTCCACAAATACACACTTCCTACAGTTCTTTTCAGCGATTTCTCATAAGCTTGTAGTTCAGTTCGTTCGATTTCGGTGGATATCGACATTTGTTTTAAGAACGTAGACAACATCTTTGTGTTTCAAAGGTTTTTCGTTAATTTTGACCAATATTTGCAGTGTTTAAGAGCATTCAATGTCATAAAGAAATTCCCGGGAAATCGCACAAAAAATCCCGACTTCGGGAACGACGTATTTCCCGGGACCCGGGAACGAAACCCTAATGAGTACATATACGTAGGCCAAGTTATTAGTCTGAAAAGTTCGAACAAAAAGGAAGTAGTCAGTCAAGTTGCAAATGCATGGAAACGATACTGGTCGAAACTCAGAGACGTTGTGAAAAACCAAAATTTCAACAAATATAAAAAGAAACCGTTATTTCCGAACCCCTTAAGGTATAAATGAAAAGAAAGTTAGTACAAACGAAGGTGAATCTAACCCTGCTTGCAGATTTTGATTATCACAAAATATGCCCAAGTTACCAATATTCGTATTTTTTTTTAAAACCATTATTTCTGAACCCCTTAAGGTACAAACGAAAAGAAAGTTGGTACAAGCAAATACAAACGTATGCATTAAGAAAAAACGATTTCTTTAAGTCTGGTTCTGAATATTTTAAAATCTCCGTAAGGTATTTTGTAAAATAGGTTTCAGTACCAATTTATTCAAAACTAGCTGTCCCCCGCGGTTTCATCCGCGTTCCAGGGATAAAAAGTAACCTATGTCCTTCTTCATACCATAGGGTATCTGCATGCCAAATTTCATGATTATCCTTTGAGTAGTTAAGGCGTGAAGGCGTAACAAACATACAAACTCACTTTCGCATTTATAATATTACTAGCTGTCCCCCGCGGTTTCACCCGCGTTTCCGGGATAAAAAGTATCCTATGTACTTCTCCATACCATAGGCTATCTGCATGCCAAATTTCATGATGATCCGTTGAGTAGTTCAGGCGTGAAGGCGTCACAAACAAACAACCAAATAGGATATTTTATTATGTATTTATTATATAGCTGTCCCCCGCGGTTTCAACCGCGTTCCCGGGATAAAATGTAGCCTATGTCCTTCTCCCATCGAGGACCAATCCCTTTAGAGAAGTAATACCGAGCAATCCGATTCCGAAACAAGTCAGTGATTTGTCACTGATTTTTAACAGTAAAGACCAATCACTGCATCTTAAGTTCTTGACTAGGCCAATCAGAGCACACGTGTCCTTGACTAAGCCAATCAGTGCGCATTGTCGATGGTGGGAAATTGGCGGACTTAGATAGCAAGCAAAATTAACGTCATTGCGTTTCTTTGGGTTAATTGTTTGATGCCTTCTCCATACCATAGGCTATCTGCATGTCAAATTTCATGATGATCCATTGAGTAGTTGAGGAGTGAAGGAGTAACAAACAAACTCACTTTCGCATTTTTAATATTAAGTTAGGATAGTTAGGAAGTTAGGATAATAGGTACCTACATAAAATAGGTAAGTACAGGTTCACTTGATAACAACCCCTATCGTTCGTTACTCATGTCACTCTGGAAAGAGATTTTTATCAGGGGTTTTTATGAGCCTTCCTTCCTTCTGTATGGTAGTACAGTAGTACTGATAAGGCACCTCGTGAATCTTCATTCGCACAGAAAAGAAAGTATGGCCCGAAGGTTAACTAAAGAATGCTTAAAACTTACAATCAACCTTAGATCACTAATATAAGGTTCATAATACACTGCAGCTTTTAGTTCCGTGAAGTTCCGTCTCACTCATAAGTCACGCCCCTCCGCACACAAGGCGGCAGCTGCCGACCAATAGCATTTCCCGCGCTTTGAAAATGTACCTTCTGCGCAGGTACATACATCGGTAAGATATATCAGTTTGGTACTACTGTACTATCCTTTATTGTGTGCTACCAAGCCAGTCTTATCTATCTCACCCATAATTATTACTCTTTTCAGAGATAGATGTAGGATATATCCATCCATGCAGTCGTCAGGCAAACTGCAACTGTCTGCTACAGAGGTTTATGACTTCACAGCAGATGACTTACAGGACCTTGGAGAAATTGGGCGAGGTGCATTTGGAGCTGTAAATAAAATGGTTCATAGAAAGTGAGTGAAATAGCATTTAAAATATTATTAGTACCTAGTCAGACAAGGTCACGATATTTTATGCCGAAATATCAATAGGCTAATTATTTACGAGGCGACTAACAAATTACAGGGCGACTAACTATTGGTTACAAGAAAAATAACTTGGCAGCAATTAAATATTTTGGCAACTATTAAATTAGATGGGCTTCAAATTGCAAGGTATCATAAAAACTAAATAGTGGCGGCTTCTTTAAGGTAGCAAATAATTTCAAAGTTCCAGTGCTCACCCTCCTACTCCATCATCAGACCCTGAAAACCATACATGATCAAAGTTCATATCACGACTATTCCAACAACCTCAAACACGAGTAGGATACATTGCGCCGCTATTGAGTTCCAGTGCCAACCCTCCTACTTCCATCCTTGATTCCATCATCAGACCCTGAAAACTATAAATGGTCAAAGTTCATCTCACGATAAATCTAACAACCCCAAACATGGCTAGGATACGATGCTCCACCATGGAGTTCCAGTGCCGACCCTCCTACTCCATCATCAGACCCTGAAAACCATAGATGTTCAAAATGCATCTCAAGACGATTCAAACAAGTCCAAACACGGCTTACATATATGTGATTCCATACATTCATACAGGTGAAGCTAATAAAAGCGTGTTGAAAATAAAAGTCAAGAAATAAAACTAAAGACACACAATATTTTTTTCTTAAAATGTCGCACAAAGTATGTTTTATGTTTTATATGACCATGTTCATATTTTCTTCTCATCTCAGTTTACTTTATATACAACCTCATTGTATAATTTAAGAAAGTCTATTTTGTAAATTTTATCCGCCGTCAAGTCTTCGCCTAACAATAAATTCAGGTTACCAAAACAAAAAAAACAATGCCAGAAATTAAAACAAAGCTTATTTAGCTGCTACTTTCTACTTAATATTATCCTTCACTTTAGCTGCCAACCCATTATTTTTAGTACCTCCTTTCATTTTTTATAAATCCCAAATTCAGATTAATTTGTCGCCGCATTAAATACATGCCATATCAATGTAGGTAGGTACATTACTTCTTGTACATTGAGAAAACTATATTTATTAAAAAAAGCTGTACTATTTTGTAGGCGCTCAAAATTTATATCGTTGGCTGTGACCCACATAGTAATTTAGGTGAGATATTTTTCAGTATTGAACAATAAACCAAGAGTTAAGAGTTAACTGTTTTCCCGGCAACTACCAGGACAAGGTGACATGTTCCCAGGCTGACAATGAATGTCAGTTTTTGTTAAAAATTTGTATATTTTACTACATACGTAGTCCCCCAGTAGTTCATTACACTTGGTCCAGTATTTTTCAAATACATGGATGTCCCTGAAGTGTGATTCTAGAAGTAAGTTCTAGAAGTGTGGTCTGCAAAATACCCTTCTGGCTACCTATATCTTAACCCATAATATTTTTTATGTTTCAATATTTGCTTTTGTGTGTGTTAGAACAAATCGAGTAATGGCTGTGAAACGCATTCGTTCGACAGTGGATGAAAAAGAACAGAAACAGCTGTTGATGGATCTCGAGGTAGTGATGAAAAGTAATGACTGTCCATATATTGTCCAGTTTTATGGAGCCCTTTTTAAGGAAGTGAGTTTTGAAATATGTTATGCTTGTATTTATATATATTTTTTTGTCATTATATTGTGTTGTACAATATGATAATTTGCTTATTTTAATGATTTAAATTGTATGTTATTTATTTTTAAATAATGATGGAAAAAAAGTTTTTTTTTTAATTTTAAACTTTCTTGTTTTTTGTCTCGACAACCGAGGCAAACGAGTACTAACTACACACCAAACAGATGTTTGAAAGCAGTATTTCTGCAAACAGTTTTGTGAGGGTGCCTAAACTAAATTGTCTATGAAAAACAAGATAGATTTCTTATTCATGATGCTTATGATCTAGTGTACCTTTATATTAATTACCCATATTATTATGTTTATCAACTAACCAAACTATTATCTCTTGAAGGGTGACTGCTGGATTTGTATGGAATTAATGGATACTTCATTAGACAAATTTTATAAGTTTATATGTGAAAGGATGCAGACACGAATACCTGAAAACCATATAGCTAAAATAACTCTTGCGACGGTTAAAGCTTTAAATTATTTAAAAGAGAAACTTAAAATAATTCATAGGTAAGTGCTTATTTATATATAACTTGACTGCCCCGCCACAATTTGTGGATATATCTGTTTGCTTAGTAATATGAGTGTAAATAATAATAAAATAAATAAATATCCAGGGACATTCTTGATATACGCACGGCTATCTAATGCCAATCAAAGTGTGTTAGGAATGTCCTATCATATGTATAATTTTATTGCGTAATACATTTATATTTAAAAATTATCGCATTGTAATGTTATATTTAGTGTATATATTGGTGAAAACTTAAAAACCAATATTTTTTTCAACAGGGATGTAAAACCCTCCAACATTTTGCTAGATAGAAGAGGAAATATAAAACTCTGTGATTTTGGAATATCTGGGAAGCTGGTTGATTCAATAGCTCGCACAAGGGATGCTGGATGCAGACCGTACATGGCTGTAAGTCATATAATGTTCTCGGCAAATTAATCCAAACAATAAAATTCATTTTGCATTTGTATTAAGGATCAAGTTAGATTGAAATCAAACCTTCCTGCATTTTTTACCTCCTTGATTATAGATACCAAATTATTTGAAGAGTTTTGTTCGGAGCGTGGCACTCATCAGGTGACTCATCAGAATCATGAAAAATTACTCACAATTTGAATCTAGTTTTTTTTTTATGTCATTTGTTTGACAAGCAGGCAGACTGGCCACCTGAGGCTAAGTGGTCACCGCCGCTTATGAACATTTGCAATACCAGGGGCATTACCAATGTGTTGCCGACCTTGCAGAGCTCTTTAGTTTGATATTGATTGTTGTGTGCAGTGTACAGTGTGCATTGTAAATATGTATGGTGGGTGTCGTGTCGTGAGTCGTGAGTCGTGTATAGTATTGTGTTGTATTGTGTAGCCGGAGCGCATCGACCCGGGGCGCGCGCGCGGCTACGACGTGCGGTCGGACGTGTGGTCGCTGGGCATCACGCTGATGGAGGTGGCCACGGGCGCCTTCCCCTACCCGCGCTGGGGCTCCGTCTTCGAGCAGCTGCAGCAGGTCGTGCAGGGCGACCCGCCCCGCCTCACCAACAACAACAACATATTCTCACACAACTTTGTTAACTTCGTCAACACTTGGTTAGTAATTACATATTTTTCAACACACTCGCTCGTTACTTACGTAAAGTGACAATTGCGGCTCACGCGCTTAATACCGCCTCGAGTGTTAATAATCAAATTTGCACACATGTATCATAATGTACTATTATATGCTCAATCTATCATTTTCATTAAACTTTTATATGTAATGAAACTTAAAATTTCTTATTTAATTCTAATTAAATTTCTATTAATTTAAACTTATTTTTCTATAAAAAAAGAAAGAATGAAAAAAAAAAAAACCCACGAAACAGGTAATATTAAAAAAAAAATACGATCGAAATTCTACTTTTGTGCGATCATTAGTATAATGTAGGTATATTATAATTATAATCCAATGACTTTTTACTAGTTTTAAGGTCTGGTGGTCGTTATAAGTACTGATAAATGTATCTCATTTTTTTTACAGTCTCATCAAAGAAGAAAACCAACGACCGAAATATAACAGATTATTGGAACATCCTTTCATCAAGGGTATTGATCAAAGTCGTGCAGACGTGTCCGCGTACGTGTGCGAAATATTAGAATCGATGGAACGTAACGGCGTCAGTCCGTTCACTACGGACCAGCCGGCGCAAGCCTGGGTGGATTAGACACACACTCAACAATCTATGTACCTATAGTGTTCGTGTCAACACTTTTATACAACTGCCTCAACCTAAGTTTGCCTCTCGGAAGTTAGGCTATGGAGTTATATTTGTTGTATTTGTTACAATATGGGAAATGTTTGGAGATTATTGTAACTTTTAGATTGTAGCAGAAACCCACTTTTCTCCATATTTAACCCAAAATAATATAATAACTATGCAGACAACTTCAGAGAGGCAAGTATACGCCCCGTGGCCATTATTCTTGCAAAACTTTAACTACACTGTTACACACTTGCAATGTCTCCCTGGAGAAGTTTCTTTACACAAATTACGATCCATTGCAAAGATATTTGAGAATAGCTCTTGCGCTAATGAATGGTATCTATGTTGACAGGCTTGCCTCTGTACCCCTACCATGAGAAGCTATGGTAATTCGATAGATATACTCCTTAGCGATTACGGTAAACATTTTATTATTAACAATCGAGCATCGCCTCTAGCGGATAGTTTAGGACCCACCACAGTATTTCATACAAAATGTTTGACCGTATTCTCTAACGAGTATCGATTACGTTACCGTAGCTAACTCATGGTAGGTGAAATGAAATGTCATCTATGAAACAAGAATTGTAATATTAGCTACCTAAGTATTTAATGTATGAAATGATGTAGTATATTATTAGGCCAAGTAGGACAATTGTTCTTTAAGATACATGTAATATATAATAGGTATAATTTATTGCAAAAATATTTGTTATGTGTTATTATATTGTTCTGGGTTTTTCTTACAATTATTTTTATTTCTATTTTGCTATCAATGTAATTTATAAAATGTTTTATCCAGCTAGCATGTACTTTATAGTTTCATTAAAAACGTTGTAATAAAACATACCTATTATCTTATATTCTTAAAAGTTTTTATGTTGAGAATGCTTATTTATGTAATAAGGAAATTTCAGATTGGGTGTGGCACAAAGCTCTTATTTCATCAAAGTATAATGTAACAGATTGAAGTGACGTATTATAGAACGGGATCAAGTCTCAATACTAGATCGAAAACTTAAACCAACTTCAAAGTACACTAAAAAGTAATCAAATCCTGACCTGATGACAATAATGGGACCAAACGGGAAGTGTACCTTACCAAACAAAAAAATAATTTAAATTTTATTCGACTGGAGCATTTTTTGACGTTCTAGAATACGGACCTATACTATACCCAGTGAAATATAAATAGCCACGTTATAGCTATATTCCTAGTGCTACTTAGGGGAGTTTCTATTTCACAAAACAATCTCTTTCTTGGTCTGAGCGGTAGCTATACAATATTTTTTTTATTGAGTTTAGAAACAATCACTCAATAAATATGTATTGTATATGGCTCTAGAGGTTTCCGGGTACACCAAAGAGTTTGTCCCTCTTATTGGATTAAAAAATAAAGAGATGAGGATTTGACAGGTTATAAGAAATATAATAATATTTTCAATACACTCGCTCGTAAAGTGACATTTAGTGTCACGCACAGTTTTATGATAGGTACTGCAAGTGATATCTGTGTACAGTCGAGGACATAAATATGTATACACTTAGTAAAATTCAACAACGGTTTCCTCTAAAACTACTGATTGAAATTATGAGATATTATGCAGGCAGAATCTTCTAATATACTATTATGATCTTTGTAATATTTTAACACTTGAATGTTAAAAATGCGAGAAAATCGCTTTTGAATTTCAAAAAGTGTATACATATTTATGTCCTCGACTGTACACCAAGCATTCTTAATTTAAATGGGTAAAATAGATTGACAGCTCACGGCTGTAAAAATAAAAACTTGCGTGCCATATTTGTTACCGTTCTCATTGTGTGGTTGATTATTATCAAAAAATGTACATAAAAAATATAAGTCAGTTTTTTTCCTCGCAAGTGTGTTGAAAAACGTCGTATGACCGTGTGCTTTGATTATTACACTCTCGGCTCACTTATCGCCTAAAACTGCCTCGAGTGTTGATAACCAACTTTGTACACATGTATCATAATGGACTATTATTATATGTCGAGGAAAGCAACACTCAGATAAAAATATTAATAGGTACATTTTGATTAAATGTGTTTGTTACCCAATCTGAAAATCTAATTTGAGAACTCGAATGCAATTTTCCCTCAAAGATCCAAATATACTTAACGGGTATTGGACCATTTAGATCAATAAAACTAATAAATAACTTTGTGTAGATTATAAAATTATTAATTTCAGAATCCATGAGCCTGCTCGCTCTTATCTTAACTTTTTGTTATGATTTTGTAGTGTATCAATACTGTTGCTTTAATTTGTAGTTCAAACGTTTCAGTTACATATTTCCATTTTTCATGAACCTAACGACCTGATATCAGGAGTGCCACCTGAATCTCTATAACTGAAGGCTTGAGAGAAATCCTAAACTGATAAATGTTTTGAAGTTAAACCCTCAGCCTTGGCGATTCGAGGTTACACGAGGATACTGATATCAGTCCTTTTAAAAAATTCAAATAACTTAAACTATTCATACCTACACTACTATTTATTGATAACTACAAATTCAGTGAATGGTATTTTGAAACACTAAAAAATCATAATGAAAAGTGTGGATAAAAGCCAGGTCATGAGGTTCTGAGATCAATTTTATTTTATGCAATATTTTATATTTTATTAACTATATAATTTGTTGGTACGTTTATACACATTGTAATAAATATAAATAAATTATGAACTTAGGGCAAAATACGGTTATATGTTGGATCTTTTAAGCAACTATTGGAACTGATAGTAACAATGCTATGGTTTGATGAATTCATCAACCATAATTACTTGAATTATTGCCACACATGGGTGTCCGTGCGAATAGTTGCCTACTGACCAGGGAGCCAATTCTCACCTAATCGAAATTGATCGCTCGATCAAAAAAAGTACGAATTCGAACTTTTATCGAGTGTAAATCACGTTAGGTTATTCTGGCAATTTCGAGGTCGGAATTTAGAAGGAAAACCAGTCAACTAAAGCTTTGAATGGTCGGGACCACAGATAATCGAGAGATGGGCCGATGGACCACAATATTCAATAGTAGTACAGAAAACCTACTTCGAAAATGACATTTAAATAAAAAGCGACTCTTCCGAGGATACAAATAAAGTGTAAAGCCCATCACACACGTAGCTATAATATATATTAATATGCCGAGCTATAATATAAATGCCAGTACACACGGCTACCGATCAAGCTATACATTTCTAGTATAAGCTGACCTCCCATTGTACAGAAATCCAATACAATGCGAGATCAGCTTATACTGGAAATGTATAGCTTGATCTGTAGTCGTGTGTACAAGTTGGTGAAGTAACAGAAATATATATTATAGCTGCGTGCGCGGTCACTCAAAGATTAGTATTGAAAATATATCTTAATATGCTTTGCTATGATTCATATTAATATATATTATAGCTACGTCTGTGATGGGCTTAACTCTGTCCGGTATGAAACGTTAGGGTTGTCAACCTGTGACAAATCATTCATCTAAATATTTTTTACCAGTTATATATACCTATTATTATTGTTCGAACAATGACATTTAACCGAATATCATAATATTGGTTCTTAACTACCTTCATGCCGCATGTCACTAATCACTGAAACCTCTATCCATATTGTTCTATGAAGATAAAAATAAATAAAAAATCAAATTTCCCGTCTCGTAACTGATGTTTACCCTATCACACCTACACTTAAGCGTACGCCAATAGAGCAAAGTAGGTGGTCATGGTCAGGACCGTTCGAATTGACTCCCGCCCCTCGACATTTTGCCGTCGAATAGGACTCGAACCGTAAGTTCGATTCGTAGGTTATTTCGAAGGACGCGAGAATTGGGTCCCTGGTCCAAAATAGTTTGAGCAAAAGTTTTGTTTGTATAATCCGGTACTATATAAAACTTACATAGGTAAGTAGCGAAATTCCTTTGCAGTTAGGGAAGGGCGACAAAAATGTTGGAATTTTTAAATAATTGAATTTAAGGCGCGTGAGGTTGTTACAGCGGTAAAGACAAAACCTAAATAATATAGGTAAATAGGGTTACCTATCGTGCCTCTGGTTCACCAAAGCTTTGACGGTCAAATTCCGCCAGTGCTTACAGTAAGCGCATTCAGTATGTCTGTACATTAAAAATAATCTGACCAGGAAGTCGCCTTGTTTGCGATAGTGAACTCTTTATTATAAAAATTATTACCTACTTAAATTAATACAGCACTGGTTTTTCCTACTGTTGAGCGTTATTTTTTGTTTTATTATATTGATATTGTATTATTTTAAGAAAGATACCCTAGAATTAAAAAGGTACCATTCGTAGATTCCTTGGCTTCCTAGTACAACGGTGTGGCCGAAACTTGTCCGAAATATGCCCGTGTTATGACTTCATCCCTCTCGCTCATTGTTATGGCAAACTCATGCGCCAGACAGTGTTGATGTATGTCATAATATAGATTAGCATGATAAGAAGAGGCCATTAGTTAACAAAGTTCTGTGAACTTTGAATTACGCCATGGCTGATATAAGTATATTTTTAATGAGTAAGTGGCAACCAATGTTTTTGCTAGTTTGCTGGAGTGTGTACTATCTCTAAAACCACATGTGAAGAAGTATATCTTTGAAGCTGTAAAATTTTTGTTAATTGCTTTTAGCTTTGATTGAACTATCAGATACCTACTTGAATTAGGAGATGGATCATCAAATTATATGTAGGTAATTTAATAAATTTGTATATAAAAACTTTAATAACAATTAAGATAACAAATAATAATTTTGTATAATATATGAACTTAAGTTCATAAAATATAAGTCCAATACTTGTGGTAGTAGTCAGTCATATTTAATTTATGGTTCATTTTATGTTGATTCAGCAAAATCTTATTGCTGAGTAATAAGGTTCATTTTCATATAATTATGACAGCTGTCACAGGTATCAATTTTATGAACTTATAGTAAGCTATCAAGTGTAACTATTCAAAAAAAAATGTTTTGTTTACTCTTGTAATGTAGGAAAATAAGCCCACTCAAAGCACTATGTGCAGGGCTCTGCATGCAGTGCATTGCAAATTGTTTAAACTCGAATTTTTAATTAGAGTCCAAAAAGGTAAACAAAGGTGTTACCATCGTAGAAAAACTATTGTTAAACTGTCGATTATCGATTTTAGGGAAAAAAAATAGTTAGAATTTATTTTTATCTCTATTCTAAAACTTTTCAAACGACTAAACACACTGAATCAAAAAGATTTGTAAATAGCTGTAACATACACTTTATTTTAAAGAAAACAGTTTTTTCTGCCGAAAAATATTTATGGTACTCGCAACACCAACGAGGTCCATAACATTTTGATCCATTTTTATGCCAACATTTTGCCGACTTCATTATTTGGTTTGAGCTGTTATGAAACTTATCTGCCATTGCCATTTCATTGTTGAATTTTTGTTTTCTGTTATTGTTAAGTTCAGTGGTGAAGATTTCTCTTGCAACCCGCATGAAATACTTTTTTTTCGTCAAGACCAATGTCACGTCACGTGTATTCCTTTTTTAACATAGGTGCCTACAAAAATATTAGAACCCCAGAGATCGTCTATAATGATTTATGGGATAAACATGCAGCAAAAAAAAACTACTCAGACTTATAATGTCAAAAAATGTTTTCAACACCTGGAATCTCACTTTGACAGTGACTGACAGTGACGTTTCTTTGTTTACCTTTTTGGACTCTAATTAAAAATTCGAGTATAGGGTGTGTTTATTTAATTAGATTTTCGACCCTGCAGATCACGCCTGGAGTGAGCTGGGTGAGGTATCATGATTGCTGAGCTGTTGTTCTAGTTTATCTTATTTGTTTACCTAGATATTTGTTAAATCTAGACTTCACCAAGTGTTATTTATATTTAGAAAAATAATAGTCTCAGAAATAGCCCAGCTGCAGTAACACATACTTTTGTAACACTTGTATTGGCAAAAATACTTTTAAATTTACATTAAAATACACTTGCAATAAATTTTCACTGTATATTTAATCAAATTTCCTTATATTCATAAGATTTGGACTACTGTATGCTTAAGGAGTAGAATGATTACATTATACATTTTTGTAGTTTCCTTTTAAACTCCTCAACACCTATTTTTGATCTACATGTTGATGAGATGAACCAAACCAAACAAACTTCTCTAAACTCATTCCAATACTTTTCCAATTTTACTAGCATTTAGAACATTACCAAATTTAACAAATAACTTATATTTGGTGCCATCCGAGAGTTGCGGTGTTAAATAAATTGCATCTGTAAATTTTGGAGACATATCTAGAAGTGGAACCCATTCTTGTACAGGCACAATATAATCTTTTCTTTTTCCCCAAAAATCAACTGAGGATATTTTTACACTTTGATTATCTTCACTTATGTACAAATATCCTATAATATTTTTAAAAGGTAGACTAGCTAATGTTAGCACAGCTGTTCCACTTAAACCTGTAAATAAAAACAAATATTAATTTATTATACATGAAATATTATGCTACAACTTAAGATAAAGGCCCTACCATCAATTATGTGATTCATCACAGGCTGAACTGTATCGGGGATAAATATAATGACCACCAAAAAGAATTTTGTGACCAAACCTCTATTACCTAAAATTGTACTATGAAACCAAATTTTGTAAATGATCACCAAATTTAATGAGAAAATTATTTAGTTGTTCATTATTTATTTATTTACTAGCTGCCCGGCGCGACTTCGTTCGCGTAATACCCTACCCTACATTTAAACCTTCCCCGGACTTCCACGAATATTTAAAACCCAAAATTAGCCAAATCGGTCCAGCCGTTCTCGAGTTTTAGCGAGACTAACGAACAGCAATTCATTTTTATATATATAGAATAAGAAGATAGAAGATTGATAGATGTGCAGCTTGTTAGCTGATGTGTCTAGGATATCTCACAAGGTTGAAAATCTCTTAAAAATTTCAAGTTTTTAGTCTGTGTCGAGTTGTCTAATTTGTTTTGAGAACTGTTTATTGAGGTAGCAGATACCCTGATACTACTTCCTCGGGTAATCAGTTCCAGTTCCAGAACACTATTACTGAGAATATGGTGTGCAGTGTTTGATTTAGATGGTGCATAATTAATTTTGTATTTTTATTATTGCGCGATCTTACCAGATTACACAGTTTGATTGCCATAAAATGTTGCTATACTAACTAATATGGTACATATATTACAGTAAGTGTGTTTATTCTAACCAGAACAGACTCGGGGGCACTCCAAATACAGTTACATTTTTCTAGATCTGGTGGTTAGTTAAATAGCGCTTTATGAGCAAGGGGGTAAGTATTTATGTTAGGATATAGAATAGAATGTCATGTCATTTGACAAAAAAAAAAAGTTGATTTGAAATTAAGAGTTCAATTATAAATACAAACATTTTATGTGCTAGAGACAGAAGATAGATAGATTGTTGTAACAATAGAGCGTTATCTATCTATGTGGTGTACCACATGATAAAAAAATACAAGAACTTTTTTTTTTTTTTTTTTTTTTTTTTTTTTTTCACTTTTATCTGCAATCAGTCCCCTGACTTTGAGCAGATGTGTTGGGCGTCAATATTCTGTGGGAAGACCGGTCCATTGATCGTTCTTCCCTTCACTTCAAGTCCAGTTCGACTATGTGGTTACGTTTGAGTCTCTTTGGATGGTTTATTAACAGTAACTCCGCCGCTAGGGGGTTTGGATGGGTAGCAAGTCTCTGCTTATAGCTAGTAGCGCATTTTTTTATCTCATCGCTAACTGTGTTAATTTTAAGTTCTTGGTGCAATTCGCAGTTTCTTAGGAACCAAGGGGCGTTGGATAGGTTTCGTAAGATGCCATTTTGTGCTCTTTGTATAATTGCAATATTGGAGTTGCAAGCCGATCCCCAGAGCTGGATGCCGTAAGTCCATATCGGCTTTAGAACAACCTTGTATATTAGAAGTTTGTTGTCTGTGCTCAGCACAAATACAAGAACTTAAAAAAGAAAGTGTTACTATGTCAGCCTTATCACTAAAAGTGATCTCTACCAGGCAACTTTTGGAATAAGTATACAGAGGAAACCAAAAAATAATTTCCTTTACAGCCTTTAGCCAGCCAGCCCAAGCTGCAAGCAGGACACCAGTCTACCGCGCCGAGTAGAAGGAGGACTATCCTGCACGCCGCTATAACCTAAAATTCATAGAGGTATACCATCTGACTCACCTATGTAAGAAGTCATTAGAAAAGTGTAATCTGGCACAACACTTAACATTTCCAGTATACCACAGCTTGGTATAGCCACCGACGATCCAATCATCTGATAAACTTTGAGTCTATTCAAAACACCGACGTATTTTACAAAAGGAAACGAGAACACAGTTTCAAATTTGCTAGTTCTTTTTGGGCTAACAGAATTGGATAAACTCTTCGATAATATAGTATTAATTTTGTTCACTTTCGATTTAAACATTTTCGTTTGTTCGTATGAAAAATTATCAAACTTCTTACAAAAATCTCATTCGTTTAATTCGTTTGTTTTGTTATTTATTTTTGCTCAGCCACTTCACATAAGCCAGCTGATACCTAATCATTTTTTTTGCGTGTTTGCAACTTTGCATTTTTCAAGGTGCGTTCGAATTACTTCGAATTGGAGTGATGTCGTTTTTAACTTCCCTTCCCATTTTTTCGCTTCCCGTTTGAATTTTCCAAAACTTATCTGTCAGATTCAAAGATGTCAAAATATGATCACAAACGCCCCTGCCTCGGAGGTGGGTCACAATTTGCAGTTCACGATGTCGTTTTTAACTGTTTCCATGTAAAACCAACGGTGAACGAAAACAGTTCAAAACGCCAATTTCGCCCACAACTTTCCAAATCGAACGCCAGATGTGATCGTTTTTGGCATTTTTGACTGTTATTTTTGCTACCATATCCCAATTCGAACGCACCTAAAGTAACAAAGATTCTGACACATACGGCCTTATTCTACTAACTTTTCACGGATCCTGAATTCCTGACACATGAACACTTAGGTACGTAACTGGCGGGGTACACAGTGAAGTATACCCTCTATAAGACCCTCAAGCACCATGTGTCGTCATCAAACCAAAAAATAAGAAGAAACTGATTCAGTACTTTTGAGATCTTGAAATGGGTTCAGTTTAACTGAAATCATGCATTCATTGCGATTTTAATATTTTATTGCAGTCATAGTACTGGTTATGTCACGAAGTCACTGTCAGTGTCTTTCTGAGGTCAGTGTCAATGTCAATCGTGTCAATCAATTCAAAAAATCAAGCACGCGAATGGACTTTGTGGCGGGACCTTGCAGAGTGACGTTGCGTTTTCATTTTAATTTTCATAAATTCGTGTATTTTGGGTTTTATTGCATTTTATCGATAGAATTTTATCCAATAAAGATCAATCCATGTGCACCAGTGAAGTGAAATGAAATGAATTATTTGTATCGACTTTACAAGCTGTCTCAAAAAGTCCGTGTAATGCACAGTGTAATTTTTTTGTACAATGACCACCATTTTACTAAAACTTGACTGGACGGTGACTGATAATGCGGACAATGTGAAAGTTAATGTGCGGACTATAATGAAAGTAAAGTGTGACTGCTCACCAGTGCTGCCAACTTAGCGCTTTCGGGGCCAGATCTAGCGCTTTTTTTGTGTACAGCTCGTTTTAGCGCCTAGCGCTAAATCTAGCGTTTTTTCCCCAACCAAAATTGTATTGAAAACTGACACAGTCCGACTATCTGCTACATTTGTAGCACGTTTGGAGCAAATGAAATCGTATCACAGGCTAATGAAGAAGTTCCAAGAATCAGATGATGATGAAATTACAAATACATTAACTACCTCTTCTGATTTTTTTTTATAGTGTGTCTACTTTCTTATTTTTTTATCTATTTCGTGCTAACTCATGCGAAATAAGTATTATAAAAAAATTCATGGTAGTCACTTCAATTTATTGGGTGCTAAGTTACAGTTCGAATAAAGACTATTACTTAAGGTGCTTTCGATATTGGAGTGATGTCGTTTTTAACAGTTTCAAAATGGGCATTTTGGTTTAAGCGTTCGAATTGGGAAATTTCAACAATTTTGCAACTTTTGCCACAAACGATTTTTTCCAAAAGTAAAGCCCATCACAGACGTAGCTATAATATATATTAATATGAATCATAGCAAAGCATATTAAGATATATTTTCAATACTAATCTTTGAGTGACCGCACACGCAGCTATAATATATATTTCTGTTACTTCACTTTACAGCTTGTACTGGCATTTATATTATAGCTCGGCATATTAATATATATTATAGCTACGTGTGTATGCTTAACACGGATGGGCTTAACTACTAGATACAAAAATGACATTTGCATGCGCATCGTCTGCTTGTCACTTGTCTCAATCTACCTTTTTCCTTCAGTTAATATATAAATAAAGTTAATCTGACAAATTCTTCTCTTGCCTGTTAGTATTTCTAACAAATTTTAGTATAAAAATTATAATTTTCGCTTCCCGTTTGAATTTTCAGCCAAAAGTTATCTGTCAGATTCAAAGATGTCAAAATATGATCACAAACGACCCTGCCTCCTGCCTCGGAGGTGGGTCAAAATTTGCAGTTCACGATGTCGTTTTTAACTGTTTCCGAGTAAAACGAACTGTGAACGAAAACAGTCCAAAAACGTCAATTTGGCCCACAACTTTCCAAATCGAACGCCAGATGTGATCGTTTTTAGCATTTTGACTGTTATTTTTGCTACCATTTACCATACCCCAATTCGAACGCACTTTTAGTGAACTCAAGTCTCACTCAAGTGTCTCACTCAAGTAAACGTCAAGTAGACTTTTTGGCGGGAACTTGCAGAGTGACGTAGTATTTTCATTTTTATTTTCATAAATTTGTGTAATTTGAGTTTTATTGTGTATTTTTGGTGGTATTTTACCCAATAAAGATCATCGATATGCACCAGTGAAGTGAAATGAAATGAATTATGTGTATCGTGACTTTTCAAGTTGTCTCAAAATGTCCGTGAAGAGTTTTAGTACAATGACCACCATTGTAGTAAAACATGACTTTTATGGACGGTGTCTGACTGAGGACTATAATGTGAAGTGATTTATTGTGACTGGAAACTATAATATAACTCGACACTGGCAGAAATGAGCCCTAAATTGGGCTTGGTTGCCAAAATTAAAAATAAGAAGAAGAAGAAAGCATGGTTACCTTACGTATCTGACGCAGGCTAACTACTTGTAAATAAATTAAAATTAATAGTTTTGAATTCTATCTGTGCACTAGTTAAACTAGTTTTGAAAAATACGTAGCGTGATTTTAATTTTACCACAAATAATGACTAGCATTCTGAAAGAAATGTGAGTATTTAAAACTTGCCATGCGTTTTGAAGTGAAGACGAGATTATAGAGGAGGTTGTGTAAAATAACCAAAGGCAAACCGCGGAGGACAGCTTAGCTAGTCAGATCTCTTATCGTCAAACTACACTTTTGCATAGATTTGCAATTAGCAGCACCACCATATTTAGTTACATGATTTATTACTTACTTTTTTGTTTATTTTACATCTTTATCTTTCCACAGATATGAGAAAAGTGCAGAGTATACAGCCTTCTATACTGGGGGAGATATTCAATGGACTAAAGATGGCACTCATTTTCTCTGTCAATGTGATGATATTATAAAAGTTGTTGATATAAACTCATTTTCAACAGCACTAGTGATAGGAGAAGGTGATGGTAAAGAAGATGAAGAAAGCGACCAAATTTATACATTTAAATTATCGCACAATGATGAGTTCATTGTTTCTGCTCATAAAAGTGGATTAATTAAGTTATGGAATCGAGAAACTGGAAATCAACAAAAGATATGGAGATCTGGCCACAAAGGCCCAGTTGCACGGTTAGCATTCGACTCAGCTGATGAGAATATAGCTTCTGGAGGTTCTGATGGCAATATTAGATTATGGGATTTAGCTCACAATACTTGTACTAGCAGCTTACGAGGAGCAGTTGGTGTTTTTTCTGTACTGAAGTACCACCCTGACTCTGCCAAACAGTTAATATTTGGGGCAGCAGATGATACGAAAATAAGATCATGGAACTCAAAAAGTGGTAAAGAAAACATGATATATTCGGGACATTTCAGTAAAATAACATGCCTACAGTTTACTGCAGATGGTGAATATATGGTCAGCTCTGGAAGAGACCGGGTGTTAATTCTCTGGAAATTGAATGAAAGTAAGGCACTTAGAGTTGTTCCCGTATATGAGAGTATTGAAGCTACAATACTCTTGCCTCCATCATTTAAAATACCAAATTTTAAGAAAAAAATTGAGATGGATGGGATTTATGTTGCTTGTGCTGGAGACAAAGGTACCATTAAAATATGGAATTTACTGATAAGTAAACTTATGTATGAACAAAACAACAGCCTGGTGTCTCCGGCATCAGAAGACGGGGGATTGGCAGTCACACATTTGTTATTTAATGAAGTGAGAAATGTACTGTCCATTGTAACTGCAGATCATAATATTATCTTGCATGATCTTGAAACATTTGATTGCATTAAACAACTCATTGGTTTCACTGATGAAGTACTAGATATTATATTTGTGGGGAAAGATGAAAGACATATTGTAGTAGCTACAAATAGTCAAGATTTAAAGTATTATGAATTTGATAGTATGAATTGTCAAATAGTTAAAGGTCACACGGATATAGTTCTATCGTTGGCTTGTTTCCCAACCAGACCAGAAATGTTTATATCTTCAAGTAAAGATAACAGTGTAAGAATTTGGCTTCAATCTTTGACTAACATTACATGTATAGGAATTGGAGCTAGACACACAGCTTCTGTAGGATCAGTTTTTGCATCTCAAACATCAAATGACTTTTTCACATCAGTGAGCCAAGATAATTGCTTGAAGGTCTGGACTGTACCTAAAGAGGTTGATACTTGTGATCAAAAAATTAAATCAACCCATACAGAGTTGGCACATCAAATGGATATTAACTGTGTTGCTGTTTCACCTAATGATAAAATGATTGCTACTGGGTCTCAAGACAAGACAGCTAAACTTTGGACAGCAGATTTAACATTACTGGGGATATTGAAAGGCCATAGAAGAGGTGTGTGGTGTGTCAGATTCTCACCTGTTGATCAGGTGGTACTTACTTCATCTGCTGATTCCTCGATAAAATTGTGGTCCATAGCAGACTTGAGCTGCCTTAAAACATTTGAAGGCCATGAAAGCTCTGTTCTAAAAATTGAATTTGTCAGCAGAGGTCAGCAAATTATATCTTGTGGTGCCGATGGCTTGTTGAAATTGTGGAATATAAAGACATCAGAATGTAAAATGTCTTTGGATAATCATGATGGAAAAGTGTGGTCATTAGCTATGAATAAGAATGATTCTATCTTAATTACTGGAGGTTCTGATTCAAAATTAGTGAAATTGAAAGATGTTACTATGGAAAAACGTGAAAGACTAGCTAAAGAAAGAGAAGAACAAGTTTTGCAAGAACAAGAACTAATGAATTTATTACATGATAAAAAAATGGTAAAAGCCTTAAAGTTGGCTATACGAATGGAAAGACCTTTGCATGTCTTAAAAATTGTGAATGAAGTTTTGAAAGGTGGAAATGACAAACTTCATGAAACATTAAAGGAAATCAACCATACCCAAAAAGAGAGTTTACTGAAATTTGCTTCTGAATGGAATACAAATAACAAGAATTGTCATGCTGCACAACTTGTTTTTAATATATTAGCCCCAGAAATAATATCAGGAAATCTAAAAGTGCCTGCTCTAGTTAGTTTTATTGAAGGCGCATTACCATATACAGAGAGACATTTCGAAAGACTAACAAATTTGCTGCAAGATTTAAATTTTATAACATACACTGTTAACTGTATGCAACCTCATGCTGTAAAAAATATGTAAAGAAAAAATAAAGTTGGTAGTTATACAAAATTAAAAAAGAATCATGGAAAAATCCATGCATTGATTTGTACAAAAAAATAAAACATTTTAGCAAAGATTTTCATAGGGAATCGTGCATTTTAGAGAATTTTGAATCACTTCCAATATTGAGATTACATTACCAGCAACATATTGATATACTTGAAATATATTAAAAACCCCGAAAAACAACAACAACATAATGGTGTTGGTCGCGAATGTCGCGATTCGCCGGCATGGCATAGGATGTCGCATTTTTATCCCGGGGATCTAAAAATACTTTAAATGCCTCAAGTTATTCTTTAGGCACCAAGGATCAAAAATAACGTCATTTCAACGTCTCTAAAAATCTTATTTTTTTTGTACAAATCTCGCCTTGATTCTTTAAGTATAATTTTAACACTCCCAGAGTAAACTTATTCTTAATTTACGTAGGTAGGTACCTATCTATTTTGAATCATAACCTGTGACGCATGTTTGAATTTCTCATCAAATAAAACTTGTGAAATATGTATGTTAAAGCTCAATTAATATCCATAACGGCGTTTGCGCAGCCTTTATCCAGTGTCCACGGACTGAGAGCAGCTTCCAGGCTTGCGTGCGCGCAGTAGTAGTGAACCAACCACGCGAAGCGGACGGTTCGCTTGTTTGCGCGAGTGACTCGCGAACTAATGTTTAATTAAAATAATGGATATAAAAATTGTACTGATTTATGCATTACTCATAACAATTAACAAACAAGTAGAAGGACAAAAATCGCTAACGTAAGTAGCTGTTTACTTTAATATTTTAAAGTTAGATTCTCAATTATTAGTGTTCATATTTTTTTACTTCATCATCATTATCAGCCTATAATTTCCCAATGCTGAGCACATGCCTCCTTTCACAAATGAGGGTAAAGGGGAATTTTGCGAAGGGAAGGTTTTGTTGTTTTTAAACTAATTTTATTAAATTAATACACTTAATTTAAATCAGATATTATTAGCGTTATTTTCCAACTAACGACCTCCTAAAAACGACATACAAAAAGTCTTAGATGGGCGCAAGTTGGAAGTGACTGAAAACCCGGAAAGCGAAAATCTATTTTATAGGTTGACATAAAATACAAAAAATATTACTAAACTGCAATCATTTTTGTCTCGTATATCATATCATATTCCATTATTATCAACTTGAACAAACACAATGAAGTATCTACAAATTAATTAGGCACAATAAACCAATTTCAAATGAGCGAACAATAGCCCGTAGAGATGCTTAAGTCATAATGTACGTGTGTGTACGTTCTTGCAGTTGATTCAAGCCAATGCGCAATATAATCAATATAAATAATGATGTAGGTATCACGGGATTGCTCAATTATTAGTTAGGTAGGTATAGTGATTTAAAAATATATCCGAATAAGTATCCGAATCCTTATAGTTTGCTACGCTTTCACGCCTAGACCGCTGAACTGATCGCGATGAAATTTGACAGGCAAAAAGTTTATCTTATAATATATAAGTTTTTCTATCCTACATCTTTCTCCATACCATAGGCTATCTTTTTATCACGGGAACGTGGGTGAAAAATCAAAATCAAAAAGTCATTTATTCAGTTTAGGCCCTGGTAAGGCACATAAGAACGTTACATACAGTTTAATTTACCACCGGTTAGAAATATACTTAAACTGAGAAGACTCCGGCAAGAAACTCAGCAAGGCATTTTATTTTTAGTCGTGGAAGATATTTTCATATTGTACAGCTTTTTTTCCAAATACTTATACAATATACCATATAATTATAATGCTCATTCATACAATTGTCACTTAGCCAGGGGGGATGCTAGTGCAGAGAGAAGCTACTACAACCATATACTTATTCTTGTCTTCCACGTAATGAGCCGCTGGGGGACAGCTAGTTATATAATAAATGCGAACGTTCTATTAATCTGTAAAGTTTCTCGGGAAATCGGGTAAATCCGCGGGACGTCTACTAGTAGGAATGTAAAATCTGTTTACGGGTAGGTAATGTGAGGATTATGTAGTTCCTAATAGTAGATAATGACAATATCAAAAGATTTCCCTGAGAGCATAGCGACAAATTTGACTATTGAAATACCATGGTAATATGAAATGAATATGAGGTGATGGTTGGTGAAACGATAATAGCATGGTGGAGAACATAGTAAAATCAGATCCGCAATGAGCCTAGGGATGGTAGGACAGTGCAGTAGGTGTGATTTATATAAGTAAGTAGCAGAATTCACATGATTGCTTAATCTAAGGTTATAAATCTGCACTCCGGTGTGGTGTAGCTGAGCACAGCATTCAATTTATGATAGTAGGTTAAAATTCTAACTTCCTATCTAATACCTATTATGAATGCGAAAGTTGTATCTATTAAGGCTGAACGAATTTGGTTAAATATAAATAAATATCGTGGGACATTCGATGAAACTTATTAATAGATAGTGTAATATCCTATAGCAGCGTTTCCCAATCAAATAGGTTAGGATATGGTAGGGTAGGGTACCTATGGTAGGCCCGCCGGTGTAGTGGACACGACGCGAATGAAGTCCCACCGGGCAGCTAGTCAAAATATATAAAAATCAATGCCACTTTTCGTTGTAATTTTATAACTCAAGAACGGGCTCACCTATCCAAACCAAATGTTTAGGCTTCTGCTATGTTTCGTTATCAATTGCGTGACATACCTAAAAACTACAAACTAATATATAGACCCATTATAGAGCTCTGAACTGAAACCCCACGATCGTTTGAAACATAAAGTCGATCAATTTTGGACATATTTTATTCACATTGCGTTCATTTGATGCGTAGCGTTGTCAATCAACCTCGCTCGCGACCCTGAATAGGCTTTCTACGCAAAACCACTGAGGATTGAAGGGAACAGAGTACAAGCTTCTAAGGAGCGTTAAAAAATTATACCTACATATTTTGGTAGGGTTAGCATTAGCACAGTAGACTAACATTAAAATAAATAAAAATGTATATACATACCTATCAGCTCGTGATGATAGAATTGTATTTACATATTACACTATTACAGATTATTACGAAAGGGTACTAAAATGCAAATCTAGTTTTGCCGCTGACCATACCTGGTTTTGCTGTGCCCCACGATCAAAGGATTAGAAAATGATTGGGATTTGCGAGTCATATGCCTAGCAAATCATAAATATATGTACATTTCGATGCAAAGTTCCACCGAAAATTGGTTTGAACGAGATCTAGTCAGTAGTTTTTTTTAATACGTCATAAATTGAAATTCATATCAAATACTCAGGTCTATCCTACCATTTATTTATATACCTAAAGTAGTATTTATCTACTCTGAGCCTAAAGGTTTGTACGGAACCCTCGGTGCGCGAGTCTGACTCGCACTTGGCCGGTTTTTCTAAACTGAATAGTTTGCGCGAGAAACACTTCCAAAGTGGTAAAATGTGTGTCCCCCCCCATGTAACTTCTAAAATAAGAGAATGATAAAACAAAAAAACATATATTATTATGATATACATTACGATACAAACTTCCACCTAAAATTGGTTTGAACGAGATCTAGTAAGCAGTTTTTTTTAATACGTCATAAATTGAAATTCATATCAAATACTCAGGTCTATACTACCATTTACTTATATACCTACAGGTTTGTACGGAACCCGCAGTGCGCGAGTCTGACTCGCACTTGGCCGGTTTTTATTTCTAAGATCATTCAGATGCATGTTTAAGTACTTCGTTCCGAAGAGAGGTAGAGCATAGCATTTATTCGCTCAAAGAGCAGTTCGACTGGGGAAGTACCTCCACCTTACAGAATACCGGAGCCAAATAACTTTATGTTGTGTAAAGTTGTGTTCCTGCGCGTGAGTAAGGTTGCCAGAGCTCATAGGGGAGGGGGGAAAGGTCTGTAACGCGTGAGCGATGCTTTTTGTGTTGCAAGCGTCCATATGGCTACGGTAACCGCTTACCATCAGGTGGGCCGTATGCTTGTTTACAGACTAAGTTGTATAAAAAAAAAAAAGTAATATTCTTACTGCACTCACAACGTTCGACCAACTGAAACGAAAATCAAAATTAGGGAAAGCCCGTTACTATTACTAAAGTGTATTTATATTAGGTACCTACTTAAGTACTTTGGATACCTTTGTTTGAACACAATCTCGCCATGGTAAGTGATGATGTGATGAGCAGGGGTGCATTCAGCTACCTCCGAATCAGCCCCCTACAAGGCTACAGGGGCCCCGTGTGTAAGCAAAAATTCGTAAACATCTTTACCTTCAATTTGGCTTTGCCACAGTCGGGTAAAAAGACTCCCAACGGATATTGATACAGGTCTCGTCTATGACAAGCGACGAAGCCTAGAATGAAACTACCACTCAAGTTTCAACACACTTTTAGAATGATTAAAGTTGGAGATAGATTTTTAGGGTGTAATAAGTCAGGAAAGTACCTAAGTACTACAAAGTGCTCTACCACCGTGCTACAGTTTCCTCATAATGTTTCCCTGCGCCGAAAGTTCAAGTTCAATGTAGGATTTGAAACTTCGACCTTCGTTCAGACAATGACGTCATCAGTATCTTTTATTCCGTTGACCTAGGTAGGTATATAGGTACAGCGTTTTCCGACCCGCTATGCCCGTCCCGCGGTTTTATATACGGGGTGGATACGATATTACGACAATAAATGAAACCGTATACGGTCCGTAACAGGCGGGAAATTTGATTTTTTTCGAGTTATTTTTCTTTTTACCTTCGTAGAACAATATGGATAGATATTTCAGCGATTAGCGACAGTAGAAGCACAGAATATTTAATAGTACTACGTACAGAAAACCCACTTCGAAAACGACATTTAAACAAAAATCGACTCTTGAAACGACAGAATAAAGCGCAATCCAGTTCGCGCAGCGCTGCGCGCCTAAAATTATATTCACCTACAACTTCCCTCTCTTTCTATCGTATAACTCTATCCTGTATGACGCGGCACGTGTTACGGTAGGGTTGTCTAATGACGTATTATGAATCTTCAATATTTCCTTATCGCCTATGTATGTCCTATTACTATTCTCTGTGATTATTTTATTTCTATGCTATTCTCCTTTCGTGAACAATGACATTTAAAATATCCTAGCTAACTAGTATTAGATCAGACAGTTATTTTAAAATGTCTAAATACTTTAATCTAAGTTGTTAGACCTATACGTACTTTGTATACTGAATGTGTATTCTGTCTACGAAACTGAATACAACTATTTTGGGGAAGGGTTTTAGTAACATACATGCTTATCAAATCTGGAATGACTGACGACACGACAAGAAACGGCACGATTACCTAGTCCAGTAACCGTCAGCCGAAATTCACAATATTTTTGGTTCTTAAAAATCTTTGTTATATAAAAATTAATAAAGAATTAACCAAAAAAAGGATATATTGAGTTACTTACCTACATAACAATAAGAATTGTTAAATTTTTCTGAATATTGTTTTACTGATTTTTGAAATAGTGGTATGTTAAATCTTAGTTATTCTAAGAGTTGTAAGGTGGAATTATTGTATATTTAAAGAGGGAACTCTCTCTATTCTGGAACTACTAACAGTTTCTAAAAAAAAAATCGTCAAAATTGGTTCATAAACGACGAAGTTATCCGCGAACACACATAAAAATAATTAGACTGTTTTACAAAAAAGGTTTTTTTTTTAAGTCGGTTAAAAAATATACGGTCGAATTGAGAAACCTCCTCCTTTTTTTGAAGTGGGTTAAAAATCATTTACATGAGTTTTCGAGGTCTAAGAGGCCCGTTTATACAAGAGGGTCTCTTCTGGTCGCTCTATCTTTGTCTCTTTTTAACACACTGGTATGTTATCAAAACGGGCCTATTATTATAATAAGGACTTTAGGACAATACAATGAAACAACAACAAAATATCTAGAACTATAAAAACAACGATATCTACACAAGATAGTGTTAAAAAAAGAACAGTAAACACTTTATATAGGTAGTACGTAGGTATTTATACCCACACGCGTCTTGCGCTGCGTGCGCGTTGCAACCGACTAGCGTTGTTCCGGTAGTCCGCGTGCGCGCGATCGTACCTAAACATGGGAGTGGGACAGGCCTGGTAGAAGTTCATTTGGCAGATTATGTTATGAATGTTTTTTGTATAATAAAAGCCATATTTGAACATTTCTGTCGGTTTCTCTAAAATCCGTAAAACTTAGGTAGGTACTATTTTGGGAAATGTACAAAACTAGTTAATCTTAAACAAAAAGTATCAATTCTACACTATGCTAAATAAATTACTTTGGTCGCAAATCACTGAAATATCTTTACTATGGTAAAAAAAATACATTTTTTCTAAGGAAAAAAATAATGAAAACTCGGCAAAAAATCAAATTTCTCGCCACGTAACTGATGTTTAACCTTAAAGAGAAAGAAAACAAATGAGACTGTTTTCTCCAGCACCCGTTATTAATACCACCGTTCGTAGTAGTAAGTCATCACCACCGCCTAGGTCAAGCATTTTGTTATATGCCTGGCTATTCCTCTACTAGGGGAATGCCATAGTACTTTACGAATCATATGTATATGTATTACTAGCTGTCGCCCGCGGTTTCACCCGCGTTCCCGGGATAAAAAGTAGCCTATGTCCTTCTCCATACCATAGGCTATCTGCATGCCAAAATTTCATGATGATCCGTTGAGTAGTTGAGGCGTGAAGGCGTAACAAACAAACAAACAAACATACTCACTTTCGCATTTATAATATTATACTAGCTGTCCCCCGCGGTTTCACCCGCGTTCCCGGGATAAAAAGTTGCCTATGTCCTTCTCCATACCACAGGCTATCTGCATGCCAAATTTCATGATGATCCGTTCAGTAGTTGAGGCGTGAAGGCGTCACAAACAAACAAACTCACTTTCGCATTTATAATATTAGTTAATATTAGTTAGGATTCATCACTTTGTAATAGATAATGCAAATTGATGTTAGGTACCCAAACTACCTAGGTATTTCTAAAGAATACACTCTTTAAAAAATCTTTTTTGTCTATGATGAAGTAAACGAAGCATGCGCCTTCATAATGAATATCGATGACACCGTTTTGAGATCATGCGACCAGAAATTCACGCTTTGTTCACATAACAATGTGCGACTGAATAAAATTATTTTGATAAATTCGACTATTACTTATTTCAAAAAATTATTGTATTCTTATAATCGTTCTAGTCGCACATCGACAAAATAACTAAATACTATTGTATAACCTACTCCGATTTGTGGTTTACAAAGTTTACTTTTAATAAGGAAAATAGTTAGTTTATACGTAGCTATGTTACAAGTAACTGCTGATCTTATTGTAATTATAATGATTCGTGGTCACGAGAGGTACCCTACTCATTAACAGACTCATAATGAACAATTGTTAGCTCAGTTACCTAAATAATAGCACAACAATGATAAGCACTGACTGAGTCGTCAATGAATATGATTTTCTGTAGTTGACAAAAGTTTTCTTCATCTATTTGCAACATTTACACATAATGCAATCTATCTACATAATATTTTCAGTAGTAGTTACATACCTATACGCAAAGTAGGTATCTAATAGTGAAATGCTATGTGTAATTTCAGAAATGTTATCCTTGGATTAATTTCACCACGAGTTAGGCTGATTATGTGCCGTAATGTGAACTAAGCTCTTAATTACATGTCTACGTCGTACCCTAATAATAAACGAAATGCCTCATTTCATGCTATGTGATGGTGAATGATTTAAAATTGAAACTTACTGCTTTGAGTGGTTTATTTTCGGAAGGTGTACTGAATATTTACCCCCTTATTCATAATAAAGTTGTCAAACGTTGATTAGCTAAAATTCCGAAGTCTTTATCTGACACGTGACATGTGGTGATCGAAAGAGTGAGACGGGGCACACTATTACACTGATTTAGTTAAAAAGCGTTTATGAATAAGGTGGTTAGTGTTTTAACCATCTATTGCCTACTCCTACTTGCCACTGAACAGTAACCGGCAAACTACTTGGCACAAAACGCAAACTGTACAGAAGCCAAATTGTTGGTCTCTTTGGTGGTGGGATGCGGGGACCGGAGCAGGGGCGAGCGCGAGACAATATAAATTAAAATTATCTAAGAGTAGTTATGATGATGATGATGACGACAGGCAACCTTGTTAATGATTAAACTACGCTAAATAAGTAAACAGATAGCGATACATTTTACGTGTCACATTTTCCTATAAGAAGTCACTTCTTGAATTAATGATTCAGAACTTCCTTGAAACCATACAAACAACTGTGCAACTACCTAGTATGGGAAAATGACGAGTCTGGACAAATATACTTGATAAACTTTGAAGGCATTACATTATTAGTTTGATAAAAAAGTTACAAGAACGTCAGTGAGACACGGTCCGATAATTTGCCGTGACCGTGCATTAGACATTGTCTCTAAATTCCGCATTTTAGATAAACTCACTGAACAGGTTATTGATACCTAATGAATCATAAGTACCTATACTTATTACCTAGGTACTCATTGTTATGTCATTATATTCAGCTAAGGGATCGAAGAAAATCCCTTTAAAGTACCTAGTATGTACAGTACATTGGTACATACCTAATGCCGAGCAAAATAATTCCACAACTAGCAAGTGTTTTTGCACTGATTAACAGAACCGGCTAATCACTTCATCCAAATGTTTAGTATGCCCCTCACTTAGCCAATCAGTGCATGTGTCCTTGACGTAGCCAATCAGAGCGCATTGTTGGTGGTGAGTTACCTATTTATTCTGATTTCTGTTGTGGTCGTGAAATAGTGGAATAGATTTCAAACGTCAAAAGGAACGTTATTAACCTAAAGATTTAATTGTTCGATATCATCATCATTATCAGCCTATGATGTCCCACTGCTAAGCACAGGCCTCTTTTTACAAATTAGGGTGAAAGGGAATGGCAGGGCACCACGCGTGCCCACTGCGGATCGGTGGAGGTAGGCTAGTAGTCAAAATACTGTTTGGAGTTTTCAAGCCGCCTATAGTAGGCCTCCAACTAGCTTTACGACTATCACAATTAAGTGATAACCGGGACCAACGGCCTTACGTGCCTTCCGAAGCACGGAAACGCTCGATTTTAAATACCACTAGGCGGTCACCCATCCAGGTACCAACCACAGCGGTGGTAGCTTAACTTTACGAACGCGAACCGCTAATCTTGCTACACCACGAGCGCTTGTATACTGTTCGATATAAGGGAGGAATATCGACTAATAGTACCTATAGGACTCCCATAGATTTCTACAATTATCGGTCTGGATCCGGATCTACGATCTTATAGAGTACCTACTAGCTTTCCACCCGCTGTTTCCCCGCGCACCCTACTTTACCTCCTGAGGGATAGGATTTCCAAAAAAGGAACCAATATAAAACATTTTTTTTCTTTTATCTAGACGCAGGAAATTCCTCCCTTTACAACATAATCACCACTTTTTCCCGGTAGGGGTTGATTTTCGAGAAACTCATGATTATTCGTTCTCAGTCTGTTCTCTGTCCAAATTAGTAACGAGTTTCAAGATAATCAGACCTAGCGGTGGTTTCTCCCATGCATACAAACAAAGGATGATGTCCACCAGAAATGTGTAGCGAAGGATGGGTTTTAACTGAAAAATATGAGCGCTTCTTTTTCACGTTATAGGTCTAATGAAGCGATCCTAGGCGGGTTTAAAAACACACCTATGGTCGACATGCATCATTTTTAATGAGAAGCTTTTATTATTTTTGTGCGCTAAGATTCAAATTTATAAACCCAAAGAATAAGATTTTTCATACAATCATAATCCCACCTTTTTACACCCATAATTCTCGCCTACATTATAAAACGAAGCCTTGTGCAAAATTTTACTTTCCTAGTCCCAGTAGCTTTGGGCTGTGCGCTGATATGACAGTCAGTTTCTCAAGTCTTTAGTTATAGATAATTTATTAATTATTATTACCTACATAATATATCTATGTAAGGTACCTACTTCGATTTCACAAAATACCTATGGTTAGGTGTAACATCCGATTAAAATAAGTAACTCTCAAGTCGGTAGTTAATTCGTCAGTCGCTAATTCATTGCAGATATTCTACGGAATCGAAGCAAAAGTGATTAGCAATTTTCGGTGTTAGCGGTTGACGATGTTCGATCTACCTTGAACTTCGCCGAGGGCAATAAGATCTCGATCATGTGACTGGTGACCGCTGCCATAGCCGGGGGCACGCGACGAACCCAATGCTTTAAAATTGATCTCTAAACAGCCAGCCATTTAACATGCAATCTACATTTTAATTACTGCGTTATTTAATACTGACATTCAAAAACCGGTGCAATCTTAGGTAATTAACAGAAGGGGCCCAAGGTGCGTGGGTGATGACCTAACGGCCTCATTGCCTGGGGACTCGCGCCTCAAAGTATATGATGCTTTGATTCATGAAAACACTAAGCTGTCGGAACCCTATTTTACCAAGGTGTGGAATTTCCAAAAATCGTTTCAGTGTTCGCCTAGGCTAGGTCTCGTACCTACCTACGTTACAGATTTTACATACCTATTAGTTAAATTAACAAATAACAGAACACAAGTATATACTACTTATTAAGATAAGTAGGTACCTGTTAGCCGTGAAACAGATAATTAAATAAATAAAATTAATTTCTACTCTATCCATCCTGATGTTAGGTTAGGAGGCTTTGACCAAACGGAATAAGTTTTACATAAAACTAGCTCTCCCCCGCGTTGTCAACACGCCTCAGGGGGAAAAATTTGAAAACCCCTTCCTTAGTGAATGCATGCATAGCCTACGTTATACCACGTTATACTGCTTGATATTTCATGACCTTTTCGGGCACTCAGTTGTTGACAGTGCGATTAGAATGTAAAATTATTATGTAATAAATCTTTTTTTTATTTTATTTTTTAATCCACTTAGGTGACAAACAAGCATACGGCCCGCCTGATGGTAAGCGGTTACCGTAGCCTATGGACGCTTGTATCACGCGCACGTCGCCGACCCTAAAAAGTCTATGCTTGTTTTGAAAATTGCTGAGTTTATTGCGGACTCTTCTCAGGAAATGCAACCTTCCGAACCGGTATTAGCTTATTGGAGACAGACTATCTATAAGTGCCTGCAAAGGTCTATTTGAAATAAATGATTTAATTTGAGAATCTTTTTTGGATTTGTCATGCTGAACAAAAAATTAAGGGACGAACTCTGAAATCACGAAAAAAAAATCTTTACAATACTTGATAAAAAAAAACACAAATAAGTAGGCTATGATAAACTACGCTAAAGCTGGTTTCAAGTGCAATTGACAATATCACTTTTGAAAGTGAAACCAGTTGTAGTAAGCCTATCCTGTCTTATTACATGAGACGGTTTAAGCCAAGTCTAGTAAAATCCAGGATTCAAGATAGTGCCGGCTCTTTTTCTACGTATATATTTATAACCTGGGGTTTGCTAGACTTGCTTTAAACCAACGTGATAACGGGGATAGAACTTTTGACATGAACGTCGTTTTTGAACCGTCATAACTTTAAATAATTTAATTTTTAAATTTAACTTGGTATAATTAAAATTCCCGGGACATGATGTCAATAGTGAACTTATTAAAAATATTAAGTTTCAATAACATAGCTCTTATACTTTAGATTTTATTGATATCTAAAAAACCCCGATTTCGTCACTGACTCACTGATGATCATCAAATCTCTTAGGGTACTTCCTGAAGTCCTAGATAGCTGAAATTTGGTATGTAAGCTTGTATTCGTACACAATCAACAAAAAATTATAAAACATGGAAATTTCAAACACAAAACAAAATAAAAAAAAAACAAGCAACTTTCAAAAAGAAGTGAAGGCTCGCTCTATCAAAATGTTATGAGATCTCATGTAGAGCCAAGCTTATAACTCTACATGCCCTTACTCTACAAGCCCTAACAAATGAAATAAATTGTAATTACCCACAAACTACACACCGTAGTCAAAATATGTGGCTTGGCCGTTTTACTACTACAAGAACTATTGTATAACAAAAAATTATGAACAGTGAATACATTTTTCACCTTACTCCCACCCATGTGACGGTAGCGAAACGGCCAAGCCACATATTTTGACTGAGGTGTAGAGTTTGTGAAGTTAGGGCTTGTAGAGTAAGGGCATGTAAGCTATAAGCTTGGCTCTACATGAGATCTCCTAACACGACTTGACAGTGCGAGCCATATGTCTTGGAAACATTTTACATAAAAATGTTTTTGGTGGGATACATAACTTCGATACCAGTTTCTCAGCGCGGCTTCCGCTACGTTTTTTCTGAAATAAATAGTTAGTAGGTAAATTAAAGTAAAATTATGACAAGAGAAATTCTTGTTTGTTCTTCGTTCGTTAGGTATAAAATGTGTCAGATAAGTTGTGGATGAAGTCGTAGTCCTCCCTTTATCCGTCCAACATTCCTACAAGTAACTGTTCTCCATGTAGTACCTATATTATTATCTCTGAGGTAATGGTAATTCATTACGGACATAGGTAGGTTACGCATATTATAAACTGTTATTTTAAATTGCATTTTATAATAAATATTTATGATAAAAGGTTAATATCAATAATGGAAACTTAGGTAGATAGGTACAGTCGATGATATAATAGTACATTATGATACATGTGTGCAAAGTTGGTTATTAACACTCGAGGCTGTAAGAGACAAGGGAATTTGGTATCGGACTATCCAGCCCCAAATCTCTAGGCTACCCTGGATTGATAATACAATATTAGATAGGAACAGCTTAGTCACCGCTCTGAGGTTACGCTCTGGTCATATACCGTAGAATAGGTTTGCATTTTTGATGAAGAAAGTTGCTTTGTTGCAAAATTGTGTTGATTGCGGAGTAGTCGAAGATGTTCAACATGTTCCATGGGAGTGTGTACAAAATGCAACGAATGCCGAGAGTGTAATAATCAATGCACACGCGTGTCATACGACGTTTTTCTACACACTTGCGAGGAAAAAAACAGACTTGTATTTTTTTAAGTAGATTGTTCAATAATTAATCAAAAATATAATCAACCACACAATGAGAACGTCAAGGTTTTTTTTATGGCAGCGGTGAGCTGTCTAACTATTTAACCCGTTTAAATTAAGAATGCTTGGTCTACACACATATCACTTGCAGTAGAGGTACAAACTTATCAGTATCTGGATTATACCTATCATAAAACTGTGCGGTAATGTAAGCTAAAAAGCACTAGTGCGTAATAAGCTAAATACCGCCTCAAGTGTAATAATAAATTTTGCACACATGTATCATAATTTACTAATATACACTTAGTGAAATTCAACAACGATTTTGTCTTTAGGTATATTATGAGATATTATGCCGGCAGAATCATATAACATATATACCCATTAAGATTTGTGGAATATTACAACATTAGAGTCTATTCTCTATTCTATTTATATACAGTGCGAGAAAATTGATTTTGAATTTCACAAAGTATAGGATGGAAATTTGTCTTCGACTGTACCTACCCGCTTAGTAGGAAGGTTAGGTGCTATAATGGCGTGTAATAACTACCTCTAATGTGAAATATTCACAAGTACGCATTTTACATAATGTAGGTACCTACCTAGTCTAAAATTAACTATAATAATGTGCCTATTTGACTATAAGTAAATCGGTGTGTCACAAGTCGCCTCTATCTTGTGTCTAGCTAGAACATTATTCAGAATCGAGGTTGATACAAGCGCTTATGTCGTTTTAAATAAGTCCTTTGAGAACCCTAGGTCAAGTTAAGGTTCTCCCGATTCTATGTAGAGCAAGAGGTATTGTGCCTTTTAAATTATAATGTAGGTATAATAGTTTTTTTACCCTTTTGGTACTTACCTACTATAATCCGATCGCAAAAGACTTTCATACTGAATTCAACAATTCTTGAAAATTTGGTACTCTTTTAAAAAGTAACCCTGCATATGTATTAGGTATTTATCAAGTCTTGAGCAACCAGAAACTTATCTCCGATATAGCCAATTAATATCTCAAAACTTAAACGGATGGAGGAAACGCGTGATTCATACGCGATTGATTACGAGAGGAATCTGCATCAGAAACACTTACGCTATTATAACTAAGTTCTTGCATAAAAACTGTGCTAAAACATTTGCTGTAAAAAGTATTGTCATTATTATGTACAATATCTACTTGATGGATGATAGAGATTTGTTAACAATCCATCATCGTGCCTTGAGCTGTAAAAAAACTGGAAAAAGGTCAGGCGCCGCTTCCTTGCTCTGTCGCACCAATTAGTTAAATCGTAATTGCCTATCTAAAAACGTTGATTTGCGTTAGCTCAACCTACTTACGTGAAAGTAAAAGGCAGATTTTTATTAACTTTAAAGTAGAGTGGGTGAATTTAACCTTTTTTCTATGGATTTAGCTTATTTCATTCACAAATTATTAGGTAAACCATATACATTGTTTTCTTTGTACACATTTTAATAATAATAATTTATTTATAAAAAACACACATGTATAAACAGCTTTACAAGATTAATGCACACAAGAGAGTCATGTAGCCCAAGCTAGGCAAGAGCCTGCATTATGGGGGACAGGAATCGGTCAATGTATTGAAAAATTACAAAAAAAAAAAATTACTACTAACCAAATTTGTATCGTCATTATGTCTGCTAGTTGTCCTCGGTTTAATACGTTCACTGTGAAATTTTATTTCTTGTTTGTTTTTGGCCTTCTTTTTGCCTGCACAGATAATAGTAGATTATTCACCAAGTGGATAGACTCAGTTTAGACTAAACTAAACATCCCTGCTTCGCTCGGGACTCGAGAGTAATGTAGAGTCCTCATTTAAGCGAGTAGTTCAAGCTGTCCAAGACGAAGACAGGCTTTATCCTCAAGGTAAATGTCCACTTCTGAAGTCTGGAATGTATTGCTCTCGATCAAATGCCTCACGTTTTCAGTTGGAATCTCTTCCCAGGCAATTTTCAGAGCGTCAATCAGTTGTTGCTGGTTGCAGACCTCTTGCTCACTCTCTCTAATCCTTCGTTTCAATTGGTCCCTCATCTGCTCGATTGGATGCAAGTCCGGACTATTTCATTTATGGCCAGCATTTGATCTAAAGCATAACATTAAAGAGGTTAGATATAGAAGAGTTCCTAACTGAAATGTAAATATAACAAGTGGTCCTTTTTTTTACTTTTGAGTAGTATAATGGTGCGTCCATGCTTGGGGAACTGATCACGAGCCGAGCCACGAACGAGCAAACTGCGAGCACGATTCGCGTAGCGTGGACAGGCTTGCGAGCCTCGAACGAGCGCGATTGTCAGTTCTTTGACGAACAAAGGGATTTGCATCGTGCTCGTTGTAGGTTCGTTCGTGGCTCGGCTCGTGCTCGAATCGCGTAGCATGGACGCACCATAACAGTAATTGAATGCATGGATCCTTGGATTCATGGATTCTGGAGGGAGATCTCCTAATTTAATAAAGTCTAGTAAAATTTTGCGATAGTGATTTGACTCCGAAGTTTATAAAATCAGACGCTTTAGGGTTTATTAACAAATACCACCGGGAAAATCAAAAGATAAATATTAAAAAGCCTATAACGATTTTAATCAATGGAGAACAAGACAAGGTGTCAAGGCTGTATCCGAATGTGTATGTATGAAGCCCTGGATTTTTATTGTCTCGCAGAAGTTAGGAAAAGAATTCACCTCGAGAATAAAGCCCGTCTTCGTCTTAGGCAGCTTGAACCCCTCGCTTTTCAGGACTCTACATAACTCTCTCGCTCGGGAGTTAACTTTACAGCTCCTCGTTACGCTCAGGGTCTAATATACCACCCGTGACCACCACCACCACACTGCTTTATTCCATCGGTGTATAATCTACTATTATATGTTACATCTACCTACATTTCATAGTAAGCTTAACACTTAGCACCTAATTACAGTCAATTCAATTAAATAAGTATATAAGGAAATATTGCATGATTAAGGATTTATATGAGCTGCTCACCGTGTTATCCTCGGTAGTCATCATGCCCCTTCTACAGGCTTTTATCATCATTTATTAGTCAGTATAGTTGTGGTATAGGTAACTAGTAAATTAGATCATAGTTTGTCGGTACGTTACCTATTATAAGAATTGCCAGAACTATTAAATGAAACCTTGTTTTCAGAAAGTTTTTTGAGATGAAGCTGAGGATTACCACCAATTCCAAAACTTGCAAAATAATGTCTTGCTGCGATAATTTTTTGCCTTTATAATGTACGTACATTGCATAGCACGACTTGCTCGAGTTCTTAAATATTGTTATCCAAGGGTATTAAACTCGTCAGTTAAATAAGAAAATTAATGCGGCTCAAAACAAAAAGCAATTGCAAGGGCAATGTGTGAAGACAATAAGACGATGGTAAGCCTAACAGTGAGTACCTACAGTAAACAACTCATTGACATCAGGTAAATGACAATGAGCCTTGCGGAGTAGTAGGCATAGCCATTTTGATGCAGATCGCTGCGCGTGCGCTGGCACCTGAGTAAACGACCTTAAGTAGGTACCTATCTACTAGCATCACTTCTTACATTGTTTAATGTGTATACATGAAATGGAATCCAATCTATCAAAACCGACTCATATTCTACCCTTTCCAAATCAATTTCCGTTATGCTTGTTTATATTACGTAGTATCTCGTGTAGACTCATCCCTTTTTTATTATCCTACTAATATAATAAATGCGAAAGTGAGTTTGTTTGTTGCCTCTTGACAGTCTTGCTTGACGCCTCAAAGGAATAATCAGGCATTATCTATCGTGATGGAACTTGGCACGCGGTAGATTAAAACGTGCTCTACCGCGTATCTTTGGTGGTAATCCAAACAATAAATTAATGAATTATTGTATCTAATCAGGGTGGTGGGCTCCGATTGGATGCTCTTGGTCGTATAGGACTTGTTCGAGTTGTATACGACGTCCTATATATACGTACTCGTATAATACGATAATATTTTCCTAACTAACAAACTGTATGAGAACTTACATCGTTAAAAAAGTTAAATAAACGTAATTTTACTTATTATTAACCATACCTTATTTACTGAAAAGAAGTTGGCTTAAACAAGCTAAATCTGTATTTACACCGTTGGTAAACTTGGTAATTACCACAAAATGAATTAAAACACTTTCTCCAATGACCGCCATTGTTACGATTAAACTTTTCTGGTGTTGCCATTCCTCGATATTCCAATACACCATATCAAAATAAACCGTTTTACACTTTCATAATAAATAATGCTGACAATTAATAATAATTAATCAATATTCAATGGTATGAAATTAAATAATATAATGTAAATGCTAACAGACGGCCGTCCTGTTTAACGGAATGTCCCTGTTCCGTTTCGGCCATTCGTATACTGTATATCTAATAAATTTTTGCATTATGTGATATCACCATGTTTTATCATTTTATACTATTTTAGAGGTCGCCATACTCGCCATGAGTCGATTAGACTATATTGAGATTTTAGTGATCACCGCATACAGCGGCATGTTTTACTTACGAGTTGTTAGTGATCACCGCATATAGCAGCATGTTTCACTTACGAGCTGTTAGTGATCACCGCATATAGCAGCATGTTTCACTTACGAGTTTTTAGTGATCACCGCATATAGCAGCATGTTTCACTTACGAGTTTTTAGTGATCACCGCATATAGCAGCATATTTCACTTAGGAGGTTTTAGTGATCAACGCATATAGCAGCATGTTTCACTTACGAGTTTTTAGTGATCACCGCATATAGCAGCATGTTTCACTTAGGAGGTTTGAGTGATCACCGCATATAGCAGCATGTTTCACTTACGAGTTGTTAGTGATCACCGCATATAGCAGCATGTTTCACTTACGAGTTTTTAGTGATCACCGCATATAGCAGCATGTTTCACTTAGGAGATTTGAGTGATCACCGCATATAGCAGCATGTTTCACTTACGAGTTGTTAGTGATCACCGCATATAGCAGCATGTTTCACTTACGAGTTGTTAGTGATCACCGCATATAGCAGCATGTTTCACTTACGAGTTGTTGGTGATTGTTACTTGAATAATCTATATGCATTTCGTTATTACATTTAATGTTGATATAACTTTATTTTCTTAAAATTCAAAATTCAAAATTCAAAAATTGTTTATTCAATATAGGCCTTAATAAGGCACTTACGAACGTTACAATTGATTTTACCACCGGTTCGTAATAATGAGAAGACTCCCGGCAAGAAACTCAAACTTTAATGTAGAATGATTCTATTATCAACCTTGTATTTACATAAACAACTGTTTACTTAAGATATATCAAAGAATCTTTGTTAGTGGCATCGTACTAGCCATAGTTGATTATCCGTCACGAGCAAGACACACAAAATAGAAAATAAAAAAAATACATACTGGTGAGCTGATTTCTCCATCCCTCTTCTGATATATTAACCATACCTTATTTACTGAAAAGAAGTTGGCTTAAACAAGCTAAATCTGTATTTACACCGTTGGTAAACTTGGTAATTACCACAAAATGAATTAAAACACTTTCTCCAATGACCGCCATTGTTACGATTAAACTTTTCTGGTGTTACCATTCCTCGATATTCCAATACACCATATCAAAATAAACCGTTTTACACTTTCATAATAAATAATGCTGACAATTAATAATAATTAATCAATATTCAATGGTATGAAATTAAATAATATAATGTAAATGCTAACATTATGTAATGAAGAAAACAATATTTACTATATTTTAATATAAAATACGGACCACTCGCTCTGTCTAGTAGCTACCTAGTTGATGTTAAATTGTTCGATATGTGGAAGACATTCACAGCACAGTAGTCACTCACACCTTTGGGTATATAGCCTTGGTTACTTTCCAGTGGAAAGTAACCAAGGCTCTCTCTAATATTAATTAGGACGGGTCAGGTAGGACTGCAGATTAAGATTTAACTATATCATTACTATCTAGCTAATATACGTAAAAACAATATTTCATCGCATCCACGATTTCTGCGGAATACATAATGAATGGATAATTATGTTAATAAGTGAGCTGTGAGGTTAATACTTACTTAATAAACTTTTTCGTGACTAAAAAGTCGTGCATGACTATGCTAAGTTATTGTGACTCTATGTACGAACCGCGTACTAGTAATTAGCGCACATGGCAGTGGAAAATAATGAGCTGGGTAGGCTAATATTGATGTCATATATTTAATTCGTGTTCGACATTCGCCGATTCTAATTTTCCGGACAAAGTAAACCCATGATGGGACATTTCTTTCAGCACAGCCATTTGCTCCTAAATTAATCAATCTTGTGATATGTAATTCATCAAGTTTATAGTGACTTATATTACGTAGAGACTGTAAGCAGTACGAGATACCCTCGTGGTAATTGCTTTCCATCGCCTCGGGCGGGAAACGTCAGAATTAGAACTCATTTACACAAAAGTCTTCCATTTCTATCTATTGAACAGTGTGCGCTTGATTACACAATTCACTGTCCACGTGAGGGAGTGAAAAAGCCATCAGAGGCTTACACTTACTAGTTCATTAAAAATAGACGGTGTAGAATGCTGTATTTCTTATGTCGATATGTAGGTAGGTACAGCACAAGCTTTTTGTGACGATAATCAGTAAGTAATATAATCTTTATTTTTATTTATAATATATTACATTGTGCACATACATTCATTACACACTCACACACATCCCCCCACCCATCCAAAACAAACGCTAACACACCCCCACTCCATTCACACTGACACACACCCTTTTGTTTTTTAAATAAAAATTAATTTAATATAAATTGAATAATCACAGTATCCTAATTTTTTTAATGTAAATCCGTCATTGGCTGTTTGATTAATTTTATATGTCCATTCAAATTATACTAAGAGCTGTGGATTTTATTTAATTAATAAATGAAATAATATATTTCCTGTCTGCAGCAACAAAGCTCTATTTATTTTCTTCAAAATTCACCTCGGGCTTCCTTTCAGCGTTTTTCGTAGTTAAGAAGTTGCCCTCACTGGCTGGAAAAAAAATTCATCCTGTATACCGGACCGGAAATCACGTTGTAAAGAGCCATACAATGTTTCTACTGTATTTTAATGGACTGTATAAGGTTCAGGCAATTGTACGTCGCTCTATCAAGAGCAATACTGCTAAAATTAAGCCGGAGGTGCCCATTCTTATGTTGAGAGTTAGAGACTCTCTAATGGCTTCGCAGACTTTAGTTGCTTCAGTATCATGAGACAGATGTTAGCAACTACTTACCTACTCATTTATTAAAGCATTCTTTATTTTTTACATAGACTGACTGTCGAGGCAACGCACTGCGATAACAAAGCATTTTGCTTAGCAAACAAACTAAGATAAATTGCAATAATAAATTACTTACTCATCGTTCGTACGTTTTTAAACAAAATACGCACAGGAAGGTACTTACTTAGGTATTTATTACAGGTTATCTATGGATGCTATGGATAAATTACAATATCATTATAAAAAAATCTTACTGACAATTCTTGACTTGGCATGAAATGACTAAAAGAGAACTTAGAATCCATGTATATTACCAACTTACTGGCGTGTTCCGAGTTTCCGATACGCTGCACTTGAGAGCCAATTTTTTTTTTTTTTTAAACCCCTTAGTTGGCCTACAAGCATACGGCCCGCTTTCATCGGTCAATGTTTCCAGCGGTCGGTCCACCTCTTTTTCTTTTTCCTGAAGGTTTCAAGCTGCCTATACATACATTTAAATACCGAATATGGGTTTTTTTTATACTAAAGAAGTCGGCAAACAATAATACGACCTGCCTGGAGGTAAGCGTTCACACAGACCAGGGGCTCTACCGCGTAACTTTGGTGGTAATCGTAACGAACACCATTAATGAATTTCATCTAATCAGGGCTCACGAATGGTCATCGCATCATGTCATCGGTCGCGTCATACCGCGTGCGCGTCATTGGATGAAATAATTAATGGTGTTCGTTACGATTACCACCAAAGTTACGCGGTAGAGCCCCTGTGCGGAGACGAGAGCAATTTTTTATCGCTATTAAAATAGAGTTATAGGGTCATTGAAATAAGGTTTATTTTTACATTTCATTTCTTTTGTTAGCACTTTACGTAGGACGGCTCTCCAGCATTCAATGTAAAAATAAACCTTATTTCAATTATCATTAACTCTTATCAGTAACGCGTATCAAAATATGCTCTTTTCTCCGAGCCGGTCTGCGTGAACGGACCCTTACTAACGCGCAGTCGCTCAGGAACACAATATTCAGTTATTTAGCTGCGGTATTCTTTAAGGTCCTCCACCTTACCTCACTTCACCAGTCGAGCTGCTCGTTGAGCGAAAAAACGCTACGCTCTACCTTTCTCAGAGTTTTAGACCAATCTGAACTAAGGATCGTCAATTGCATACGACGTACGAGTTGAACCTAAAACTCCCTAGCTAATTTAATTGCCCACAATGTCGCTATAGTTAGTTTGAACTAAGTGATGGAGTGGCCTTTTTGTGCAGGATGCTCTTGATATAAACTTGTTCAATTAATTTTCATCGATTAATATATTGAAGTTCATACAGTAGTGTATCATAAAACGTAATCATCTCTATGTAAACCAAACGTCTACCAGGTATAGTGCGTCACTTTGTTATTCATGATACTTAGTTTTATTTATTTAATGTTTCATATATTACATTTATGATTACGTTGTAATGTTTTAGATTTGTGAATGGATTAAATTTATGGTTTTGTTTTAATATTTATGCACATTCTATTACGATATAGGCTATAAATAGATAAGCTTATGCGGTAAAAGGCTAACGTCTAACCTACTTACTATGCAGGGCTATTGTCGCTGTCTGGGAAATCTAAATAAATAGTCCATGAGTTTCTATGTCCATATTTTTTAATGCCCAGATAAGAGGTCTGGCTGAGGAATATCAGAGGAATAGTTTATACGAGGTTAATCTAACTATTGAAAAATCGAGCCTAATAATAATAATTATTTTTTGACGTTTAAGAATTTTAAATAAAAGACAATGAGTAATATTCATGCAAACAACCATTGATTTATCAGATAAACTAAAGTAAAGTAAAGTAAAGTAAAATAGTTTAATTTTCTTTGGCGTCAAAATAAATTATTTTAAAGGACTCCTACTCATAACTCAGACCAAGTATACTATATAGGATGACTGATAAATTAGTAAAAGATGTAAACGATACTTAGACACATGATTGTACTCATGATAACAATCAGGTTTTATTTGGTTATTAGCAGTAATTTAGTTATTTAGTTATTTTTCCCTATTTGTTTCTTTGGGTAAGTTGTTTGTTATCATGAGTACAATCATGTGTCTAAGTATCGTTTACTAATTACCAGTCAGCCTATATTAGATGGGTCGCGAAAAAAGCAGACCTTCAGAAAAATTTAAATAAATTGTAATATTGACTCGATTCCGAGAGACCAATACGGTAGGTTATATATATGTAACCCTTTTTTTCTTCATCGTACACTATATGGCATTTATTTTTTCAAGTGACAGCCTTATTTTTTTATCCTGTTTTAGGCAGATATTCACTTTTTTATAAGCATTTAACAGAAAAAGATATTAAAAAACTGGTGGGGGCTATGGCTCTTTAAAAAGTAAATGCCGTATGGTGTGCGTGTATGCATTTTTTTTTACTACTGTCTTCAAATAAAAATTGTTATTGTTATTTACATGTAATGAATCATAATAATTATGATATATTTACTATTAATATAATATTATCGAAGTGTGGCTGTATAGGTTTATGTCATTGCTCAGTATATTACATACAGTAGGTACACTTAGATGCCCTACTTTACATCTCGCTTCTTAGAGCCTACTTTCAGAGTACTAGAGATGGAAAAAAATATAGCTGTACAGTCAGTATTTACTATTTAATTTTGACTTTTCTAATAAGATTACTATGTACCTATGTAGAAAGCACATTTTACTTAGGCTTTGTAAAGAAAGAGTTTGCAGTTATAAAGTCCATTACCTAACTAAACAATGTAAAAAATTCACTACGTAAATTAACTGCTTAACTGAAAGAAACGATCAAACAAAACTTATAGGCCGTAGGTTCAGTATCTTCAAATGTTTTTTTTTGTAAATCCTATTGGTAGAGTGGATTAAAGATAGATACCACAAATACAAGAATAAGGTAAACGGTAACAATAAATAGGTCGCAGGATATAAATGAACCCCCTTACTCATAAAAAGTTATTTAGCTAATATACTGTTTAAAGGGTCACTTAAATAACGTCACTCTATTGTCATTGTCAAATAATGTGACATTATTTACGTGACCCTTTAAACAGTATATTAGTTAAATAGCGCTTTACGAGTAAGGGGGGAAGTTGATAAATATAGGTAAAGATCCTAATTTAAAAAAAACAGTAATATCTATATAATACTTATTCCAAGCTAAGCTAATCTTGTATGTAGCGAAATCGAAAGCGAAGTCTATGATCAAGTATCGTTATAAAACAAAAGATAGATGGTTGCAAATAGTTGCTATTTACATTCTATGTTATTAGCAGATGCGATACCATAACGTCTAATAAGCCGTTCTAATATTTAATAGAAAAATATAGAAAATCCGAAAATTAATTACTATAGTAACAATGTTGTTACTTTCACAGTTTGAATAATAACGTAAGTATTTTATGTACACGTAGCGTTGCGGCTTAACGCTTAATCTTAGAGCAAATCTAGCTGATAACTCGGAGAATTGGTTCATAATGTTATCAGGCACCACAAATATTAGCATTGTTGTCGTTAGCAGCTCCTACTTCGACCTTGCCGCACCATGAATCCATATATTAAACTAATATAACGTCTTTCTGTAAACAATTAGCTATTGTTATTGAAAAGAGAGTTTGTATAACACGCAAATTAACATCACTCACAGACACAATGCCCAGTAGAGCGTGATGTGGCATAAATCGTTATAATTATTTCTGCACCTAAAAATATGAATATCTGAATGGCTTAGATATATTCACTTGGAAATTAACAACAATTGTTTTTTGATATCTTTAACTGGGTAATAACGTCACTGATTTTTTTGTATGTTGTAACAGTTAAGTTTTCGGACAACACACTTTGCTCATTAGGTATATTAAGTTAAAAACTCCTAAAATAATAAAATAGTAAAATAATTGGTTCATCTTTCGAGATCTATGATCTTCATCCAACCTTTTTCCAGTTTCCTTAAAATACTACATTTGAACTGTCTCACTCAAGTGCAATTGTCGAAAATCGAAACACACCGAGAGGGTGGGTCTTGGCGAAAGATTTTCAACTTGAGGGAACTTAACTAGCTAGGCAAGTACCTACTACATTGTTGGTATGTAACCTCCCATCGTGGTATATGCTTCCTCACGTTGTGTTCACCATAAGCTTATGGAGTGAATGCTCCGACTAATAATTAGTTTTCTAGGTGTATGTACTATTGTATGTATTTTGCTTTCTATCCAAATCATAATATTTTTTTATGACACCATCTCGAGAGATTTTTGCGTTCATATTTTTATGAGCTATAAACATTTTTGCTATAAAGGTCTTTTTTGTATTGGCTACAGAAGCGTGGCGCTAGAATGTCCAAGTTTGGACAAGGGAGACCTTTTCACCCAATCTGAGTTCCTCTCTCGGCTGGCCCACGAGTGCCGGTATGATCGGCTGCTGCTGCCGACATACCAGACCGGCGACGTAGTCTACGTACACGCCAGTGCCTATGTATACTTCATACAACCAGCTGAGGCGCACGATTTGGTAAATACACTCTTAATTTAACTTTTCTACGTACTAAAACCAAATAGATCATGGATTTGAAAAGAATATTTTATCATTTTCAGTACGGGAATCTTGCTAATTAATTCATGAAGGATCTACCTACGTAATAAGATATTGCTTAAAAATTAACAAAGTAACTCCTGATACTTTACCGATTTTTCAAAGCTTATCTTTATACCTACTTACCTACCTACTCGGATGTGTGGTTGCTTATTAATTTCAATTGTGTGCTGAAAGCAGCTAAAAGTCAGCTAACGAGATGAACTATTTTTCAGAACTTCAAATTGCATTTCCTGCTGCAGCTCCGTTGGACCGATCCAAGACTGGCATACGCCTTATACTCTCCTGAACGTTCGAGAATCATCGGTGAAAACGATTTGAGACAAAGGATATGGGTTCCACATCTATACATGTCGAACGAACAGTCGTCCAGCCTAATGGGCACCGACAGCAAGGATGTTCTCATATCCATTGCTCCTGATGGTGAAGTACTTTTCAGCCGCCGCATGCAGGCTGTCCTCTACTGCTGGATGAATTTGCAAAAGTTTCCCTTCGACGACCAAACTTGCTCTATGAACTTGGAGAGCTGTAAGTTATAACTTATAACTATTCAATGTGTATCTGTAATGTTATACAACCTTCCCAAGTTTGTTTGAAAATTATTGCAACCTTAAAACTTATTCCAACAAGATTTACAATCGAAAAATGTATAAAAGATTTAGGGTTGACGCGAATGAGCGCGATTTGTAGGGAAAATCGCAATTTTTTTTTGTCCCTTGTTTTTCTGTTTTTCTTCTTTTTCCTTTTTGTGTGAACTTCTTGTGTGAAACTGAACAAAGTAATTCGTGTTCAATTTTAACATTATAAATAGCGATGCATAATATCACTTCGTTAACAACACAACTAACTAAATATTCAACGTGTAACGGAAATGGTATATTCATAAAAGTACACGACTTCTTTTGGTACTAGGCACACATATAGCGAAACAGTTTTTTTAAAAATAATATTAGCAAGTGAAGGTGAAACGATAATGACCCTCACGTTGTTATTATTTTAATTCAGTAAACTTGGAAGCAAATAGGTATAAATTGAGTAATTTATTTTGAGCTAAAGGTTTTTATATAAAGGATACCTGATGTAGTCTTCACCCCTTTCGGATAGATATACCATACCCTTTCCGTTACAAATTGAACAGGTACTTAACAAGTTTCCTGACAAATTGTTTTCAGGGAAATACAACGCATCAATCCTACGGCTAATGTGGGAAAAAGACAACCCGGTGCGTTTATCTTCCGAGCTACATCTTACGGAATATTCACTCATAGACTATTGGACGAATGAATCCGTTGTACGAGGGGACATTATGAATATGCGGCTTGGGGGAGGTAGATGTAATGTCTTTTTCTTGTTCGTGCCGTTGTCGCATATTGTTTCTCATCTTATAAATCACTCATTTACATTTTACTGATTACAGCTGGAAACTACAGCGCTCTGAAATTCACATTCAAGTTGGGACGGGAGGTGGGCTACTATCTCATGGATTACTTCATTCCATCCATGATGATAGTAGCGATGTCATGGGTTACATTTTGGTTGCAAGCAGATGCTGCAGCTCCTAGGATCACTTTAGGTAAAATATGCTCACCAATAAATTGGTAACTTCTATGGAGACGGTTACATATTTCTTCCTTTTGGGGTCGAAACAATAGGTTGCTGGGGTCCAGAGGCGCGCAGTTTGGTTAGGGAGCTGTCCAGACGCCTAATTGATACTATAGGCTCAGCTACAGAGAACAAAGAGCTGGCGCTTACCTCGGGCAACGCATTAGCCTTGCAATTCAACGAGGTAACGTCGCCAGCTTTTTGGGTACCCTGCCTGCAGGCGGCGATTTAAACGCAGTTTTTTTATTTATAATTATTTACATGTATATATAATTTTAATTTTTATGTAGTAAATAACTTCTTTATGTTTCCCCAAATTTACTAATAGTTAAAAAAAAAAACTTCTACTAATAAAAACATTGATTAATCTGTAATATTTCAGGCACAAGCACTATGTTGTCGTTTATAACATTGGCGTCATCGCAGGCGAAGACGTTGCCGAAAGTGTCTTACATTAAGGCCAGTGAAATATGGTTCCTTGCCTGCACCGGGTTCATCTTCTCTGCACTTGTGGAATTCGCCTTCGTCAACACTATTTGGCGTAGAAAGTATGTCCTTTTTATGTTTATTAAAATATTATTTATAGCTTTGAAGATTGTTTTTTTTATTTACTGTTTTTATAACAGTTATTTATGTTAGCAGTATTCAATTAACTTTTTTGTTCTTTTTTTTTTCTTTTTATACCACCAAGGTGGCAAACTAGCATACGTACGGCCCGCTTGATACCGTAAGCGGTTACCGTAGCCTATGGACGCTTACACCACCAGGGGTTTTACTCGCGCGTCGCGAACCCTGAAGAAACAGAGTAATCCCTGCTAAATGTTGACATTATAAATAGCGATGCATAATATCACTTCGTTAAAAAAACAACAATATGCGTATACAATAAGTTAATAATATATAATAAGTTGGTGGTGGTTGGTTGCAAGCGTAGTGTAGGACGCCCTCCGGCCAGATGGACCGACGACCTGAAAAAAGTGGCTGGTGGTGGCTGGTGGTGACTGGATGGCGAAAACGGGAGATCGGGCCATGTGGCGAACCCTGGGGGAGGCTTACGTCCAGCAGTGGACTGCAATAGGCTGAAATGATGAATGATGAATAAGTTGGTATACAAGCGTACAGCCCGCCTGATGGTAAGCGTTTACTATAGTCATATGGACGCTTGCAACACACGGAACAGCACTCACGCGTTATGTACCATGGACCATTCTCCCGTCCCAATAAGATATGGCGACCTTACTCGCGCGCAGGAACTCAACAAAGTTATTTGGCTGCGGTATTCTGTAAAGTGGAGGTACTTCCCCAGTCGAGCTGCTCTTTGAGCGAGATAGCGCAAGGCTCTACCTCTCTTAAGATTACAACGTAAAAACATTACTGAATTCTGTTATATTTCGTTACAGGAAAGTGGTTAACTTGAAAAAGGTGAATAGCAAGTACATACTGAAGAGCACGCTGACGCCTCGACTAGCTCGAAAGGAGCTTCAGAAAGAGCTGCAGGAGTCGTCTCCGCAACTCACCAAGTCGCGCTCCTGCTCTTCACTGCAGCAGGAGACCAGTACTGACCCCGCCGGACCAGGCTACAATAACTACCTCACTGTACACGTAAGTATTTGATGATATTATAACTATGTTCACTTTATGTAACGACATTAACATTACTAAGTTTATACTAGTGAGCCATCATTGCATCAAAAATTTGTCTTCCAGATCTATAGATAGATTAAAGAGTTTTCCTGTGCCACCTCCTACACTACTACCACCCACTACCTCAATGGGTAACCTTATTGTTATGCGTACGCAATTGTTTATAATGTATGTTTACCTACCATTCATATTATTATTTACATTTTCCTCATATATTGTGAAATGTAAATTGTTCTAAAACGAAACATATCACGTACCTAGTCAGTCAAGTTCTACCTATCACATATTATGTGCCTATAATATAACGATTTTTCCAACTCACTGTGCAACAAAGTATAGGTACGCAAGCACAATACCTATGTTTCTGTAGTATACAACAAAGACACTATTTCTGTTTGTTACCTTCAAATGCCTTCAACCGATGGCGTTACGAGGAACCAAATTGACCACTTTGCTATCAGTTCCAAATGGCGTTCCTCGTTGCTCGATGTGTGCAACCGTAGAGGCGCGGACAGATAGCGATTACCACTTGATCGTCACAGAAGTGCCACTCAAGGTTGCGGTGGCTTCGACGTCTGTAAGCTGCGAAACCCAGACATCTGTAACAAGTTTAAGCTAGAACTCTGAAAAAGTTTTACCGGATCCAACACAGCCACATGAGACTATAGACGAGGAGTGGAAACTGATAAAAGTGGCTTACACCGAGGCCAACTCCATCGACCTGGGGGCCTACCACAAGCTCTTAAAACAAGGTTAAAATAACCTTATTTGTCTTTTGTCCCTCTTTGACATCCGGCGTCAAAACAGGACCAAAGACAAATAAGGTTATTTTAACCTTGTTTTAAGAGCTTGTGGTAAGCCCCCTGGGACACAAATCTCGCACACGTGATAACTGGTTGTCACAAAATACTTGCGCTCGTGGTGTAGCATGATTAGCCGTTCTTAATCGATCGGCAAAGTTAAGCTACGTCTGTCTTGGTCGGTACTTGGATGGGTGACCGCCTAGTGGTATTTCAAATCGAGCGTTTCCGTGCTTCGGAAGGCACGTAAAGCCGTTGGTCCCGGTTATCACTTAATTGTGATAGTCGTTAAGCTAGTTGGATGCCTCCTAGGCGGCTTGAAAAATTCCAACAGTAGGTTGACCACTAGCCTACCTCCACCGATCCGCAGTGGGCACGCGTGGTGGAGTATCTGCCCATTCCCTTTCACTCTAATTTGTGAAAGGAGGCCTGTGCTCAGCAGTGGGACATTATAGGCTGATGATGATGATGATGAATGGATGGCAGAAGGTGAGAGCTTCACTTGAAGTTGCTCAAAACACGCGATGCAACAGATAGAGCCAACCTCAAAAGGCAGTACAACCAGATACACAGAAAAAACTATCGCAGCATACGCAAGGACCGAAGGATGTGGGCTGACGGCATTGCTGATCAAGCCCAACTAGCTGCTAATACCGGCATTTTAAAGGAGCTGTACAATGCAATAAAAACATTAGCAGGCAACAGTAGCTTCAAAAAGAGGCCTCTGAAATCCAAGGAGGGCTAACTTATTGTAACATCGGAAGGGCAGCTGCAACGATGGCGTGAGCACTTTTCGTCTTCCGAATTTCACCGCTGACACCAGCTGATACAAGACGGCACATTAACAAATCAACAACGTTCCACCTACACATGAAGAAGTGGCCAAAGTTATAATCTCGCTGAGGAGTGGAAAGGCACCGGGACTCGATCTAATATCCGCAGAAATGCTTCAAGCTGACCTACTCTCCGCTTTAGAGACACTGACGCCTTTGATTGTAAAGGCTGTAACTGTGCCCAAAAAAGGTGATATAATTCTTGGCAGTAACTGCAGAGGCATATCTTTGCTTTCGATCCCTTCTAAATATTTTTTTTGCAAGAGCTTGGATAAATTATCGAAGGCTGTAGAACCTCTTCTGCGCAATGAGCAGGCAGTACGAATCGCTCGTGTACCGACCAAATCATTACTCTTCGTATAATATTGGAACAAGCATCAGAATGGCAGAGAGTTAAACCATACTTTTGCCGACTTCGAAAAAGCTTTACGTTGAATTGGTTTAGCTTATGGTCTAGGTTACATGACATTGGTGTCACGCCGAAAATAAACTAATCAAAGCCATCTACAAGAAAGTTACACATAATGGGCTCATTTCTGAGGATATCGCCGAGCATATTAGTGTGCGACAAGGCTGCCTCCTATCAGCCCTCCTCTTTTTGATCGCATTGGATGGGATTATGCTTCGCGTGTTAGAGAACTAGCGCCGCGGGATCGAGTGAGGAATCTCCATCGTCTTGGAGGATTAAGACTACGCCGATGACATATGCCTGCTGAATCATACACGCGCCGACATGCAAGCTAAGCTCGACGATTTGAGCCATGAGACAGCAAACATAGGGCTGAAAATCAACATCTAGAAGACCCAAGACTTTCGATCTGGAGTGAAGAACATTACACCGTTGCTGATAGGCACACAGATAATGGAATGCGTCTACAAATTCACTTACCTTGGTAGTGTCGTGTCAGAATCAGGAGGAACTGAAGATGACATCTGTTCTCGGATTACCAAGGCCCGAGCAACTTCCGCGCAGCTGCGCCCCGTATGGCAGTCTCGGAAACGGAACCAAAGAGTTAAGCTCAAGATATTCGGGTCAACCGTGAAGTTTGTAGTACTTCTGTACGGGTGCGAAACGTGGAAGGTAACCAAGGCCATCTTGCACCAGCACCAGGTTTTTGTCAACCGATGCCTACGCGAAATTCTCGTTATCCACTGGCCCAAGAAAATCTCGAACATAGATCTCCGAGAAAGCTGCCACGAAACCCCAATTGACCAATAGATCAAGCGTCGCAAATGGAACTGGATTGGCCACACTCTCCAAAGGGATTCCCACCACATACCAAAGCAGGCAATGGACTGGAATCCCCAGCGGAAGCGTAAGCATGGCCGTCATTGTTCAAACGCAAGCCCATTTATAATAAGTCTAGGGTTTAGGGGCATAACCGAAAACCTATTAAAGTATTCAAGCCACGTATTGTATCTCCGTGATTCAGCCGATTTAAGTTTTAGATAAAACTTTGTTGGACCTTAAAACAATGATAAATGACCATTTAAAGTAAACGAAACAGAAAAGTCGCAAAAAAATATATATTAGTATCGTTATTTTTAAGTGATCTAAATAAATGAAAGTAATAAACAAGCATCCGATTGCTTTTACTCCTTCGGCGAGTGCTGCGCTCAGTACTATTACGGTAACTGTACGAATGGGGCACTTACGAATCATGGCTCATGTTAATCCGGAGTTGGGAAGCAACGGATTTTTGCGAGATACACGACTAATTAGGGCTGCCCCATTGGATTCCTACTTTATTTTACTTTTCAAAGCGTTTTTTTTTAAACTGGGTACATTTTGTCCTTTCGTCTTGGGAATTGCACTTCCGCTGAGCTGCCATTTCTCTGACGTATTTCAACAACCTCTCTTTGTATTTCTTACTGTTTAGGGCTTTTTATCTTTTGTTTTATTGTGTTGATGTTGAGGTCCAGACGTATATGCTTATTCCTTATGTCAGTCAACCAGCAGTAAATATACGATACAGTACTGGTTCAATTACGCTACCCTGTGGGACCCCAGACCTAATTTCATAAATATGTATACTTTACATACATTTGTATATTTTTAGAAATAAGAAGTGTAATTTGAAATACTTCATTTATGTGGTACCTAGTTCAAGAGGTTTTGGCCTAAGCTTGAAATTTCATACAAAATAGGTGTTTTCAGTTTCAGCAAATATTTTCTCTTTATGGCACTGTATTCGGTATCATTTAAAAGATAGAAAGCTCAGTATTTGGAAACTTCAATTAAATTTACTGTGTCATTTCTCGTATAAGCCAAAAATGCTAATCAATATGATATAATTAATTTCAACACACTTGCTCGTAAAGTGCTTATGAAAGCTTATTATGAACTGGTGCTTTTTACTTTACATTACTGCACTAGTGTTTTATAATATCACCGGAGTAAATTGGCTCATATTGTTTCCCACTACAGCTTTGAACAAATTATAAAATTCATGAAACAGCAATAATATTAAGTGGTTTATTAATAATTTCAGAGCTTCCCATCCGCGATGAACTTGCCAACCATCACGACGCAGAGCTTCGACGAGCTTATATCCGGCCCTGGCGGGAAACAACACCACGGCAGCGTAGGGTCCGACGAGCCGCCCAAACATCACACCTGGACAACGATGACTCCACAGGAGATCGCCACCTGGATCGACAAACGTTCCCGTCTCCTCTTCCCCCTCATGTTCGTTTTCTTCAACGTAATTTACTGGACTTTTGTCTACTGCCTTTAAAAGGCGTTATTAAGTCACCTGTAAATGGGTTCTTACCAGCAAATCACCTTTTTATATGAAAATTAATCATCCAAGACGATAACGTTTTAGCCTTTTCATTGTATCAAACTCCAATTTTATTAGTCACTAGTAGCTGACGAATAATAATGGTGCGGTTGCGCTCTGGGAAACTCCTACCATTTGAGGAAAAGCCATGTTTTGAGGAAACGGATATTCCTAGCTTCCTACTTATAAAATGGCACTAAAAGTATACCTATACTGAAACATTGAAATGTTTACAAAATTGTAACGAATGAATCGTATTGTCGCTAGTCTGTCTGTAGGTTATTCTGCTCTTTTCATTTCATATTTTTTTTATCGTGGCCATATTTTTTTATATTTGGTAGAAAAGTTCCTTGTTTCGCAAAATGCGAACCTTGCCCGGTAACTTCACTACTGTATATAGAGTAAGTATTTAATATTAGTTTTAATGTTTGTATAGTTGTTTGTCGTTTCACCATTGTTGTGATATTTGTATGTTTAATTTCGCAAAATCGTCTATATTAAAAGAAAACTTGGAAGTTCATATGACCAGGATGACTTCCAAGTTTCACGGTTCTTAGGTACCGATTAACACATTCATTAGTTGTGTGACTTTTAAGTCGTTTTCAAGATTTGATAAATGAGTAAAAAAGGCCTTAGGCTACCGACATAACAGAGTACTATAACCATACTCTGTGTCTAAATTAAGTAGTCCGTACACTCTCGATTACGGGATATAAATCGCTGTGTTAAATGGACGAATAACGGAATGTTCATGTTGATGTTCAACGAGGTACCTACCTGTTACTTTTAAGGCTAGGCTGCATGTCCAGGGTGTCCATTAGGGCGCTGAATTGAGCCAAGTTGAATCGTACTAATTGGAGGCGAATTTAGTTATGTACCTTCATATGTATTTTTTTTAATCCGCGGGGCGGTGAGCTTCGATTCAACTAAGCGCGTTTCTTCCGCAGTGGACTCAATAACTCAGTTGAGTGCATTCAGTTGTATGCAGGATATCCCACGAATTAGTATCAATCGGAAGTTCAAGGTAGAAGGGAAAGGCTGAGGTAGATTTAGAGCACTCTAAAAGCTACCCGAATCACCAATTTCAATTTTTTTATCAAAATCAATGGAACATATAGAATGTAACGTTATTTAATAGTCGAGAATAGATACATGCGAGATTTTAACTAGTTAGAAAGTGATCCTAGCGAATGCATAAACATTTATTACCATAGAAGTAACCATTTCGTTAAAAAAGTATTGAAAAAGAAAAGTCTGAAAAAGTATTTGTTGTAGTTGTAGTATCTTATGTATCTGCTATCGGTTAACTATTCAGCTGATTTAGAAAAATAAATCACACATGTACTTATCTAAACTTTTCAAGTCAAAATACCTTAATGTAAACATGACACGTTATCGTAACTCGAAAACTACAAAAAGTCGGAATATGGGGGTGATTCGGGTACCTCTAACTAAAGGTGCTAGGTATATCTCTGGACTTCTGATTGACACACTTCTTGGGACAACCTGTACCTATCAGTTATCACTCAACTGTGGACAGCAATTCGTTACAATGAAATCATATTTCAATAAGATGTACGTAAATATGAATATATTATATACAACGTGTAACGGAAAGGTTATAGGTATATATCCATAAAAGTACCTACACGACTTCTTTGGTGCTATGCGTACAGTAGTTTAAAGGATAACCGTTAGTAAACGCTACTAACGCGTTTGCGACATTATGACATTTCTCTATAGGAATTGGCACCGCGCCTCTGGCGGAATTATCTTGGTACTAATTTCTCCCATACTACTCAAACACGCGATAGTATGCGTTTATTTTTACGTAAATAAACGCATACTATCGCGTACCTGATGTAGTGTTCACCGGACTTCACCCCTTTCGGATAGATATCCATTCCGTTACACATCATTATATTGAAATAAACACTATATGTATAGGAACTGCGCTGTGCAATATTAAAATAAGGTTCTACAAGTTGTGCAAATAAAGTAAGGTCAGTATATTAGGTACCTACCTACCAACATGGAACATAATAACATAACTGAACAACGCTTGCGTTTGATTGGTAGCACTTGTACGTAGTATTTATATACTCTGAGGTAGCACCTTATTATTATAATTATATTATTATACCTTATTTAATTAAAGATTGCTTCAGTGTTATACATACCTAACCTTTGTTTTTCCATAACAAAGAATGTTACGGCCTATTTTGAGATATCAAGGTTGAAGTTTCAGTTAAATTATGTAAGTAATTAATCAAATGAGATTATTGCTAGTTATAATCTTATAAAGTCGAATAGTATAAGTAGAAAATTGATTTAATAATATAAAATTATTTATTTATTACGAAATTGTATACCTATTTACCTAATTTTATGCAGAGTCATTATTTTTCTTATAATTTAACTAAAACTAGGTCAATTATAACTAAATATTTGAAATGTTGTTTTTGATAATAATAACTTTCATTTGATAATGAAGTGGACGCAGTACTTCCACTACCTACTGCGTTAAATATGGAAGATACTAGAATTCATTTTACGATCATTAAAATTACATATACTACAATTAGAAACATAATGGTGGTCCATGATACGCGAAGCGAGCACGAGCCGAGCTTCGAACGAACAGGATTCGTTCATTGCTCGCGATTTCAAGCGTGGACGTACAACGAGCCTACAATGAGAGCGATGCGAATCCCTGTGTTCGTGAAAAAACTGACAATCGGGCGGAGCACAGTCGAGCACGCTACGAATGCTCGTTCGAGGCGCGCAAGTCTGTCCACGCTACGCGAATCGAGCTCGCAGTGTGCTCGTTCGTGGCTCGGCTCGTGCTCGGATCGCCAAAAAATGGACCAAGGATGTTAACAAAAGTCGGATATATTCTCCCTAACAAAAAACTTGCGAGAATTAGCGAGAATATATCCGACGTAGTCTGTGGCATGGACGCACCTGTAATGGTGTATGAGTTTGACATAAGGATACGCTAGGATCTAGCGTAACCAAATGTCAATATAATCTATCTAGCGAAATTATAAACATTGAATAAATATAACGCATTAATTTTCGATAGTTTATCTATCCATGACAAACCGTTATATTGTGAACTGGCATCATACTTGAATACGTCGGAACTATCCTTGCGCGCTGATTGGTTGAACGTCATGTGTCCCCCGCACCGCCATCTTTGGCCTTACGTAACTTTGTTACAAAAAAAATTGTTGAAAAAATATATTGATTGACATATTTAATTATGATCTCAAACAATTAAATGTGTATTTCTATTATTTAACTCTTATGCTTGTTTCCTAATTCTATGGACACAGAACGAACTACCGCCAAGACTGATCAATCAGGGACAGTTCACAATATGACGGTTTGACGATAGATTATAAACTATCGAAAATGAATACGTTATATTGTAAGCAGTATGGTACAGTTTACAATCTCGCTAGGTAAATTATAAACTAACGGTTTTCAAAAATATGGTGACATAGGTGCTATATATTGTAATACCATGATAATAAGAACCTATAGGTAAGAGATGTAAGAGATAAAGTATGTTAAAGATAAGGTTAATATAATTGTTTGTACGTAGAAACTAGGTACATTGTACTGTTTGTAATCTCAATATAAACTCGAATCATCCAAACTTTTTATCAGTTAACATACATACCTTTTATAATGACCCGAGAAAGAATTAATCAGCATATCAGCATGTTTGCTTACAGTCAACAATTCTAAAGCCTTTGTGGCTTAATAGTGAACGTACCTACAATGCATGTTCTAATCACTGACCACTGGCTTTTCTGTGAAGAAAACATCGTGAGGAAGCCTGCATGCTTGCCAAAGAGGTATGTGAAGCGGGAAGGCAGGAGGCAAGACTACGATCTTCCTCAATCTTCCTGATTGTTTGGGAGTTTCGTGGGTGCCTGCGTTTGCAGAGGGGACTGTAATATTGTAACCACTTACCATCAGGCGAGCCGTATGCTTGTTTACCGACTAATGCCCGGTTTCAATAAACAAAAACGAATCGTTTTGCTTACCAATGGTAGGTTTTTTTATTGCCAAACTGGACATTTAGATCATTTCGTAAGCTAATTTTACCTGTGATAGCTCTACTTCCATATGGGAGGGTCTGCTATGCAAAGCTTTGAGGTATTTGCTTCATTATTAGTAAAGATATATTTTAATAAATCTTAACCGACAACGGTCCGTAAATTATTGAAACCGGGAATTAGTCGTATAAAAATATATATATATAAGCCGTTTTGTGATTTCATGGGCTGAAGCGAAGCTGTTCTTGGAGCCTACTGTGTATTTTTAAAGCGCGTAGACGTCCGTCAGTGTCGAGTTGTTGGTACATTAGATGCAATGCAATTTACTTTTTAAATACTACCTATGATTTCTTTATCTATGTTAGTTTTTTTAATCTGATTATACCTTTTATTAGTGAGCAATTGGCATCATTATTTTAGGTTACGAAATATTAGAGGAGGCCTTTGCCGAGAGGCACACTGAACTGGGGACATCCTTTAAATTGAACCTACGCATTTTTAGGGGTTCCGTACCGAAAGGGTGCTAACGGGACTCTATTAACTATTAAGCCTCCGCTGTCCGTCTGTCCGTCCACATCCGTCCCATCTGTCTGTCTGTCAGCGGGCTATCATCATATAGCCTATGGTATGGAGAAGGACATAGGCTACTTTTTATCCCGGAAACGCGGGGTAAAGTAAGTAAGTAGGTAAGTAAGTAATAAAAATGAAATAAAATTTAAAATTAAAGGGGGGCCCCCTCATGCAAGTAACGTCTTTACGAAACCATTCGTGTGCACGTCAGACGAGCACTTGGCCAGTTTATTAAATCTACTAAATACATGCAAACCCAAAAGTTTGGAATAAATGGCTTATTTAATATTATTAGATTTTGGGTTAGCATTTAAGACATTCATATCCTATTATGATATCCCAAGTGACAGGCTCTTGTTTGCAGTAGCTGCTCGCGTGTCGGTTGGAAGATAAAATATCATTTATTTCCTTAAAACATTTATTAAGTATTTATATTACTTTTTTCTTTAAAAACCAAACAGTAGGTACTTATTTTCTACAATTTGTATAATATATTTAGATAAATCAGAAATATTTTCTGCTATCACAAATCACAGCTATCTACCAATCACACACTCATGACACAATTCTAAAGAAGTTATACCATTTACCTAATAAAACACTAGGACAAAATTTTCGACCCTCGTCCATAACTTTTGAGTTTAACTCAAGATGCTTCTTTAAAGACACTCCAAACGCAATTTCAACTAGCCCAAATGGCTCTTAGTAGTACCAGATTGATTCACAATATATTGATGAGTTATTGTTTCTCAAGGGTCTGCTGTGTCTCGGCCGCGCGGGGCCGCCATCACCAGGCTGTCATCACTGGCGTAGCGTTTCAAAGTTGCTGCACTAGCTTGACTGGAAAGTAGTCGAAATAAGACGATCATTAATAGACCTTTCAAAAGAAAAGCAATCAATTTAGTTGTTGGGACATAAGTACTTGTATTTGTAACTGCATAAATTTAACATTGATTCAACTAGCTAAAGTGCAAGCTGCATATTAATGGGTATTTTCACCGCATAAAATTATACTTATTTATCTTTTTCAAAGCAAGTTAAAGAGAGGTGCCAATGCTGATAAACCGCTCATTACTGGAAGGAGGAATTGGTGGAAGGAGGGTCGTGTCCGATGCATTGGTGTCACCAAATAAATACGCTATAATTGGACACCACTGTATGTGCTGCTATCCACTCAGAAGAAGACATACCCAGATGGCGAGCAATATTCCTCGAGGAGATAGTCCATAAAGGTCACGTCCGTCAGCAATGTGACATAAGATGTAAGGTCCAATAATGACTAGATAGGTAGTTCTGAAACGTTAAGTCGATATTTGTATGTAAATAGGTGTTGAACCTGTATCTAGTCCTAGGCCTGGGCGTGGGCACGAGGCGCGGCAGGCGGTCGAGCGCGCTGCTGGCCGCGCCCGAGCCCGAGCTCGAGCCGCGCCCCGACCCGCTCGAGCTCTCTGACCACGTCAGCTCAGACAAACTGGAATATACCAACACACATGTTTTTTTAATACCGCATCGCTCACGCGTTACCGACCTTTCCCCCCCGCAGGAACACAACTTTACACAACATAAAGTTATTTGGCTGCAGTATTCTGTAAGGTGGAGGTATTTCCCCAGTCGAGCTGCTCTTTGAGCGAATAAACGCTATGCTCTACCTCTCAAAAAAACTAATAGATAATATTATCCAACCTCTCAAATGGTATTGGGGATAGACTTTGCCTGCGAACAAGTAATAGTGTTCTGTGCATGCGAAGGTCAGCATAATTTTAAATTTCACACCCTAATCATTAACTGTATTTTTATGTTTTTTGATGTTGGTCTAAGAAAAAAAAACATAAAAGAAAAGTATTGCCACAAAATATTAATAAATATGAATACAAAAAACTTCTCGTCTTATTGCGGGCCGTCCATTAATCACGAAAGGTTTTTTAGACCACTTTTTGAACCTCCTTCCCCCCTGGTGATATATAGTGAGGTTTTAGGCTACCCCCCCTACCAAAATCACGTGTATTTTTTAACCGGCCTCAAAAACAAGTAAAGATAGTCAAAAAATGTTTTATTAAATAGAACAACCATGGGTTTACTTTTCTGTCTTCAATGGTGAGGAGTGGACAAGCATCATGTTCCTCAGCAGTTAGCACCACCTCGGCATCATATCGTTGTCTCGCACCACGCAAAGAACTTCCCTATATTTATGTAGTATATGAGCGCCTAGTAATAATTCGTGCAGGTGGGACACTCTGTGTCTGCGTTAATGCACTATCATCACTCGGTGCCGGAGAATGCAGGCTTTTTTATGTTCGACGGTTGAGTGATCCTAGGAGGAGTCACACACAAGGTTGAATTTGTCGCACGCTTACCCAGAAAATCCTGTTCCCTCTAGCCTTGAAGACCATCTACATCTAGGTTAAAGGTTTCAGGAAACACAGACCCCTGAAGTGAGTTCCACACCTTTGGCAAGCAAGTGCAATTTTCGATTTTTTTGCTTGGTCAGATATGCGTGGGCGATTCAAAAAAAACTACACGTGATATGCTTCAAGACCCCCTCCACCCCTATCGTGATTAATCGTGATATTAATGATATTATCCGAACCCCCTCCCCTCCTATTCGGGACTCACGTGATTAATGGAGGACCCCTTGCTATGCTTATTGCATCCTTATTACTGAGTTGTTTGACTTTAATCGACAGGCAAATCGAACAGAGTTCTTATAATTAGGTATAGCCTAAATTCGATACAATCAAAAATAATATATAACTCTTATATAAATATAACTATTGGGCAGTTCTAGTGTACTCTGTGTACAGTTCAGCGTGTTTTGGTATTATTCAACTTCTTACTTGTGTTGCTGTACCTACATACAAAACAGAGCGCCAACAAATAAAAGAAAGGCAATGAAATAAATAAATGAACCAAACGCGACTGTGTAATATAAAATTTTCGAATTTTCTTATCCATTTACAGTGATTCCAAGAACTTTGATTCTCCCTTCCCCTTCGTATAGTAGGTATTCAAGATTTGGTACTTTAGCAGTATATATATTGTTCGGGACACTTGTTGTGTTCAGGACATTTATTGTTACTTTATGATTACGTAATATTTTGTTAAATTTAAACGGCCTTACTCATAAAAATCTCTTAAATAACGGATTAAGTAGTAGATAGCTAAGTACTATTTAAAATGTTATTCAGTGTTTAACTTTTCTTTACTCATAAACGCTTTTTAGTCATGATTTAGTTATTGAAGGATTTAAAGAGCAAAAATAATATTATATATGGCGACACCAACATCAAGACCATAAATTTGACAGTAATGGAGGTTTTATAAAAAAGAAACGGCACCATTTTGAAAAGTTTTATTTTGTGTTTTATGATAATATTATATTTAATTAGAAAATGGAAATTAACAATTAATTCAGAACGAGAAAAAGATCACGTTTTTCGAATTGGGATGTTCTCATCCCAATTCGGTTTGTTTGCGAACTTTATTAACCACTAAATAAAAAGCTAATTAGATTTTTGAATCTTAATTTTATGAAAATTATAATATTTACAAGTTTATTTACAAATTCTATTTCAACTTCTATTTTTAAGAAATAATGTATGAATTTATATTGTTTCAGGTCAGACTATGAACAAGAACATTTCTTATTCATAGTCTGATCTACTGGCTTAAGCAGCGATCGAAAAATAATTCCAAATAGCTGAAGAAATACTTGTAAAACGTATAGGAATTATGAATTTGGAGGAAGAGTATTGGAAAAATTGAATAAATTAATGGAATTAATGTTGGGAATAATTATGTGTAAATAAATCTCTAGTGAAATTGTGTATGTTATTACTAATATTATTTATATTATCTTGGTCCTCCTGATCTGAAACCCTCATATTTTAATTAAATTTAGTTAAATTATGTAGCACACACGGCACAAGCAATGATAAGTATAGTAGGTAGATTTCAAATAGCATGAGTTCGGTAACTCATGGTATTTTATAAGATTTCTCATTGGTTAAAGTTTATTTCGATATAATAAAGGAATACTATGATAGAGCGAGGTTTCATCAAATAGGAAACGTCGTTATAACCGTGTTTTCAGGCAATGAAAAACTGCTACAATATCATTAGAATACCTACGAAGGTAAATTTCGCCACCATCTATACGGTTATCATAGCCAGATGGGAAATCGGGCGGTTCCGAAAGCAAAAGAACCCTGTTCAAGTTCAGATGATCATATTTTCCATTTTTTTTAAGGTCCTTCTTTTGTGAACAAAAACTATTATGATTTACAAAAAAAACGAGCAAAGGCCGGTCATCCAGGTAGTAATTTATGGTGTTTCTATATAATCTAACATCATCCATCGTATTTTCAGAAATAAACGAAAAATATTTTACAACAATCAAGCATCAGCTGTTCATTTGGTGGCCATTTTGCTATTTAACGCGCTAAACAAGGGTCGTAGGTTGTTTAATTTGACAGCTCCTTAAATAACGTTTTTAAGCAGTGAATAAGGATAAATAGCGTTTATGAGTGAAGATTTTTTTAAATAACTGTTTTAAGTATGACTTAACTTTAAATAGCGTTTATGAGTAAGGCTGAAAATGTTTAGAAATAAGAAATATTAAAGAGTTTATTCCCGAGTGTGCAATGATTACCCTTAGAATACGTATCAACATAAATTGTATAGTAAATAAAAAGTACTTGAACCCTAAACATAGGTAAAAGTCTAGACAAAGTCTAGGTAGAACTAAGATTTACAATATACATTTAGAATCGTGAATAACCCTCTACAAATGTAAAACTTGTTACACGATAAAGTTAGTATTCATGTTGAAACCTAAGTTAACAAAAAAGTGTTAACATGTCAACAAAACACTCGATTAGGCATAGTAATCTAGTTGGAATTGTTTCGTAAGCACCATATGTGCACACCAACTATTTACTATGTAGTTACTGTTTAAACACGCATTACCTAACGTAAGACCTAGATAATAAGTTTTACCACAAGCCCTGAATGAAACCCTGATCATATTTTGAAATTTACGTGATTTTACCCGGAACTATAAATATCAACAATAAAATTTCCTTATATATGCGAAAGGGAGACAAAATGTGTCGGAGAACCTTAGGATAAGGAGTAACAGGACTACACTTTTTGGACTGGATTCTTCTAGAACTTTTAGACAAGGTTAGCGCTATATGCAAGATAGAGAGGTTACTTAAATGCACTTAAATTAGACAAGAAAAAGATATGTTTTCTCTCGTAAAAAGTTACTCGCTCACCGCGTGAGTCGTATACACAGCGTTTATAATTTGCATATAATCAGTACATTTTTCTCATTTAGTATCGATTCCAGGACAGCAAGTATCTACTAAGTATAGTAGTAGTAGTAGTCAGACAGATGTCACAGTAGTAGGACAGTACCGGGACAGTACCAAGTAAGGCAGATGCCAAGTTGAGATTACCATCAAGTAGTATAACGGTCAGGCAGATGCCACAGTAGCGGCTAGTAAGTTACCTCATCGGTAAACTGTAAGGCAGATGCCATAGTAGCGGCTAAGTAAATTATCAGTGTATCATCAGGCACCATTGTCTACGTATATTTGTGTAAACATCATCTATGTAAATTAAAAGTTTGTAAATTATTGTATTCAGACAGATTGTCACAGAAGTGTAAAAATTCAATAAATAAATCGTTTAAAATACCAACCATACGGCTTTTCATGACGCCCTTGGCAATCCAGCAAATAAAATAAAGTACGGGAAAAGGGATCTCACGATTCGCGCATTCGTCCTAAGCGGCGTCTTATTTACACGAGGTCCCCGGCCGCCCGTACATATATATTATTTAATAAACATTTGGGTACCTGGTAGATATGGGCGGCAAACGATAAGGAGGTGTGAAGATATCATTGCTCTCGGTATAAGTGGAGGCGTGTATTTCTTGCTGGTAAAGCTCATATAACTGCGCTAATTCCGGCGGAATGCCCAACCCCACATCTGAAATTAGAACATGGTTTATATAGGTTACTTACTTCTTTGTTTAATGTTAGGAAATTATATGAACTACAGGGCACATAACTTTCATAGGAAAAAAATGCCTGCCAAATAATAATTTTATAGTAGCATAGCATGTATAGAGTAGAGGTTAAACCTTATGGTGCGTCCATGCTTGGCGAACCGCTACGAATGCTCGTTTGAGGCTCGCAAGCCCGTCCACGCTACGCGAATCGTGCTCGCATTGTGTTCGTTCGAGGCTCGGCTCGTGCTCGCTTCGTCAAGCATGAACGCACCATAAAAAACTTGAATTTGGATCGCTCGATGGGGCATCGAAATTTTATTTGGGCCACAATACTTTTAGCAGCAGCGATCAGTCTACATCGATGCGATATCGCATTTAGGTGGCTTGCTGCGTTTGATCGTGGTGTCAAAATCGGTTACGTTTCGCGTTTCGCTACTTCGAGCTTCCGAAAAACAATATGATAGTGGAGTTTGTAAATAGGAGTGTTCGGACATGGCATCTAGCTTCCGAAAAGCAATTAAATCTCCAAAAGGTCGATGTGGTTTGGCCCTGAGTGTAAATGTTCTGACCATGAAGCGCTTGTCGTTGCCTGGTGATGATCTCGTCGGAGAGTCGTCGCTGCGCGTCGCGGCGCTGCAGCGCGAGGTCGCGGCGGCGCAGCTCGTGCGCGCGCGCGGCGCGCTCGCCCTGCAGCGCCAGCTTGTCCGCCTCCAGCTCGTGCACGCGGCACACCAGCGACAGCACCTCGCGCTCCGGGCCCGCGCCTATGTGCGCCGGCAGCTCCTGCACAACACAACACAACACACACCTCACCAGATACGATACCTACCTCCTACTACGGGGAACTACCTCCGCCTAACAGAATATTGTCGCCAAATAACATTGGTTCCCGTGACGATGCGCTGTGACGGCAGAGTGGTGTAGTACCAAATGACACTGCGGTTTGTCCTTTCCGCTACCTATACAGCGACTCCTCTCAGACACTTCAGACTACTTTTCAAAAAAGGTGTAAAGAGATGGTCGCCAACGCGTTAGCGATTCCCCTGGTATTGCAAGTGTCAAGGCTACGGTCTCACTCACCATCATGCGGGCAGTATGTTTGTTTGTAAGTAAGTTTGACCAGTAAGTAGTTACTGGTCACAGAATAAGAAATATTATGTTACCTGTTCAAGTTGCGCACCCCTGATGCGCACCTGCTCGAGTTGTCTCTCGACGCGGTCTCGCTCCGCGCGCGCATTCTCCTGCTCCCTCTCGACGGCGGCGAGCTCGGCCCAGGCCTGCTCCACGGCCACCTCGGCCTCGGCGCGGTCGCTGCTGGCCACTCCACCCATGCCTCCACCACCAGCGCCAGTGCCGGCGCCCACGCCGCGCTCGCTGCCCGACATACCCGTGCCGCCTCTACGTATTAACTCTCCAGTTCACGTTGAGCTAGCAAGTTGGACCATGGCGCTGGCCCAACGTGTACAGTACATCTAGACTCTTTAGTTTAACTAGACAAAAGCCAAACGCTACATTTTATGAATTTGGAATGTGTCATTTTATGTGGGTTTTGTATGCAACAAAAAACAGGATTTTTATGCTTTTTATGTAATATTTTATACAAATACTGGCCTAGTATGCTAGTCCAACATGAACTGGGGACTATACCTACGGTTATTGCAGTATACGTGTTAGGTACACACGGCTACCGATCAAGCTATACATTTCTAGTATAAGCTGACCTCCCATAGTACGGAAATCCTATACAATGCGAGATCAGCTTATACTGGAAATGTATAGCTTGATCTGTAGCCGTGTGTACATTAATCATTAGCACAGTCATTAGTTAGAAAAAGCAGGTTAGGTTAGTAATTCCTTGAATTCTATTTTCTTCATACCTTGTTGAAAGACGAGTTTCCTTTGGTGAGCTAACTGATAAGTTATCTAAGTAACTACATTATTAGTAAAATACATACCTATAACTCTGTTGCGTGCTAAGCCTCGAACCCGCGATACTGATCGGCTTATAAAGCCTATTGAACCTGGCCTCCCAGTGCGAGATGGTAGCGTGTTGCCGCTCCGCGTCCAGCGCCAGCCCCAACAGGTGACTGTCCAGTTCCATGAGCCGCCGCCGCAAGCGCATCTGTTGTTTGAACGTCGACACTATTGCCTCACGAAGAGATTTAAGGTGAGCCGCATTCTCTGCCGCTTCCTCTTTGCTCACTTCTTCTTGAAGTAGCTGGTATTCTTCTTTTGTTCTGCTATTAGATAAGTGAAGAATTAATTGCCAACTTCTGAGAATAAGGATCCCACAGCGGGATCGGATCGGCGCCTGATACTTAATTCTAGCATCGTTGTAATTTAGTGAGACGCTCTGGCCAAACGGAAAGGTCTTTGGAATGTTTTAAGATGTAGTCTTTTAAAGAGAAAAATACTAGATAAGGGTGAGTCTGGTCAAGACTTACCTCGACCGATCATCTTTCATTTTTAGCTTTAGTCGGGCGATTTCCTCACGCAAATCGTTTATGACAGTCCTATACTGCGATAAAGGCATAGGTGTCTCTACCAACTCCCGTTCAACCTGTAATAAAGATCATTACAAGATTTGTCAGGATTGTGCCTTATAGAATTCTCTCTCATTTCACACTTAAAAATCGAGAGTATGTATTATGGTGACCATAACAATAAGCAATGGATTTCCGTCACTATTGATATTTTGAATAGTAACGTGTGGAGGCTTCTACAAGCAAACTTTCCAAGCCGGAGCCAATGTTATGTGATTGTAAGAGTAACTTCGTTAAAATAAACTTATAGTCTAAAGACTATATGCAGTAATAGTATTTTTTTCTCTGCAATCTGGTTAATGGTAAACAATAAATGCCATAGTTCGCATACATGAAAGCATTTTAAATTGAGTGTAGAGCCACAGAGTATGGATTATAATCCTCTGTGGTAGAGCGGCAGCCGACTCCGTTTTCTATACCACGACGTCACTCGACGTACTGTCAAAATAGTGTGACTCTAAGCCTACCCGCGCACTAGGCAGCCAGTCTGCGGCAGCTATGCTGCGGCAGGCGAAATATTGATAGGAATTCGTGGTTGCCTAGTGCGCGGGTAGGCTAACACTAGCGGATCGAGGGGCGGCGGCTAAGGGGCTCCAACCCGCCCCCCAAAAGCTCTATGTGCACCCCTGATAAATCTAAGTTGATTGATCAGTTGGATCAAGCCCCTCAGCCGGTCGGTACCCATAGAAGCCCATACCGGTTCGGATGGTTGCATTCGCTGGATGATTATAGCTACCTTATTGGTAATGGAGGAGGCTTTCTGCGCGTAGTGCAGCGTGGAGCGCGTGGTGTCGCGGTGGTGCGCGGCGGGCGACACGTGCGCCACCATCGCCGTGCGGCACCGCCCGCCCAGCACCTCGCGCAGCAGACGTGTCAGTTTCGAGTCGCGGTAGTTCACGTACCTTCACGTAGTTCACACAATAAGTACAGTACGGGACTTTTTGGCGGGAACTTGCAGAGTGACGTAGCATTTTCATTTTTATTTTCATAAATTTGTGTATTTTGAGTTTTATTGTGTATTTTTGGTGGTATTTTACCCAATAAAGATCATCCATGTGCACCAGTGAAGTGAAATGAAATGAATTATGTGTATCGTGACTTTTCAAGTTGTCTCAAAATGTCCGTGTAGAGTTTTAGTACAATGACCACCATTGTAGTAAAACATGACTTTTATGGACGGTGACTGACTGAGGACTATAATGTGAAGTGATTTATTGTGACTGAAAACTATAATATAACTCGACACTGGCAGAAATGAGCCCTAATTTGGGCTTGGTTGCCAAAATTAAAAATAAGAAGAAGAAGTACAGTACGCGCGTGGCGTGATCTGAGTGCACTCGGGGTATGGGTGCCCCCGCCGCTAGGCTCGCTCACCTGCAGTGTAGTGCTGACAAACAAGCACTCACAGCACTAGCGCATTCAGCTCATACTGCACTCAGATCGCGCGCGTACTGTACATCATACTACACAACTCTCATTTAGATATCCATAAAAACAATACCAATACCGCAGTTTTTAAACCATTATGTGTATGTATTGTTAACCATTACCGTAGCCTTTGACGCTTGCAACACCAGGAGTATCACTCACGCGTTTACGACCCTTCGGAAATCTCTTCACACCCTTTTTGAAGAATCCCATGCTGTACTAGGAGACTAAAGTTGTTATTCCCTGATTTTTACACTTTTGTAAGCAACGCACGTTTTCCTTTCTTCGCAGCTTGTATCAGAAAAGTTTTTAAACGGTGTTATAATTTTTTTTTTAATATAAACACAATTTGTGGTATAGTAGGTACCTTGCTCCTCCAGAAAGCGCCATTATGCAATTACCAAGTGCGAGGAGGGAGCGATTGATATGAGCGCCCTCCAGACGACGCGCGCGCAGTCCGGCACGCTCCGAGCCCGCCAAGTCTATTAAAAATAAACGCCCCCGCTGCGTACCACCATCCACTTGTCTGCTAACTGTGACGCTAGAAAACAAATTGTAATGGAGGTAGACGTTCCTTATTTCATAGTTATTTACCGCACATTGGCGCCCAACGTGGGGCATTGTGTTCATCTCAATCTCAACATCTCATCTCATGTTGGATGTTTAGATGTATGTATTACACATCAACAGCTGAACGTCATCATCATCATCATCAGCCTATAATGTTTCACTGCTGAGCACAGGCCTCCTTTCACAAATGAGGGTGAAAGGGAATGGGCAGATACTCCACCACGCGTGCCCACTGCGGATTGGTGGAGGTAGGTAGTGGTCAACCTACTGTTGGAATTTTTTAAGTCGCCTAGGATGCCCCCTAGGCGACAAGCTTGACGACTATCACAATTAAGTGATAACCGGGACCAACGGCTTTACGTGCCTTCCGAAGCACGGAAACGCTTGATACGAAATACCACTAGACGGTCACCCATCCAGGTACCGACCACGACAGACGTAGCTTAACTTTGCCGATCGATTAAGAACGGCTTATCATGCTACACCACGAGCGATTCAGCTGAACGTAATTGGATTTAACTAGGGATAAAGATATGTCACACTCTGGAATAATATATGGGATTCTATTATCCCGGAAGTCCCAAGATACCTCGGGAACGCGGCGGCAACTGCGCCGCTTTCCTGCGAGTCGACATCGGGCGCTTCTTCATTGAGGCGACACGACATGTCGTTGCCGGGGGCGACATGTCGTCGAGCGACTCCGGCAGCTACGTTCTTCATTGGAACGACACGACACAACACGACGCGGTAATAATGAGAGCCGCGAGGGCGCGGGCTGCGCGTCCACTCGCACGCCTACATGGAAGCTCGCGTGTGTACACAACACATGCATAAAGATGTCGCCACGACGCCAGTGGGAGACTTGCTGCCAACGACATCTCGCCGCCGGCAACGACATGTCGTTGCCGTACCGGCCCAGTGAGACAGCGTGCAGTACAATGTCATAGAATTATGCATCCACTGATGTCGTGGACGGCATGTGGCCAGCGGCCAGTGTCGTGTCGTGTCGTGTCGCCCCAGAAACGCTAATCTAGTTAATCACACAACCGCAGTAAAGCACTATTATTCTCACCTCAGTAAGGCATGTCCCCTCGATGAATGTTGGTTGGCATGTGTTGATTCAGCAGTGCGCGCGCGATCTCCTCGTGTCAACAGTTCAGTGACATGGGCGGCGCTTGTTGCTCGCATCTCACTAAGTCCAGCTACCACGGGGGCACCGCTGCCTCCCTCGTCGCGAAGTTCTAAGGGTCCCGTACTAGGATTGAGTAGATCACGAATGTTCTCGTTGTATATCTCGATGTATGACATCTTCACCTAAAAAACCAAGGCTTTAGTAAATAAAATTAATAATCAGACTGTAGGTATAATAAAAAAAATGATAAAAGCAATGATAGCTAGTATAGTTACTGTGGCGAAGGTTGTTGGTTCGAATCCAACACGAAGCTTTGGAACTATTTTCTGGTGATCTATCATGGTGGCATCTATCGATCGAGTGTACAGCTTCCGAACCTTCAGATGTGTTTTTGTTCCCATTTGAGCACCGGTCCAAAATATGGTTCGGTGCTCAAATGGAAATACTTCTGCTGGACACTTCCAGGTAGAAGTTTTAGTAGGCATATTACTTTACGCAAAACGGTACCTTCACGTGGGTAATAAATTCTATTTGATAAAGTGAAAACACATTGATGGGTCATTACTGGAGGTCGTTAGTCATAAACTCATTGTAGGTACAGTCCGCCTACATTTATTGATTCCACGCTTCTGACACAGAGCAAACATCCATTTGAGGTAAGTGTAATGTGTGTGCTACGTAAATATGAAATGTCTACGTCAAATACCTGAAAATTAATAGTATTTAGGTGGTTGTGCTCAATTGCACATAAACTGTCATTTCCTGATATTAAATTGGTAACCATTGAGAATAAGGCTTTTACGAGTTTGAAAATAACAACGGTAACAGTGTTGTGTGGGAGATATATAATTTACTTAGGTACACAGGCTACAGATCAAGCTATACATTTCCAGTATAAGCTGGCCTCGCATTGTATAGGATTTCCGTACAGTGGGAGATCAGCTCATACTAGAAATGTATAGCTTGTCTGTAGCCGTGTGTACCTATTCATTTTCATGAACGCGAAGATATGATGTCTTTTAAAATGACATGACTTATGAGATTTGCTTATTTTGACTTCTTTTCGATAACTTGCCATCCAGACAAAAACCTTTATTATATACTATTAGCTGCCCGGCGCGACTTCGTTCGCGTGGTGCTACCCTACCCTGTGGGGCTACCCTACCCTGTGGGGCTACCCTACCCTACCCTATCTAAAGCATCGAGGGACTTAACTCTAATGTACGTGGCGTACGTGGCGTGGTGCTGCAGTCGATAATATAACCTAGATACAGACTGCAGCGCCATCTGCCGGGCTGATTTGTGAATCTAAACCATCCAGGGCACCACCGAAACGCATACAAAAAAAATAATTCAAATCGGTCCAGCTGTTTAGGAGGAATTCAGTAACATACACACGTACAGTAGAATTGTATATATAAAGATAATAAATCCGAAGTGGTTTTATGGTTGATTAGTTGCTAGGATGGAAGGATGGGGAAGCTACATTTCCCCGAATGTTATAAGTATAGTAGTGTAGCTTGCCCTAGACGGGCTCTGTATCAAAATGTATGGGGAGGTCCTTCTACATGACTGCAGCAAAGACCAAATGGAGGGTAAAGATTTTTACGAATTTTTGCTTACAGAAGAAAAAAAAGAAGAAGAAAGAATGTTTGCTTGCTTTTTTCTTGTTTGGGGCCCCTGTAGATCTAGAACTTATACGGTGGTAGCTACGCTGCGTAGGGGCGCGGCCTAGATAAAAGTAGTCTAGGTATCCAGGGTATACGCTTGTAAATCCGCAGGGGACGCAAGTGAAACAATAAAAATTTCTTAACTCCATTTTGTCACAACAATCAGCCTTATTTTGCTTAGTTTGGGATCAGATGACGTGTGTGAGGAATGTCCCAGGATATTTATTAATTTATTTATTTTACCTACTGCGAATTTATATTTGTATCCTTGTACCACGTTACAGCTTATTATGGTATTGCTAATATTTGTAAAACAATATGGCTCAATGTAGTACTAATGTAATGTAACCAAGTATGTTCTAATATAAAAGGCACGAATTGAATGAAAAACACCTCCATACTCCATACTCACACTCAAATTAATGAGTCACGCACGACTTGCGGACAATGTTAATTGCTACAAAAATCCCATACCTATGTATAACAATATAGAACTTCAAGTAGATGTGATTTTATCACTTAGAATTATAGGTTGGGTTGGGGCTAATGTACCTACTAATGTTGATGATTGTTTTTTTAAACTACCTAAACGTGTACATTATATGAAACTTTTTGAAGTAGCTCTGCTGCTGTTTGAGATTAGAAAGCCTTGAATGTCGCAGGATATTCATTTATTTGTATTACTAAAGACATAGTTTGCTATGATATCATCAAGTATATCAATATAATAAATCACTAACGAAATCAAATGCAACATAAGTGGTACCGCCATTACTCCAAAAAAACCTAGACTCTAAATTCTAAATAACCAAGTTTTTCCAGTCTAAATAAACATAAACAAGAAATAGCAGGTAGGTTTATTATTGGATCATAACAAGGAATTGTAAAAATAAATTCGCCCGGCATTAATGGCTACAGAGCAGGCAACATCCTATTGATCCTACAAATATTAAAATTTAAAGTTTGTGTATACATATTTTTCTAGGAAATTTTTTCTCAATTACGCCTCGCGAAACTTTCATACTCTGGATGCTCTGGAATAACAAATAGAATACGTTTTATCCCCGGAAAAACATAAGTTCTCTAGGGGACACCGGTAAAACCGCGGCGAAAGCTAGTACTAACAGTTTATGTTTTTTTTATTTCTGTTTTAACATTGGCCTGAGAATTTTTCAAGCCAAGTGCGATGTTCATTATGCGGCAAGGAATAAACAATGGTGCAGTGTTTGTTATCAGATGGCGGTTATCATACACCGCCGCCCAATCGAGCGGCTGCCACCCACGTCACGCGACCCGGCAAACACTATCTATGATCTTCATATCGGCCCTTATCTCTTTACCGCAACATTATGACAGCTTCTTGACGTTCTCGTTCATGATTTAAAAATTATCAAGTCAAAATTAATTAAGATAAGATATCCGCGGAAGGTTTGTTGACAGCGGTTTGATTAGCTACGGCTCGAAGGCTACGGGACGCTACGAGATACCAAATCTCGTAGCACATTGTCAAAAAGGGCACCGAGATTATATTACCTATCGAGTTATCGACGGAAGAAAACCGACATAATTTTATATTAAATCTGAAAGATGTCTGAAAGATGCCATAAATAAAATATTATATAAATAATATCTGGAATGTATTTTGAAGGTAATAAAGTTCTTATAATGAGTAATTAGTTTTAAAACTACGTAGTTTATTACTTAATAATTTTAAAACCAAGTAGTATTTACTATCACGTTTTTTGAACTTGTTTGTATGTACCTAATGCAATATTTACAAAACAGGTATAGACAAATTACTTATTTACTAATAATGTTGTTATTTTGTATAAGTACTGAGTTATCAATCACAGAATTCCGTATTTAGAATCAACGTGGAACAAACTAAAATGATTCAACCTTTTTTCTCAAACCTTTTAAAAGTAAGAAAAGAAGACTTTTCAATTTTTTTTTTTCGATAACTCATTAAAACTTTTGAAATTTACCCCATTTGAAATTTCATACCTTACTATCGATCCCACATTAAGGCCCCTTCGGCTTAAAAAATATATATTTAAAATAATATTGCTATAAGATTGGGTAACTACGTATTCTAAATTTCAAATCAATACCATTAGTGTTTGCTGAAAACCGCTGTGACAGACGGACAGACAGACAGATGGAGGGAGTGGGGTTCCGAACCAAAAAGGTATTATTAATATTATATTATATTATTATTAATATAGTAAAATATCCTGGGAAAATCCTCACACACGGTCATCTGATCCCAAACGAAGCAGAGCTTTTACTATGGAAACCAGATAACCGATATAATACATACTACTTTTTTTTTGTAAATACATATACTAATTACTCAGACTCAGGACATACAGACATGTTCATGCCTACAAATGCATGTCCTGTGTGGGAATCGACCCCACGACCTGCGGCGCGATAGGTCCAACAGCGCCAACTGGCCCGTCAAATTTATTTTTTCTTTGTACGTGTTATCGCATTTGTTTAGCAATATACCTTACATCGCAGCGCTCGTGGTGTAGCATGATTAGCCGTTCTTAATCGATCGGCAAAGTTAAGCTACGTCTGTCATGGTCGGTACCTGGATGGGTGACCGCCTAGTGGTATTTCAAATCGAGCGTTTCCGTGCTTCGGAAGGCACGTAAAGCCGTTGGTCCCGGTTATTAGTTATTTGTGATAGTCGTTAAGCAAGTTGGATGCCTCCTAGGCGACTTGAAAAATTCCAACAGTAGGTTGACCACTAGCCTACCTTCACCAATCCGCAGTGGCCACGCGTAGTGGAGTATCCCCCAGTCCCTTTCACCCTCATTTGTGAAAGGAGGCCTGTGCTCAGCAGTGGGACATTATAGGCTGCTGATGATGATGATGATGATACCTTTCATAATATAGGCGATACTACTCATTTTTGTTTATCTACATTTTGCCTAACCCATAACTACTTGCTTATAATGACTGACTGGCTATCACCCCTAGGTCACGTAAGCGTCGAGTCTTAAAGGTTAATAGAATTGCTCGTCTCGTGCCAATAGCCCTGAATATTTAAACGAAGCTTTCTTCTATTGTGCCTCGTGACGTCAGCAAATTTCACGGCTTCCAAGGTGACACACTTGCGATTGTAATTTGTGCCATTGTTTGAATAAGTGTTTTCTTTTCAGAAGCTATCCAACATCGTTCGTTTAATTTCCTTGAAGAAAGTAAAATTAAAGAAAAAAGATTGATGTTAGCATTACTTATATCTGTCCTCCTGCAGTATCACCGGCGGTGTCGAGATAGAAAGTAGACATGTCCCTACATAGGCTTTCTGCGAGTCTTCCATCAATCACGATGCACAATTGTAGAGAGGTTGAGTCGTGAAAAGGTAGCAAACAGTCAGACAGATACAGAGCTACCTAGTTTTGCAATTGTGACCGGCGCAAATTATTTTAAAAAAATTACTTCAAAAATGTATTTACTAAATAAAACATTGAGGATGTATCGAGCGCACGGAGGAGAGTTTCTTGGCATAGTTAAAGTATATGGCGAAGGAGTGCTCTACCTTGAGTGTTAAGAAGCGAAATAAATACCATGAGTATTCGCTAGAGGCGCTGTGATAGGTATCTCCTATAGAGAAATGTCATAAACGCAATCGCTTTACCTTGTGCCTTTACCTCAGAGTATATAAATACTACGTACATCCTTTACTAACATAAATTCTTTACATTCGGGGTACAGAAAGCTGAAATTTATTTATTTATTCAAAAATCGAACGTATTACGATCGAATTTCGACCACTGGCGACTACTATTACAGATAATTACCCTCCAATTAATATATCGGTGAACTAGGAATAATGCTACCTCATTAATGTGATAATGACAGCAAACAAATCAACACACATCACAGGTACTTTAATACCTGATGGGTGGTAAACCGTAGCTAATGTTCGACCCTGTGTGATTCACGCGATTCGAGGCTGACTCGCCGACAATGACCTTGCATGTTTGATGGTGGAACCACTGCCACCGCCACCAACACCACTACTTACCACCTATTTTACCGAACCCACATAGATAGGTAGGTATTCAAGGTTGATTGACATTGTCATTTCCTTCGGTACGAGAAATAATTAATCATTACAATATAACCATAGCGTAATGATGGTGTGGCTCCGCGATTTGCCAGATATTCTACAGTTGTTATACATTGATTGTTTCTAGTAATATAAATTACCTTTGTGTTTATAGAGGGCCAGAGGTTATAAGCAAATTCCTTTATGTTCCCAAAACTCATATACACATTCATCGTCCATCCATCAATCTGTATGCCACACAGAAATTTTACTTGGACTTCGTAAAAAATACACATGCACAGTGTGTTGTGAATGCTTTGTGCCATATTAACGTTTCTCACAGTTTCTCTAAAAACGGTAAAACTGACTATTTTGGTAAATGTACAAAAATAGCTAATCTGAAACAAAAACTATAAATTCTGCAATATGCTTGATGATGCTATGGTCGCGAATCACTGGAATATCTAGCCATATTGTTCTACGAGGGTAAAAAAAAACTCGAAAAAATTCAAATTTCCCGCCCTGTACTGATGTACCTTAAAGGTATATCCAAGAATCTTATATATAATGGTGTGTCCATGCTTGGCTAACCGAGCACGAGCCAGCCACGAACGATCACACTGCGAGCAAGATTCGCGTAGCGTGGACGGGCTTGCGAGCCTCGAACAAGCATTCGTAGCGTGCTCGACTGCGCTCCGCCCGATTGACAGTTTTTTCACGAACACAGGGATTCGCATCGCGCGTTGCAGGCTCGCCACGCTTGAAATCGCGAGCAACGAACGAATCCTGTTCGTTCGAGACTCGGCTCGTGCTAGTTTCGCGTAGCATGGGCGCACCATTATTCTTTCACTCATTTTCTTTCAAACGAATAGTCAGTAGGTAAGTTAGGCAACCTAATTAGAATAAATTTAAGTCAAGTTTATAAATGTGCGATGCCTATATGTTCTGAAATTTCATAAGTCATGCAGTTTCCACCGGGCGACCTTCATGGATATGCATAAGAAAACAGTTAAGAGCTTCCGGTCGGTCAAGGTTCGCGGTCCGCAGCAATCGTGCTTGCCCGCTATTCGTTACATACATTAACATTTTACGTATTTTAACCCACCCCTCATGATAAAACATAATCTTACTATTTCATATTTAGAATTTAATACCTAAATATGAGCTGCATGCTCGAATTTCTTGGGGTTTAGTATAAACACAAAGTGGCCTTTTGCGGTCGAGACCTTGGTGGATCGTACGTTGGGTGTCCGATGCTCGCCGCACTTTCAATCAAAATTGATCGGGACCTTCGGTAACCAGGCGAGGAGCTTCTTCCGTCAACGTATAAGTTTGGCTATCCAAAGAGAAAACGCTGCCAGACTACTGGGAACTCGGTAGCAGCGGCGACTAGAGGAAATTTTCTACATACTTATATCTAGATTGTTTTAGTACATATTTGTTATAAATAAATATAAAAGTATTGTATCACAAAGTAAATAAGTAGTTGTACTACGTACATATAAGGAAAATATATGTATTAATATTTGAACAAATATATTTTAAAGTTAAAAGGTAATTTATTTGTTGCGTAAATAATGTATTAATTAACGTGACATCAATACATCCGGAAAATATTGTTTCTACCGCTATCTGAATAAAGTTGAATAAACCTATATTGGGACTATTAACGCCCATTAGTGGGCTGCGGAAGTGCCAGTGTATTTTTAGCATCCCATCCCACGCCGCGAATCGCAAAATGCTGCTGCGCCGGCAGAGCGGTCTCCCACGAGATGTTATAATGTACATTTTCAAACACATTGCATTGCAGTGCCTATAAGTATATCACAGCCGCGTATATACGCTGCACAACATACTGAAATACTATAAGAGCGGTGATATTGAGACTGTGTGCAATGTATCCCTATATTTTGCAAACGTTCTCACGACAAGGCCGTTAGTTATTGGATACAGGAGAGTTCCGCTTCTTTCCTGAGTAAAAAGAACTGTTGTTAGTAAATTATCCCATTTGCGTATACTTACGACATTCTTCTACTTATAGGAATTAGGACATCGCCCCTCGCGGAATTTTAATGGATAGAGGTGCCATCCGTCCCTATATATCGGGACTGTCACCGTCATTGAATCCTCTGTCCCGAGTCTTAACGTCCCGACGGCGACGTACACTAAAATATTCCGATACTGCACAAATCGTCGTCTTTAGGGTCGGCAACTCGTCAGGCGGGCCGTATGCTTGTTTGCCACCATAGTGGTATAAAAAAAAAGAAAAGAAATCGTTATCGCGGCGGTGAGCGAAGGGACCCCTCCCTTTGCTCACTTACTTGAATAGGTTAAATAAGAAATAAGAAAGATTTTTTATTAAATTATCAGCTAAGCAATAGACACTTTAAAACTCTCACATTTCCCGATAACTCTAATAAAATAATGTTTTATTAGCTTGAAATAATGTTTATTTTTTTTTACTCGCCATTCCAGCCAGCCAGAGCGTCCTAATGATATCCTAGCTGCTAGGGTATCAGTTTACTACCATTTTGCTAGGCTCTAGCAAAATAGTATATACTGAAACGCGATAGTGTGTTTACTAACGTCAATTCTTTCGGTCAGGGTTAGCATAGTATTTTATGCTTCTGGTACAGTTGCCAATGTCGAGATAATGCATTTTGCGATATGTCTACTCAACAGTTAGTTGAGTAGATAAACACAATTTGGGTGTCTTTGAATACGATAAGCATGTTTACAGAGTGCTGACGTACAGACGTAAAAAAACAGTAACAAAACAAATGTCGTACTTATAAATAAAAATGCCCCAACTGCGAGTCTGAGTCTGTGGGCTCCGGCCTTCCTTGGACGTACATTTACTGGTTCGGGACATCACTGAAGAAATTATGATGATTTCGAAAAAAACTGTGCTAGTAACAAATCTTATATTTTCCCTGTAATATTTACATCAACGCCTGCAAAACCTGGGGCATCACTCATGCATTACAGACCTTTTCCCTCCCTATGTGCTCTGGCGACCTTACTCACGCACTGCAGAACCACACACAAGTAATCACAACATTCATTTGTTGCGGTATTGTACTTCCCCAGTCGAGCGAAAAATCACTATGCTCTAACTATATTTCTGTATATGATTTTCTACATTCCGAAAGCTGTGAAAACCGCTTTTCTAGTGCCTCAGGATAATGTAACGTATGTGTATATGGAGATATACAAATACTTTATTATCAAAATCTTAATCATACAGTAATAAACGCAGTGGCAATCTCCTTTTAAGTATAGAAATACTTGTGCTAGGAGACCATAGAGATATATGGAGCTATAATATAACACAAAGCAAATAGTAATATGTCAATAGACTAGAATATAGGAAGCAACAATGGAAGTAGCATCGGAAGGTCGTAACGCTTTTCATCAAGCGAATGAGACCTCGCCTGAAGCGTTTGCCAAACTTAATCAAAAGACTTGCAGACTCTATTCACCAAATATTTACACAATTAGGCTTTTGTAGGTAACAATGGAAATAAAATTTCGTGAAGATAGTAGCGCAAGCCCCATTGTAACATCATAGAAAATTTATATACCCTTCAGCTAGCGAGTTGGCTTTTGCTATGATTTTCTGTGCCTTAAAATATTTAAATAGTTTCAAAGTAATTTGTAGTCATCATGGCTTTGTCGTGAACAATTGTAAAAAAAAATTCACAATAAACAAACAATATTCACGACGACCACTATTATGTTGAGTTTCATAAATGTCATCTGGCCATTTTCTTTACGGTGATTCAGATGGCACTCAGGACCTGCGGGACCACCGCGTAAGGAAATGGTAATGAACTTGATTGAACTGGGCTCCAATTATCTGGAGTTCTATAATATTTAGACCTCAAGTGGAGCACCGGAAGAGACAATGGATGGCTTCCTTGAGTCGTTTGATGTTCAAGTGTCACATAAATATAACAAAATTGCCGAAAAGGTAGCAAAATTCAATAAAATCCATTTTCTTACAAGGTTTACAATTTAACCGACTTCAAAAAAAGGAGGAGGTTCTCAACTCGGTTGTATTTTTTTTTTTTTTTTATGTTTGTTACCTCATTTACCTAACTCCGCCATTTATGAACCGATTTAGAAAATTCTTTTTTTTTCTGGAAGGGTACACTTCCCGTTTGGTCCTATTGTCATCAGATCAGAATTTGATTACTTCTTAGTGTACTTTGAAGTCGGATTAAGTTTTTTTGGAAAACAGTCCAATTATTTCTTTTTCTAGAAGCAAAGTTATTAAGAAAAAATACTACAAAATTGTATCTCAAGTCTCAACTCACGTAATTATAACAAAGAGTTATCAAGAGGCCATAAGAGCTCATAGCTTATAAACCCCAACCCCCAGTGTTCCAATGTAACTTAAAAAAAACCTACATAATTCAATGTACATTTTATATTTAAGGAGAGGCTCGATGCCCTATGAAAATCTTTGATTTAAGGATAGGAAATAAAATTAAAGGATGCAATTTACCTCATAAGATGCCGAATGGCCACTATCAGCGATACTTGTGAACAGATGGTTGAGAGCTCGTGACATGAGCCCCGTCATGGTGTAGGTTTTGCCAGCTCCAGTTGCTCCATATGCAAACACAGCACCAGCAAACCCTTTCAGAGTGTCTCCTACTAGAGGAGCACATACTGCCTCGTAAACGTCCTCCTGCATCGAAAAGAGATAAAAGGTTAACTTCTCAAGATTTAAGAAGCCATAATTGACACTCTTTATCTCTGGATTCTCTAAGCTCATTTTCATCTATAGCGACCCGCCCCATCTTCGCCCAGGAGTGGCGTTGTAATTACTTGTTGCGAGTGATTTATTGAATTCTGTGAATGTCTGTATCACATCGATCATTTCTTTCTTTCATTTATGGTTTAGCATGTAAGCGTATGAAAAGCGGTTTTTTATGACTTGATAAGAAAACCTTAAAGAAAACATCGATAGTATTTCTTTACTCAATAGTGTATTCCAGAACTTCAATAAATAGAGATTAAAACAAAACAATTGAATTTGGAACCACCTGCGGAATAATGTTAGGTTTATTTTCGATTAGCATGATTAAGTACTATATTCTATAACATTAATAGACTGAACACATACGACACGATGATGGTAAAACCCGCATCAAAATCTAATGCAAAATTAAAAGACAGACAGACATATAGCGACTTTGTTTTAAAATTAGGTATTTAGAGATACTTACTTAGAGAAGAGTTTACCGAAATGAGAAAAATATGGCATTGTGAGAAGATGCCTCTTTTTCAAACAAATTAAGTGGGCACCTTACAACAATCATCCATTATTCCTTACGGTGCTCCGCTCTACAATAAATTTAGATGAAAATCTTTGCATATAGGAAATAATGTTTCTGTCGTGTTACGTCAATCGTTTTTATGAATGTAGATACAGACCACACTAATGCAATGGAATAAATTAATTCAAGGTCAGTGTTAAATGGATAAAAGTTGTACAACATGCGAAAGGGTCTACCGTTGATCGAAATATATTTTTATAAGAAAATACAATACCTACTGGTTCTGATTTTTCAGAATGACATTTCAGCGTCTCTAAAAATTCCCATAGAGATGGATTGATGATGGCAATTTTATTTTGAGGTCTTTTCATTGTGTTACCTGCGTACTATCCTCTGCAAAGACTCGATCGTAGACATAATGCTTTTCATTGAGTCGACGCTGGCGCAGTATGTCGCGACGGCTGTCGGCCTCATCCTCCAGCACCAACATCTGACGTAAAGCGAAGGTTATTTATACGACCGTGACATTGTTTCTTGCACTCTATTGACCTAGATCTGCCAGTCAGCCATGCGACGAAATCTCTACCGAGTGAATAAAGGTTTATCTTAAAGTAGCTGTCTCGCGCGGTTTCACCCGCGTTCCCGGGATAAATAGCCTATAATACTCGAAGATAATGTAGCTTCCTATTACTGAAAGAATTTTTCGAATCCAATTGGTAGTTGCAAAGATTAGCCCGTTTAAACAAACAAACAAGAAAACTCTTCCCCTTTATTATATTAATAATAAATAATAATATTATATTATTATTCGCTTTATTTATTTTTATCCTTAAATTTCTTTTTTTTTTATAACATTAGTATAAAAAATCTAAAATATTATAAAAAACTTCTTAATCCCATGTAAGTATGTTTTTTTTTTACAATATCTTTACAAAATCTAAAAATGTTATAAAAAAAACCTAATCCTAGTGTGCCGCCGGCAGCGAGGTAGGGGGCCCAAGCTACCGGTGGTTAGGGCTGCAGAGAAAGGAATCTCCTGACGATGCGCGCCGTGTCCAGGAGTACCGCCTTCTGTATCTGACCCTTGAGCCAGCCAGTGATCTAGTGAGAGTCACTCAAGATGTTGGTCGAGACTCTACGCTATGAGACCGTTCGCCGAAACAACTATCGGAACAATGATCGTCGAATCAACATCCCACATGGCTGTTACCTCGTGAACCAAGTCAAGGTACTTGCTGAGCTTGTCCTTCTCGGCCTTCACGAGGTTCTCGTCATGGGGGATGGTAATGTCGACGAGCACTGCCCTGCGCTTCGATCGATCTGTCAACACGACATCAGGCTTATTGGCTACAATAGTCCGGTCCGTGATGACAGATCGATCCCAATAGAGCATGGCATGACAATTTTCGAGAACTGGACCGTACTGGCGCAGGTTCGTACTTATGTACGAACCTGCGCCAGTACGGTATTTCGGACTCGACAAGACCGTATCGAAGAGCAAGTTATTATTATTATTATAGTATAGATAGCTAATTCTTGTACCTACGTAATATCTTTCACTAGTTCGAGTAAATTATGTATGCTTCTGGGATTTATGCCAATTTTCTTCATTTATATAACATGTGCAAAGTGTAGCCAAACTCTATATTAAATATGACTCTCCATTAAATTGACCAAGGTTAACTAAATATATTTACAGAAAATACAACACTCTTAACTAATAAATGCACAATGCACATACCATTAGACATTTCTGTTTACTTAAAGTCGTGGGTACCTATACGTATTTCTCATTATTTACCTAATAGTTCACATAGCCTACTTACCTACCTACGTTGTATTTATTAAATAACAACATAAAATATGTTGTTATTAAAGTATATGTACAAATATTTGTACATACTTTAATAACACATACTTTATTTAAACCTTCTACTTTATCATACCAAACCTTTACATGAAAGCTGCAATATTAGTACCAATTACACATTTTATGTCGGAATTCTTTTTGCGAAACTCCTGCCTGATATTTATTTGAATGAAAATATGACTTCTGATATTGATGCAATTTAACCAATCGAGATTAGACGCTGATGAGTTGCTAACTAATAAGTTAGATAAGCTTTATCATCTACTTCTGATTAGATAATTGCTAATCATTTATGCGTAAATTGTAAGTACCAGTAGGTTGGTACTTTTTTAATGATAGTACCGATATGGTACTCGTCCCTAAAAGGTACCCTTTATGACGAGTACTATATCGGCTAATTACATAATAGCAGCTTTACGTAGATTGTTAATAAGAGTGTAATATTAAGTATGAAATATAAATAGTAATGGATATAAATAACTAGTAGTAACCTTATCGCTGACCACGTGGATGACGCGGGGACCTTCATCAGCTCGTAGTGGCCGGACGCGCACCGCCACCTGCCGCAAATAGTCATTCTAGGTTATAACTATGAAAACTGGAATCTATATATTCTATACTAGCTGTTTTCACCCATGTTCCAGGAGAGAAAAGTTGTCAGGGGACAATGTACCTAAGGAGATTACCTCCTACTAAGTATTAATATTATTCTGTGCTTATAGGTAAATCTCAGAGGCACAGAATAACTCATGGTAGGTACTACTAATAGTACTGACTCATAGTAACACTTGCTTACAGGAAGAATACAATTCAATCGAACAAATAATAGATGCTTACCCATATTTTAAATGAATCTAACAATAACTTGAACATCTTGTAAGGAAATAAAGAGATCATAATAGTTACTTTTTTTACAACAAACTATGTATTGTTGTTATATATAGGGTCGGCAACACGCGAGTAACTCGCCTGGTGTTCCAAGCGTCCATAGGCTACGGTAACTGCTTACCATCAGGCGGCGGGCTGTATGCTTGTTTGCCACCTTAGTGGTATAAAAGAATATATAAATGGTTGTTATCTTCATATTGTAAACAAAATAACAACTATTTAGTTAAACATATGGTTTACAATATGTACCTATATAGGTATCTATGGATATTTTTTCATCCTTTCGGATGATCATGTTAAGTATAAGTTCTGTCTCTACTCTCTAGTAGTAACATATAGTTTTCTGAATTATTTGATTAAATTAGGCTGCCCGGCGAAGCATTCGACTTTCCTATCAATTTATCATTATTTTTCGAGATATTTTACTCCTGACATCTTTTGTAATTAATCTGTCTGGTGCTGCTTGTGGAGGCTGGTCTGCTTAAGTTTGCTATTTATTTACTTATTAAATATTTATTCAGCCTACTTTGTAATTTTGCCACCGCGCCGGGCACGCAATTGTTGTCAGTGCGATTAGAATGTAAATATTTTGTAATGAATCTAAGCTTGTTTTGAAAAGAGTAATTGCTGAGTTGCGGCTCTTCTCAGCAAATGCAACCTTCCGAACCGGTATTAGAGTATTAGAGTCGACTTTTCATAAGTGCCTGCGAAGGTCTATTTGAATCTGTGATTTGAATAAATGATTTTGAATTGTTGTCTCTGTTCAGTTTACCTAGATTCAATATTTGTACTAAGTATAAATGTAGAGTTCCTACTTATGCCGTGTACTCGTAAGTAGATAGTTACTTAGTTATAATTTAACCCACATTAACCTATGTTAATGTACGTTACTATGTTATACGTAACCATAGGGTTACGTGATAATAATCCCAAAGGTTGGTCAATTATACATTGGTACATAACTGTAGGTAGAACATATAACCCGTATAACCATAACCATGTTATGACATTCAATGTCAAATGGGTTCACTCTATCTGTAGTATAGATAGAGTGAACGCAACTTGATCGTGGGGTCATGATCATGACTGATTATTCCGATTGCTTGTTCTTAGACAGCAAACAGTAGAACCTGCGTGTGTAACACGATAACGTATTTTGTTTGCAGAAAATTCACATTTCTCTGAAAGATACATGCAAGCATCCACCCGTGGTTTACGTAGTAACTATTTAGTAATCTGTGCCGTACCGTGGCACGCGATCATAAGTAGATTCTCTTCTATCCGTCATACTAGTATCCACTCCTTTCTTACCCATAGCATCTTTCACACAATCCATCCATCTCTTTTTCGGTCTTCCTCTTCCCGTATATCCATCCACTTCCATATTCATAACTTTTTGAGTGACGTGGCTTACATTTCTCCTCATAACATGTCCATTCTATGATAAACGGTTCTTTCTCAACTTTTCAGTCACTGGCGCTACTTTCAAGCTTCCCTTATGTAATCATTTCTTATCTTATCCATTCTTGTCACTCCACACATCCATCTCAACATCCTCATCTCAGCTACATGCAATCGTCTTTCATCCGTCCTCTTTACTGCCCAGCATTCCGAACCATACATTAGGACAGGTCTTATCACGGACTTATAGATTTTCCCCTTCAGCTTTAAAGGCATCCGTGGATCACATGTTGTTCCTGTTACCTGTCGCCATTTCATCCAACCTGAGCTGATTCTCTGCTTTATTATATCACGGTCAATATTACCATCGCTCTGCATTTGTGATCCAAGGTACCGAAAGTCGGAGCAGACTGGTACTGACACTCAAGCAAAATAGGTATGAACGTGGAGAGACCGCCGAAATCGCAGAACATGTGCTCAGTTTTGGTTCTGCTAAATTTCAAGCCAACAACACTCTCCAACCCTTGCTGCCATTTGACCAGCCTGCTCTGGACATCAAATCCATTTTCACCGACGAGAACAAGGTTTTTATGTGCTCGTTTGTATTTTTCACACAAAGTACGAAATGCAAATATGGCGTCTGTCGTTCCTCGACCAGGCATAAACCCGAATGACCGTCCACACCTACATACTCCATCACAAATGACAAACTTTTAATAAACTAGTGACCCACACTGGCTGGAAAAAAAATGAAATCGACTTCAAAATACACTAAAACACTATTCTTTACATTTATGTGTCCCTTATGTGGGTACCAAAGACATCCAGCTCGTCTATTCATTTATCAATGCAAATACAAACTTTAGGCAGAATACATTATTATTATTATACAGGCATTTTAATAGTTCTATAAATGAATTACCTTTAGATTTATTTATACAAGTACTAATCAGGCAGTGTCATTATTCCAATTCGTACTTCGGCTTCCCAACACGGTAGCTTTTATTTCATTTTAAATTTTATAAGTGTTCACCTCTTCTTCTCTATTAACTCTTCTGCATTCATTTTTGTATGTGAAAACTGTATTGTTTTAAGTATCTATGTCTTCTACTTGTTTTAGTAATTGTAAGCTGTTTGTTTAAATAAAATTCTTTATTTGTAGTTTTACAATTACACAAATGTGTATTATAAGTATTACACAATAGTTGTTTTGTACAATTGAAGTCACAGATCAGTGAAACTTCTGGCACCCAAGCTAAGATTAAACTCTCTTACTTTAAACATTACTCGTAGTCTATTCTAAAGTTTTGGAGTTAGCGTATAAACAGACAGACAGACTGAAGCGGAGAGCGACTTTGTTTTTTACTATGTAGTGATTAATTTGACCGTAATATGTTTGGTTTATTTAATCCGTCATTAAAGGTAAGTCTATATAAGAACCCAGTAGGTACCTACCTAAATCCTAAAACTGGATCTTCTTCCGTTCTCTTTGTAAGCATAACACATAAATAATATCGGGACGGGCCGGTTAGCGCGATATGTCCAGTACTCCGAGTGTAAAGAATTGAAGTTTGTAAACGCTTACTAATTAGTTTGCGTTTACGACACTTCTCTATAGGAATTGGCACAGCGCCACAAGCGGAATACTCATGGTACTAATTTCTCCCATACAAATTTATAGTTAACGCAAACGAATTAGTAAGCGTTTACTGAGTCTGGTTGTAATTATGTATTTACAAACAAATAGTAGTAGGTATATTTAGTACATCAGTTATCTGGTTTCCATAAAACAAGCTCTGCTTAGTTTGGGATCAGATGACCGTGTTTGAGGAATGTCTCAGGATATTTATTTTATTTTAATATATTATGAATTATCAAACCGTTTATTATGTAACAAACAGTCTGCCTAAATCTTTTTGTATAAGTATTTATCTTAAAATGATAGACATAAGAGATTCAAAAGAGACTTACTCATGCTGAATGAAGGCACACAAAAATATCTAATAGTTGCTGTATGAAAGATGTAAGAAAGAGGAAAGTTATCTACAAATTTTAGCTCTAATAAATAATTTCCATCTTGGACATAAATTATTATATTAAACTAGCATACCGGCGCGACTTCGTTCGCGTGGTGCCTACCCTTATCACTTAGGGGTATGAAAAATAGATAGTAGCCGATTCTCAGACCTACTGAATATGCATATAAAATTTGGTAAAAATCAGTAAAGCCGTTTCGGAGGAATAAGGTAACTAACATTGTGACACGAGAATTTTATATATAAGATTTGTCGCCAAGCTCCTATATCAGCGACACGGCGTGATCCGGAGCTACACTTAGCCGGTTCTCTCTATAGGTATAGGCTTTGCGTCACATTATCACTTTCCATGGTAAGATTGTGTTCAAGTGCAAGCCATTATATAAATAACAATGTAGTAATGTGCTAGAAAATTATCATTACACATTTTCAGTAAGTTCCTATAGACGTACCTACCTACGTATAATCTTTCTTATGGTAAGAGTTTAAGAATTTCGTGCATCAGTATTTTTTTAAATAACTCTTATTAGATGATTTACATAGTCAGCTTAAATTACCATAAGTTTCTCTTCGGTGACAGTACGCACGCCAGCGTGATGTTTATCAGGTGTAGTTAGATTACTCTGAGTCATGGCATCACTCCTTGATCCTTGACGCTATATTTGTCCAGACCACCACTTTCTCCGGTTCACCCTCGTTATAAACTTTCGATTTACGTTACGGGCTTAAAACTAATTTACACATGTAATAAATCAACATCACATAAATGTATTATTACAAATACAAACAGTATCCCTTGACAGGACTTTGGATTGGGAAACGACCCGTGAAATAGACGTGATAATAACACCGTTTCGAACTCACGCGGCATTCGAGCAAGTGCCTTCACGTGTACTGAGTGGTGGTCAAAATACAGCCTTCGCTTTGGGCGGTCGCTGGGGCAACAGTTAATCACCACAAATAATTTCCATACATCGTCATACTGCCAGTATCTCTAATACCTACACTAAGTTTTACTGCTTGATGTTGCTTCAAAAGAAATATATTACTGAGTGTACATTTAATACATATACTAGAAGGAAGTGTGTATTTAGCAAAACGCAAACCTGACGCAAACCTGTAACAACAATTGTTATATTTATTTACTCTGAGCTATTACTATACCTACACTTTATTTATTTATTCCGGATTGTTTTGGGGTGAATTTTCCAAGCTTTACCTATTAGGTTAGGTATATATACTTAATTTAATAGTCCAAAATCATTTATTTTTATGAGCACGTTTACACGCAACTATACCTACCTACCATGATACACCTATCTACTTAGTTTACCTATTTTTTATAATATATTGGCAAAGTATGATTATTGTGCTACTATTTTCCGCCCCGCGGAAACGCGCGTTTCCGAGGGACCTATTATTTTCACGGGGATAAAAAGTAGGTTGGTTCCTACCCTATGTGATATTCTATCTATGGCTGCACCTACCTATCCAAATCCATTCAGTATTTTTTGCGTGAGAGGAACACACATCCATTTACAAGTCGAGTGAGTCTCTCATCCATATCACGAGTCGTTTTTTTATAGTACATCCGATAAAAATCTCAGCCTATTGAGCAATAACGTTAAGCGATACGTCGTCGTTGGAAAGTTTTTTATATACCTACAACCATTGCCTACAACTTTTACGATGGCGGCTAGTCTCACATCGCCGTGAGAAAAAGTTATTGAGCATCAAAGTCACTGTTGACGGATGCTGTTCTGATATCATCTATGAATATTGGCTAGCGTGCTTCAAGGCTGTGTGCTATCACCCACACTGTTCTTCATCCTGCATATCAATGACTAGCTGTCCCCCACGGTTACACCCGTTTCCAGGTTATAAGTAACTTTTTGACCTGGTTCCATCATCACCTTTCTACCATGGCACTGCTCGCCGGCGATGTGGAGTTCATCTTCACATCCTTGAACCGCCTCGATCGTCCACAAAACGATTCAGTCGGACCTTCCTAGACGGTCCAGTACCTCTACCATGAGTTTTCTACACTAACGTAATCTACAGTCGCTAGAGAATACGATTAAACATTTTGTATGAAATGCTTCCAAAAGTATCCACTAAAGGCGCTGCTCGTTATACAAAATATTCACCGTAGTCGCTAGCGTGTGTAGATTACTTTCGTGTTGGCAACTCATGGTAGAGGTACAGTAGGTTGCAGACCGTTGAATTTGAGAGTTGCTTCAGCTTTTCTTTCTTTCTACCATCGAAACTATCGCCATCGACGGGGAGTCCATCCTCACATATTGAAACCTGAATTGTTTCGTACTGTGCGGGCTCAAAGGAGCTTCCTTCCGCGGACGCTCAGACTGTGGAATGAGCTCCCCGCCGTGGTTTTCCCAATGGAGTACAGCATGGGGTTCTTCAAAAGGGGTGTGAAGAGATTTCTGCAGGGTCGGCAACGCGCGCGTGATACCCCTGGTGTTGCAAGCGTCCATAGGCTACGGTAACCGCTTACCATCAGGCGGGCCGTATGCTTGTTTGCCACCTAAGTGGTAAAAAAAAAAAAAAAAAAAAAAAAAAAAGCTTGTACGTAGTATTTATATAGGTACTCTAAGCTTCAGCGCTGATTCTACAGAGTTCTAGAGTTCCGCGTTCACTACTGTACCCAGTGTAAAGCTTGCATAGAATTAACGTAACTAAAGCGTTTGCGTTTTAGTACAAGTTCTCTTAGAAATACGCAAACGCGTTAGTTACGTTAGTTCTTTGGAAGCGTTACACTCAAGGTACTGTACACAGCGAGCGAGCAGTCTAGAGTTCTAAAGTAAATGGGCAAATTTGTATGGAGTTTGTCCCATTGGCGGCCAGCAATAATTTCTATGTTTGAGGAAGTGTTACCTACATAAATCTTCTAAAAACATAAGGCTCATTACAAAACATGGTTTAAAGGAAAACCAGGTTTTAAAATAGCCTCGTCCCTCGTCCCTTTTTATTATATGACGTTAGAAAGTGACCAAATGACAGTAAAACCTGGCTTTGCTTTAAACCATGTTTTGTAATAAGGGGGAAGTAGTTTTTTTTATTATTCTATATGAGATACTTTTAACCAGTTGGAAAAACTAGGCCGTCAAAGCACAGCAAAGCGACTTCATTTCAAGTAGGTAGGTAGGTAGCGCTAGAGTTGATACGAGTAGGAGTTCTTTTGCTAAAAGTAGTTACAAGTCCCACAAACTTAGGTATCTAGCCCGGTGAGGGAGGCGCTTCTTCGTATGTTTGTGCTGTTATCACATTTGATGGAGCCTCGGTGGAGCAATTAAACAACCTATGGCGAATGGCAGACAGATTGACATTTCATACTGGCGTCGTTAGTTCCTCTTTTGACCACCGGGTCAGATAGTCAAAGTCAAAGCTATTTATTCAATTTAGGCCCCAGAAGGGCACTTATGAAGGTCACATTTACTGAATTTACCACCGGTTCGGAACTCGGCCTTCAACTGAGAAGAATCCGGCAAGAAACTCATAGAAGTTTGTGGGGCTCACAGACTACCGTTTAGTCATTGTTTTTAAATTTTACCGTTTTTTTAATCTTTAAGCCACAAATTATAGGATAGTAAGCTATAATTATAACTAATTTACAAAAAAAAAAAAAAAAAACTTTTACGACAACTGCTCAATTTTTTTTTCGAAGAGCATTTTATTTTGTTATTGTCTTATAGGTACTTACCTACATTTTTTTAAAGATGCAATCAAATCGTGATACAACATTCATTTTTATACACGTTACAAGACGATATGGCATGGCAACATAAGTATAAGTACTATAAATAAGAATGCCTTTATTTATTCCTATAATTATGTATCATAGGAAAAATCTAAAATCTACCAGTTATAAAAATAAGAACAAGTACATAATATATGTAAAATTTATTTTTTATAGTAGATAAAATACATCTTCAATATTGTATACTTCATTATAACTTAAACCATACCAGGAGCAAACAATTTCACTCCTCTATCAAATAATTTAAAAAGGTATTTAGATGGTTTCAATTCCATTGTAAACATATGTTCATTTTCAAATTTTCTGCCTGGATTTTTAATAGTCATATGTCCTGAAACATCTGCACTCCAACCTGACTGCAGATTTTCCACTTCCAAAACAGTATGAGCTTTGTGAATCAAAAGATTTGATAATACATGAGTAACATCTTCCTCACTTGCATCATTACAATGAAAAATCACAAATGAATTGTTATAGCCTGTTACAAGTCTAATTAACTCGTCACAAAACCTGTTTACTTCTCTCAAACTATACTGTAAATCAAACAAATGTGAAATACCATCCAGGATAACATTGACTGTACCATGTTTTTCTCTCATTAGCAATATCTTTTCTCTTACTTTTACAAATTGATCTTCTAATAAGATGTTCTTATTCATTACTATGTTATTTACAATATTCTCTCCCAAATTATATAATTCAACACATTTTGAATCTATATGATTTTGTAAATTGTAATTCATTCTCAAACCAATATTCTGATAATGTTGCAATGAATTATGTGTAGACAATAACATCACAGCGTTTTTGTTTTTTATACAATTACCCAGCATACAACTAACAACAAATGAACTGTCACAAACATAAATCTCTTTTACAACAATAACTTTGCTTGATAAGTCTTTATCTAACTGAAGACATGATATAACATCCGACATTCTGGAATAGAAAAATTTGTTAAAGATAGTAAGAAAAGGAAACAAATTCTGTAATTATATACCTATGTACAGATTATTTTCCCGCCTTTAGGTAGGTACAGAAAACGATAAGCGTCGGACAGTCGCACAGTCACTAAGTACGTTTCTACTGAACTGGTGCTTTCAAAACATTCGCCGCACGCACAGATGAAAGACGAACCGGCTCGCGCGCGCCTTGTTCTAGTGTTCGACACTTCTTGGACGGTCGCTACGTGAACATTTTCACTGATTCAGTACAAATAGTTTTGGTGACCTCGCTACGAGTTTACCGGTAACAATATTTCGTCGTAATATGTTACGTAATCATAACCGCTTTCGGCATTTCGAGTTGATTAATTAGTTCCCATCGCTTTCATATCAAAATAGAAACAGTTTTGTGGTTATTGCCGTGCGTCGATACAATATTTTGTGGACAAATTTTATAAAAGGATAAAGTGTGAGTACCTACCTGTTACCCAAGGTTATTTATGATAAATATGTAAAAATGGAAACAATTCCCAATGATAACAAAAATTATGGAATAAAAATTAGAGAATATTACAAAACCTTGAAACGACAGGGTCTGCCTCCCACCAGTGCTGCCAACTCAAGTATATAATAATAATCTATGAACTCTTCTAACCAAAAAGGAGCTGCCAGTCCCTTGAAAAAGCGCTAGATCGAGCTATATAATGTTTAGACGATAAATAAATGACAAAAATAGACCGCAGTTGGGAAAAACCCTAAATTCAGCACCAATTTCAAACTGTAACTTAGCACCCAATAAATTGTCATGCATTTTATTATAATATTTCGCATGAGTTATTACGACAGAGATAAAAAAATAAAAAAGTAAACAAGATTTTTCTTAAAATTTTCAGAGTAGGTAGTTAATGTATTTGTAATTTCATCATCATCTGATTTTTGGGACTTCTTCATTAGCCTGTGACACGATTTCATTTGCTCCAAATGTAGCAGATAGTCGGACTTTATCAGTTTTCAACACAATTTTGGATTTTGGAAAAAGAGCTACATTTAGCGCTAGGCGCTAAAAGGAGCTGTACACAAAAAAAAGCCCTAGATCTGGCGCCGAAAGCGCTAAGTTGGCAGCACTGCCTCCCACAGATCAGATCACCAGTGTTGCCAGTGGCCGATAGTCAAAAGCAACATGAGACAGCTCAAAAAGTAACATTTTCATGAGAAAAGTATCATTGTCTCACACAGATGTTTGTGCATTGTCTCATATTATTATAGAAAACTCTTACCCCCTTATTCATAATCGCTTTTTAACTAAATCAGTGTAATAGTGTGCCCCGTCTCACTCTTTCGATCACCAAATGTCACCTGTCAGATAAAGACTTCGGAATTTAAGCTAATCAACGTTTGATAACTTCATTATGAATAAGGGGGTTAGACCCTAGGTAATATGGCACTTTATTTGGCCGGCATTTACGGCATATCATTCCTCATGCTGATACATCCACTAAAAAAAATATTTCAATTTGTTTTATTGCTATATTTTTCAGTTTTCTGCTCAGTTTAATTGACTTGAATGGAAGAAAAGAGACTTAAAATAAACCCCGAGCCTGCACAGGAACTTATTCAGCTATTTGATAATAATATATATAAATTCAATTTGCCTGATGAATTAATAATTTAAATAATTTTACAGCTCTCATATCTCACCTCTTCATTTCATTTAAAAAAATATCTAGGTACGAACTTGTCATGCAAATTTTCCTAAATTTACGTACTTATTTAATCTCGCCTACGCCTTTTTTTAAGTTCGAGTTGGCAACACTGTCGAGCGAGTTTTAATGAAAATATTTAAAAAAAAATGAAAAATCATCGAATTATTACGAGATTATTACACACGTAAAATGTGTAAATTACTATTTAAAATCCCAAATAAATATTCATGTAAATAGTGAGCTAGTGAATTTTAAATAAGTCAATCCAATTCACTAAATAATAATAGCAGGATTTATAAAAAAAAAAATTGGGGGCAACTATGAACGAGTTTTTTATAAATATATCTGTGAATGCCGGAATAAAATAATTCTGGATACGTGGAATATTTTAATTAAGTAGGTATTAGGTATATACCTATTTATATTTTAGTGCCCTAGTATATTTCTATTGTCTCTCATGTACTGATTCGTTATGATTTGCAGCGAAATCAAAAAATGACCGAGAAAAAGCAAATAAAGGTCTCAAGATGGTATTTTGGAGGCCTGGCATCAGCTGGAGCAGCATGTATCACTCATCCTTTAGACCTGCTCAAGGTTCAAATGCAAACACAGAAAGGAAAGAATATTTCCATGCTCAAACTCACTGGATTAGTGGTGAAAAATCAAGGTGAGTAAATAACTTTTTTCTTTATTTTACTTTTATAATCTTTATTAAAATGAAACTCATTAATGGATCAATGGATGGGGGGGGGGGTTGAGGGCGGAAGCCCCCCCCAAACCCTGGATCTGCCACTGATGGAACCTGTGTCATCATCATCATATCAGCCCATGGATGTCCACTGCTGAACATAGGCCTCCCCCATTGATTTCCACTTCGAATGGTTTTTGGCCTCTTGCATCCAGCGGTGCCCAGCGACTAACTATTTTGTTGGTCCACCTGGTGGGAGGTCTTCCCGCTCGGCGCTTTCCAGTATGTGGTCGCCACTCGAGAACCTTTCGTCCCCATCAGTTTCTGTCCTTCGAGTGAAGTGGCCTGCCCATTGCCACTTACTAACTTTACGAGCTATGTCCGTACCTGTGTGCCATTTATTAACCTAACCCCAACAGTTAGGGTTGTATGGTATTGGTATGTTAATAGATCAGTCAGTCAGAAGGTTTTTTCTGCTGTTGATGAAGCTATTTTTATGAATTTTGATTAATGAATTGTTTCTAATTACAGGTATTATGGGGTTATACAACGGCATATCTGCATCACTTTTACGACAATTGACTTACTCTACAGCAAGGTTTGGAATATATGAGATGGCCAAGCAAAAAATGGCACCAAAAGATGTAGGTATATTTTAGGGATATAACAAGGTATGATATGAATGCAGTGCATTGCATTATAGGCAATTAAGCAGTGCCTGCCTACCTCATAAGATTTAATTAAACTGTACCTCATGTAGACAAGATTGAATTTTTTTATTAGATTACAAGCTCCATGAGGTTTCCCCCTTGTTTCCTCAATCCCAAGATAAAAACCTATTATAGAATTATTTTTTTAAATCTGAATGGTAGATCCAGTGATCAGCACATTTAACGTGAATGTCAAAAAAATCTGGACGCGGGAATATAACATCTAATCACAATATACCAGTAAATTATAGTTAAAAAAATTAATAAACGTGCTTTCACACCTGTGCACAAAAAGTGTTAAATAATAATATAATAACTATATTCTGTCTATCCCGTAAGTGCCTTAAAATATGTTACTTTTAAAATATTGCTAGTCCGAGACCAAATACACTGTATACTTATTGTAATATCCCCCTGAATTACTTATTGTAATTTTTTTGCCGTGTTATTGTTACAGGGAAGTGCAGTACCATTTTACATGTCCGCATTTCTGGCTGCACTGGGTGGTTTTGCTGGCGGTTTTGTGGGAAACCCAGCAGATTTGGTCAATGTGCGAATGCAGAATGATGTTAAGCTCCCTGTTGAACAAAGAAGAAAGTAAGAAAATATTAATTTAGATGAAAATGAAATTAGATAGGTACCCATGATGGGTACATACAAAAGAGTATTTCTTGGTATTCCTCTTTATATGGTGAATACTAAATCTCTCTCTCTTCTTAGTCGTGCACTCTTGGCAGAGTGGTTGTGGTCATGGATTGTCCCTTTCGCCTCCATTTTTGTCTATTTGTGGCGTTTCGGGAACATTCGGTTCTGGTATATTGCGTGGCAGCTACGAAGAATAAAAGTCCGTGGCAGATTTTATGAGGTCAAACCCAGGTGACTAGACCTCATATACGGCGACCGACCACATGAACGTTTGCCTTCAACTCGACCTTGGATGACCAACGGTCAACGGATTTGACGGGCCAGTTGGCGCAGTTGGTTAGGTTGGTTAAGAGTCACCTTACGCGCCGCAGGTAGTGGGTTCGATTCCCACACAGGACATGCATTTGTATGCATGAACATGTCTGTATGTCCTGGGTCTGGGTGTAATTATGTATATTAAGTACGTATTTACAAACAAAAGTGGTATATGTATATTATATCAGTTATCTGGTATCCATAGTACAAGCTCTGCTTAGTTTGGGATCAGATGACCGTGTGTGAGGAATGGAATTTTTGGATTCGTATCTGAACAATCGACGAAAGTCTTTGTTTAATCCGGAGTTCTTTTAATATGGAGACGTTGGTACGATGCGCAATCCAGCTTATTCTCAGCATGAGTCGCCAGCACCACATTTCCAAGGCATACATTTTTCATTGGTCTTGCAATTTTAACGTCCATGTCTCAGCTCCATAAAGGAAAATTGGAATGATCAAGCAATTCATCAGACGAACCTTTAGGTTTTTTGGTATAATTCTGCGATCTTTCCAGATTTGTGTGAGCATATCAATGACTGATCTAGTTAGAATACTAAATAGCGGACTTCAATAATAACAATGATTGAAAACTTTATTATAAAAAACTTAACCGACTTCAAAGTTGCCTAAAAAGTAATCAAATCCTGATCTGAAGACAATGGGACCAAACGGGAAGTGTACCCTTCCAAACAAAAAAAGAATTTTCCAAATAGATTAATAAATGATGGAGTTATAAGGTAACAAACATAAAAAAAGCTAATTTAGAACCTCCGTTTTTGAAGTCGGTTAAATTGTTCTGAAATAAAATATTCTTCAAATCTTTATAATTGTATTGACTGACTGCTAAAATGGCGTAGCGTGTGTTTCAGCCACCCGGGACGCAGAGAAATTTCGCCGCCCCCTTAATCTTATAGGTCCGAATTGTAGGTGCAACATAAATATGAAATTTAAATTCTGTGGCGGATTTACCAGCAGGCAGAGTAGGGCGGCAGATTTCAGGGGCGGAAAATTTGAGGACGTTTTTTTCTCTCGTCTTGCAGAAAGAAGCAAGCATTTATTAATACATGTACGGTACGGCACATGATTAAACTTTGATCCTTTGTCTGTTTGGTGATCCGCGCGGGCGAGGAAAACAATAGAAATCAATTGTTATTTTTTAACCGCAAGTCAAGGGATTAACTCATATAATAGTAAACATAATCTAGGAACCGACAATTGTGGAGATAAGCAAAAATTAACTTGGTATCCTACTTCGGAAATGTGTTAATCCACCATTGAATGAAATGATTTAAATATTTACGAGCCGCCTCCTAAAAGTGCCGCCTGGGTCGGGCTAAACAGCCCCCACTACGCTACGCCATGTGCCATGGCACTGCACTGCTATGATCGAATAAATAAATAATATCCTAGGACATTCCTCACACACGGTCATCTGATCCCAAACTAAGCAGAGCTTGTACTATAGAAACCAGATAACTGATATAATACATATACATACTTTTTGTTTGTAAATACATACTTAATATACATAATTACACCCAGACTCAGGACATACAGACATGTTCATGCACACAAATGCATGTCCTGTGTGGGAATCGAACCCACGACCTGCGGCGCGTAAGGTGAACCTTAACCAACTGCGCCAACTGGCCCGTCAATAAATAATAATAATAGAATAATGAAATAGTTGATTTGTTTAGTTACGCGAATGCCGTCCACGGTTTGTGGCGCGTGGCGGCCGACGAGGGGCTGGTGCGGCTGTGGGCCGGCGCCTCCATGTCGTGCAGCCGCGCTGTGCTCATGACTATTGGACAACTCTCCTTCTATGATGAAATCAAAGCTATCCTCCTTACAACTCCATACTTCGGAGACAATGTTGCTACACATGTCACATCTAGCTTACTTGCTGTAAGTATAATTGAGATACAATACTAACATGATATAATTCATTGTTTTTACTATGTCAGATAATTATGATCACCATCACCAAGCCAATAACAAATAAGTCTTTGACTTAGTGGACAAAGCTTCAGATATTGAAAAGCTTAGTTCTTACTTACCATTACTTGACATTTGGCATACCAAAAAGTAGAATTTACTTATAAGGAAATAGTTACTTTTAATATACCATCGCAACCAAGTTTTTTTTTTTTTTTTCAAATATAAAACATCAAGTAGTTATTTTTTACGTGATTGAAATTATAAGCAAAAAGACTTTAAATACGATGATTGACTGTATTTCGAAACACCGAACCTACGCCACAGAATAAAGTACAAATACAGAAGGCACACTGCTTTGATCTCGCCGAAAGCCGCCTTTTTATTAGCCTAAGCGTTCCCCTCGAAAGTCGTCGACTCGAGTGAAAGACAGACGGACCCTTATAGCTGTGTACAAATGTTGTAAATGCGTTGAAATAGGACCACTCCGGAGTGGTGCCCGCCCGGCGGCGCGGCATCTACTTGTCGCGCGCGTCAGTTCATATAATCATGTAGTCTCTATATACTGTACATCTCTGTATATACTGTACTCTATATACTGCTGTGTCTTTGCAGTAATCAGTTCAGTAATCTCTATATACTGTAGTCTTTGCAGTAATCACGGAGTCAGCCAAGCCTGCCTACGCGTAGGTACGTTGGATGAAAAATAACATAGCTACGTTTTATCGAAAGTATGCTTTTGCAAAAACCTCTCCTAACTTCGGACGGAACATTCGCATTGCAGTTAAAATAGGTGCATCGAATTTTCAAAATATGATCACGACAATTGTTGAAAATTTTACAAATCCAAAAGGAAAATTTTGCATTTTAGGTACTTTGGTTGGAGTGAACCGGTTCGTTTTTTTTACTGTTTCCATGCCCTGCACAGAATAATATATTCAAAAATTTCAGGGTGGAATCGCAACAACAATGACACAACCAGTGGATGTTCTTAAAACAAGAGCAATGAATGCAAAGCCGGGCGAGGTGACGAGCATTCTCACTTTGATCAAGAATACAGGCAAGGAGAACCCTTTGGCTTTCTTCAAAGGTTACGTTCCAGCGTTCGCTAGGCTCGCTCCACACACAATTCTCACGTTTGTATTTTTAGAACAACTTAGAATTAACTTTGGTGTATTTAAAATGGATTCGTAAAAAAACGTTTTAAATCTAGTAGAATTTGTAAAGAGTGTCAGACAGAATGTTTTTCGTTTTTATTAAATATCTCAATTCGTTCAAATTTGGACAATATAATGAATTCTTGAAGGCTTGTTGATTTTTGTCCTTAACAAACTGCCGAACGTGATCAACATTCATGTTTGTGTTCGATGTCCTTTTGTGCCCAGTTGATTATCGGGCATTGTTTTCTTGTTTCTCAATCTAACGTGTCGTTTTGTTGATTATTGGGCATTGTTTTTTTTGTCTCATCAATCCAATGCTTGATTAAATTAGCACATGCGGTACCTTTCCCATTAACGGTCAATGAAAATGTCTCTCCACTGAAACTCGCACTCGCCAAATGCGCGCTGCGATTCTGTGTCGAAGACCGTTAAAATAAAAACGAAAAACATTTTGAAACATCCTATACATTATGTTACTGTATATTTTTATAAAGTTTTTGTTTTATTTATTAGATTTTATCTATTTGAGCTGCATTTAGTTTAAATGCATATATTTTACGTAGAAAGTTTATAATTAAAACTGCTTTAGTGCTATTTCGTTTATGTAAACAATTTATCTGTTAAAAATTGCTTTAGTGCTAGTTCAAATAATATTCCACGAGAAAAAATGAGTAGGTATGTCAGCAGGTATTTTCGTTTATTGCACTTTAATTGATTTTGATTGGTAAAACCGACACAATTAATTTTGATAATTGAGTGAGATTATTTATAATTCATTTATTTTAAGTATTTTCAGTTTTTTTACAAGTATGATATTCATAAGAACAAAGTATATTTGGAAGGCTAGTAATAAAATGAAAATCTGTCTTCCTATATTTTTGTCTGAATTCTGGAACTTATGAGATAGCGAGCTGGCGGGAAGTTGACATAAGAACTTTTTGGACGAATGCAAGGAATGGTATTTTGAGACACTACAATATCATAACAAAAAGTTTAAGGGTTCTTAGATCAACCTTCCGATAGTGTATGTATAAAGTCCCTAGAATAATGAGGGTTTGTGGAAAATTTGCATTATTTTATAGCACTTGAAATAAATAGATTTTTAACATAATTGTGTCAAACGAATGTATAGTTATATACATAACCTACGGTTAGACGTTGATTAATGTTAATACTGTGTTCATTCTAATCATTATTAATAGCGTGTATGATCATATCATCAGGATCACTAGATTTAGAGAACGTAAGTACTTGAAAATACAAAATGCATGATCCGACAAATTAAGTACATGAATGCATTTTAATTGACACCAATAAACGTTAATTCAATGCTATCAACTAAATATTTCCTATATTTAATGGATAATGGTTACTGTACGTCATAATCGGAAGATTTGGGTTAAGACTTAGGTACTTATGATAATGTACAAAAAATTCCATAGTTCATACTTACATAGTTACTACTTATAATTCACGTTTTTCCAGGAAAAAGTATGTAAACATGCTCACACAGCATGTAACGATATTATTTTCACAAATATGCGGCATAATATAATATTATTTTTGCAAATTGGCTCCGCAGTTAGAATTTTGCTTCTAAAAACACCGTATACCTACAATTTTAACGTTGATTCTAAATCAGACTCTAAATGGTAACAGTTTTCCGTTACGGTATCACTGACACGCTGTATAACAATATTATACATACATATATTACAACTGATGTGTGCGTGCACCGTCAGGCACACATTAAACACACATGGAATTAGATCTGCATTTTATATACTTAAATCATGTACCTTACTATTTCAATTTCGATATTGTAATCTTCAGTTGCCCCCTTGGCTGTGTATAAATTCAATTGTTATTATTTATGTATTGTTATTGTATTTTATATTATATCGTGCCAAAAATATAATTTTATCAGATATTTTATAAATATATTGTTTTGAAACTTGTTAATATAATTCCACTTTAATGTGACAACGATATTTTACAATTTATTTTTTGATGTATTTTGAATATACATTCCTCTGGAACATGTTTGACATGGATGTAATAAAATCATAGTTATTCTATTTTATTTGATATATGTTTTGATAAACTCGTTTATAGGTAAGACCTATTGTTTATGTAGTTCGTTAAAATAGCGATGGAGTTAAAGTTTACTTATTTTAATTGAACTTTGCTTTTATTACCATAAACTTTAATCTTGATATAATAGTGTTTGTAATTTGAAATGCTTATCACGGACAAAATACTGTTTTATTGTGTCTAATGAGTAAACTGTATAAATTTTGTAACTAGGTGATTTTTCTATCTACTTCTGTTTGGTAAAAGAACGATAAAAATAACATAGAGTTAGGCGAACAAATAATTTACAACATTGGCATCGCCGGAGAATCAATAAATGGATCAATAAACTTTTTCTTGTTTGTCATTCTGTCCCATTGTCCAAGAGACAACAGAGACCTAGTTTTTTAATAAAACTATTATAAAATATGCTTAATGTGCTTAGGAGATAGTACATAAACAAAAATGTACGTTTCGTGAATTGTAACCATACAAAGAAAGTATTTAAAGAGTTGTCCAGGGGACATAACCGTGGCAAAGAGGTACAAGGAAAAGTTGATCGTTCCAAATAACAACATTGGTATCGTCCGAGAACCAATAAATTACATCATTACTGGAGTCGTCGTGCGAACCAATAAATTACAACATTGGTATCGTCGGCGAACCAAATAATTACAACATTGGTATCGTTTTCATATCCGAGTAAAAGTGTCACAAAATAGACGAGCGAGTGTTTAAATTTAATGTTGATATTGGCCTAGCTAGGTGCCCGAGTCCTAAACTAAGGGGAAGGTTGTTGCCCTGTATTATGGGACATGGACTCATACCATAAGAAATTATTGAAAAGCAAAATGTATAGACAATATTGTGCACCATTTATGGTACTCCATATTAAAAAAAATACTTACGCTTAATGTCATAGAAAAATATACTTTGCAATAACTTTTATCTGTGAAATCAATATTTAATTGGAACTTTGAAGATTTTGATTGTATAGCAAAATGGTTTATTTTTCTTTGCTATTCTTAGCGTCGATAATTTACAAAGTGTACATCTTTGGGCATATTTACTATGTCCCTAAATTATATATTAAATCGAAATTATATATGTTATGTGTCAATAGCTCATATAGGTACTACTCTTATAGTTAAAAATACAACGCTTAACAAAGTGATGTAGTTGAGTGAGAACTACATCGAAGTTCATTCAAAGTAGCTCGGCGCATCTAGAAGCGAAGTTGATAGGTACTTGGTGTAAATGTAATCTTATCTACTAATCGATAGATATTTGGACCTGTAAACGTTCAAATAGCGTAAATTTATAGACTTGTGTCAAGTGTGTTCAGCACGATTAGTTTTTTTATTAACAACAAAAAAATACTAGTCATTATTCAGGTTCCTCAAATATAGATGCAATTTAACAAGTTGCTTTCACTACCTACTATTTGTTTTATAGACAAGCTTATAGAACTTTTTTATATGGTTATAGACGGGCCAGTTAGCGTATAGTGTAGATACCCTGACTACCACGCAACAGATCGTGTGTTTGATTCCCACCCAGGACATTATTGGTGTTCATGAATCATGTAGCTGTTTGTTCCGAATCTGGGTATAAATATTCATATTATATGTACCTAATAGTCGTCTGGTTTCCATAGTACATGTTTTTGTTAGTTTGGGATCAGATGGGCGAGTTCGTACCATGTCTCAGAATACTTATTTATTAAAAGTTTTTATAAATCTATTGTTCTAATTAATGATTATAACTGAACATTGATAAATGTCCAATTTTATGCGTAGTGTGACTACTATTGTTATGGTATGGTATCGTAGAATTCCATAATGTATTTATTATTGTGGTTGTGTAATAAAATCGTTGTTAATTACATGATTTTGTGGTTTATTTTTAATACGTTACTGCATGTACGTTACCCATAGTATATTTTCGATATTAATATGATATTTAACAATTTTTAGCTTGATTTAAAATAAAAGACAACTGCTTTCTTATCTAAATATATCATATAAATAATTATTTTGAAAATGGCGGCTTGTACTTCTATTGACAGATTGTACGGTCGAAAAATGCACGTTAGGCCGGGATCCCACTACGCCGGACCGGCAGATTTGCCGGAAACCGGCTCCCGGACAACAGTGTTCACATTACACCGGTTCGCACAAGAAAAATCAGACTGTCAAGTACTCACCTCAGTTGAATTTGGACCTGAGCGCACAATGGACGAATTTGAAACCGAAATGACGCGAGGGGAGCGGGGGCGGGGTGAGCGTTGTTTAAATTACTCCAGTCCGGGTGTTCTACCGACGCGCGACGCTTCGCAGTGACAAAACGCTCGGTTAAAATGCCGAACTCGGTATTTTTGCCGGATACGGCGTATTGTGAACAGCTTCATATATATTAAGTACGTATTTACAAAAAAAAAGTAGTATATGTATTATATCAGTTATCTGGTTTCCATAGTACAAGCTTTGCTTAGTTTGGGATCAGATGACCGTGTGTGAGGAATGTCCCAGGATATTTATTTATTTATATTCTTTAGCCAGTAGCACTTAGCTAGATTACCGGACCAGCAGATTTACCGGCATGGCAGTTTTGCCATCCGGCGTAGTGGGAACCCGACCTTACGTAGTACGATTCAATTATTATGAAGATCAATTCAAATGTAGGTATAATTTCAATTATAGTAGGTGCCGGAGTCTTCTCAGTTTAAGTGTATTCCGAACCGGTGGTAAATTCAACTGTATGTACCAATTTCATAAATGCCTTACCAGGGCCTAAACTGAATAAATGGCTTTTTGATTTTGATTTTATAGGTAAATCAATTATTAGTTACAACGCGTTCTTTGAGCTGCTTATTTCTAGATTAGGTATCTTGACAGCTGTAGAGGTTAGGCATTCGATCTTTTGTCCACTGATATTTTGTTAGATAAATCTAAGGCCCTTATAATAGAACCTCAATCAAAGCATAGGTTGATGATTTTAATTTATAATTTCCATTTCCAGAGCCTACGATATGTTATTTTATAATTTGCGCCTGAGGCGTAAGTTTGGATATTTTTTTCATATAAAACAATTAAAACTTATAGATAGGCCCCTAAAGCAGACAATCAGCCCAGTTTGGATGAAATTGCAACAGTCACATGAACAACGTGTGATCCACGGAAACCCCAGAAGCTAGAGGGAAAACCTATAAATCTGTGATAAGAGTTGTCCCATGACGTTGTGATTGCGATTCGTATCGATTTTATGCCTTATGATTTGAATTATGTTCAATCCCATTTTTTTTTGTATGCAGTACAGAGAGTGAGAGGAAGGAACATGAGTGGGCGTGATTAACCCTGCCATTTCAAAATCTATCATTTAATGTAACGTGTTTTGGAAAAACTATAACAATTAGCGGAAAATATCGTAAAAAAATAAACTGCATTTTAATAAGTAGGATATTTTTATTAAAACTGGGATTTTTATATAATTATAATATATTTCTTATTACACTATTAACACCAGGACATAATTTCTTGGCACTACGATAGGTTGAGATACTTGTATTTGTAAATTACTATAATTTAGTGGAAATTTCATTAAAACTAATACAATGTAAACTGACAATGTTAAACAATTAATTGTATAAATCACTACAATTTAAGGATTAAATAAAGCCACTTTTCTTTGGATTCAAAAGTACATAATATCACAATGTGAGTTCATTCAGGGACCGTATTGGTGGCGCGCAGCATAAGGCTTTGTCCCGCTGGTTCTATGTGTATGGTGGCGGGGCCCTGCATCCACGGCTCGCCGTCCACTTGCATGGCACACGAACCCTCCAATACAATCTGTGAAGAAACAATATATGACGTCTGTAGGACACCCAGATATGCATAGCTACCGGTACGAGTTGTGAGCAGAAACTTCGCCTGCGGTGTGTGTGACACTTCCTGGCAGGGCCAACATTTGAATTCTGAGTCCTGGTTCAAAAGTTATAAGGGTTTTTAAGTGGCCCCGCCGGTACAGGCCCAGCAGGATAATGTGTTATTTAATAACTCAAAGCCAAATTTTAAATTGTAATAAATTGGCAAGTTATCTTTTTTACGTATTGATTCTCAACTCTCAACACGCTCACTCAATCACAATGTGAGATGCTCTTTTTACGGAGGCATCATCGGTAGGTCACACACAAACTTCGCGCGCTGCGTCTTATGAAGCTTTTAAAATCTGCATGATACAAAGATATTTAAAAAATTGTGTATTAAAAATAAGTGTGATCGATTCTCCTTGCGATAGCAAAAGAAAAGCTATTTGAGTTTATCCTCCCATCTTTACGTTGTGTAAAGATGGGAGGATAAACTCAAATAGGTCCTAACTGGAGAAGAGTCTCAAGACACAGAAAGCTATAGAAATTGTTAGAGCCTTTGCCAGGAGGCACACTGAACTCAGCGATTTATTATAAAATAAATAATAGTTGTAAGTTACACATAAGAAAACGAGTTTCAGGATAAAGGTCTTATTGAATGATTGATTGAATCGATTCTAGTTACTATCGATTCTAACAGAACTATTAATTGTTTTGAGTTATTTCAATAACGCGTTTTATATCTCAAGAACTATAGGTAAGCAGGTAGCATAGATCTGCTGGCTCTGGCTCCCAGAAATAATAGTATCTTTGTCGAAATTAGTCAAACATATAACATTTTGATTGCCAGGGCTAAGTTCGATTTCGTCGGCAGAATACCTGTGTGAACCTGGAACCCGACTTCAAGATATCGGGTTTTTTTTTTTTGCATATGTTAGTACTCCTTATGTACCTGTTTGTACCAACTTTTTTTTCGTTTGTACCTCAAGGGGTTCGGAGATACGGGGGGTTGAAAAATGCTCAGAACCCGACTTCAAGATATCGGGTTTTTTTTTTTTGCATATGTTTGTACTCCGTATGTACCTGTTTGTACCAACTTTTTTTTCGTTTGTACCTCAAGGGGTTCGGAGATACGGGGGGTTGAAAAATGCTCAGAACCCGACTTCAAGATATCGGGGTTTTTTTTTTTGCATATGTTAGTACTCCGTATGTACCTGTTTGTACCAACTTTTTTTTCGTTTGTACCTCAAGGGGTTCGGAGATACGGGGGGTTGAAAAATGCTCAGAACCCGACTTCAAGATATCGGGTTTTTTTTTTTTGCATATGTTAGTACTCCATATGTACCTGTTTGTACCAACTTTTTTTTCGTTTGTACCTCAAGTGGTTCGGAAATACAGGACTTTAAAAAACCTGTTCCCTAATATCGGAATCTCGGGCATTTTTTGAGATAATCAAAATCTGCCAGCGGGGTTGGATTCACCATCGTTTGTACCCGTTTGTACCATCTTTCTTTTCGTTTGTACCTCAAGGGGTTCGGAAATACAAGACTTTAAAAAACTTGTTCCCTAATATCGGAATCTCGGGCATTTTTTGAGATAATCAAAATCTGCCAGCGGGGTTGGATTCACCATCGTTTGTACCCGTTTGTACCATCTTTCTTTTCGTTTGTACCTCAAGGGGTTCGGAAATACAAGACTTTAAAAAACCCGTTCCCTAATATCGGAATCTCGGGCATTTTTTGAGATAATCAAAATCTGCAAGCGGGGTTGGATTCACCGTCGTTTGTACCCGTTTGTACCATCTTTCTTTTCGTTTGTACCTCAAGGGGTTCGGAAATACAAGACTTTATAAAACCCGTTCCCTAATATCGGAATCTCGGGCATTTTTTGAGATAATCAAAATCTGCCAGCGGGGTTGGATTCACCATTGTTTGTACCCGTTTGTACCATTTTTCTTTTCGTTTGTACCTCAAGGGGTTCGGAAATACAAGACTTTAAAAAACCTGTTCCCTAATATCGGAATCTCGGGCATTTTTTGAGATAATCAAAATCTGCAAGCGGGGTTGGATTCACCGTCGTTTGTACCCGTTTGTACCATCTTTCTTTTCGTTTGTACCTCAAGGGGTTCGGAAATACAAGACTTTAAAAAACTTGTTCCCTAATATCGGAATCTCGGGCATTTTTTGAGATAATCAAAATCTGCAAGCGGGGTTGGATTCACCATCGTTTGTACCCGTTTGTACCATCTTTCTTTTCGTTTGTACCTCAAGGGGTTCGGAAATACAAGACTTTAAAAAACCCGTTCCCTAATATCGGAATCTCGGGCATTTTTTGAGATAATCAAAATCTGCCAGCAGGATTGGATTCACCATCTGTTGTACCCGTTTGTACCATCTTTCTTTTCGTTTGTACCTCAAGGGGTTCGGAAATACAAGACTTTAAAAAACTTGTTCCCTAATATCGGAATCTCGGGCATTTTTTGAGATAATCAAAATCTGCAAGCGGGGTTGGATTCACCATCGTTTGTACCCGTTTGTACCATCTTTCTTTTCGTTTGTACCTCAAGGGGTTCGGAAATACAAGACTTTAAAAAACCCGTTCCCTAATATCGTAATCTCGGGCATTTTTTGAGATAATCAAAATCTGCAAGCGGGGTTGGATTCACCGTCGTTTGTACCCGTTTGTGCCAACTTTCTTTTCGTTTGTACCTCAAGGGATTAGGAAATACAGGACTTTCAAAAACCTAGTATCGGTAACGAGTATCGGTATCTTAGGCATTTTTTGAGATAATCAAAATCTGCAAGGAGGGTTGGCTTCAGCGTCGTTTGTACCAACTTTCTTTTCGTTTGTACCTCAAGGGGTTCGGAAATACAGAACTTTCAAAAACTGTTCCCTAGTATCGGTAACTAGTATCGGTATCTCGGGCATTTTTTGAGAAAATCAAAATCTGCAAGCAGGGTTGGATTCACCGTCGTTTGTACCCGTTTATACCAACTTTCTTTTCGTTTGTACCTCAAGGGGTTCGGAAATACAGAACTTTCAAAAACTGTTACCTAGTATCGGTAACTAGTATCGGTATCTCGGGCATTTTTTGAGATAATCAAAATCTGCAAGCTGGGTTGGATTCACCGTCGTTTGTACCCGTTTGTACCAACTTTCTTTTCGTTTGTACTTCAAGGGGTTCGGAAATACAGAACTTTCAAAAACTGTTACCTAGTATCGGTAACTAGTATCGGTATCTCGAGAATTTTTTGAGATAATCAAAATCTGCAAGCAGGGTTGGATTCACCGTCGTTTGTACCCGTTTGTACCAACTTTCTTTTCGTTTGTACCTCAAGGGATTCGGAAATACAGGACTTTCAAAAATCTAGTATCGGTAACGAGTATCGGTATCTTAGGCATTTTTTGAGTTAATCAAAATCTGCAAGCAGGGTTGGATTCACCGTCGTTTGTACCCGTTTGTACCAACTTTCTTTTCGTTTGTACCTCAAGGGATTAGGAAATACAGGACTTTCAAAAACCTAGTATCGGTAACGAGTATCGGTATCTTAGGCATTTTTTGAGATAATCAAAATCTGCAAGCAGAGTTGGCTTCAGCGTCGTTTGTACCTGTTTGTACCAACTTTCTTTTCGTTTGTACCTCAAGGGATTCGGAAATACAGGACTTTCAAAAACCCGTTCCCTAATATCGAAATCTCGGGCATTTTTTGAGATAATCAAAATCTGCCAGCGGGGTTGGATTCACCATCGTTTGTACCCGTTTGTACCATCTTTCTTTTCGTTTGTACCTCAAGGGGTTCGGAAATACAAGACTTTAAAAAACCGGTTCCCTAATATCGGAATCTCGGGCATTTTTTGAGATAATCAAAATCTGCAAGCGGGGTTGGATTCACCGTCGTTTGTACCCGTTTGTACCATCTTTCTTTTCGTTTGTACCTCAAGGGGTTCGGAAATACAAGACTTTAAAAAACCGGTTCCCTAATATCGGAATCTCGGGCATTTTTTGAGATAATCAAAATCTGCAAGCGGGGTTGGATTCACCGTCGTTTGTCCCGTTTGTACCAACTTTCTTTTCGTTTGTACCTCAAGGGATTCGGAAATACAGGACTTTCAAAAATCTAGTATCGGTAACGAGTATCGGTATCTTAGGCATTTTTTGAGTTAATCAAAATCTGCAAGCAGGGTTGGATTCACCGTCGTTTGTACCCGTTTGTACCAACTTTCTTTTCGTTGGTACCTCAAGGGATTAGGAAATACAGGACTTTCGAAAACCTAGTATCGGTAACGAGTATCGGTATCTTAGGCATTTTTTGAGATAATCAAAATCTGCAAGCGGGGTTGGCTTCAGCGTCGTTTGTACCTGTTTGTACCAACTTTCTTTTCGTTTGTACCTCAAGGGATTCGGAAATACAGGACTTTCAAAAACCCGTTCCCTAATATCGGAATCTTAGGCATTTTTTGAGTTAATCAAAATCTGCAAGCAGGGTTGGATTCACCGTCGTTTGTACCCGTTTGTACCAACTTTCTTTTCGTTTGTACCTCAAGGGATTAGGAAATACAGGACTTTCAAAAACCTAGTATCGGTAACGAGTATCGGTATCTTAGGCATTTTTTGAGATAATCAGAATCTGCAAGGAGGGTTGGCTTCAGCGTCGTTTGTACCAACTTTCTTTTCGTTTGTACCTCAAGGGGTTCGGAAATACAGAACTTTCAAAAACTGTTCCCTAGTATCGGTAACTAGTATCGGTATCTCGGGCATTTTTTGAGAAAATCAAAATCTGCAAGCAGGGTTGGATTCACCGTCGTTTGTACCCGTTTATACCAACTTTCTTTTCGTTTGTACCTCAAGGGGTTCGGAAATACAGAACTTTCAAAAACTGTTACCTAGTATCGGTAACTAGTATCGGTATCTCGGGCATTTTTTGAGATAATCAAAATCTGCAAGCTGGGTTGGATTCACCGTCGTTTGTACCCGTTTGTACCAACTTTCTTTTCGTTTGTACCTCAAGGGGTTCGGAAATACAGAACTTTCAAAAACTGTTACCTAGTATCGGTAACTAGTATCGGTATCTCGGGCATTTTTTGAGATTATCAAAATCTGCAAGCAGGGTTGGATTCACCGTCGTTTGTACCCGTTTGTACCAACTTTCTTTTCGTTTGTACCTCAAGGGATTCGGAAATACAGGACTTTCAAAAATCTAGTATCGGTAACGAGTATCGGTATCTTAGGCATTTTTTGAGTTAATCAAAATCTGCAAGCAGGGTTGGATTCACCGTCGTTAGTACCCGTTTGTACCAACTTTCTTTTCGTTTGTCCCTCAAGGGATTAGGAAATACAGGACTTTCAAAAACCTAGTATCGGTAACGAGTATCGGTATCTTAGGCATTTTTTGAGATAATCAAAATCTGCAAGCAGGGTTGGCTTTAGCGTCGTTTGTACCTGTTTGTACCAACTTTCTTTTCGTTTGTACCTCAAGGGATTCGGAAATACAGGACTTTCAAAAACCTAGTATCGGTAACGAGTATCGGTATCTCGGGCATTTTTTGAGATAATCAAAATCTGCAAGCAGGGTTGGATTCACCGTCGTTTGTACCCGTTTGTACCAACTTTCTTTTCGTTTGTACCTCAAGGGGTTCGGAAATACAGAACTTTAATAAAACCTGTTCCCTAATATCGGAATCTCGGGCGTCTTGTATTTCCGAACCCCTTGAGGTACAAACGAAAAGAAAGATGTTACAAACGGGTACAAACGACGGTGAATCCAACCCCGCTTGCAGATTTTGATTATCTCAAAAAATGCCCGAGATTCCGATATTAGGGAACAGGTTTTTTAAAGTCTTGTATTTCCGAACCCCTTAAGGTACAAACGAAAAGAAAGATGGTACAAACGGGTACAAACGATGGTGAATCCAACCCCGCTGGCAGATTTTGATTATCTCAAAAAATGGCCGAGATACCGATTTTGGGGATCAGGTTTTTTAAAGTCCTGTATTTCCGAACCCCTTGAGGTACAAACGAAAAGAAAGATGGTACAAACGGGTACAAACGACGGTGAATCCAACCTCGCTGGCAGATTTTGATTATCTCAAAAAATGCCCGAGATTCCGATATTAGGGATCAGGTTTTTTAAAGTCCTGTATTTCCGAACCCCTTGAGGTACAAACGAAAAGAAAGATGGTACAAACGGGTACAAACGACGGTGAATCCAACCCCGCTTGCAGATTTTGATTATCTCAAAAAATGCCCGAGATTCCGATATTAGGGAACCGGTTTTTTAAAGTCTTGTATTTCCGAACCCCTTGAGGTACAAACGAAAAGAAAGATGGTACAAACTGGTACAAACGATGGTGAATCCAACCCCGCTGGCAGATTTTGATTATCTCAAAAAATGGCCAAGATTCCGATATTAGGGAACAGGTTTTTTAAAGTCTTGTATTTCCGAACCCCTTGAGGTACAAACGAAAAGAAAAATGGTACAAACGGGTACAAACGATGGTGAATCCAACCCCGCTGGCAGATTTTGATTATCTCAAAAAATGCCCGAGATTCCGATATTAGGGAACCGGTTTTTTAAAGTCTTGTATTTCTGAACCCCTTGAGGTACAAACGAAAAGAAAGATGGTACAAACGGGTACAAACGATGGTGAATCCAACCCCGCTGGCAGATTTTGATTATCTCAAAAAATGGCCGAGATTCCGATATTAGGGAACAGGTTTTTTAAAGTCTTGTATTTCCGAACCCCTTGAGGTACAAACGAAAAGAAAGATGGTACAAACGGGTACAAACGATGGTGAATCCAACCCCGCTGGCAGATTTTGATTATCTCAAAAAATGCCCGAGATTCCGATATTAGGGAACGGGTTTTATAAAGTCTTGTATTTCCGAACCCCTTGAGGTACAAACGAAAAGAAAGATGGCACAAACGGGTACAAACGACGGTGAATCCAACCCCGCTTGCAGATTTTGATTATCTCAAAAAATGCCCGAGATTCCGATATTAGGCAACGGGTTTTATAAAGTCTTGTATTTCCGAACCCCTTGAGGTACAAACGAAAAGAAAGATGGTGCAAACGGGTACAAACGACGGTGAATCCAACCCCGCTTGCAGATTTTGATTATCTCAAAAAATGCCCGAGATTCCGATATTAGGGATCAGGTTTTTTAAAGTCCTGTATTTCCGAACCCCTTGAGGTACAAACGAAAAGAAAGTTGGTACAAACGGGTACAAACGACGGTGAATCCAACCCCGCTTGCAGATTTTGATTATCTCAAAAAATGCCCGAGATTCCGATATTAGGGAACGGGTTTTATAAAGTCTTGTATTTCCGAACCCCTTGACGTACAAACGAAAAGAAAGATGGTACAAACGGGTACAAACGATGGTGAATCCAACCCCGCTGGCAGATTTTGATTATCTCAAAAAATGCCCGAGATTCCGATATTAGGGATCAGGTTTTTTAAAGTCCTGTATTTCCGAACCCCTTGAGGTACAAACGAAAAGAAAGATGGTACAAACGGGTACAAACGATGGTGAATCCAACCCCGCTGGCAGGTTTTGATTATCTCAAAAAATGCCCGAGATTCCGATATTAGGGAACCGGTTTTTTAAAGTCTTGTATTTCCGAACCCCTTGAGGTACAAACGAAAAGAAAGATGGTGCAAACGGGTACAAACGATGGTGAATCCAACCCCGCTTGCAGATTTTGATTATCTCAAAAAATGGCCGAGATTCCGATATTAGGGAACAGGTTTTTTAAAGTCTTGTATTTCCGAACCCCTTGAGGTACAAACGAAAAGAAAAATGGTACAAACGGGTACAAACGATGGTGATACCAACCCCGCTGGCAGATTTTGATTATCTCAAAAAATGCCCGAGATTCCGATATTAGGGAACGGGTTTTATAAAGTCTTGTATTTCCGAACCCCTTGAGGTACAAACGAAAAGAAAGATGGTACAAACGGGTACAAACGACGGTGAATCCAACCCCGCTTGCAGATTTTGATTATCTCAAAAAATGCCCGAGATTCCGATATTAGGGAACGGGTTTTTTAAAGTCTTGTATTTCCGAACCCCTTGAGGTACAAACGAAAAGAAAGATGGTACAAACGGGTACAAACGATGGTGAATCCAACCCCGCTGGCAGATTTTGATTATCTCAAAAAATGCCCGAGATGCCGATATTAGGGATCAGGTTTTTTAAAGTCCTGTATTTCCGAACCCCTTGAGGTACAAACGAAAAGAAAGATGGTACAAACGGGTACAAACGATGGTGAATCCAACCCCGCTTGCAGATTTTGATTATCTCAAGAAATGCCCGAGATTCCGATATTAGGGAACAGGTTTTTTAAAGTCTTGTATTTCCGAACCCCTTGAGGTACAAACGAAAAGAAAGATGGTACAAACGGGTACAAACGACGGTGAATCCAACCCCGCTTGCAGATTTTGATTATCTCAAAAAATGCCCGAGATTCCGATATTAGGGAACGGGTTTTTTAAAGTCTTGTATTTCCGAACCCCTTGAGGTACAAACGAAAAGAAAGATGGTACAAACGGGTACAAACGATGGTGAATCCAACCCCGCTGGCAGATTTTGATTATCTCAAAAAATGCCCGAGATGCCGATATTAGGGATCAGGTTTTTTAAAGTCCTGTATTTCCGAACCCCTTGAGGTACAAACGAAAAGAAAGATGGTACAAACGGGTACAAACGATGGTGAATCCAACCCCGCTTGCAGATTTTGATTATCTCAAGAAATGCCCGAGATTCCGATATTAGGGAACAGGTTTTTTAAAGTCTTGTATTTCCGAACCCCTTGAGGTACAAACGAAAAGAAAGATGGTACAAACGGGTACAAACGATGGTGAATCCAACCCCGCTGGCAGATTTTGATTATCTCAAAAAATGCCCGAGATTCCGATATTAGGGATCAGGTTTTTTAAAGTCCTGTATTTCCGAACCCCTTGAGGTACAAACGAAAAGAAAGTTGGTACAAACGGGTACAAACGACGGTGAATCCAACCCCGCTTGCAGATTTTGATTATCTCAAAAAATGCCCGAGATTCCGATATTAGGGAACGGGTTTTATAAAGTCTTGTATTTCCGAACCCCTTGACGTACAAACGAAAAGAAAGATGGTACAAACGGGTACAAACGATGGTGAATCCAACCCCGCTGGCAGATTTTGATTATCTCAAAAAATGCCCGAGATTCCGATATTAGGGATCAGGTTTTTTAAAGTCCTGTATTTCCGAACCCCTTGAGGTACAAACGAAAAGAAAGATGGTACAAACGGGTACAAACGATGGTGAATCCAACCCCGCTGGCAGATTTTGATTATCTCAAAAAATGCCCGAGATTCCGATATTAGGGAACCGGTTTTTTAAAGTCTTGTATTTCCGAACCCCTTGAGGTACAAACGAAAAGAAAGATGGTGCAAACGGGTACAAACGATGGTGAATCCAACCCCGCTTGCAGATTTTGATTATCTCAAAAAATGCCCGAGATTCCGATATTAGGGATCAGGTTTTTTAAAGTCCTGTATTTCCGAACCCCTTGAGGTACAAACGAAAAGAAAGTTGGTACAAACGGGTACAAACGACGGTGAATCCAACCCCGCTTGCAGATTTTGATTATCTCAAAAAATGCCCGAGATTCCGATATTAGGGAACGGGTTTTATAAAGTCTTGTATTTCCGAACCCCTTGACGTACAAACGAAAAGAAAGATGGTACAAACGGGTACAAACGATGGTGAATCCAACCCCGCTGGCAGATTTTGATTATCTCAAAAAATGCCCGAGATTCCGATATTAGGGATCAGGTTTTTTAAAGTCCTGTATTTCCGAACCCCTTGAGGTACAAACGAAAAGAAAGATGGTACAAACGGGTACAAACGATGGTGAATCCAACCCCGCTGGCAGATTTTGATTATCTCAAAAAATGCCCGAGATTCCGATATTAGGGAACCGGTTTTTTAAAGTCTTGTATTTCCGAACCCCTTGAGGTACAAACGAAAAGAAAGATGGTGCAAACGGGTACAAACGATGGTGAATCCAACCCCGCTTGCAGATTTTGATTATCTCAAAAAATGGCCGAGATTCCGATATTAGGGAACAGGTTTTTTAAAGTCTTGTATTTCCGAACCCCTTGAGGTACAAACGAAAAGAAAGATGGTACAAACGGGTACAAACGATGGTGAATCCAACCCCGCTTGCAGATTTTGATTATCTCAAAAAATGCCCGAGATTCCGATATTAGGGAACAAGTTTTTTAAAGTCTTGTATTTCCGAACCCCTTGAGGTACAAACGAAAAGAAAAATGGTACAAACGGGTACAAACGATGGTGAATCCAACCCCGCTTGCAGATTTTGATTATCTCAAAAAATGCCCGAGATTCCGATATTAGGGAACAAGTTTTTTAAAGTCTTGTATTTCCGAACCCCTTGAGGTACAAACGAAAAGAAAAATGGTACAAACGGGTACAAACGATGGTGAATCCAACCCCGCTGGCAGATTTTGATTATCTCAAAAAATGCCCGAGATTCCGATATTAGGGAACGGGTTTTTTAAAGTCTTGTATTTCCGAACCCCTTGAGGTACAAACGAAAAGAAAGATGGTACAAATGGGTACAAACGACGGTGAATCCAACCCCGCTTGCAGATTTTGATTATCTCAAAAAATGCCCGAGATTCCGATATTAGGGAACGGGTTTTTTAAAGTCTTGTATTTCCGAACCCCTTGAGGTACAAACGAAAAGAAAGATGGTACAAACGGGTACAAACGATGGTGAATCCAACCCCGCTTGCAGATTTTGATTATCTCAAAAAATGCCCGAGATTCCGATATTAGGGAACAAGTTTTTTAAAGTCTTGTATTTCCGAACCCCTTGAGGTACAAACGAAAAGAAAGATGGTACAAACGGGTACAAACGATGGTGAATCCAACCCCGCTTGCAGATTTTGATTATCTCAAAAAATGCCCGAGATTCCGATATTAGGGAACAAGTTTTTTAAAGTCTTGTATTTCCGAACCCCTTGAGGTACAAACGAAAAGAAAAATGGTACAAACGGGTACAAACGATGGTGAATCCAACCCCGCTGGCAGATTTTGATTATCTCAAAAAATGGCCGAGATTCCGATATTAGGGAACAGGTTTTTTAAAGTCTTGTATTTCCGAACCCCTTGAGGTACAAACGAAAAGAAAAATGGTACAAACGGGTACAAACGATGGTGAATCCAACCCCGCTGGCAGATTTTGATTATCTCAAAAAATGCCCGAGATTCCGATATTAGGGAACGGGTTTTTTAAAGTCTTGTATTTCCGAACCCCTTGAGGTACAAACGAAAAGAAAGATGGTACAAACGGGTACAAACGATGGTGAATCCAACCCCGCTTGCAGATTTTGATTATCTCAAGAAATGCCCGAGATTCCGATATTAGGGAACAGGTTTTTTAAAGTCTTGTATTTCCGAACCCCTTGAGGTACAAACGAAAAGAAAGATGGTACAAACGGGTACAAACGATGGTGAATCCAACCCCGCTTGCAGATTTTGATTATCTCAAAAAATGCCCGAGATTCCGATATTAGGGAACAAGTTTTTTAAAGTCTTGTATTTCCGAACCCCTTGAGGTACAAACGAAAAGAAAAATGGTACAAACGGGTACAAACGATGGTGAATCCAACCCCGCTGGCAGATTTTGATTATCTCAAAAAATGCCCGAGATTCCGATATTAGGGAACGGGTTTTTTAAAGTCTTGTATTTCCGAACCCCTTGAGGTACAAACGAAAAGAAAGATGGTACAAACGGGTACAAACGACGGTGAATCCAACCCCGCTTGCAGATTTTGATTATCTCAAAAAATGCCCGAGATTCCGATATTAGGGAACGGGTTTTTTAAAGTCTTGTATTTCCGAACCCCTTGAGGTACAAACGAAAAGAAAGATGGTACAAACGGGTACAAACGATGGTGAATCCAACCCCGCTGGCAGATTTTGATTATCTCAAAAAATGCCCGAGATTCCGATATTAGGGAACAGGTTTTTTAAAGTCCTGTATTTCCGAACCACTTGAGGTACAAACGAAAAAAAAGTTGGTACAAACAGGTACATATGGAGTACTAACATATGCAAAAAAAAAAAACCGATATCTTGAAGTCGGGTTCTGAGCATTTTTCAACCCCCCGTATCTCCGAACCCCTTGAGGTACAAACGAAAAAAAAGTTGGTACAAACAGGTACATACGGAGTACTAACATATGCAAAAAAAAAAACCCCGATATCTTGAAGTCGGGTTCTGAGCATTTTTCAACCCCCCGTATCTCCGAACCCCTTGAGGTACAAACGAAAAAAAAGTTGGTACAAACAGGTACATACGGAGTACAAACATATGCAAAAAAAAAAAACCCGATATCTTGAAGTCGGGTTCTGAGCATTTTTCAACCCCCCGTATCTCCGAACCCCTTGAGGTACAAACGAAAAAAAAGTTGGTACAAACAGGTACATACGGAGTACTAACATATGCAAAAAAAAAAAACCCGATATCTTGAAGTCGGGTTCCAGGTTCACACAGGTCGGCAGAATTGGTGAGAGGCTAACTAGTCTTCCCTCTGGGAGTTAAAACGCGCTTTTTAGTCCCTTGCCAAAGCTGCTGAAGGGAACTTTTGCCCGAACTCGACTTTAGATGAATGGGGCGCCACACCGCCTACCATCCCGCAGTGTGCCAGCTCCATGCCGGAGATAAGCATTACCCAACGGGAGGTCCGTCGGGAATTGCTTTCTCTGGACATCCATAAGTCGAGTGGTCCAGACGGTATACCGGCGGTGTGCTCCTGAATTGTGTCCAGTATTGACGCTTCTTTTCGCACTTTCTATACCAAAAAGGAAGTGCCGTCTTTGTGGAAGACTGCCCACGTGCACCCAGTGCCCAAAACGGGGGACAGATCAGACCCGACGAATTACAGGCCTACCGCCATCACCTCCCTTCTCTATAAAGTAATGGAGCGTGTGATCAACACGCAGCTTTTGAGATACCTGGAGAATCACGAGTTGTTGAGCGACCGACAACATGGCTTCCGCCACAGTCGCTCAGCTGGTGACTCCTCTCTTCTCCTTGGGAGTCACTCACAAGTAGAAGAGAGGAGTCACTCGCCATCGAGAGTCAAGGTGAGGCATTGGCAATGACCCTAGATGTGGCGAAGCCGTTCGATCGGATCTTCTCACGAAGTTACTAGCATACGGGCTTCCCGAGGGATTATGCAAATGGGTCGCCAGCTTTCTGACCAGTAGTTTCATAAGAGCCATCGTCGACGGTAGCTGCTCCTATAGCATGGACATAAATGCCGACGTCCCGCAATTTCTGGCTAAAATTGCATTTTTATTATCTAATTTCAGCTCGGGGTTCCTTTCAGCGTTTTTCTCTAAGACTTGTATTTCAGAAGCTGCCCTCACTGGCTGGGAAAAATAACACTATATGTAGAATATACTCTTAGGCGGCGATCCCACAGAGTGAGTTCTAGAGTTCCGAGTTCTAAGTTCCGCGTTCAGTGTAATCTATGCGGCGCCTTTGATCATTGCACACAGAGACTAAGTTTATCATTTAACGTATTTGATCAGACCAACGCATCGGGCTTCGACCCCTCGGCCTTTTTCCGTCCACCTTGCCAGTAATTAGCAACTTCTCCAGGTTGTCCCTCTCTTTCTTGCAATGTGGCCGAAGTACTCAAATATACGGCGTAGACAGGTTGTCGAAAGTCTTTGAGTAATTTTGAGTAAGCTTAGAATGGATGCGTTGGTCCGGTGCGCTGTCCATGGAATCTGAAGCATCTTCCTCCAGCACCACATTTCAAACGCATCTATTGGAGCGCGGTCGACTTTCCTCAGCGTCCATGTTTCGGAGCCATACAGGAATATGGAGAACACCAAGGATGTCACTAATCTGCGTTTGGTTCTACGCGAGATCTTCCTATCTGCCCATACACCTTGAAGTTGTGTCATGTCATTTTTGCCCATTCCAATTCGTCTTCTAATATCGGGTTCACATTCACATGAGCCGTTGTTGGTTATGGTTGAACCAAGATATGTGAAGTGATCATCTACTTCCCGATTCAAAGCACTAGTGAAATCGAGTGTGCCATTTCGATCCACCACCATAACTTTAGTCTTCAGTAGTAGTAGTTACAAAGAAGATTCAATAAATAAATATAAAATACATACCTTTACAGAAGATGTTTGTGCAAAACGGTAAGGTTCAGCGAGGCCACATTGTAGTCGCGCGATGTGGAACGAAGAAGAAATACCAACAATCTGAAATATTCATACAAAAATAGTAATATGAGAGTGGTATGCTGGTATTTGTACACCCGTGCATTAAACGATATATATATATCAAAATCGGTAAATGCCGATTGCAATATCTCAAAAAATAAAGGACAGTCACTTAAGACCATATTCGCGTGGCTTCAACCCTTAAGGTAGCTGCCCTTACTTACTGACTCGTCTAAAATTTACACCTGTATATATCTGTGGAAAAAATAAGTGTTTTTTCATTTGTTATTTATACAGGAGCTCTACCGCGTATTGGTATTAATCGCATAGATATATTATTTCTATCGGCAATCGTTCGTGCCGCGTCATTGGATGAAATCAATAATGGTGTTTATTACGATTACCACTAAAGATATAGGCGCCGATCCCACAGAAAAGAGTTCTAGAGTTCCGCGTTCCGAGTTCACTACTGTACACTCAGCGAGCGAGCAGTCTAGAGTGCTAAAGGTAAATGGGCAAATTTGTATGGAGCTAGCTTGTCCTATTGGGCGCTCCTTCATTGGGCAGACACGACACGACATTTCGTTACCGGCGGCGACATGTCGTTGGGCGACTCCGGCAGCTACGTTCTTCATTGGAACGACCAGTGATGCCAACTTAGCTACTTTATAGCTAGATCTAGCTATTTTTTGGTGTTAGGCAGCTACAATCTAATGAAACTTGTAGCTAAATTTATTTAGCTACTTTTTCTAGCTATTTTTCAATACTTTCGAAAGTTCGTAATAGGGCACTGGGTCTCGATCGAAAAAGACTAAACGCGACGCTATTGGCCTAGATGTGGGTATAGGTCGGTGGCCGGGAATATGGAGATTTCTTATGATACCTCTATTGTCAAAATACCTGTCAAAATGTTGATATTTGGATCCAATTTGAACCTTAAGTTCACGATTTGACAGGTATTTTGACCATAGAGGTATCATAAGAAATCGCCTCATTTAAAACTAATGCTCGCTGTTTAATATATTGTGAAAATTAATAACCCTTGAAAAAAAAACCTATTTAATTTACTGGTTTTTAATTCTCTTTAACAATGTTATTGTTATCTATCTACTTAGAAACATTTAGCTACTTCTAGCAACTTTTTTGGGTATCAAAATCTGGCAATCTAGCTACTTTTTGCAAGATGTCTAGCTACTAAGTAAAGCTAGCAGTTGGCAACACTGGGAACGACACGACGCGGTAATAATGAGAGCCGCGGAGGCGCGGGCGGCGCGTCCACTCGCACGCCTACATGGAAGCTTGCGTGTGTACACAACAGATACATAAAGCTACCACGACACCAGTGGGAGACTTGCTGCCGACGACATGTCGACATGTGCCGGCCCAGTGAGACAGCGAGCAGTACAATCTCATAGAATTATGCATCTACTGATGTCGTGGACGACATGTGGCCGGTGCCGTGTCGTGTCGTGTCGCCCCAATGAAGAAACACTCATTGGCGGGCAGCAATAATTTCTATGTTTTCAATTAGGCAATAATATATTTAGGGTCGGCAACGCGCGAGTGATACCCCTGGTTGCAAGCGTCCATCGGCTACGGTAACTGCTTACCATCAGGCGGGCCGTGTGCTTGTATGCTACCTTAGTGGTATTTAAAAAAAAAAAGCTTATTATACTGTGGTGTATTTAGAAAAAAAGTTTATTTATTTATTCGGAACTAAAACACATTATACAATACAAAAACTAGTAGTTAAAAGCTGTGTCGCAGCTTTATAGATATATATATATAGATATAGAGTATTGAAAATTTTAGAAATAATTGACGGGCCAGCTGGCGTGGTTGGTTAAGACTCTGGTTAAGATAGCCTATCCTATCGCGCCGCAATTCGTAGGTTCGATTCCCACACAGGACATGCATTTGTGTGCAATTGTGCATGTCTGTATGTCCTGAGCCTGGGTGTAATTATGTATATTAAGTATGTATTTACAAACAAAAAGTAGTATATGTATTATATCAGTTATCTGGTTTCCACAGTACAAGCTCTGCTTAGTTAAGTTAGAGGAATGTCCCAGGATATTTATTTATTTATTTTATTTTATTGGAGATATTATGAAATCGCGAGGTAGTTGCATTAAATGTTATTAGTATCCCGTACCAAATGGTGTTATTATACAACGTGTTACAAAATACCCCGCAAAAAATATAATTAATTATCAAAGCCAAAAATATTGTCAATCCTAGTAAGCCTTCATGTCAGGGAACTAGGGGCTGTAGACAAGATGGTTATCGACAATCGTCATCGTTAGTAAACGATCAACCTTTGTATGGGATTGACATTTCAAATCGAAATATCACGTGATTTTTAACAATCTCTTATGTCAATCCCATACAAAGGTTGATCGTTTACTAACGATGACGATTATCGATAACCATCTTGTCTAGGGGGGCAGATTATTTAACAGAAAGGCCTACGTCGTTCCTATTTTGCCTAATAATTATATACTTTAACTTTTTAGTTTTTCTATTTTTCATTCATAAATGTTTGCTACCTCAATACATGGATGTCATTATACTCAAGTACTGGCTTCAAAAAATGTCATATTGTCAATTTCAAATCTTCTAATCGATATCCTACAACTGTTTCGAGTTGTGTATTGAGCAAGGCGGAGCACACTTTGAGCTGTTTCTGTAAATTTGACGTTTATTATGAAAAGGTAAGTGTTCTGTTAGGTTAGGTCTTTTAAAAGTTTTGTCGTTCCGCGAATTAGGTAGAAATGTACATTCTGCGTAGTTTACTCTTTAATTTTACTGAAATAGGGTTTGCAAATTAGTGGCCGCTGGTGGGCCAGAATGCCCATTGTCCTTTCTGCCTTGTGTCACTCAGTAAATAAGACGTGTCACCTCAACTGCCAGCTTTAGAGAATGGAACTCCGACAGGACTCGCGTTCTCTTGAACGCCGAGTTCTCTGTGTGCAATGATCAAAGGCGCCGCATAGATTACACTGAACGCGGAACTCTAGAACTCTCTTTGTGGGATCGGCGCCATATAGCTCGGCTGGATACGACAATAAATGAAACCACGTAAAGTACTCATAAATACGAACAACTTTTACTATGGGAGCAATTTCGAATTTCGTGTTTCATTCATTTTAGCCGAGGAGACATTGTTGACCTTTTGTACGAAACATCATTTTTTTCATCATCATTATTTGTTTCGAATTTGGTCCCATAGTAAAAGTTGTTCGTATTTATGAGTACTTTATGTGGTTTCATTTATTGTCGTATCTACCTGTGTATAAGTGGAAGTAAAAACTATAAAATGCCTAAAGTCGTTTCTGAGATTAAACTATAGAGGCAAAAAGAAAAAAATATTATTCTTTCAATTTAAACTCCCTGTAATACTGTACAATACTGTAGTTACAAGTCTTATTTTTATGTCTATGATTTTTCACAAGATAAATATTGCACATACCTCAAGCTTCCCATCATGGATACTTTGCTCGTCGACATCATCTTCATTTCCCATGCCTAACAAAAAAACAATAATAATTAATATGTCTGTTCAAAGTGTAGATATCACCGGATAGCTGTTAACACTGTCGGTTTAATAAAACTAGCGATATTGGTGCCGATTCTGTTGTAAATCGCACAAAATTAATTTAAGTGACATTTTATCTCTTTCTTGCGAATATTATTGAAAAAGGATAGAACATATTTAAAGCTGTCAAATTAATCTTTGCCGTCTTATAGGCGTAACCGCGATAGATGGCGACTAAATTTATATTGAAAACAAGCATTGGACTAATTTGACAGGACTAAATTTCTTACATTCTTTTCTTGTTCTTTGTTAGAAAGAGACATGGTGAGATTAAAATTAGTTTAGTTGTAAACAACAGAATTAGGGCTTTTGTTAACAGAGGTAAAATTGTGCGCGGACAGTGGTATATATTTTTGATAGTTTATAAGTAAATGATGCGCGAGGAGCGCTATGGTTGGTTAAATGACACTCAGGTGTAATTTTTATACTAAACTAAACACCATATACTGAAAAGCCACATCAAATTGAGGAATGTCTTAAATACTTAAGAAGTGCTTATCTCATACAATCGAACTATCAAATGACTATTTAATTATAACTAAGTGTGAGTGGCGTTCCAGTATTTGGCCATAACGGTGCTACAATTATCTGGTAACACAGACATCTGGAAAGCAATTAGTGACAAAATATTACAGTCCATTCTCTAGTTGTCATTTCTTGTTGAGTTTCATGTCGAGTCAATTGACGTTTAGGAATGTCAAAGCAAAATTAACTCTTTTGCGCACAATAAGATTTATCTCTAAAATCTATGGTTAATATAGATGAACCTTAATGTAAAGAAGTAAAGTTAGTTTTGCTTTGACATGAAACGTCAACAGTGAACCTGTGAATACTAACGCCAGAGGTCGACCCCGGCACCCCAGGAGGGTATGTTGAGTGCGATGAGCGCCTGCAGCGGCGGCAGGGGCAGCGGCTCGCCCGCCCCACCCCCGGCCCCCGCCGCCCCTCCGTCGGCCCCCGCCCCCGCCGCCGCCGCCGCCGCCCCTCCCACGTCCAAGTGCACGCGCACGCGCCGCTCGAGGCCGGCACACGCGCCATCGTCGAACGCGCGACCCGCACCAAGAAATACGTACGCCATCTGATACAAACAATACAATATACAGTAGGTAACACATTTGTTCATTTGTATAAGATTATCGAACATTTTTGTGCAGTCAGCATCGAGCGAATGATAACCCTGGTGTTGCAAGTGTAGTGAACCACTACCTTATGAAGTTCACACGCCGAGAGATAGATGGCGTTGCGCCACATTATCCTGCGCATCGCGCATACAAGCCCGGCGCGGCGATCTGCATATATACAACTGTCCAACATGTACCGCGTAGTTGGACCGCGGTCCCCAGCCACGATGACCCAGCCTGGCGGTGGAGGAGGTCCTTTTCAATGGAGGTGTCATCCACCTTGCACCTCCATACAAGCATCCATAGGCTTCGGTAACAGCTTACCATGAGGCATGCAATACGCTTATTTGCTACCTAAGTAGTATAAAAAGGGCCGCCGAAGCTAAGCATTGAAAAACATCATAATTGTAGGTAAAAGCAACAAAAACAAACAATCCGCTTACATAATTAAGTGTTCGACTGGCGAATCTGTAGAGGAACTGTTTCCTCGCGTGGTGGAAGTCGAGCGCGACTTGCGCGTCGACGCCGATGCTCGCGTAGTTGTGCGCGTACAGCGTGCGCTGCGCCCGCGCCGGCGCAAGCCCCAGCCGACTGCGCTTCGGTTTTATCGTTACTTTCCATCTGACAAATAACAATCAACATTATTTTTGACAGCTTTCGACTTATTTATGATGCGTACACGGCAAGTTTAGATAGCAATAGAATAAAGAATATTATTTACATACTACACCTAAAGATCAGTGGCGTAGCTACCTAGGGGCTATACGGGGCAGTGCCCCGGGGCCCCCAAGCCCAGGGGGTCCCTTAGACTCTGACTTAAAAACTATAAATAGTTATTGAAAAAAAAAGAAACGCAGAAATCTGAACGCGGAACTCTAGAACTCTCTCTGTGGGATCGGGCGCCTAATATTTCGCATAAAAACAAACAGTTGTTACCGTTTCATACGGATTATCATAACGGACAAGATGGCGGAATTTAACGTGTGAATGTAGTCTTGCTCAAGGTGTAAAAACGAGATGGCTTGATATGAAAATTTTAAATAGTTTAGTTGGGTAGGGCCCCATAATAATAATAAATCATTTATTTATTCTACATGCGCCCTAGTAATTTTTTTGCCCCAGGGCCTTTGGTTACCTAGCTACGCCACTGAAAAAGATACATTTCGGTGAGAGAATTCGTGACAAGTTACTCGCGCCGCCGCGAGACGTATCCGAATTCTCTCCCTGAAATGTGAACCTTTTGTTTACTAAATAATATCTAAATTCTATTGTTATTTTAAAAAGTGCGTCTCTTTAAGTCTGTCTCGTCACGTCTCGGTGTGAGCTGACCCTAAGTGGAGTATATTAGTCAAATATACTCCACTACAAAGTATACCCAAATCACTGTGAACACTATATCATGACATGCTCCACGCACAACAAGGTGACTACATAATAGAGACTTCGTTAGTTTTTAGGTCATTTGTTTGCCACTTTCTTTCCTATATTTTTGACTAAGTGAGTTATTTAAGTAATCAATTACTTGATATCCCACAAAAACTATCAATGTTAAAACAGACCAAAACTTAATAAAATAATTTGGTATCTATATTTTGCAAGGTTCACATCTTCAGAAAGGCGAATATAAGGTTTTTATGAAAAATCACTGTGCTCTGTCTAGACACGTAAACACAGACGAAAACGAAAGCTTATAATTACCTATCGAGTGGTTGATGTTCTGCGTTTTTGACGGAATTGATCATTGAATGCGCATCGAGTTGCGAACTGCAACTCGGACCCCAACCGAGCACTCGTGAAAGATCGTTGCCAGTTCCCATCGGTAATATTGCCACGGCTGCCTAAAAATAAATTAGGTTTTGTTACACCTAGTCATAATTTTGTAAATTAGTTTGAATTGTGAAGATCTTTTGTTTTTTTTAATCCAATGGGCTTGCGTTTGGCCACTGACCCGCCCATAAGGGACGATGACGAAGCCTAGTATGGATTACGCTTACCCAGAAGAAACCTATTCACTCTGGCCTTGAAAGTCCCTAGATTGTAAAAGTCGGGATACACAGATGCCGCGGCGCCGGAAACAAGTTCCACTCCCTTGCTGTACGCATTATAAATGAGGATGCAAAACGCTGAGTCCGTATTTTCGGTATGTCTACAACATACGGGTGAAAATTTTCCCGGCGTCTCGTGGTTCGGTGTAAAAAGGGGATGGTGGAATAAGGTTGAACAATTCCTTACTTTTATATGTGGTGCAGACAACAACGTATTTAGCACCCAGGCCACAGAGCCGTCTCCACCCGCCACCATCACGCGACATTTTGGCGGTAACCATCGCACCACCGTCTCAGGCTTTATTCTGCTCATGTCCACCACCTGTATTAGGTACAGTCGAGGTAAATAATATGTTTACATTTGAAGTTACAAAAATATGTATCCATTTTAATAACTAACCATATAATGCTATGAATAAGTAGCGTTGCCATCCCTAAAATCTGGCAACCAGGATTATAGTCGTGAAAGCCCCGGATTTTTAAACTTGAACCCGGAGATGTTAACAGTGCTTTTTTTAAAATTACTTAGGAACATAGTCTGATTGTTGTGACTTGAAAATTATTAAACCCGGACAAAAAATGAAACCCCGGCCGGACGCTCTCCGGGCGCCCTCTAAATTAGGACAAATCCGGGGAAATCCGGACGGATGGGAACTCTATGCATAAGGTTAGTTATTTAAATGGATGGATACATATTTTTGTAACTTCAAATGTAAACATATCATTGACCTCGACTGTACATGTTCATTATTGATATGGCAAAAATACTCTTGCTTATTAATGTTGCATAAAATAATATTGTTTAAACGTGATACCAATAAGAATTGATTAGTGGAGGTGGATTTGTGAGATGGGATTGAGGGATGGCAACGCGCGAGTGATACCCCTGCCCTAGTGTAGGGTCGGCAAAGCGCAAGTGATCAAACCCCTGGTGTCACAAGCGTTAATGAGCTATGTTGACCGCCTACCATCAGGTGGGGTGGGGCATATGCTTGTTTGCTGCCTTAGTAATATAAAAAAATGGCCAAATTAAAAAATATAAGAAATAGAGAAAAGTGGTGTAAGGAGTCAGCTTGATTTATGAGAAAACGAATCATGCAGTTCTTTAAACAGTTTCCCAGTTCTCTCCTATACAATCGGATTTTTCTTTACTGTCCCTGCTAATAAGACACTGTATACCTATTTAGGTACACAAAATAGCTACGAGTAATTTCGATGATACCTGTATTGGGTTTAGTAGACCTCTAAACAGAGAAAGTACTTCATCACTTCTGTTGCTACCTGAATTGCGATTTGCTGTAAAAAAAAACATATATGGTCACAAAAAATATTATGTTAACAATCGAATATTATAATTTATAACAAACTCACCAAAAATTATAAGTGGTTCCCAATCATCATCAGGTAGTGGTTTCACATAGGAAACTGTTCCCTTTTCCAATTGTACACAAGCTGGTGGTATTATAACATTTCTATATTTTTGTAGATCACATTGCTGAAAGATTTTTACCTTTATATTTTACATGTATTTAGGAAACAAATATTTACAGTCGAGGTCAAAGATATGTTTACATTTGAAGTTACAAAAATATGTATCCTTTTAAATATCAAACCATAATTAATGCTATGCATAATGATAGTTATTTAAATGGATGAACAAAAATATGTATCCATTTAAATAACAAACCATATAATGTTTGCATATGGTTAGTTATTTAAATGGATACATATTTTTGTAACTTCAAATGTAAACATATTTTTGACCTCAACTGTACATACAGAAATAGTAATTGCATACCTCAGAATCATTGAACACATTATCATGGCAGTGCTTTATTCTATGGCACCAACAACAAAAATATTTCTTAATTCCTTCTTCATTGCTATCTGAACTGTCACTCCGAGCAATTCCAACTACAAAAAGTTTAAACATATTGCCCCTTACTCATCAAACGTTATTTAACTAATATTCTGTTTAAAGGGTCACGTAAATAACGTCTATCTATTGTCATAGTCAAATAATGTGACATTATTTACATGTCCCTTTAAACAGTATATTAGTTATATAGCGCTTTATGAGTAAGGTGGTAAATATATACTAATATATATATAACAAAGCTAAAGAGTTTGTGTTTGCTTAAACATTCAAATTTCTGGAACTACCAGTCAGATTAGAAAATTTCTTTCACTGATAGGAAGCCACATCATCCCCGAGTGTGTGTAGTGTAGATTACTTTTATCTTGGGAATGCGGGAGATACCAGAGAGGTACGGCTAGTCTTCCATAATCCCACTAATGTTCAAATATGAATGCTTGGATTTTATGTTTATGATTTATTTTATTTTATTTATGTGATATGTTTTATCCTGGGTGAATAATCCCTCAGATTTCCTACAATAAAAATAAAAATATATTTGCTGGAACCTTTATAATTAATCAAACAGGCAGCAAGTAAATTTTATTGCTTCGTAATTATTTGAATATTTGACCAACCATTAACCCAATGATGATGAAATGGCCTCTCGTCTGGCCATGTTATCAGTTTACATCTAAATTTGTTGTCAACAGCACGGTGGCATCTCTTGCAAGCACTCACTCCACAGCATTCGCAAAATAGTCCCACAACTGGTAACATAAGCTTGCCACAAACTGTGCACTAAAACACCATTTCATAAAAAACAAATGAGAAACTACAGATGCTACTAGTGTAGAATGACTTGAACTACAGCCAACATTGAGAAATATTTAAATCCTTCAATAACTGACAATGACATGGAATACAATATTGGTAACTGTTACCCACAACAATCTACTAATTTCAAGTAGTCTACTAATATAATAAATGAGATTTTGTTTGTTTGTTACCTCTTGATACCTCAAGAACACAACTAATCATTATGAAATTTGGTGTGCAGGTAGATCATAACCTCGAACAACAATACCAATACCAATTTAATGTTCATAAGTGCCTTACCAGGGCCTAAATTGAATAAAAACTTTTTGATTTGATTTGATTTTGAACATAAAGGATACTTTTTATCCCAGGGTAACATTAGATCCCTCAGGAATGTTGGGCGAAAACTATTTGGTACTATAAATGCAACAGTCTGGATGTGTGTATGTTTGCTACTACCCAGCTCCATAACAACTAAACATAATTTGATGAAATTCAGTTACTTTAGGTCCTGGAATAGGACATAAGTATCATATTACCTTTATACCCGAAACGCTAATGAATTCATGGGGAACAGCCAGTAGTTTATAGTTAGTTAATAAACTTATACCTATACATATTTATAACTTCATTTAAAATTGTCAGAACTTACATAAATACTGTATGGAATTGATTTATTGCACTGAATACTTCTCCAAGAGTGGCCTCGGGGTCTATATTTTGGCTGAATATAATTACTATCGGCTAATAACGAATGCAAAATTCGATAAATCAAGTAACTCAAAAACAATCCACCTATTAGGAAATAATAATTAAAAAAAACATCGTTTAAATTCAGTACAGGCTCCATCACAAACTTAAATAACAAAAGTACCTGGACAGAACCATGTAGTCGTTAAAACTACCTATAATTACAAGTAAATTTGTTTGTTTTCATCGAAATAAAGAATAATCGAACGAAATAGGTATTCTGTTTACATTATTTTATTTATTGACGGTCGGGCTCTGGCTGTGGCGGCCAGTGTTGTTATCGTAAAAATCTAAACTTAGGGACATTCCGAATTGGATAGTATCGCTCATAGTGCTCACAGCAATAATTTGCGTACCGAGTTAAATATCACGTTAATTACAGCTGAGGACGCTCGTGAACGCGCTCACAGTATTTAAAACAGAACATTTGAGAATTTTATTAAAATCTGAATTAACAATGCGCTAGGACTCCTTATAACTTGACTCGCTCGCAAAAAGGAATATCCGCTTTTTTATTATTTTTCTCACATAAAATCATAATAAGTATCTTTGCCAAATAGAAAACCAAGAATCTTATTTCATATAGGTCGGCGGTCAATCCTTTTTCCTTGCCTATCCTTCTCCTTATCGCACGCACGCCTACGATATGCGTGTCGCGCTCGACGCGCCCGCCCGCCGCGCCATAGGACTGGTTCTTTGAGTATTTAGTCTACATTCCGAATTAAATAATGTCGCTCACAGTGCTCAAAGCAATAATTTGCGTACCGAGTTAGATATCACGATATTGACAGCTGAGAACTGTCCACAATTCGGAACGCCCGTTATCGCGCTCACAATATTCAAAACAGAACATTTGAGAATTTGATTAAAATCTGATTTAACAAGACGGCGCTAGGACTCCAACGGGGTTATTTTAAAACGATCGAATTCGGATTCGGGAGCGGAATCGGAAACCTTCATCGAAAAGATCCGATAGCGGAAAGTTGGAGTGCGTTTACAAAGTTTGTTTTTAATAATGGTAGGAAATGGTATACCTAAACTAAAATTTAAACTAAAATCGAAATGCTTACGGATTTTTATTGTTGAAAGCCCTCATTTAAACACTCATATCAAATGCATAAAGACAGATACTTGTTATTTTCTATATTTTGGATTTTAGGTCTACATTGTGTTTTAATAAACATAAAAATGGTTTCTAGTTTTATCGAACTTCGAAAACTGACTGATAGGTCGAAGTAACTGTTGTTTATAACATTAGCAAAAGTCAGGCAAAGGTTTGAGCCATACAGCCTAATCGTATTTGAGTTATACCTAAGTTCTAGGCACAAAATAAATCACTTTCATATTGTACGCACTGTCAGTCACAGTCCATAAACGTCATGTGTTAGTAAAATAGTGGTCAATAAACTAAAACTTTTCACGGACTTTTTGAGACAAGTTGAAGTCACGATACACATAATTCATTTAATTTCCCTTCATTGGTGCACGTGGATTTATATTTATAGGATAAAACATCACAGATAATACGCAATAAAACTCAAAATACATGATTTTTTGAAAATTAAACGAAAACGCAACGTCACTTTGCAAGTTCCCGCCAAAAAGCCCTCTGTGTCAAAGTAGTTTTTTTTTTTCAGTACATTCATGGAGAGTATAATAAAACAAATATTTTATGTTTTTCTTTTTTTCTTTTGAGTCTAATAAAATATTTTAACTTTTATTTGCAAATAGATAATTTGCAATAGATTTTATGGTTACGTAGATTTTTTAGTGGTAGTGAATCTAGCATCCAACATGAGTAACGGTATTGAGTAGTGACCAATATGTTTTAGTCCCTACGAAGTTTGAGTATGTAGCTATTACTTTTACCGCAGACCTTTCTTATTCATTATTTACTTAAAATAGGGGCAAACACACTCAGTCTAGTACCAACTAACCATTATATAAGTTTAAATAATGCGTTTATATTAAATAATAGTCAAAAACGAACATTAAATAAAATTCGGAAAGAATTCCGCCATCTAAAAGCTATCGGAAACTTTTCGATGATTCGGATTGATATTTCCGTCGAGAAACGTCAAACTATTCGATTCGGAAATTAAAATAGCAATGGCCGCTTTAACCTATCATGCAGAATATATTTATTTTAGTTTAAATATTATTTTGTAACACTTAAATTGTACTATTATCATACTATGTTAAATAAATATTGATGTTCTTACAGTTTTGATTGTATTTTAATTTGCAAATATACATTTTCATTATTATTTTATCATGTCGGAAACTCATCTCGGAAGTTTCCGATTCCGCTCCCGAATCCGAATTCGATCGTTTTAAAATAACCCCCCGCTTATATCTTTTTTAATTTTACTCGCAAAAAGGAATATTCGCGTTCTTTATTATTTTTCTCTCATAAAATCATAAAAAGTATCTTTGCCATATAGAAAACCAAGAATCTTATTAGATTTCTGCCTAAAACACAATAATTAACCGTCACTTTTGACAGCGCTCACGGTGATATCAGTTTAGGGCATGGTCTGGTGACGTAGCATTTTCATTTTTATTTTCAATAATTTGTGTATTTTGAGTTTTATTGTGTATTATTGGTGGTATTTTACCCAATAAAGATCATCCATGTGCACCAGTGAAGTGAAATGAAATGAATGATGTGTATCGTTACTTTTCAAGTTGTCTCAAAATGTCCGTGAAGAGTTTTAGTACAATGACCACCATTGTAGTAAAACATGACTTTTATGGACGGTGGCTGACTGAGGACTATAATGTGAAGTGATTTTGTGACTGGATATTATAATATAACTCGACACTGGCAGAAATGAGCCTTAATTTGGGTTTGGTTGCCAAAATTAAAAATAAGAAGAAGAAGACAAACACAGGTGACTTTTTGGCGGGAACTTGCAGAGTGACGTTGCGTTTTCATTTTTATAAATTCGTGTATTTTGAGTTTTATTGCATATTATCGGTGGTATTTTATCCAATAAAGATCAATCCATGTGCACCTTATATTCGTCTGTGTGTGCACCAGTGAAGTGAAATGAAATGAATTATGTGTATCGTGAATTCACACGTTAAGCTAAGCTTGCGTACTTTACTTTGTAAAATACTTGAAAAAAATAACCAAATTTAAAAAGGTAGCGATTATATTATTATTTCAATTCTTTCAAAATTACTGCCAAGAAACATGTAGTTTTTTTTAGTCACAAAGATTTTTCAAGAAGTAATAATTAAGTTAAAAGGCAACTTTCAATTGCAATAAAAAAAAAGAGATTAGGTCATAGAACATTTATACTCTCACGAGATTAAGTTCTCTATGGATAGTTACTATCACAGACCACTATAGGGGATACATTATCTATGGGGGATACTACTACTACGTGTTACTATACTCTTTGGTGACTCTTTGATTTAGTTCTTAAAATTCTTTAACAAATATTCTTTGGTCTATCTTCTTTTGATATATAATATATTACCATAAAAACATAATAGTAGCTTGACTAATTTGCTAACTTTGTGTATAGAGCTGGGTACAGTACAGATTGGTGCAATGCAACATGTAATGTAATATTCTGCCTTACATTGCATGTTCCCTGCTGCCATCGAACAATTAACCCAAAGAAGCGCAATGTCGTTCATTTTGGTAGAAATATATTCCGCCAATATCCCACCGCCGACAATGCGCTCTGATTGGTTAATTCGAGGACACATGCGCTCTGATTGGCCAACTCATAAACACGCGATGCAGTGAGTGGTCCTTACTGTTCAAAATCAGTGACAAATCACTGACAAGTTTCGGAATTTGATTGTTCAGTATTACTACTCTAAAGGGATATTTCCTCGATGCCTGCTGCCTTGGACGTGTAGCGCGCGCGGTACGCGCATTGACTACGAATCATTCGAGAACATCTGTTCCCGCATTTCGTTTCAAACACTAGCCCTCGTCACACGTGTTCCTAATATAGTGTTTTTTCCTTTGCTTTTTCACGGCGGTAAGAAGAGAGAAGACTTGTCATTTTGTTATTGCACTTTTCTGCTGTAATTTTCAATAAATTTCCGATTTCATCCCACGCATCTTTCTTTAAATTTTGTTTATAAAAGTTTTCTTTTTGAGGGTTCCATAAAACTTCCCTTGTTCTGTATTCCTCTATCAATAAAAGTGACTCTTCATCACTCCACGCACCCTCTTTCACCGCCATGATCGTTGCGCATGCGAACGAAACGAACGACCGTCCACGGCTAAATCCTGCGCACACTGCGCGCGCGCCCCTTTGTGTTCGTACCAAAAACCGACAAATCTCGGATCGAGCCGCGCACGAGTTGTAACGCTCGGAGCGTGCGCGACCCAGGCGCAGTTCGTGCGCGCGAGGCGTCCAAACCATGAGCATTTGTTACAGGGTATGTTACCTTGCATGATACATTGCAGCAATGTGGACGTCAAATTCTTGCATTGCATGTTGCATTACATGTTGCATTGCACCAATCTGTACCCGCCATAGGGACGCATTAAGCTGATATTCGATATGCAGGATAAAAACTTATTTTTTGAAAATACGTTTTTAACGCATAGTAGGTAATAACCTCAATAATCTAATTAATAACAATAAAAAATTACAACCCTAGCTCATCGTTTTATTAGTATGAAAGGTCACAATTTTTTGTTGTGACTTATAAAATTCTACTGCACGTGTGTATGTCACTAAATTCCTCCTAAACGGCTGGACCGATTTGAATGTTTTTTTTTTGTATGCTTTTGGGTGACACCCTGGATGGTTTAGGTAGGGTAGGGTAGCACCACAGGGTAGGTTAGCACCACGTGAACGAAGTCGCGCCGGGCAGCTTGTATAATGTATAAGTGTGTAAAAATAAGACAGCATAGGTATTTTTTTGTATTAGTTAATTTTATTTCTTATAAATAAAAACATCGTTTATATATTAGTAACAATCATGCATAGTTTAGTACCTGACCTAAATCCTCTTTTATGGGCACTGTTATTCCAAGCCCTTCCTAGCTGAACTCTTTTATAGAAGAATCCTAGTTTGGATGGAATCTCTATAATAAATTACAAACAATGTTTTTCCCTTTATGTATTGTCATAATTTTTATTGTTCTTTTTTCAGTTTTTCTCCTCTTTTCAGCATAATAAAGAATCATTATGAGATGCTGTCACAAATGATTGCATTAAAACATCCATATTTTTCTTCAACTTTATGGAGCACATATCCAAAGGTGTTTTTCCTTGTTTATTCTTGATACTCAAACTGGCACCAGCTTTAACTAGCTGGCATGCTACTATTTCTCTGTCTTCTTCACAAGCAAGGTGTCTACAAAAAGTTATAAATGGTCAGTTTGATAATCCTACTATATTAGTACACTAGCTGCCCGGCACGACTTCGTTCGCATGGTGCTACCCTACCCTGTGGTGCCACCCTACCCTGTGGTGCTACCCTACCCTGTGGTGCTACCCTACCCTGTGGTGCTACCCTACCCTATCCTACCCTACCTTACCTTACCCTACCTACCCTACGGGTAAGAAAAATAGTTTTTGTCCTATTGGCTATTCTCAGACCTATAGGTATACACAAAATTTCATAAGAATCGGTAACCGTTTTTTACAAACACTGAGCCACACGCAAAGAGATTGACCCCCTCCCGTACGGCCCGTACTCCAGTGACGTGATTTTACTGCTAATACTTATATTTTTAAACTCGTGATATCTTTTGAATGGTATGTCCAAATTGAATAATTCAAAAACTTATATAAAGGTATTGAAGCAGTCTTGAATATTAAGTAATTTATTTTGATAAGGATTAATACCAAGATACAAATAGAGAGCCATTTCTAGCGGCGGCATTTCAATAAAAAATTTAAAATAGAAAAACACTTATTGTGGCTTAACTATAACAGTTAGACATATGGTATCGCGACACTTTTTGTAAATAATAATGTGTTCTACAAAGTCGTAGTACATTATTTTATTCTATCATCAATAGTTTTCGCAGCGCACGCGATGTAATGAATATTTTAGGTAATTTTTTACACCTTGGGTTACATTATTGGAGTTTTAGTAAGGATCCCTAATATTTTTGAAAATATAATATAGCCTACGTCAACCGGGGATAGTGTAGCTTTTCAACAGTGAAAGAATTTTTCAAATCGGTTCAGTACTTTCGGAGCCTATTCAATGCAAACAAACAAACAATCAAATCTTTCCTCTTTATAATATTAGTATAGATTATTTATGATACATGTGTGCAAATTTGATTATTAACACTCGAGGCGGTATTAAGCGATAAGGGAGCCGAGAGTGTAATAAATCTATGCACACAAGTGTCATACAATATTTTTCAAAACACATGTGCGAAGAAAAAAACAGACTTCAATTTTGCAATAATTGACACTTTATGAGCAAGTGTGTTGAAAAATATATTATAAATGCAAAAGTTTATGAGTGTGGATGTATAGATGTTTGTTACTCTTTCATGGAAACACTACTGAACAGATTTGGCACACATATAGAATGTTCTGGATTAGCACATAGGATACTTTTTATCCCAGGAAAACAATAGGTCTTAACTAGTAGTGTATAAAAGGAACTGGACTATATGATATCCATCATATTATTATAATGGTACTGATTCTGTTGTAAATCTCAGTGAACTAATTTTAATCACATCACAACTATAGACAATAGACACAGCTTTAATATAAACATCTCTTTCTAATATTATAGAAAAAGGATAGATAATATTTAAAGCTTTGAAAATAGCCTAACCCAGTTTCATTTACTGGTAGGTAATTAATCACAACCAGTTTTTTTTATGGTACCTCTATTCACATTGAAGCCAAAAAATACACAATTGATCTAAATTTCTTATATCTTTTTCATATGTTATATTTTAAAAAGGGATATAGTGAGACTAAATAAGTTAAATTATAACAGAATAAGCACCAGTATCTAAAAACTCACAATGGTGTTAATCCAGTTGAATCACAAAGATCCACTCTGATATGTGGACAGCTTAGCAAAAGTTCTACTATGTTATTTCTCCCTTGAGATGCAGCTCTGTGTAATGGTGTAGCACCCAATATATCTCTTTCATTGATATTGGCATCAGAGTCTATGAGCCACTTGGCCACCTGAAATATAAAAAAAATTACAAGCAGTTAACTTATGTCAGACTGATCTTTGGTGCAACAAGGGTGCCAATGCCAAGTCATGTTGCAGGGAAGGAATGCATACTGTGATGTTACTCTACCACCACAACTTGTTTCAACTGTGGCATATACAACACTTGATATCCAGACTATAAACAAATGTTATAATGTATTTATACATAATTTTACCTCACCTCTGAATGTCCTTTTGAACAGGCATAATGGAGGGACGTCTGGCCTCGATTTGTCTTACAATTCACATTGGCTCCTTTACTGGTAAGTAATTTTATGACTTCATACCTTCCAGCTGCTGAGGCAAGTATCAGTGGACTAGAACCTGTATCATCCACAGGATCAATAGGACTTCCACAGTCTATTAGAAAATCAACTAGATTTTCATTTCCACCTAAAGCTGCCCAATGAATAAGCAAGCGAGCATTCTGAAATTCACAATAATTCATAGAATCGAAGATTTCTGCAAGGACATGGAGCACCATGTTATAATAATTATATAATGTACCGCATCGGGACAATTCACTAAAGTTTTGTCCTGGTCTATTTTCACTTTCACTTGGTTATAGTCGCCTCTATAAGATGTTTCGTATAAAGATCCAATAGACATGTTGAATACCAAGTTTTAAATAATAGTGACAAGACTGAAAAAGAGAATGGAAAAAATACGAGATGGCAAAATAAATGTCTGTGTTTACTATTGAACAACCATCGACACGGTGGTCCGAGATAAAACCTGTGTTAAATATTACTTTCTTTGAATTAAATTAGCCGAGCATGACTTGAACTTTTTAGCCATTACCTACCACAAAAAACTACCAAGAGAACTAAACAGTGTGACCAGATTAAATTTTACGAAAATACCGAGGCACCTCAAAAAAATACTAAAATATACCGACTTACATACATAGGACATATATACCAATAAAAATACTGATTTTCTTAACACGTTTTATTTATTCATACTCACAATAAATGTTAGAGTTATATTTTAACATCCTTTTCGAAGGATTAAAATTAACACAACCTCCTTCATCCTTAACACCTTGCTTTGTTTTTAAAATAGCTGACACAATTTTGTTTGTAAAACTGTTTCTTTGGTCCGTTTTTATTGAATTTATCTGTAATAATATGCGCTCACATGCAGCATTCGACACCGGTATACATAGAAGAGATTTGATACTAGTAATAAAGTATCTTTTAAGTTTAACTACTACCTATTCATGCAACTGAAAACTTAAAAACTAGACGTTGTTTTGAAAATTATAGATAATAATTTATGTCAATGCCACAGTCATGTCAATGTTTGCCAGTCAGTTGACTGGCATGACATTGACAATTGGATTGCCATGATAGGGCCAAAAGTTGATACCAGCGAGATAGAATATATAAAATAGAGGTGGGGTGGTGCGTGTACTTGAAAGTATTTCAATACTTGTATGTTCTTTCTTGTTCCACTTCTTTCGTACTTTGTATTACTTGTCGTTCATTTTACAACATCTTTTTCACAAAAATGTTCACCGCCTAGGGGCGGGGGGGGGGGGGTGCTTGCTGAGTTTCGGGGTTGAATGTCTTTCAGTCTGAAATCCTTTAAAGTATTAAAAACCTGGTTTCTGAACCCGGTATTCGTACAAGGTGGTATTTTTCAGACCTGGTACGCAAAAACACGAGTACGACCCACCTCTAGTATAAACTAAATCCGGGAAAGTCCCTAATGTTCGCGTTCCGGGGATTTCCGCAAACATTGTCGCAAAGACGATCACTCACTACGGTGTACTGACTGACTGCCAGCAATATACCTGAAAATATACTACGATTGAGAATCCTCAATCTACGCCTACCACCTAAACAAACCGTAGATTGAGGTATCACGAAACAAACAAACATTAAACCACAGACATATAAATGGCAGACCAAACATTAGGGAAAAAATAGCGTAGCCAATGGCTAGTATTCAATAACTAAGTTATTGAATACTCTTTGGTGGTCTGTGGCTGTCAAAGACTACAGTATATACAGAGACACAGATTAGTAAGTTGTATGTTTATGTATAGCGTAAGCGTAGCGTAAGTTATATGTATAGCGTTGCCAATGGCTAGTATTCAATAACTTAGTTATTGAATACTTGCATATTTTTAACCGACTTCAAAAAAAGGAGGAGGTTCTCAATTCGGTTGTATGTTTTTTTTTTTTTTTTTATGTTCGTTACTTCGTAACTCCGTCATTTATGAACCGATTTGGAAAATTCTTTTTTTGTCTGGAAGGGTACACTCCCATTGTCAACAAATCAGGATTTTAATACTTTTTAGTGTACTTTGAAGTCGGTTTAAGTTTTTTGTAAAACAGTCCAATTATGTTGTCCCTATCTCGCGTATAGGTTTCTATTCTTGACGTCAGTGTCGTTGAACTCGTTGATGGCAAGCAATTTTCTGATTGCAAAAGATATTTGTTGATGAGAGCTGTTAAACCCAAATGTGTGAATGTTATTTGTGACTTTTTTATACTGTCAAAGATATTATTTAGTGTGCAGTGATGGTGAATCGTTGTTTAATTGGCTGTAAAAGCCGTAGTGAAAGAAATGAACCAAACATAACCTTTCATCGGTAAGTATTTTTTTTTAACTGATACAGTAAGTAAATCAAAGGATTACTATACTCAAATGTATTTTCTATCAATATTATGCACATTTAATAGATAATTTCGTCTAAATACGATGACCATCCAAATTTGTTTTTAGTATTAACCGACCAAAGTGTGAGTCTTATTATTGTGGGTGGTTAACTATGGCACTACCTGTCATTCGTAAATATTCGGATTATAAGTTGATGGGGATACCAGCATTTTATTATTTTTACCACTTTAAATAGCGTGTTTTATTTTTTGTAGTTTAAATCCACGTAAGTTACATTAGTAATTTGTTTTATACGTAAGTTTGATACAAACATTAAAAATAATTACATTGGAAATAATAACTTATAAATAACGACGATGATACATGGAAGCAATATATGTAGGCATGTGCCTAATTTTTAAACCACCAAACATAATAAAGGAATAATATGCATACATATTTTCTATTTCAGATAAAATAAATAGAAAACAGATATATAGGTAAATAAATATTTTTTCTCTTGCAGATCCGACAGGCTCAACCGAGTAACTCTAAATATGAAACTTCGGGAGTTTATATGGAAGCAAAGGATAGTTTGGTATAATTGTCTCACCTATCAGTTGTCTAATCAGTCTTCACCACATATTATAAAATGAAGTCGCTTTCCGTCTGTTGTACGTATTGTACGTAAAAAATAAAAGCTATTGTACGTACGAAGACATTATTAACAATAACATAATAAAATATTAAATTAACTATTTATTAACCACGCCCCGGCCGAATATTTAATCTTATACAATCAATACCTGAGCAGGTTGCGGTCAAAACGTGATAAGTCACAACGTCACAACAACTCATAAAAAAAGTCCTTATGTCTCTTAAGGTCTTAATTAAAGTATGCTTCATCAATCCCTTGTTTTATTTTGACTTCTATGAAGTTATAACAGTATCATCTGCCCCCCTAGACAAGATGGTTGTCGACAATCGTCATCGCTAGTAAACGATCAACCTTTGTATGGGATTGACACCTGCCACACCCATTGTATAGTAAAACCAAAATACCCAATACCAGTTTACCCACATAATGGGGTAAAAGTGTAAATATGGCAGTATTAATTGTATGTAGCTGTATTATATGTAAGTATGTCGAAGTATCGCTTTCTTGCCATGCGCTGACAGCATATCTACCTAATCCTCTATCTACCACAGACGTATGAATAGTACAAGCTATCTACGCAATCTAGCAACTTTTTGTAAGATGTCTAGCTCACAGATGTATGAGTAGTACTAACAGACAAAACCTATTTTACGTATTATACTAGTATTAAAAAAAAAAATGAAGTCATATTCCGTCATCTGATCTGTCATGATAATCCGTGTGACGGGTCAACAACTGTATGTTTTTATTTGGTTTTATTGCGAAATATTAATTGTTTTTGTAGAAATAGGGCGAAAATCTAGGATTAAATATGGTTAAGTGTAGTGCCTATAAGTGTGATAGTTCAAGTCATAAGGAATTACCAGGAATAATAATTTCGGAGACGTAACACAGGGCAGGGGGAAGAGGGGTGTGCGAGGGGTGCGGGAGGGAATTCCCTTCCCCCCGGTATCCCCAAACTTGAAGCAAGCTCATGGTTTCCGTGATATTCATCGTTGAGGTATGAGGATGAGGTTTTTTGGCATAAATTCACTTCTGCATCGGCTCTGGCGCTGCGGGCAGTGCAGCACCTTCGCCCTTGCGTAACGAAGAGCAGGCACCCATGCTTCCTCCTGCCCTCATTGTTATTTTCAACTTTCTTAAATTTTTAATCTACGTACCTTCTAGGAAGCAAGTATTAGAAAGTATTTAAAAAAAAAACGGTACAGCCGTTCTCAGGTTATAGCGTGACCAGAAGAAATAGGGGTTAATTTTTATATAAATAGATAAATGCATTGATATATTATGTCTGGCTAATTTTTATATTTTCTATTTAAATGATATTTAGTCTAAACTTGTTAGTAGTCACAGTACTCACAGTGATAACAAATTGTGTGATTAGTAGTTTCCCTTTAGTTTATTTTTTTATTGCTAAGGCAGACCTAAGTAAGTCATTCTCACTTTAAGGCCTTTGCTTGCGGCGGCATCATGTGACGGGTCGCTCACTTCCCTCCAATACACCGAGGAGGGCTATGGCTGCCATACGCGTCATACTTGTGAACTGCTGGTGTTTGTGGGGGCTAGTCTGCTTAAGTTTACTATTTCTTTTCTTATTAAATTAATTTAGTTTACTTTTTAGTTTTTCCGCCGCGCGGGGCTCGCAATTGTTGTCAGTGCGATTAGAACGTAAATGTTATGTAATGAATCTAAGCTTGTTTTAAGGCGGCTCAGCATGGCCAACGCAACTTCAACGCAAGCACAGTCTAAAAGCTTGTTGTTTCATTCAACGTAATGTTTGATAAAGATGCACTGCGAAAAAAGAGAGATAGCGCCAGAGCCCTCGGTTGTATATAGCCCCCATTTATACATCAGCCTAGATGAATAGAGGCGATGTATTTATAATCTATCTAATACCATGAGCAATTCTTGTATATACCTATATATATATAATCTGAATGTTGGAAACGGCGACTTACTGAATTTGTTTCACACTTTTTTTTATTTTCGCCTAGTTACACTGCTAGATATAGTTCACAAGATACCAATTTGTTGAAAACATCTAACGAAAAGTGTTTAAAACGCCATCATAAGTCAGAGCTTTTGTTTGAAAAGTATGGTGAGCTGAGTGCTCTTAAATGAGTTATTGCTGAGCTTATTGTCGGCTCTTCTCAGCAAATGTAACCTTCCGAACCGGTATTAGAGAATTAGAGTCAAACTTTTCATAAGTGCCTGCGAAAGTCTATTTGAATAAATGATTGTGAATTTTTTGAGTGAATTGATTTTCTTTCAATAAAACCTTTACTAAATTATACTTTTCTGTCATTTTCGTGAAAATATGTGCAAAACAGACTACTAGATTTCGAACGCGGGTTGACCTTGAAACCGTCCTTCTCCATACCAGGCTATCTGTATACCAAATTTCATGATGATCGGTTGAGTAGTTGAGGCGTGAAACCGTAACAAACCAACAAACGGAGCTACTTTGGCATTTATAATATTAGTATGGATTATCTCCGCCCGCCACCGCCGCCTCTGATTCATAGACGTAAAAATCTTTACCGGCCTTAGTTCGGCTCTGTAACAGCTACACTTTCTTTGTAGGTGTAATTGGCTTCAAATTTTTTTGCGAATGCATAGTCTGTTTGTAGGTACTACTCATACGTCTGTGGTCTAGCTACTGAGTAAAGCTAGCTGTTGGCAACACTGGATATAGTACATACTCTTTGCGTACATTCCGAATTAAATAATATCGCTCACAGTGCTCACAGCAATAATTTGCGTACCGAGTTAGATATCACGATATTTACAGCTGAGAACTGTCAACAATTCGGAACGCCCGTTATCGCCCTCACAGTATTCAAAACAGAACATTTGAGAATTTAATTAAAATCTGAATGAACAATGCGCTAGAACTCCTTATATCTTTTATTAGTTGATTCGCAAAAAGGAATATCCGCATTTTTTATTATTTTTCTCTCATAAAATCATAAAAAGTATCTTTGCCATATGGAAAACCAAAAATCTTATTAGATTTTTGTCGAAAACACAATAACTAACCGTCACTTTTTGACAGCGCTCACGGTGATATCAGTTTTGGGCATGGTCGGTGTGAGCGCAAGATGGCTCATGTCATGACGTCATCTATGATGTTTCACGGGATATCGTGATCGCGCTCAGACTAATATGGAACGGGTTTAAGCACGCTCAATTCGATTACAGTGATTATATCATTAATTCGGAATGCAGCCTTTGACAAGGCCTGCATGATCGAATATGTTTCATATACATAGATAATACTATATAACACTATTAACACTATATTAGTTCATATACCTAATATACCGTAAATCACAAAAATAATGTTGTTTGGATAGTTTGGATTGTTTTACTGTTTTGCATCCTCGTAAAAGTGTTCTGTGTTTGCACAAACTAAGTAGAGATACTACTCATTGTGTTTGCATTCAAAGAAAGATTTGCATCGCTCCTAGCTCGCAGAAAGAAAGCAGATACATAGGTCTGTTCCATGTCTGTTCATATAAATTGTTTAGTAATGTAATTTTTCGAAATGATACTATTAGAAATTGTCAGTACTTTACCTACTTATTGAACTATTCTAAGCTTGTTTCACTCAGAGATCTTTAGTTTTATGTGGAAACTATTCTGCATCTGAGACTTTACTAAACATTCATAGGTCTTAGATTTATAACATTGTAATTTATGTATCTTAACTTATTAGGTATGTTCCAGGTATATGTCACTATGTCGAAGACATACTATGATTATTACGATGGCAGTAGAGTTTTCTTAGTACTCTCAAACAAAACTGGCCTTCCCTTAGATTTAGTAAGTGTGCATTTTAGTTATAACAATTTCATATTAATTTATTGTTTAGAAGCTTTTTATATAATGCCTTCATCTGTCTTCTCCAAGACTTGTTTTGAATTCATAAAGTAGAATAGTACTCAAGAAGCCAAAAAGTTTTTTTATTATAATTTAAATAAAACAACAAAAAGCAAACATGTCAAGAGAAAAGATTGTTAAACATTACCCCTCTGAAAAATTAGGCAAAATTTCATGATGATTGGTTGAGTATCTAAGTCATGAAAGTGTAACAAACAAACAAACAAACTCACATTTGCAATTTTAATATTAGGATAATATGTTATAATTGGTAATAGACATACAAAAAAAACTGGACAGAGCATTTTCATTTTTTTTTAACTATGATTGCACCTGTTTTTGACTACAATCTCACCCAACAGCTGTCAGAACACAACAGATTTTCAAATTGAGAGTGTTAGCCAGCTTTGTGGGTTCTACAAAGTACACTACCACCATGCATAACAAAATTGAAGCACAATATCTCTTATATGTGTGGTAAAATCAGCTCTGGCATAAGCATGCCATAAAGACGACAACTGAAAGATATGGTATAATATTGGCTATCCAGAAGACAATTTTTACTTTAGAAGATTCAGAAGTCTCTAAGCAAATGATCAACAAATTAACTAATGACAACATCCAAACTTACTTGGTAAGTCTGACACCAAGTAAAGATGCAAACTTTTCACTCTGGAGAGCCATAAATAAGCTAAAAAAGACCAAATAAACCCAAATACCACTTTTCATATGTCATGATGGCTCCTGGGTTAGATCCGACCATGAAAAGGCATTAGTTTATGCAGATTTTTGACGGGCCAGTTGGCGCAGTTGGTGAAGCCTCCACGTATCGCGCCGCAGGTTGTGGGTTCGATTCCCACACAGGACATGCATTTGTGTGCATGAACATGTCTGTATGTCTTGAGTCTGGGTGTAATTATGTATATTAAGTATGTATTTACAAACAAAAAGTATTACATCAGTTATCTGGTTTCCATTGTACAAGCTCTGCTTAGTTTGGGATCAGATCACCCTGTGTCAGGAATGTCCCAGGATATTTATTTATAGAATATGTCCAAACAGTTTTTCAATCATTAAGTATTTATGCTGAACATGATGTAGTTCACGAAGTTCTGGAGAACCTAATCATGCCGCTACAAATGTGCCTTCCATTGAAAAGTGCCAGTCTGAAAGAGGTGTGATGAACTTACTAAAAAATAATCACCAGGCTATGATCAAATCGATGCTACACTTCTGAAACACGTACCAAGAAATGGTTTCTAAAGGTGCGTCTATGCTAGCCGAGCCGAGCACGAGCCTAGCCACTTTGCGCGTCGTTGCTCGCGAGGTCAAGTGTGGACTTACAAGTTGCCTAGACTTACACGCTTACGAGCTACACGCTGAGATCGACGAGGCGCAGGGCGGCTCGGCTCGTGTAGCTTAGACCCACCTTAAAACTTTTAATCTTTAAATTCCCAACCAACGGAAACATTTACCCTTAGAAGACAGACATGTCCACTGATCAAACTATTATTGAAACTATGGAAATTCCACAAGGTGAAAGAGGAAAATACCTAGGAATGCACTTGAATCGCCACCTTACTTAGCAGAAACTCATTTGGACCAAGCGTAAACATCTTGATTCAACATTTAGGACCATGTACTGGTTGACTGGACGCAAAACAAGATTATCCTCAGCTAGTAAAATTAAAATCTGTCAAATAATCTTTAAGCCTATATGGAATGGACTCATGGTATCCAGTTGTTGGTAACAGCAAGCAACAGAAACTTAGAAATACTGGAGAGGTTCCAAAGTAACATTAAGAACAATGTTAAATATACAAGTCACAGTGTCACTTGTTGACTGGAGTAAACTCCCTGTAATATAAAATATTCAAAGTAGACAAAGGAATGGCACAAAAAGACAAAAAAATACTACTGTCACAAGTGATATTCAACCTTATTGTCACGGTCTTAATGCGGAATAGTAACAATTGATCGTCATATTATGGTGTACAGACAGCGTCAAAAGTAGCTGATCACTTCAGTATCGTGTCACTTTAAGCAATTCACAGTTTTCATAGAAACTGCCAAGAGAATGAAAATAGCATTGGAAAATAGATTTGGTACCTATTATGAAAGGACACTAAAATGACAACCTACTTTAGACTATGATATGTGTGCGTAAGGCATTGAAATGGCGTAAGGCTTGTATTTACAAGACGACCCGTTATACTTGGGGTGATTCATTTCGTAGAGCAATGCGACGTCCAGTTTTTTTAAAATGTCTTTATTGTTAATCATGATTGCAAATCTGACTATAAATAGGTAATAATAATATAAATACGCATAGAATATTAGTTATACCAAGAGAGAGATTAACCAATTAATTAATTTACTACAAAATAGTGCAGACATTAATGCATACAATTAACATTGAACTTCAAATTAAGTATCTGCATCATTAGAAACACATGCGGCACTTTTTTAGTAGTTTCATATTTTTTTATTTTCTTTCATTAGGTTAATTTTTTGATTGCACAAGTAGCTGCACTATGCCTGGCCAGACTTTTTCGGAAACCATTAAGATATGCTTCACCAGAATTTCGTCACACTGTGTGCCTTGTTATAGGTTTGATTATGGGATATTTCTGCTTCGGAAAGTAAGTTTTACAGCTTTAATTTTCGTTCTTTTTTTGCCTTTACTTAGTTTAGATAATGTGAAATGATAAAGTTTTGTTTATTTTCAGGCAAGCGATACATTTGTCAGTGCTCCCAATGTTGACTTACACTTTATTCAAGACTGTACCACATCACTTAATGGGAAAGTAAGCAATTTATTTTACAGTGTATTACAGTATTTCGATAATACCTGCACCGCAGCTGTGGCAGCACAGCATGTAATCCACCTAGTTTTTTTTAATGTAAAATTTTGTAATAACATAGACAGCAATGTTTAAATTTTTAGTGTAATATACTTAATTCGGCTGCCAGCCTGTCACGTCATAGATTTACCATGTATAGATAAAGACAAAGCTGCCTCGCGGTATGCTGTCTGTCACTCTCGCCCATGCTTACAACAATTATTTCGATTCAATACCACAAAGTACTACGATAAAACACTAATAATATACTAGGTATTGTATGTATATGTATTACTATATATTAGCTTGGTAAATAAGTGCTCACAAGGATGGTGTGGATGGAAAGGTCGAAAGCAGAATGTTTAAGTTTGGAACTTTGTTTGGACTACTTAGGAGACAAACATACTAAATGTTCCCATCCCTCGGGGGTAAGCCCTAGGGGGATCATTTTTCATATTTTTTTGCCCGGACTATACACAGTCAAGTAATCATATAATAAGTTAACTTTATTATTACTACGTTACTATTATTTTTAGCATACTTAATAGACTGTTAAATTTTTTCAGTGTTATTTTGGCTGCATCCATGATATACCTGTCATGTTTACATCTGCATCGCCAAATTTATCATACAGCTGATTACTCGCTTGATATAACAGGTATATGTTCAGTCAGACTTCAGATTACTATACATACTCAGTTTTAGGAACGTTTTTTTTTATTTACATAGGCTACGGTAACTGCTTACCATCAGGCGGGCCGTATGCTTGTTTGCCACCTTAGTGGTATAAAAAAATAATTGTAAAATAGAAATGACGTCTCAGCCAATCTTGTATAGCCCAGTGGAGTGGACTGCTATCAAATGACAAGCATCGTTCGCGGAATAGATCAAGTGTTTATAGGTTAATTCAATATTGACAAAATTAATAGCTATAAATTGTCTTAGTTTTCAGCTAAGGAATTGTAAATAATTTTTTTTACGAATTAATATTCTTTAATAAGTTTTTGTCAAATTTTCATTTTTAAAAGAAGCTTTTTTTGGTGACTGTACTTGCATTGTCTTTCAATATACTAATGTATATTGTTATACCAAATATGAAGTTAATCCGACCACTAGAAGTGGGTGAAATTCAACTTGCAAGATTCCACCTGAACATACATATTTACATACATACATTCATTGTATGTTAAATAAAAGCTTATAAAAACTAACTTGGTCAACGTAGTAAGATGATAAAATCGATGGTGTGATAGTAGTAGGAATTTAAAATACTTTTTTATTTCAATAATAAGCTGCGATGAATCGATACTGCATTATTTCGCGCGGAGTGTTTATTGTTTCTACTTTATAAACATATTTTTTTAGCTTCGAGTCAGGGACCAGTTTGTGGCAGATGCCCCGCAGTGGGCCCCACCCATGCACGCAGATGTACATAATGACGGATACCAAATGCGATTACAAAGTTCCGCCAACTAATTTAATTTAACTTCATATTTTCAGGTCCCTTGATGGTTATTACACAAAGAGTAACTTCATTGGCATACTCATTACAAGATAGCTTATTTAGTAAAGAGATCAACTCCAATTCATCGAGCCAATCCAAAGTGGTGAAGATTCCTTCGCCCCTTGAGTACTTTGCATACACTCTAGCGTTCCAGACCTTAATGTGCGGGCCAGTTGTGTTCTATTCTGACTACATTAAGTTTATTGAAGGTGCTCGTGTAGATATAGTAAGTAAAACCTACTATATATTAGGATATATAGTAGGGTTAGTCATTTAATTAATGCGAATGTGAGTTTGTTTGTCACCTCTTGACGCCTTAAAGGCACAACCAACGTTATTTCGCTCAAATAGTAGCTTGACAGAATACCGTGGCCGAATAACTATCTAGCAACATTTAGTTTTTATACAATGAGGAGTTTTCCTATGGTAAAAACACCTGTCAAATCGTACTTAAGGTTCAATTTGTTTCGAATTATCAACAGTTTGACAAGTATTTTGACCATAGAGGTATCATAATAAGTCTCAAAACGCATTATATAATAATATGCCCACACAACACATCTACGCCAGAGACCGTCTCAGTTAAACGGCTTACCTCTCCTACTATACTAATATTATAAATAAGAAAGTAAGTTCGTTTGTTACGCTTTCACGCCTTAAGTACTGAACCAATCATGAATTTTTTTATGCAGATAGCATATGGTACGGAGAAGGACAGCCACACTTTTTAAACATACCTTTTATTCCGTGAAGGCGGTTGAAACCGCGGGGGACAGCTAGTTAATTATACAAAAAAAAGAAGTGCATTATAAAAAGTTTGTTCTAAAGTTGACAGATTGTTGGTTGTCAATGTTTTTATGGAATGTTGCCTCATGTCAATAAACTATAAAACTTAATAATACCTAAAGTTGTCGAGATCTAAGAGGCCCGTTTTGACAAGAGGGTGTCGTAATATGTTTGTCGCTTTTTGACACATTAATGTACATGTGCTGTCAAAACGGGCCTATTAGTTCTCACCAAATTTAACGTGTAAGATTATGAGCTTAATATGAGTATTAAATTTCAGGACGAAAATGACAAAAGTTTGACTGAACCGTCTCCCCGCCGAGCCGTGTTCTACAAAATGGTGGGATCTGTATCCGCTGCTTTACTATATTTATCACTAGCCAAGAAATATCCTCTGACTGTATTGGAAGGTATGTTAATTTTATTTTGACTCTGCTTGTTCGTTATTAATCCGTTGACGTTATTTTGCTTGAAATCTATCCCGCCAATTTCCCAGCACCGACAATGCGCTTTGATTGGCTAAGAAGATATTATTCATACTTTACTCTCAGACCAAGAAAAAATTAAAGACGGAACGGTCTGTGTTCTTACTGACGCAAGTAATAGGAAGCCGGCGTTCTTGTAAATACATGGCCTCACACACATATAGACCATAGGAAGCCGATCGGTTGTCATTCCGTATTGAAACGTTGACAGTGACAATAAGGCTCAGTACCATTTTTGACTGCTTGGGCCAGTACTGATTTAACTCACGCACTCGTAGGAATTTTTTTGCTTCACTTTCTTATAAGGAGACACTCCGTCTTGATTTTTTTATATGTCTATGACTTTACTATTCAAAATCAGTGCAAAATTGACTAGTTGCGGAATTGGTTTACTCGATATTACTACTCTAAAGGGATTTTTCCTCGATGTTATTAGCATACGGAAACACTTAGTAAGTCTGCCGAGCACACGATTCTAATCCCCCTTTTCTGTACCGAAACAGAATACGCCTGCAGATTCTGTATCAGCTTTGCTTTATCGTCTTTAATTCGAACTATTTAAATATTGGGTATAATACTTAAATAAATAAATATCCTGGGAAATTCCTCGCACACGGTTATCTGATCCCAAACTAAGCAGAGCTTGTACTATGGAAACCAGATAACTGATATAATACATATACCTACTAATTATTCCCCTAAGTAGTGTGTACTTAATATACATAATTACACCCAGACTCAGGACATACAGACATGTTCATGCACACAAAAGCATGTCCTGTGTGGGAATCGAACCCACGACCAGCGGCGCGATAGGTGGAATTTTGACCAGAGTCTTCTCCAACCGCGCTAGCTGGCCCGTCAAAGGGATTCAAAATTTAAAAAAAAACATTTTAGTGTAAAGTAAGAAATGTCATAACTAGTTACCCGTTGGAACTAGCGAGGGACGCCTCCTATGATAACAAATTGATGTCATTGCTATATTTTTTTACCGCGATCCAAAAAAAAATCTTATAGGGAAAAGTTTTCCTTGCAGAATTGCCTTGCGTCTTAGTTTGAAACGTTCTTCTCTTTAGATTTTTGAGTATCAATAACTTATAAGGTGGCGTCCATAAATCACATGACCCATGGGCGTCGCCAGGGGGGGAAGAGTCCCCCCCCCCCAGAGATCAAAATTTGTGTGTTCTGCACTGTAGGTACTTAGAGTTCACAATTTTTCCATCCACCAATATCAACTTGCCCTCCCTCCCTGGGCTATCGGCATCGGCTGGCGACGCTCCTGCTCACACACGTCAACCCTAGTGAGTTAGTCTTGTTGACCCACCGCTCCTCCAATATGACCAATATGTCGACTACCCTTTCCCCCACCCTCCCCTAATTAGTGTCACGTCATTTATGGACGTCACTAATAAAAAAAACAATGCAAGTTTAAAGACCTTTTATCTTTGGGTGATATTTACTGGTTTCTTTAATTCCATTGTTAATAGAACTCTGTAAACATTGTCTTTTTTTATAATAAATTTATATAGCAAACAAATACCGACTCAGAATAATCTAATCACCAGATGGTCTTATCTTTGTAAACGCTTATACCCACTAACAATACTTACAAAGTTAATAACACTAAATATTTCTCATCATATAGGTAGTTTGTTATGATTTGAGTATCTGCGAGTTAAATCGTTAGTACACACAATAAACTGTGTTAATCATTATCTCATCGTCAATTAAAGACGCATTATTACCAGATGAAAAGAAAACCGCGTTGACTAAAACATGCTTGTTTTCGAACTTATCTTGATTTACTTACCTACAGATTGAAATAATTAAAACATTAACTAGGTACAGTCCCACTAACTTATCTTTTATTTTTGTTGTACAACTGGTTGTAACAGCCAAAATATATAAAAAAAAAAAAAAAAACTATAGCCTATTATATAGCCCAGTGTTTTTCAATCTTATCGATTTCGCGACCCCCTTACAGGTTGAAAAATTCTGATGACCCCCTTGTCAGACAGACAAAGAATTTTTTAAAAAGACTACGATAATGATTTTCTTTATTTTTATACCTTTACTTATTAGTCTGAAAGAAGCCGCGAGTGATTCTAAATCCTTTCTTGGATAAGACTACAGAACTGCCTGATCTCTCCACAAATTTAAAATAATGCCTCATAGATTTAGCTGCTGACGGCATGCTTAAAATAGAATTTTATTCACAAAGTGTCGACGTGTTTTGGATGAAAAGAAAACAAGAATAATCAGGGCTAGCAAGGGAAGCTCTAAAATTATTAGTACCATTCGCCACTTCAAACCTGTGTGAACTGACATTCTCTTCAATGTTCGACATTAAAACTAATAAAAAGAGAAATACACTTCAATTAGACAATGATTTGATTGTTAACGTTTCAAAAATAGCACCACGATTTGATAATTTTTTGTAAATTAAACAGTTATAGACTATTATAATAAATATTTGTATATAGTATATACATACTATTATATATACTTAGGCCAAAATAAGCTATTTTAGCCCCGGTCTGATACCCAACAATGACAGACATAAAATGCATGAGGAGTGAACAAAAATTTTATCACTTCTGCAAAGTCAACCGACATGATTATTTTTTATAAGCATATTTTTCGTGTGCTGTGTATTCGTTCGGAGCGAGATGCGAAAACAAAACGCGGGTTCACTTTTATTTCAAACCAAATGTTTGAAACGAGACAATTGGCGTCCCGTACAGGCCTTTCGCGGGACCATCCTCTAAAGCTCTGAAAGCGGGACGTCCCGCCTCGTGGTAGACGGTTGGCAAAATACGATTACAGAAACAGCATGCTCAATCTTGAGATAAAATCATTACGAAGAGCGGGTTTATGAATGGGGTTAAGTATTAATACATCTTATAGATGAAAATAATATTTGCAGACCTGACAGACCCGACATCAGAGGTATCTCGTTCATGGTCAGCGCTGTACCTCCTGTGGTACGCGTACCTCTCGACCCTGGTGGTGCGTTGCAAGTACTACCACGCTTGGCTTCTCTCCGAGGCGATATGCAACAACTGCGGCATGGGCTTCAACGGTTACGATACCGATGGCAAACCAAAATGGGACAAGATGTCTAACATTGATGTTTTTGGATTTGAGGTGAGATTTCATGAAATGTTTTTTTTGTTTATTTGGTCAGCAAATTAGGTACAAATGGTACAATCAATAACATGATTAGAATAAATAAATATGCAAGGTTAGATCGAGCGATTAAACCCTTCTAGGCGTAGACACAAAATAAAGGAAATAATACCGTTAAATGGTTACCTAAAAAACAATGCTTAAGACTATACAGAGTAACCACAGAGGATTGAAGGGAACAGAGTACAAGCTTCTAAGAAGCGTTCAAAAATTCTACCTATTTTGGTAGGGTTGGCACAGGAGAATAAAATTAAATAAATAAAAATGTATACCTATCAGGTTTTTCGTGATGATAGAATATTTCTATTTACAATTACATATTACATTATTATAGATTATTACGAAAGGGTACTTATGGTAAAACCTTTTATATTAAAATTCTATTATTAAAATCTAAACGTAAATAAACACGATGCGCGACTGCCCTGAGTTTGAACATTGGCCGAGCCAGTGTAAAGTGGCTTTCCCTCGTAGTACGTGACGAGCCGCCAGTGCTCACGCACACACGCAACTCAAGCTTGTAGTTGTGTACCTACCGTAGCGCGGTTGTATGAAGCTTGGTCTCTGTCCCCTTTATTTACTTTGTGGAATAAGTGCCCGTATAACGAAATGTTAGAATAATCTTGACAGTTAAAGGGTATCATTCAGTATTTTTTTGACACATGGATCACCAATCTATTTATTGTTTTTCCGACATGTATCTGTCACCGTAATTTTGTGAACACCGTTAGTTTATAATCTATCTAGCGAGATTATAAACTGTCTATAGTTTGAATTGAGTGAACTTACCATACTATCGAAAATTAATACGTTATATTTTAAGCGTTACATGGTACAGTTCACAATTTATCGCCAGTTTACAATCTCGCTAGATAGATTATAAACTAACGATTTTCCTTGCGCCACGACACGATTCATAACAAACATTCACATATTTAAGAATGCAGTAGGAAGTATAATTTGCCGTCAAATATTTAATCAAAGAACAGCTTTAGTCAGATTTTTATTCACCTATTTTTACTCTATTGTATTGTATTTATGAGGGCGTATAAAGCAAAAAAAATATGGCAATGCAGATGAAACAAATTTATGTTTAATATTCGCGTGGCATGAGACGGAGATAGCGTGTTTCGCGGAACAAAAATTAACTAAGCGCATCTAATATTCTAATCTAAATAAGTCGTAAAGTATAGAATATTTTAAAAAATCGTTAGTATCAGCCCTAGCGCTAGTTCATACGTTAGTGATATTATTTTTCGAATTTTTGTCTTAATTAGATAGGTACACCATGAACGAATGAAAACGAAAATTCATTATTATTAGAGGTAGCTTTGTGATTTCTTTCTATTCTCACGTATATAATGAAAATACCCATATAAAAATGTTTTTTCATTTAAATATTATTTACTTGCGTATATTTCAATTCTAAGATATGTATTGCTTTATACGCACTCTTAATAGATAAGTGGGTACCGTTAGCTACCATAACCAAAAAGCAGGTGACGTACCTACTTGTCTCTCGAATACGTACAGTCGAGGACATAAATATGTATACAATTAGTAAAATTCAACAACGGTTTCCTCTTAAACTACTGACTGAAATTATGAGATATTATAAAGGCAGAATCTTCTAACATATACTATTATGATTTGTGTAATAGTTTAACACTTAAATGTTAAACATGCGAGAAAATCGCATTTGAATTTCAAAAAGTGTATACATATTTATGTCCTCGACTGTACATACCTACCTGTCTGATTATAAATTACCAGATTACACGTTGAATACAATGGAAATATGATTCATACATAAGTAAGGGGCACTATTCAAAGTTATCATCGATAGTATCGAGTCGACATACATACACAAGTACACAACGCAATATCAGTTTAGGTCATTCACTTGTAGGACAATACATACGTAGGTTGTTAACGCAAGCAAACATTAAAATGCACATAATAATAATATTGCTAACCTTTGCCAAAGTAAATAAATATATTATGCATAGTTTTTAATTATTGAAAGTAGGTCATATGCACAGATCCTTAATACGCGGCTTCGAATCCTGTAGCATTTTGCTGCTGAGGCGAAAAGTCTTTTGCAGTACCCGCTTGGTTGGCTACAACCCTCAAGTTGAAAATCTGTAACCAAGCAACCAGGAAAAGGTTCCGCCAACTGCAATGAGTTACCTTCTGGGCTTAGTGTGGTCATTTTGTACGAAATTTCGTGTTTGAGCTAAATTTAATACGAGTGAGTTTATAATAAATAATAATAAATATCCTGGGACATTCCTCACACATGGCTATCTGATCCTGAACTAAGCAGAGGTTGTACTATGGAAACCAGGTAACTGATAATACTTTTAATACGTATAATACTTTTTTTTTTTCTTCTGAAAATGCGTAGGTATGCATTTACTTATAATATACATAATTATACCCAGAATCAGGCCATGCAGACATTTTCATGCACACAAATGCATGTCCTGGGTGGGAATCGAACCTACGACCTGCGCCGGTATCTTAACCGACCGCACCAACTGCCCCGGTTATCACTTAATTGTGATAGTCGTTAAGCTTGTTGGAGGTCTACTAGGCGGCTTGAAAACTCCAACAGTAGGTTGACCACTAGCCTACCACATCCGCAGTGGGCACGCGTGGTGGAGTATCTGCCCGTTCCCTTTCGGGTGAAATGAGGGTTCATTTGTGAAAGGAGGCTTGTGCTCAGTAGAGGGACGTTATGTAAATATTATATTTTGGTATTGAATGTTAATAAGTATGTGGTGTGGTGTATGGTACAGTTCGCGCAGAACTTCCGCACGGCGGTGTCTAGTTGGAACAAGAACACGAACGCATGGCTTCGCTGCGTGGCATACACGGGCAGGCGGGGCGGGGGCGCGGGCCGGTTCCGCACCGCAAGGGTGTACGCGCTCTCCGCGCTCTGGCACGGCTTCCACCCTGGATACTACCTCACATTCTTCGCTGGCGGAATATTCACTGTCGCCGCTAGAAAGGTAACTACGTGTTGCAGGCAATGCTCCACGGTCTCCACTTACCACCAGCCAGGTCGTGTTTGTTTCGCGACTAAGTTGTATAAAAAAAACCTACAATAATATGAAGCTGCTTTTATTTTCAAATCATCTGATTAAGGAAATAGGAGAATACCCCATTTGAACTTGTAGCCCTACTTTGAAAGGAGTTTGAAGATTATGTATGGCATACTATTCGGGCGCCTTTTTTAGGGTTCCGTAGCCAAATGGCAAAAAACGGAACCCTTATAGATTCGTCATGTCTGTCTGTCTGTCTGTCCGTCCGTATGTCACAGCCATTTATTTCCGAAACTATAAGAACTATAATGTTGAAACTTGGTAAGTAGATGTATTCTGTGAACCGCATTAAGATTTTCACACAAAAATAGAAAAAAAAACTATAAATTTTGGGGGTTCCCCATACTTAGAACTGAAACTCAAATTTTTTTTTTCATCAAACCCATAAGTGTGGGGTGTCTATGGATAGGTCTTCAAAAATGATATTGAGGTTTCTTATATCATTTTTTTCTAAACTGAATAGTTTGCGCGAGAGACACTTCCAAAGTGGTAAAATGTGTGTCCCCCCCCCCTGTAACTTCTAAAATAAGAGAATGATAAATCTATAAAAAATATATGATGTACATTACGGTGCAAACTTCCACCGAAAATTGGTTTGAACGAGATCTAGTAAGTAGTTTTTTTTAATACGTCATAAATTGAAATTAATATCAAATACTCAGGTCTATACTACCATTTACTTATATACCTACAGGTTTGTACGGAACCCTCGGTGCGTGAGTCTGACTCGCACTTGGCCGGTTTTTTTTTAATTCCGGCCTCCGATAAAACCTATATACATCGATTAGGGAGACTCACAAACAAAAAAATACTAAGGTTCTTTTTTTGAAAATAACTCTGTAACATGACGTTTAAGGACTAAGACCGCCTGATCAGTATACCAGACTCCAAACAAACATCTTTTCTCTTTGGGTCTTTTGCAAAGAAATAAAAATATTATTTAAAAAATTTGTTTGGTTAAGGTTTAAAACTATTTCAAATCAATAGCATTAGTGGTTGCTGAAATATGAAACTGTGATAGACGGAAGGAGTGGCACCAGAAGGGACCTTTAACACAGATCGGTTCGGAGAGGATTTTGATACGCGTTTAAAAATAGACTTTAGCATCATTGAAATAAGGTTTCTTAACCTAAAAAGATGCTTCCTGCGTATAATATTGAAGGTAAGGTAATATTATATCCATACATGTGATTATATTAGATATCGTAACAGGTGCGATACGTGGCTCGTCCGATGTTCGTTGGTAGCGGCAGCGGCAGCCGGCCGCGCAAGCTGGTGTACGAGTGGGTGTCGTTCGTGACGACCCGCGTCGCCATGACGTACGCCACGGTGCCCTTCGTGTTGCTGCACCTCGCGCCCAGCCTCGCTTTCTATGGGTTACTATTTTATAGTTTTATGTACCTATAGTAAGGCCACTGAGACGAGATAAAGAATGTAAACAAACTTTCAAGATATTAATTTAAAGAAATTATATTCAAAGAAGAATGGGTAATAGCGTCCCCGTGTCGCACGACTACACTGCGTGTAGCAAGATGAGCTATGGTGGAAATTGTTGATCTCGTCGAGCAGATTATTCTATGACAGCAAGTCTGAATTCCATGGGAGAAAAAAGATATTCGCATTTGAAGTTACAAAAAAAATCCTTTACTAGCGATTGTTTTTGTTATTATTAGCTATGCCCTGCGGCACAGAATACTCAATACCAGCAATCCAATCGTGTTTTCAGGACAAAAATAACTGTATGTCCATTCCTTGTTCCATTCTATCTTTCTGCTAGTTAAATCAGTTTTTTCTAAGACTTCATCGGTGCATCGTTGTTTTTAAAGCTTGTCGAGCGAAAATAATAGCGTCACGTAATTGCGAGTACTCCAACCTGGAATTAACCCCACAAGACTATTATTTGTGGTATTTTGTGGAGTGAAGTGAAGCGATTAGTGTACAGAAACGAACATCAAACTCGCGAACAAACGACAAGTGCGATAGTGGACGCTTTCGATATTTTAAAAAGTGACAGAGTTACATTATTAAAATTAAAAGACAATTTAATTAATCGGGCAAGATATTAACGGGATTGTTTTGAACGGAATGGTTTGCAAACCAATTATTACGCTATCACGAAGTGTAGCCCCAAGAGATAATTAAAGGCATGTATTTAACGCGGCGACAAATTAATCTGAATTTGGCATTTAAAAAAAAATTAAGAAGGTACTAAAAATAATAGGTTGGCAGCTAAAGTGAAGGATCATTTTAAGTAGAAAGTAGCAGCAAAATAAGCTTTGTTTTAATTTAATCTGGAATTGTTTTTTTTTTGTTGTGGTTTTGGTTTTCGGCAGATAAAAAGTAGAAAATAGGCTTATAAAGTTAACTAAGATGAAGAAAATATGAATATGGTCTTAAAAAACATACTGTTGAATCAATTACACAATTAGGTTGTATATAAAGTTAACTAAGATGAAGGAAATATGAATATGTTCTTAAAAAACATACTGTTGAAATCGTCTTGAGATGCATTTTGACCATATATGGTTTTCAGGGTCTGATGATGGAGAAAGAAGGTAAGCACTGGAACTCCATAGTGGAGCATCGAATCCTAGCCATGTTTGGGGTTGTCGGAATTGTCGTGAGATGAACTTCGACCATGTATGGTTTCAGGGTCTGACGATGGAGTAGGAGGGTAGGCACTGGAACATCATAGCGGAGCAACGAATCCTATCCGTATTTGAGGTTGTTGGAATTGTTATGAGAAGAAATTTGATCATATATAGTTTTCAGGGTCTGATGATGGAGTAGGAGGGTAGGCACTGGAACTCCATAACGGAGCAACGTTTCCTAGGCGTGTTTGGGCTTGTTGGAATTGTCGTGAGATGAACTTTGACCATATATGATATTCAGGGTCTGATGATGGAGTAGGAGGGTAGGCACCGAAGCTAAATATTATATATTTGAAAGAAAGTGAGATTGGGTGAAAATATGGTATAAGTAGCAAACTGTAATTTATTTTTTAAGTTTTTACTCACATTTTATTATGCTGAAAAACATTACATACTCTGAAAACCATATATGGCCAAAATGCACCTTAATACGATTCCAATACGCCCAAACACATCGAAGAAACGTTGCTCCGCTATGGGTTCCGGTGCCGATCCTCCGAATCAATCATCAGACCCTGAAAATCATGCATAGTCAAAGTTCATCTAACGACAATTTCAACAACCCCAAACACGGCTAGAATACGATGCTTCACTATGGAGTTCCAGTGTTTACCTTCCTACTCCATCGTCAGACCCTGAAAACCATATATGGTCAAAGTTTAAATTGTGACAATTCCAACAAGCCCAAACATGGCTCGGATACGTTGCTCCGCTATTAAGTTCCAGTGCCTTTATTTTATTTTTTATACCACTTAGGTGGCAAACAAGCATACGGCCCGCCTGATGGTAAGCGGTTACCGTAGCCTATGGACGCTTGCAACACCAAGGGTATCACGCGCGCGTTGCCGACCCTGCAGAAATCTCTTCACACCCCTTTGCCTACCCGCATACTCCATCATTAGACCCTAAAAACCATATGTGGTCAAAATACATCGCAAGGCGATTCCAACAAGTCGAAACACGGCTAACGGTACGGGTACGGCACGCTCAAATCGATTACAGCGATTATAGCTTCAATTCGGAATGCAGCCTCAGTAAAGATCAGCTTGTTTACGTATTTTATCTCGTCTCATTGGCCTTACTCTACACACAATCATATTATATGGACACATATGTACTTTTTATATCCATCTATACTAGACTACGATTTAGAAGATGTAAACCTAATATTAAGCTTACTTAATATAAAATTAATTTAAAACAAGACTAGTTACCCATATTTATCTGACAGATAAGGGCTACGGACAGTGGTGCGATGGTGCTTTATTATTTTTTCGTTTCAGGAAATTTTACTACTCTCTACACTTTATCGCCATCGGTGCCATGCTAATACCAGAAAAATCTACACGCTCGTCAAACTTCACACAAAATTCAGAGCTTCCACAGATGTCTTCCAAAACCAGTACTGATAATGTTCGCGAAAGTAATGGGGAATTTAATGGTAAACTAAAATAACATTACGTTTATCATTGTCTGGCGCAATATTGAAATCATCCGAGATATTACGATATACAACTTGTAATAAGAATGGTTAATGGAATATGGGCTAAAGGAATTAGTTACCTTACCCGAATACAAATGTAAGTTATTGTTTTATCACCACATTATTCTATATGTTCTAATTATTGTTAGTTAATATTATCGTTTCTTGTTTATTGCACAAACTAATCGACTTTTAGATTAAGAAAATCTGTATATTATAAGTTTAAAAAATATATTTTAATGTGACTACATCACAATTTCGATATGAATGAACGAGACAATTATTGGATTTGATATAACTTTGCTTACATACATCCAGTATGTGAATAAAAATAAATCTGTTCATATTTAACTTATTAACTATCTATATTATTGTCGATCGCATAGTTTATACAATGTTATTATAATACTGAGATTTTTTGTTGACTATATTGAATCGCATGAGTGGGGAGGTAAAGTAAAAAGAGGTGCAACCACAATGCAAATTGACTCAAATACACAGAAGGCGACATCGGTTATGAGGTTCAACTATTGATAAATCCTTTTATTAGTAAAAGTACTGAGACGCGTTGACTGAAAACAATAAAAGTTGAAGCCGAATCTCTAATAAATTTACTTTGGATGATTTTCATCTCTTTCTCACATACGGGCGCAGGGAGAGATAGCTGTCGTGAAACGTGCCGTCAAAGCTTCAACTTGGATTTGTTCAGAAAGCATTACTTATTCCACGGCAATGTAGCTCCCGTTAAGAGAGGTAGGTATTAAATGTAGATATAACGAGCTGGTGAATCTCCTACAGAAGTTTACTCATTTATAACGGGAATCTACCTATTACCTGTGCTATTACCTAGTTTCTAAATTACAATCTATACTAAATATTCAATGAAAATTAATAGTAATAATCAAAAGGACTCCTGGGGGCTAAAAAGGAAGCTAAAGCAATATTGCTACGCAATTCATTTTTTCGAATTCTCTGCAGATCCTAAGTGATTCCAATATTTTTTGGTAAAATAGTTACTCAGTATATACAATTCAATTCATTAAAAGATTTGGAATGAAGAATGTTCACAAATTTAGATTTTTAGGTCTCCTTATTTTCTATAGAAAATAAAAAATACGTGTGAAAGAATTATTTCGATACGTCAATTAGTTTCCGAGATATGGAATTTTAAAATAAGCGCGCGACGCTGGATTCCACCGGCCCGTACTCGATGCGTGTGACGTCATGTTACATCGGTCGCTCAGTCAATCGCGCTCACAGAACAAATACCCTGACGGGGTCGCGCTTTTCCGTACGTTTCCCCAGTTGATTATGACTTTTTTGGTTTTGAAATTTCCAATACAAATACTAGAAAATCATGTGTTATGCCAAAATGTAAATATACAACCACCAGTCCACCGGAAAAGTTGATTTTACTCGTTCCAATGGATGTCCAAATATGAGAGAAATGGATAAATCTATTTAATATTGATAATGGTTGAATCTATTTAGAGATAAAAGCAAAGTTTATTGCTGTAAAGATCGTTTTGACGTAAGAATGGTGACAGTCTACTATGTACCTAAATATTTATACACATTTGTAGTGTGCAGTTACTTGATACCTCAGCGCAGCCGCGGTTTCACCCGCGCGTAGCGTTTTAATTATTTTGCGGGAAACCCCTTATAAATTATCTGAAGTAAAAGAAGCTTAAGTTATTCCTTATAACATCCGCTATCTACCAGTGAAAGTCTCGTCTATATCGGTCCAGCCGTTTTGGAAATCAGCCGGAACAAACTAACGTAAGACGACGATTTTTTTGCGTGCAAAATAGTAACGTACGTTTAATTTATTTAAGAATATAAATTAAACGTACGTTACTTCTTATAACATAAGCTTATCTGAGAATAAAATCCAGTCAAAATCGGTTTAGCCGTTACGGAGATTAGCCGAAAAATTTGATTTTTTTTTATAAGAAGGTACCTACATTTTTTAGGGTTCCGTAGCCAAATGGCAAAAAACGGAACCCTTATAGATTCGTCATGTCTGTCTGTCCGTCCGTCCGTATGTCACAGCCATTTATTTCCGAAACTATAAGAACTATAATGTTGAAACTTGTTAAGTAGATGTATTCTGTGAACTGCATTAAGATTTTCACACAAAAATAGAAAAAAAAAAAAAAATTGGTGGTTCCCCATACTTAGAACTGAAACAAAAAATTTTTTTTTCATCAAACCCATAAGTGTGGGGTGGCTGGTCTTCAAAAATGATATTGAGGTTTCTAATATAATTTTTTTCTAAACTGTATAGTTTGCGCGAGAGACACTTCCAAAGTGGTAAAATGTGAGCCCCCCCCCCGTAACTTCTAAAATAAGAGAATGATAAATCTATAAAAAATATATGATGTACATTACGGTACAAACTTCCACCGAAAATTGGTTTGAACGAGATCTAGTAAGTAGTTTTTTTTTAAAACGTCATAAATTGAAATTAATATCAAATACTCAGGTCTATACTACCATTTACTTATATACCTACAGGTTTGTATGGAACCCTCGATGCGTGAGTCTGACTCGCACTTGGCCGGTTTTTTTTATTAGCGTGGGGAAATCCTCGTAGGATACCCGACCATCTTGGGGGGAGCGCGATCAGATTATGCCCAATTTTTTCGGCTTAAACCCCAACGGGTATCGTCAACCGTATATAGGTACTTTCATGTGCATTTAATAAAAAGTTGTTATTTTGATATTACATAACAGACACTTCAATTTTATTTATTTGGATATATAAAGTAGATTGTGTTCCTGCGCGTGAGTAAGGTAGCCAGAGCTCATTGGGGAGGGGGGAAAGGTCGGTAACGCCTGAGCGATGCTTCATGTGTTGCAACCGTTCATATGGCTACGGTAACCGCTTACCGTCAGGTGGGCCGTACGTATGCTTGTGGTAAACAACTTAGTTAGGACTTAGTCGTATAAAAAAATATAAGACATAAAAAAGGTTAAGTACCTACATCTATTCAACTCGCTGCATTTGCAATATATCAATTTATTTAGTTAAATTTACTAAGAAGAGTATAAATAGGTATAGACAAACATTACTAATTTATTGTCTATAACATGAAACTGAAAAGGGAAATAAGTACCTACTTGCTTTGCAGGTATAAAATAATTATTTTAGGTATATTAGGCAGACAGGAGTAAGCATTTGCATTCTTTCTTCTTGCTTTTCGGCGGCAACGGAATAACTATTCGTCGATAAATAATAAAACTTGTAAAATAATTATATATGATTTGGACATCTTATTTAATTATATTACATTAATTATTAGATTTAATTTAAAATAGTTTTGCATCCTATTCTGTAGCGAAATGTGTAGACCTTATTTTATGATTCCACCTAAATTTTACGACATTTCTGACGAAATAATCATTTCAGTTCAACCATAAGTCCATATATTTTCAAATCCATAAATCAAATCCAAAATACTTTCCACTAATAGCGCAAGATACCTCCTACGTACCACCGCTAGCGACTAATATGAGTGAACGGAGCGATGTGAAATGACGTCACCTGCGGTCACGTGACCGTTAGCGGGCTTCGATATTTAGGGGAATTTTAAATGTCTGTAAAATCATAACTACTTGGTTTTTTTGAACGAAACAAAAACTAATGTATTTGTATACATAATTGCTCTACTGATACAAACTTTCAAGCGGTTTTGCATACCTATTAACATTCCTCATTGATGAATTGCATAAGATCAGCTTTAAATTCGAAAAAATGAATTGCGTTAGCTTCCTTTTTAGGGGGCCTGTACATTGACACCTAAATGTCGGTTAGACTCGACGGATAGCCCGTGTCGCTTACGAGGGCGCGTCGGCACGGTTTTTGAAATTAATAAATATTAGAGTATGTTTCTCGCATATTTCGAAATGAAAATAAAAATATATTCTTGCGTGCCATTCGACGCAAATAGAACTAACTAAAACAAAGATAAGTATTAAAATTACTATTATGTTATTTATTGATTATAATCACAACACAGAATTTTCGAATAGGGATGTTTCCTGGGTAAAAAAAAATAATTCTAATTAGTCCGTCAGTTAGATTATCAAAAAATATTGGACACGTATTTTTTGCTATACTAAATCATTAATTGACGATAAAAGTGCGACTAAGTTCGGGAGTGGGGGCTCGTGACGTCACTTGTTACTAAAAGTTTACAACACCGTGACGTCACGCGGAACTTCAACAAAACTCGTATTCTTTTGTTTAATTAAATTTATTTTTTGATAATGTAGGTAATGGATTAAATAGATTTTTTCAGGAAACTAGCCCATTTCATTGCTTTTTGTTATAAATGTCAGTCTGGTAGAAATGGCGAAAAAGAACATACGCCCGAAATAGCATGTTTGGTGAGTCCAGTGCGCACCCGCACGCGCTCTCCACGGGCTATCTACTTGGTTAGACCAAGCAAAAAATATCGCGAGACTTATACCATAAAGTATTAAAAAACACAAAACTGGGCTTTGCTATTTATATACCTACTTAATATTAATTATTTTGTATAAGTACATAATTTAGCCCATTCATTCATCAGTAGTTTTTTCGAGACTGAACTATATTATTATGATATTACCTTTCATTTATCAATTTCTTCAGACCTTAGATTAGAAAAGTTTCTGATATTTAAATCTAAATATTAATTTAAACAAAAAATACTTAGTCCCTTGTTTTTGAAAAGGTTTGTGTACTATGTATTACTTAATTCAAATAATCGAGCATTTTCTCTCGTTATATACTGAAGATTTCCGTTACAAAAAGCATTTGTATTACATAATGTAGGTATGTATGTCGTTGTAACTACAGGATGGTAATAGCCGACGCTTTTCACTATTCCGATATGATCAAGTGCAACTATTCTAGTGAAAGTATTCTCAAGTTTATTTAAATCAGTATTGTGGGGTGAAAAGATGCCATTGTAACCTCAACAGTGGAATTGTATTTATTTTTGTTAGGTACAACAAGTTTTATATGTACTGTATTTTATATGGTTAAATAAAAACTATTTTCATATTTTATGATTTTTATTGTTTCTTGTTACATTTTAAACTTCAGCTTATAATAATCATTTTCATAAATATGAGTAAATTTAATAAGTGTAGGTTTTTTGGCAGTGCACAGACCAAATATCACATAAAATATGTGATATTTAGTTGCTTTCATTTATGTCATAAGTAAAAGCAACTAGAATCCAAACTAATAAAGGTTTCACAACTTTATTAGTTTACATTCAGTGTAAGGAATTCCAATTAGCCAGTACTAGTTGCAGTTACTGGTGCCGATTCTGTTGTAAATCGCACAAAACTAATTTTATTCATATCACATCTCTTTCTTGCGAACATTATTGAAAAAGGATAGAACATTTAAAGCTGTCAAATTAGTCTTTGCCGTCTGCATTTGCGGGTATTTACACGTAACCGCGATAGATGGCGACTACATTTATATTGAAAACAAGCATTGGACTAATTTGACAGGACTAAATTTCTTACATCCTTTTCTTTTTGTTCTTTGTTAGAAAGAGATAGTGAGACTAAAATTAGTTAAGTTGTAAACAACAGAATCAGGGCCATTGCCTTTATATAATCCACTTCAGACGGTTGTCCATTTCAAACCTAATCCCATAGGTATTGATTACAAAATACCATAAAGGATAGTTATTTTTTGTTCTTATTTAGAGCTAAGAATGCTTTTCTTATACTGCAAAGAACTCCAGGTAAATCATTGGTTTCCTGCAAGTTACTTTGCAGTTCCTTCAAGTAATGGAGCTTAGGGGTTGTGCTTATTACTGAAACAGATTACAATACCATAAGTTGTATAAAAAGCTTGAACTTTTCGGAGGACAAAACGCAAGGAAATAAAATCTTGGGTTTCTAAGGCCCACTTGTGTCAACCTCGGTAAAATTTCTAACCATTTAACCTGAAGTTACATCAAACGAGATGGTACATCATTTTGACAAAGCTTTTGGATTATGTAAGGCTGAAATGACATATGGGTTAAATGGTTAAAATTTAGGTTGATACAATTGGGCCTTAATGAACATTTTTACATTGTACTTACACTGATAGCTGCCTGATTTTGCATCTCGTTTTAAACGCATTGAGTAATTCTCCGATTCCTTTCTTGCTTCTGTGAAAAACTGTATGAAAATAGTTTGATCATCACAGTTTTTGGATTCAATTGTGTAATAAATTTTTAAACATTTTTTGTAATACTTCTTTGCCGTTAAAAATGCTTTATGCGTTCCTTTAATTTCTTGACACAATAGTTTCTGATCTACAATAACAAAGATCTTTTATAATAACATATCTACTTTTTGTTCACACACTTTGTTAATAATAGACTGTCATCAGGCTCTAGTAAGTATTCCAGGAATATGTATAATGTAGTGTTACAAAGTAATATAATAAGTAAGTAAGTTACATTATAATTTTTATTAGTTTTAATTGTTTTGTGGTGATCTACATTACTCACTTTATATAGCCACTTTACTACCTGTTATATCATAATAGTACATTATGATACATGTGTGCAAAGTTAGTAATTAGTTTATAGACGAGGCAATATTAAGCGCCTGAGCTGCAGGCAAACGCGCCGAGAGTGTAATGATCAATGCACACGCGTGACATAAGACGTTTTTCAACACACTTGTGAGGAAAAAAAAAAAATTGTATTTTTTTAAGTAGATTTTTTGATAATAGTCAATGAGAATGTCATGTGACACGCTCCACTGACAACAGTTGGACAAAGACCGTGACTATTTGGAGAGGACCTCACGGATACAGAAGCAGAGGGAGGCAAGGTGGAAGGACGAGAAAGAAACCGTGGGAACACGTAATTGGTCCAACCTCGCAAGGGACCGCGACAAGTGGAAATCTCTGGAGGAGGCCTTCACCCGAAGAGGGGTCCAGGTGGCATGTTTATTGGACTAACATTATCCACAACCATTACTATTCCTACAATTGTACATGCAAATTGGAAAAATAAAGGCTTTTTTTATTTTATTTTCATTTATAGAATGTCAACAAATATGACATGAAGTCGAGAGTGCAATGATCAATGCACACAGGTGTTAAGAGTTAATTCCAAATTGTCTAGAATACTTATATCATTTCAACATTTGATCTCATTGAACTCAGGATAATATAAACGTATAAACATTATTATTAATATTAGTCAGATAATTTATTATGGAAGAAAGATTGAGTGAAGTGGCAACACATGAGCTGTGCACACCTCTGTGCAGTATAACATTGTTTCATTGCCTGCATCCATATGTCCACCAAATACTGATCCCACATACTGCTGATACCTAATCATGGTGTTTGTATCGCTGTCACTGATGCTTATACAGTTGCCATACAATGTTTTTCAACACACTTGCGAGGAAAAAAACAGACTAGTATTTTCTAAGTCGATTTTTTGATAATAATCAAACAACACAATGAGAATTTTAACAAATATGGTGAACAAGTTTTTTTTTATTACAGCGATGTGTTGTAATAAAATTATTACAGCGATGTGCTGTAATAAAAAAAAAAACAATGTAAAGTAAAAAGCACTAGTGTGTATTAAGCTGCTTTCTGATATTAAAAACGGTGCAATAAATTACGAGCAAGTGTGTCAATAATGATATGAAAGGTTTGTTAATAAAAATTATGGTTAAAAACTACCAACCAATGTAGGTTGGTTGGTATGTTTAGATTGAGTTTTCTACCATAGGTATAAGGTACTTACCAGTTTTGTACTTTTCGTATAGAATTTTTTGTTGAGATAGATCTTGAATTTTAGAATCGATCTCAGCTCGTAATTGTTTATTTCTTTCAATAACACGTCTTAGTTCTTCATCGTTGCATAAAGTTAAATTACTACTATGAAACATTTTCTGACAATTAAGCCAAACATGAACCAGTTTCAAGATCTTTTCACCTGTAGAATTTAAAATTAGTTCGCATTTGATATGCATTTGCTTTTCTTCATCAGGATAATGTATCTGGAAGTCCCAATTCTGTTCAACAAAACTCATGATTGTAACATGCGATTAAATTGTTCACTACTATTTCAACTAATTCAAATAAATAACTAAGTATATCTTAATAACGGAGATTAATGATTATGAGGGCTGATATTCTTTCTTAGATTTAAATTTATATTGACGTATTGTACTCAATCTGTTTGTTGATATTCAAATAATAACGGCGGCTCGGCTGGCGACTGGCTGTCGGTCGCTGTCAGTCAATCAAGGTGTTTTTCTTGACCATGGATACTATAGGTGCGTTCGAATTGGGGTATGGTAGCAAAAATAACAGTCAAAAATGCCAAAAACGATCACATCTAGCGTTCGATTTGGAAAATTGTGGGCGAAATTGGCGTTTTGAACTGTTTTCGTTCACCGTTCGTTTTGCTTGGAAACAGTTAAAAACGACATCGTGAACTGCAAATTTTGACCCACCCCCGAGGCAGGGTCGTTTGTGATCATATTTTGACATCTTTGAATCTGACAGATAAGTTTTGTAAAATTCAAACGGGAAGCGAAAATTCTAATTTTTATTGTAAAATTTGATAGAAATACTAACAGGCAAGAGAATAATTTGTCAGATTAACTTTGTTTAAAGATTAACTGAAGGGAAAAGGTAGGTTAAGACAAGTGACAAGCAGGCGATGAGCATGGAAATGTCATTTTTGTGTCTCATCGTTCGATTTGGGAAATATCGTTGGTGGCAAAAGTTGCAAAATTGTTGAAATTTTCCAATTCGAACGCATAAACAAAAATGCCCATTTTGAAACTGTTAAAAACGACATCACTCCAATTCGAACGCACTAAATAGGTGCGTTCGAATTGGGGTATGGTAGCAAAAATAACAGTCCAAAATGCCAAAAACGATCACAACTGGAGTTCGATTTGGAAAGTTGTGGGCGAAATTGGCGTTTTGAACAGTTTTCGTTCACCGTTCGTTTTGCTTGGAAACAGTTAAAAACGACATCGTGAACTGCAAATTTTGACCCACCTCCGAGGCAGGGTCGTTTGTGATCATATTTTGACATCTTTGAATCTGACAGATAAGTTTCGTAAAATTCATACGGGAAGCGAAAATTCTAATTTTTATTATAAAATTTTATAGAAATACTAACAGGTAAGAGAATAATTTGTTAGATTAACTTTGTTTAATGATTAACTGAAGGAAAAAGGTAGGTTGAGACAAGTGACAAGCAGGCGATGAGCATGGAAATGTCATTTTTGTATCTAATCGTTCGATTTGGGACATATCGTTTGTGGCAAAAGTTGCAAAATTGTTGAAATTTTCCAATTCGAACGCAAATAGAAAAATGCCCATTTTGAAACTGTTAAAATCGACATCACTCCAATTCGAACGCACTATATGTCCTTCAGTCGCATACATTTTAATAATATCACTTTCATATAGTCCGCACATTAACTTTCACATAGTCCGCATTATCAGTCATGTTTTAGTAAAATGGTTGTCATTGGTGCCGATTCTGTTGGCACAAACTAAACTATTCTTAACTAAAATTTAGTTAAGTCCTGTCAAATCGACGTTTCCTATTCAGTTGGCGTACGATTAAACTAAATTTTAGTTTGACAGCACTAATATCGTTTTAGTTACTCAATTTAGTTAAGTGTGCAATTTTTCTATTCTGTTGGTCACGTTTTACGTCAAATTATGTCTAAAATTAGAAATGTCAAACTAAAATTAGTCGTCACCTAATTAGATGTGGATTAAATTTAGTCTTAGAGAAATAGTGTTGGAAAGTGGAAATTTTGATCTGGATTATTCATAATTCTAAATATTTGCATAAAATAAGGACAAAGCAAGATAGGGGTATGTTACATACGTACACTGGACTACAAAATTATGTGAAAATCGTAGTTTTATTTTAATTGTTTTCACTTCTAATGATATACCAATATAGTGCCACAAGCTTATTTGGCCCGGTGAGAGAGTCGCTGTTATCAAATTTGGTGGAGCAAACAACCAATGAACGTAGAGTTCATATTATTATTCTCATTGATCAATGGCGATTGACATTTCGAAATGACTGATGAATTCCTCTTTTGACCACCGGGTCAGATAAGTTTGTAGGACTATAAGTAGATTGTAAAATGGGTTTCAATGGAATCACAAATTCACAAAGAATGGACAAAAAAAATGGACTTAAAACTTACTTTATAATATAACTCGAAACTGGCAGAAATAAGTCCTAATTTGGATTTGATTGCCAAACTTAAAAATAAGAATAAGAAACAACGAAAACTCGACCACCATACAGTCGAAATCGACAAGACCGAATATTCAGAGATATAACATCATATGAAAAGGCTGTATGGTTGAATAACCCTTGCCTATCATTTTAAGGATTAAAAAACTACATACTAGGTACTAAACTCGCCAGGTTAAAAATATATTTATTATGCCTGTATACCACAGGTAATCAAGATATTCAACTGACTTTATTACGCGTTATTGGAAAATAACACAAATATATACTCATGTCTGGACATAATTATATATTTTTTAATGATATTTATGAACTAAATGTTTATTTTTAATTATTTTTCCATTAAAATGTATATCATTCGTTCATTATTTTTAGTTGATGGTAACACCCATCAGTTCAATTTAGGAGCTGTCAAAATCAAAATTAATCCTGTCATTTCTAAATTTAAATTTAGTTCGATGTGACAACAGAATAGCGTTTAGAAAATCCTTAACTAAAATAAGTAAAATTTTAATTTAGTTTAGTTTAGTCTGATGCACAACAGAATCGGCACCATTGTATTGCTTTTTACGGACTTTTTGAGACAACTTGTTACGTCACGATACACATAATTAATTCCATTTCAGTTCACTGGTGCGGTGCACATGGATTGATCTTTATTGGATAAAATACCACCGCTAATATGCAATAAAACCCAAAATACACGTGACTTTTCAAGTTGTCTCAATCAAATAGTCCGTGAAGTGTTTTAGCACAGTGACCACCATTGTAGTAAAACATGACTTTTATGGATGGTGACTGTCTGAGAACTATATTATGTGATTGAAAGTGATTTATTGGGAAATTACACAGACGTATGAGTAGTACAAACAGACTAAACATATTTTACGTATTATAGTTATAAATGTATAGCATAACCTTATCCTTGTTACTCTTACCTTTTTTCATATCGAGCCATATCGTTTTTACACCTGTAGAACACTGTACTCACACATTGAAAAAAAAGACAGATCGTAGCATGTTTCGCCATCTTGTCCGTCATGATAATCCATGTGACAGGTCAACAACTGTTTGTTTTTATTTTAAAATTTATGGGAAATATTAATATTTTTGTAGAAATAGGGCGAAAATCTAGGATAAATATGGTTAAGGTTAGTACCTATAAGTGTGATAGTTCAAGTCATCAAAAATCACCAGGAATAACGTTTCATCGGTTAGTTGTGATTTCATTACAAATTCAATATATTTATTATGGTGTTTTTATTAAGAAATAATTACCATTCGTAGCCGATAATTTGAAAATATGATCAACAATTATGTTAAAATTACGTTCCATACGTTGTATCTAAAGGAATCTACACAAAATTTAAGAAATCTAAAGATTTATATATTGTTTACATATTATGTATCGAGGGGACGGATTCGGTAAAATAAATTTATTTTGGGTAAAACTTTCGGAGACGTAACACAGGGCAGGGGGAAGAGGGGTGTGCGAGGGGTGCGGGAGGGAATTCCCTTCCCCCCGGTACCCCCCAAACTTGAAGCAAACTCATGGTTTCCGAGATATTCATGGTTGAAGTTTGAGGTTATATATGAGGTTTTTTGACATAAATTCACTTCTGCATCGACTCAGGTGGGACGCGGGGTAAGGGGGGAGTGGAGGGGGGATACCCTTCCCCCCGGTATCCCCAAACTTGAAGCAAGCTCATGGTTTCCGTGATATTCATCGTTGAGGTATGAGGATGAGGTTTTTTGGCATAAATTCACTTCTGCATCGGCTCCGGCCCTGCGGGCAGTGCAGCCCCTTCGCCCTTGCGTAACGAAGAGCAGGCACCCATGCTTCCTCCTGCCCTCTTTGTTATTTTCAACTTTCTTAAATTTTTAATCTACGTACCTTGTAGGAAGCAAGTATTAGAAAGTATTAAGAAAAAAACGGTATAGCCGTTCTCAGGTTAGGTATAGCGTGACCAGAAGAAATAGGGGTTAATTTTTATATAAATAGATAAATGCATTGATATATTATGTCTGGCTAATTTTTATATTTTCTATTTAAATGATATTTAGTCTAAACTTGTCAATAGTCACAGTACTCACAGTGATAACAAATTGTGTGTTTAGTAGTTTCCCTTTAGTTTATTTTTTTATTTCTAAGGCAGACCTAAGTAAGTCATTCTCACTTTAAAGCCTTTGCTTGCGGCGGCGTCGTGTGACGGGTCGCTCACTTCCCTCCAATATAGCGAGGAGGGGTATGGCTGCCATACGCGTCATACTTGTGAACTGCTGGTGTTTGTGGGGGCTAGTCTGCTTAAGTTTACTATTTATTTACTTATTAAATTCATTTAGTTAACTTTTTAGTTTTGCCGCCGCGCCGGGGCTCGTAATTGTTGTCAGTGCGATTAGAACGTAAATGTTATGTAATGAATCTAAGCTTGTTCTAAATGAGTTATTGCTGAGCTTATTGTCGGCTCTTCTCAGCAAATGTTACGATCCGAACCGGTATTAGAGAATTAGAGTCAGACTTTTCATAAGTGCCTGCGAAGGTCTATTTGAATAAATGATTGTGAATTGAATTTAATGAGTGAATTGATTTTCTTTCAATAAAACCTTTACTAAATTATACTTTTCTTTAATTTTCGTGAAAATATGTGCAAAACAGACTACTAGATGTCCCCCGTGGGTTGACCTTGAAAGTAGCCTATGTCCTTCTCCATACCAGGCTATCTGTATACCAAATTTCATGATGATCGGTTGAGTAGTTAAGGCGTGAAACCGTATCAAACAAACAAACAGAGCTACTTTGGCATTTATAATATTATTATGGATTATCTCCGCCCGCCGCCGGGGCGGCGGGGATAGTCCATAGTCATTCATAGACGTACATATCTTTACTGGCCTTAGTTCGGCTCTGTAACAGCTACACTTTCTTTGTAGGTGTAATTGGCTTCAAAATTTTTTGCGATGGCTTAGTCTGCTTGTAGGTACTGTTCATACGTCTGTGGGAAATTATAATATAACTCGATACTGGCCGAAATCAGTCTTAATTTGGATTTGGTTGCCAACCTTAAAAATAAGAAGAAGAAGAATCGTCCGAAGGTCCGTGCCCCAAAGACTACAAGTGTATTATCTATGACTACAAGAGAGAGACGTGCCCGTCCCTTCATGTTATCCATCAACATCAACTGTCATACAAAAATATCGTGATTTTTATTTGGTACCTACTCTATTTGTCTGAAATACCTATTTATTGAATTTATTTTTAAGAAAATTGTTGTTACATGACATGCCTAAACTAAATATATTGTATTTTAATTGACCCGGAAATGTATAAAATTTTAGTATGATTCAATATAGTAGGTTTAGCACGTCGTATGTTTTTATAATTTCCCATCCTTTATTGTTAATTTCAGGCTTTCGCGGAAAATCGTCAAGAAGATTAATCATTGGATCGTTTCTTTATCATTATGTTTCATAGCATTGATGATGAAAAACTGATAGATTCTGTTGCTGTGTTTGATACGGATTGTATGTCTTTGAAGAAATTGGAACAGAGTTTGTCCAATGGGCCACTGTCTGAGCTGTTTTCAAAATCAAGCTAATGCTGATATTACGTCTCCTCAGAGAAAGAAAGATGGTGAGTTTATTTGAGATATTTGAATTAATTTGAAATTTTGAGAAAGATTCTTTTATTTTTAACAATTAGGGATTTTTAAATGCATTGATGCAGACTAACATGTAATTAATTACATTTGTAATTATCCTTTAGCGGATGTGGGTGGTAGTTCTCATGAATCTGGTTTTCATATGGTCAGAGAGAGAGAAAAATTTTGTTACTTTATAAAGTGGCTGGAATAGTTTGGATGAAATTTTACATGAATATAAATCATACTATTTATTAAAACAAACAGGTCTCAAAGATTATAGAAAAACATAGATACCCTTCTAACTTTAAGGCAAGCTAGTTTTGTATGTATTGGTAAAAAATGTTACTGATTGCTTGGGTCAAAATGTGACTATGAAATTACATTCAATGATCTTAAATTTTTTATCAAATCAATCAAAAAATCAAAATCAAGCTATTGATAGTTTTTTAAAAATTCATCCATGTTGCTGGGCCCGAGTCATAGTACAAATGACTTAAAATTATGATTAAAATATCATTGATTCCTCATTAACCTGTTTTGGAGTGATGATGGTTTAGACAAATAAGATGAACCCATAACATTTTTTTTAATATTACCAGAACATTACAATTTTTTCAGAGATGACAGAAATTGCTGTTACTGTGTCAGTGTATCCTCAAGAAGAACCACTTCTACATGGAAACGAGAATAGTTTAAATAGTGTAAGAAGCACTAGCAATGTACAAAATGCAAATACAATATCTGTTGGAGGTCAGAATCCTAGTGAAACAATAAGCACTCTGAAATCCAACCTAACTTCTGAAAAATTACCTAAACCATTTTACCAAAAACTGCCATCTATCCCTCGTACAATGTCATCATTATCGTCTAGCGAGCCACGTGTGTCCGACACAAAAATTAATCAATTATTTGAGCAATACAGAGACTCTTTGGAAGATGCAATATTAGCAGAAGGTATAGAAAACCTTTGCAATGACCTACAACTGAATCCTGATGATTTTAAAGTTTTAGTTTTGGCTTGGAAACTTAATGCTAGCCAAATGTGTAGATTTTCAAAAATTGAGTTTGTTATAGGTTTAAAAAATATGAAAACAGATTCTATAAAAGGTATACAACATAAGTTGAATGAGATAATAAGTGAGTTAAGAAGAGATACTGAACAGTTCAAGGATTTATACAGGTTTACTTTCAAGTTTGGCTTGGATGTTAACACTGGCCAGAGAATACTACCTACAGACATTGCTATTGTATTGTGGCGTCTAATATTCACACATAATGAACCTTCAGTTCTAGACAGATGGTTGAGTTATTTAGAAAAAAACCCTCATATTCGGGGCATTCCTAAAGATACTTGGTATATGTTTTTAAATTTCTGTGAATTTGTGGGTGATGATCTCAGTAGCTATGATGACACAGAGGCTTGGCCCAGCCTTTTTGACGATTTTGTGGAATATGAAAATGATCAAATGAATCAAAATATAACCAAGAATGACATGAAAATACAGGATTAAATACCTGTTTGCCAAATTTTACCTATTATAGGTACTTATGTAACGATATTGAGACTGATAATTTGATAATGAATGTTCAATCCTGTATGTATCTGTAAAGTTAACAATAGGGTAATGTAATGTATGTATGTTATATCTAGTGTTGAACAAGAAATGTGAAGCTAGTGTAGGTACCTATTAATATCATGAGATTTGAAATGAACTCTAATAATTGTACATAATGTATTATTAAATTTATATCATAAGTGAGTATTTAACCTTTGAATTGATATAACATTCCACTTATGAAATTAGACGAGGGCATATTCCTGGAGCTCTTATTTCTAGAAATACTTATTTATGGATGGACTGCTCTTTGGTTGGGAAATTATTTCATTATTTTATTCAATTCCCAATGGCCCCATCAATGGGGATGTGAGCAATGGGACGGTTAGGAAAAAGGCTTTTTTAAGAACAATAAAGAAACTTAAATTTACTTACGCTAATAAACGCTTACTAATGCGTTTGCGTTTACGAGTTTTACGACACTTCTCTTTAGGAATTGGCACATCGCCTCTAGCGGAATACTGATGGTACTAATTTCTCCCATACAAATTTAAAGTTAACGCAAACACATTAGTAAGCGTTTATTAACGTCAATTCTTTACACTCGGGGTACAGGTGGCGCCACTTCGTCTCACACACGCCCTATTACACATAATTTCATGTTTATTTTATTATCCGCGGACCTATGTTTTACGTTTCACACAAAAGACCTCGGTTAGCTAGTTTTTTGGAACAATGTGTACGTAGGACCTCAGTTTGCTAGATTTTCCGAACAGTGTGTATTATAGTACTCGTTTTGACTGTTTTCCTCGTGTGTTAAAAACGAGAGTTGTACCATAGTGTTGTACTATCACTTCCTCATCGTTCATCAGTTGCACTAAATCTTTGTAATCATCTTTAGTAGCTACTAAATGCACGAGGATTAATTATGCTTCTTCTGCAATATGTGCTAAATACCACTTACCATCCTAGTTTTAATAAGATTATACAACATAATGTCAATCTTAATCTAAAATAGAAATGCCTTCCTAAGTATTTATTTATTCATAACTATTAATCAATTTGGGGAAACATAAAGAAGTTATTTAGTAAACTCCATAAAAATTTAAATTATATATATATCTATATATAAATAAAAACTGCGTTTAAATAGGGTACCCAAAAAGCTGGCAACGTTACCTCGTTGAATTCCAAGGCTTCCTAAGTGAAATGTCGATAGTAAGATTTGAAGCAAATTAAAGGTACATACTTAGTTACTTACCTACATAACAATTCCAGATTTTACCTGGCTACCACTCTTTAAGTGGAAAATCTGTCTCCAAGCATCTACCGATGTGTTCCGGTAGCGTTCCATTCTAGGCTTTGTGTGCTTATCATCTTCGGCCACATCATCCCTTACCATGGTGAGATTTGGCCAACGTAAGAACTATTTAAACCTAACATTTAATTATGCCAAATTTGACAACGATGCATCAACTGTTGTAAACTTTCCTCATGATGAGACGACACTGTCTGCAGCAGCAACATAAACTGGTTATTATAATAGGTACCTATTTTAAATCTCTAAACCTAACGCGTATACCATATTGGAAGACAATGCACAATGCTATCAACCGTTGAGAACTTGCCTTATGAACACAAGACCCTGGCTGCAGCATCACCACAAACTGGTAATTATAATTTTCGTCCGTCAGAAAATAAGGAAGGTCTGGCGGCACTGAGATCTCCTACTAAAATGTTTATACAATTTAGGCTCTCTACACACGTACCACAATCACATAACAACCGCAAACTCATCACAACCACACCACGTGGGCGTGCGCTAATTTGTATGAAAATTAATACTTAATTGAATTCACACGGACTACATTTTGCCGTCACTATCAACCGCGTGTGTGATACGACCACACCGCAGCCACGTCGCAACCACCAGCGATACTGTGAACTAAGTGGTACAAACATTTTAACATTTTGTAGCTGCCATACACAACGCAACCGCAAAAAGCCGTCGCGACTCTATTCACACGTATCCTTTGGCGTCTGTAATGACCAACTTTGCACACATGTATCACAGTGTATGACGGGCCAGAGTCTGGTAAAGATTCCACCTATTGCGCCGCAGGTCGTGGGTTCAGTTCCCGCACAGGACATGCATTTGTGTGCATTTGCATTTGAACATGTCTGTCTGTCTGTATGTCCCGAGTCTGGGTGTAATTATGTATGTATTTACAAACAAAAAGTAGTATATGTATTATATCAGTTATCTGGTTAGTTTGGGATCAGATGACCGTGTGCGAGGAATGTCCTAGGATATTTATTTATTATTGTGTTGAAATAGTAAATAAATAAATATCCTCGTTAAGTGACATTTATTGCATCGTTTTTAGTATCTAATGCAGCTTATACGCACTAGTGCTTTTTACTTTACAATACCGCACAGTTTTATGATAAGTATAATTCCGATTATGTTATGTATCTCACTGCAAGTGATAATAATGTGTGTAGACGAAGTATTTTAAAGGAGAAAGCTGATCTTTTGGGCTCTCTCTTTGCCTCGAACTCGACTTTGGATGACGGGGGCGCCACACCGCCTACCATCCCGCAGTGTGCTAGCTCCATGCCGGAGATAAGCATTACCCAACGGGAGGTACGGCGGGAACTGCTTTCTCTGGACATCCATAAGTCGAGTGGGCCAGACGGCATACCGGCAGTGGTGCTGAAGCGGTGTGCTCCTAAATTGTGTCCAGTAAGTATTGACGCGTCTTTTCGCACTTTCCTACACCAAAAAGGAAATCCCGTCTTCGTGGAAGACTGCCCACGTGCACCCAGTGCCCAAAAAGGCGACAGATCAGACCCGACGAATTACAGGCCTATCGCCATCACCTCCCTTCTCTCCAAAGTCATGGAGCGTGTGATCAACACGCAGCTTTTGAGATACCTGGAGGATCACGATTTGTTGAGCGACCGACAATATGGCTTCCGCCACAGTCGCTCAGCTGGTGACCTCCTTGTGTATCTCACGCACCGTTGGTCACTCGCCATCGAGAGTCAAGGTGAGGCATTGGCAGTGAGCCTAGATGTGGCGTAGGCGTTCGATCGGGTCTGGCACAGGGGTCTTCTAAAGAAGTTACCATCATACGGGCTTCCCGAGGGATTATGCAAATGGATTGCCAGCTTTGTCCAGCAGATGCATAACAGCCGTCGTCGACGGTAGCTGATCCGATGGTATGGACATAAATGCTGGCGTTCCGCAAGGCTCCGTGCTGTCCCCAAAACTGTTCCTACTGCATATCAATGATATGCTGTCTATTGACGGCATTCATTGCTATGCGGACGACAGTACAGGGGACACCTATTACACGAGCCGTGCAAATATCCCTCGTTCCGAGGTAGAGGAAAGCCGCGAACGGCTGGTGTCTGAAATCGAGAGTACACTAACTAGTGTCTCCGATTGAGGTCGACTAAACCTAGTCCATTTCAACCCCACCAAGACTCAAGCCTGCGCGTTCACCGCTAAGAAAACCCCATGGTCTGTGGCTCCACAATTCCAGAACACTTCCTTGAAAATCTTCAGTCAAAGCATCGGGATCCTTGGCGTTGACATTTCCAGCGACGTGCTGTTCCGAAGTCACTTGGAAGACAAGGTGAAGCTGGCATCCAAAAAGCTTGGAGTGCTCAACAGAGCGATGCAGTACTTCACATCGGGGCAAAGACTACAACTTTATAAGTCACAGGTCCGGCCTCATATGGAGTACTGTTGTCATCTATGGGCTCAGCACCTGGTTACCGGCTTGGGCCTTTAGACTCGGTTCAGCGACGTGCCATCAGAATTGTTGACGATCCCGAGCTCACAAGCGGCTTAGAGCTCCTTAGTCTGAGGAGAGACTGCCTCCTTATGTGTGTTCTACCGCTTGTACAACGGAGAGTGTTCTAAAGAATTGTTAAACTTGTTGCCCACGGCTACCTTCCACCATCGCAACTCACGCCATCGACGGGGAATCCATCCTCACACATTGAAACCAGAATTGTTTCAAACTGTGCGGGCTCAAAGGAGCTTTCTTCTGCGGACGCTCAGATTGTGGAAAGAGCTCCCCGCCGTGGTTTTCCCAATGGAGTGCAGCATGGGGTTCTTCAAATAGGGTGTGAAGAGATTTCTTCAGGGTCGGCAACGCGCGAGTGATACCCTTGGTGTTGCAAGCGTCCATAGGCTACGGTAACTGCTTACCATCAGGCGGGCCGTATGCTTGTTTGCCACCTTAGTAGTATAAAAAAAAAACTTAATTTAAGCGGGTAAACCAGTTTAACAGCGCATCGCTGTCAAAAAAAAACCCGTGCGCTATATTTGTTACGTGCATTGCACATTATGACACGAACGTTAGACAAGACAAATGTCATGTCTGGTTCATCGTAGGTACCTCATCTCGGTGGAAAAAAATGAAATTACCAGGTAAATAAAAAAGTACATAAGAACCTCCTTAAATATGGCACAAATGCAGAACCACACTCGGTATTTATTATGAAATGCTTTAATTAGGGTTCCGTATCTAAAGAAAAAAACGGAACCCTTATAGAATCACTAGACCGTCCGTCTGTCAAGACCTTTTTTCTCAAGAACGTGTGGAATTATCAAGCAGATACTAAATCAAATACGAGGTCTGCAATTCCCTTGCCTACCTTTCTACTCCTGACTGAAAACCATATTATGGTGAAAGTTCATTTCACAACGATTCCAAAAAACCCAAACACGGCTAGGACACGCACACTTTTATTATTTTTTATTATAGCGGCAATTGAAATGCATAGTCTCTGAAAATTTCAGCTGTCTACCTATTACCGTTCATGAGATACAGCCCACTGACAGACAGATGGAAGGACGGACGGACGGACTGACGGCATAGCATTAGCATTGAGATGGAGGTCGAATATATTGGTCTGTTCTAAACTCAAACACCAAATTAGTGAGTAAAAGTTCTTTTTATTCACAGTTTTTAGTGAATAAAATAAGCTTTTTAGAGGGGTCATGGTATAAAATTAAGTCATCTTTTATCATCATTTTAAATGATAGAAAAAGAGAATCATCAGACTTGAAATTTTTAAACCCGCCGTGCGCCGTGTTTTTGCGTATCTTTGGTGGTAATCGTAACGAACACCAGTAATTATTTCATCCAATGACGCGCTCGCGGTATGACGCGACGATGACCATTCGTGGGCCCTGGGGCTCTACCGCGTAACTTTGGTGGTAATCGTAACGAACACCATTAATTAATATAATGACTGTGTCGTCACAGTACATATATGAAAATCTTATTCATCTGAGGAAAAACATAAAAAACTTACCTAAGAATAGCGACACTCACAGTTTGAACACTAGAAATAAGCACAAACTTTACTGTACCTTTAACTCGGCTTTTCACCTTTTCACCTCGACCTTTAAATCGTCATCGACAGTAAACCTTTCTATGGGACTGACATTTCAAATCGAAATGCGACGGCGTCGTGTGACGGGTCGCTCACTTCCCACTATTATGGCGAGGAGGGCGATGGCTGCCACACGCGTCATACTTGTGAAAAGGTGCTGCTTGTTGGGGGCTGGTCTGCTTAAGTTTGCTATTTATTTACTTATTAAATATTTATTCAGTCTACTTTGTAATTTTGCCGCCGCGCCGGGGCACGCAATTGTTTTCAGTGCGATTAGAATGTAAATCACAGATGTAAATATTATGAAACGGATCTAAGCTTGTTTTGAAAAGAGTAATTGCTGAGTTTATTACCGGCTCTTCTCAGCAAATGCAACCTTCCGAACCGGTATTAGAGTATTAGAGTCAGACTTTTCATAAGTGCCTGCGAAGGTCTATTTGAATAAATGATTTTGAATTTAGTTTTTTTTTTAAATATCACGTGATTTTTAACAATTCCATACAAAGATAGATCGTTTACTAACGATGACGATTGTCGACAACAATCTTGTCTAGGGGGGCAGGGCCTAAATTGAATAAATGCTTTTTGAATTTGAATTATTTCATCCAATGACGCGCACGCGGTAGGACGAGACGATGACCATTCGTGGGCCCTGATTGGATGAAATTCATTAATGGTGTTCGTTACATAGCTATTTTATAGCTAGATCTAGCATTTTTGTGTTAGGCAGCTACCTTTGAGTATCTAGTAAAAGCTACAATTTAATGAAACTTGTAAGTAGCTAAAATTATTTAGCAACTTTTTAATCATTTCGAGAGTTGAATCTCTAAAAAAAACTAAACACGGCGCTATGGGTCTGGGTGTGGGTATAGTATTAGCCTGGAATTCCCCGTTTCATTTCTACATTCAAATCGATATTACTTCTATAGTAGTCTGTACTACCTGTATTCTGCCAGTTCTCATCACTTCAGTCTTGTTTCGTTTTATCAATTTAAAGCTAATGCTCGATGTTTTAATATATATATTGTGAAAATGGAATTAATTACCTGCACAGATTACCTGTTAAAAAAAAGTATGTATGTTACTGATTTTTAATCCTCTTTTGTTTGATAAAACACGTTTTGTATTGTTATCTACCTACTAAGTAACATTTAGCTACATCTAGCACCTTTTTAGATACTTGCATATCTTCATACCCAGCTTTCGTTTAACAATAACTAAGATTTAACAGCCAGTCAGACAGGTAAAAATCAATATTTCAAATAAAAAATAAAAGTTTTGTGATTAAGTACTTACATAATTATATTCTTTTTTTGGTAAATGCTTACCTACACTTGTATTAATTTAATTATTTTTAAATAAAATACTTATCGACGGGCATGAAAGTAGTTAAGAACCAATATTTGGTTGAATGTCATTATTGGAACAATAATAATAGACTGGTGTAATATACTGGTATAAATATTTAGTTTAGATTAAGATCAGGATTTGATTACTTCTTAGTGTACTTTGGAGTCGGTTTAAGTTTTTTGTAAAACAGACCTATTATATACCGTATTGTTGTTGTATAATTAAAGGGTTATCTTTAAAAATATACACAACAATAGTATTAATAAATTTTTATTTTAAACAAAATAATATGGTCGCAGCCTGCCGGTGCAGGTGCAGTTGCAGTGGGGGGTGGGTGCGGCGGCTTTGGGCGCGCACGTGCCCTAGTTGCGTTGTGCTGCGCCCGCACCCGCGCCCTAGTTGTGTGGTGCTGCGCCCGCACCCGCGCCCTAGTTGCGTTGTGCTGCGCCCGCACCCGCGCCCTAGTTGTGTTGTGCTGTGCCCGCACCCGCACACGTGCCCTAGTTGTGTTGTGCTGCGCCCGCACCCGCAGCGCCACCTGCACCGCTCGCGCCTCTACTCCCTCTCGCGCTTCTACAAGCATGTCGACAATCAACTATAGCACGACGTCAACCGACTTGGGGGCTACGTACGCCTCGCATCTTGTCCACACATATACACAAAATATTGATAATAATATACAGTCTCCCCTAGACGATAATCTGATTATATTAAATTAAAAAAGCTGAAAATTTGTAAATCCATAATATACATTATCATAACGATTCGGGGTGGGCGGGGGGATTGAACCCTAGTAGTGACCCTGTTTATCGAATCGACTTTACACATATTTCCATAAGTACTCTCAGTCTGTGCCTACAATAATATTTTCATGTGTTATTAAATCATAATATTCAGTGTCCACTGTATTGTCGAGACTAGTCGATATTGGTAATACATCAGAGGCGGCACAGTGGTAGTGACGGTGTGTGAGACCAACCAAGAGCGACTCTCAACGCTACGATCGAAGTCCACTTCCAGACTATGACTGTTCAAAAATATCCTCGTTCGAGTTTCGCCCGTGTATTGGTCCACTAGAGCAATATATTAAAATCTATCATAATTCGATAAAAATATTGCGGATAATATAATTAACATTAATAACATACGTCGTAATTAATTTGATCTACAGAAATAAAATGCTCAGTCAAAACTGAAAATCATCGAATATCATATAACGTACGCGTATTGTATAGCGATATTAAATTCAAAATAAAACGTAATTTTGCTTTTCAAAATAGAAACATTACTATAATAACCATTATATCCATAGTATGTGAAAATATTATAATCACTAGTATATAAATATTAGTTAGTTTGATCACCATATCGAGATTCACTTTGAGAAAGTAACGAGTAGTGGTACTGGTGGACTGTTGCGTTAGTAATAATTTAAGTTGCGGTTTTTTTTTATCGAAGTATTCCACTACATTTTACTAACTCTAAGCGGATGATCATTCTAACAATAAATATATGAGAGCCTCATCCATCGAAAACCACTTCACTTCTGATAACAATACAGCAAAATAAGATTTTTCACAAAAAATCCAGAAAATAAAATTAGCATAATCTTGTTACATGTGTGTTTAAGAAATCTACACGATGCGCAATACTGATATCTTGTTATTTATTATTTCATAATAAATATTTGCATTCAATCGATTTATTTTAATTTTAACATTAAACGTCACTAAAAATATCACAATAAGTATTTGAGAGTAACATCAGTTATCTACATATATATTTTTTCTCAATAATAAACTGATATAATAGGATTATAGGTATCTTTACATGTATCTTAATGCAGAATTTAGGCAGAAATAAACTTGTAAAAATAAGAATAAATATGAAGTAAAAATAATAGAGTTGATGTACTGTGTGCATGATGAAAGGTTAAAAAGTGTAGGAATGAAAACAGTATGAACATCGTGTACATTTTAATTAACGTGCTCTGCTGTGTGTTGGCTGTAAGAGTATTTCTTGTATGAGGCCTAGCTGAACTATAATATTAAGAACTAGAAAATAATTTTTTTAAGTGGAAATTACATCACAATGAAGCAATACACTCGATCTCTCACAGGTTACAGATCCCCAAATTCAGGATTACATATTACATGCATTCTCTGTTGATATAGGTTTTGGAAAGGCCTATCCTAGCTAAATTACAAACTGTAGTGCCAATTTATTCAACCACTTTTAGGACTTTGCCAATCGCAATAGTTTTATCTGGAAAAAAGAAAATGAGTTTAGTGTTTTTTTGTCTATATTTAATTGAATTTTAAAACATGTAAATGTTTGAACGGAGTATCATCTTTTGTTGTATATAGAAGCTACTCACTCTCATCTCTTAATGTGAATCTGCCCATTTGAGCAAATTTCTTGAATGGTTCTAAGCAAATGATGCCCGCGCACTCTATCCTCATGATAGCAACTTGGTCCTGTTTCACGAAGCGCGGCCGCGTCTTTGATTTATCACCAGTCTTCTTGTCTACTAAACAGATCAGTGCCTGCAATTTAACAAATATTTTATTGATATCTGCATACCTGGGTATCTAAATCTTGGTAGAAATATATTTACCTTTACAGTTATTTCTTCGGCTGCGCAATGTATATGCATGACTGCAGAATAACCTGCACAAATGATGGACTTATGCTCCAAGATTACTACTTGAGCATCAAAAACCTGTTAACGAACATTAACACTTAGTTAAAAATTATTCCATATTTTTAATTATAGCTAGTTTAACAATTTTAGACAGCAATTTTATTTAATTGTTGCCGGTGAAGTAATTTATTTATTTATTACTAGCTGCCCGGCACGACTTCGTTCGCGTGGTGTCCTAGTAACCTATACCCTAACCTACCCTACCCTAACACTACCCTAACCCTACTACCCTACCCTCGCAATTTTCTAAATTTTTTCTTTCATAAGAACCTTCTCCTGACAATAACAAACACAACAAAAAAAGAATTGGCGAAATCGGTCCAGCCGTTCACGTGTGATGGCGTGACCAAGGGAAATAGGGCTTCATTTTTATAGATATAGGATATTTGCTTATCATATCATAGTTTCATTGGATTGACAGGCCAGTTGACGCAGTTGTTTAAGATTCCATCTATCGCGCCACAGGTCGTGGGTTCGATTCCCACACAGGACATGCATTTGTGTGCATGAACACATCTGTATGTCCTGAGTCTGGGTGTAAATATGTATATTTTATTAAGTATGTATACTAATATTTATACTACTTTTTATAGTATAGTTATTTGGTTTCCATATTACAAGTTTGTTGTTTAGTTTGAGATCAGGGGCTCTACCGCGTAACTTTGGTGGTAATCGTAACGAAAACCATTAATTATTTCATCCAATGACGCGTACGCGGTACGACGCGACGACGACCATTCGTGGGCCCTGATTGGTTGAATTTAATTGTGTTCGTTACGATTACCACCAAAGTTACGCGGTAGAGCCCCTGATAAGCATGTGTGAGAAATGTCCCGGGATATGTTTTTTTTCATTAACATTAACAAATTAATTTGCCATTTTTGATAAGACCTACAGCTTATTTAATTTGGAAGGTCGAAAATATGAATAAAGAATAATAAAGTAACTAAGTTGCTCCTTCTGGTACACCAAATTTCATGGCTACTACAAATCCAGCACATTCCCTACTATACTGATGGTTACAAGAAGGCATCCACGGTAATCCACGGCAGTTATAAACTACTAGTAGGAATGGTATTGCCATATATTTAACAATATGTTATTCTCATTGGATGCATAATAAGATTCCAGACGGTTCACAATCTAAAACCTATCCAATAGATAGACTATCGAAAATTAATACGTTATATTGTAAGCAGTATTGTACAGCTCACAATTTATCGACAGTTTACAGTCTAGCTAGATTATAAACTAATGGTGTTCACAAAATTACATAAAATTTAAACAAGGGAATTTATAACTTACTCTTCCCGTTGTTATGGGTTCAGTAATGTCACAAAGAACAAAACCTGGCGATACATCTTCTTCCTCGATTCCTTTGAGCTTCACTTTCACATTTTCACCTGGCCCAATAGATGTCACTTCGATGTCATCAGACCATAGTTGATCGACAGTAACTTGAACCTGTTTAAAATCAAAAAATATAATATATTCAATGGGAGTTTATAGGCTATTTAGGTGTATACCGAAATTACAATATGGTACTTTTGGGTCCTAGCCATAATCACAATACTAACATTTTGTGTGTTAAGGGCTTAGCTGGCGCCGAAGTCATGGAATATAATATACTTTTCAACACACTCGCTCATAAAGTGACATTTATTGCACCGCTTTTAGTATCTTAAGGGGGCCCTTCATGGCCAACGCAACTTCAACGCAAGCATAGCCTATAAGCTTGTACTTTCATACAACATAATGTTTGACTGCGAAAAAAGAGAGACAGGATCAGAGCCGTCGGTTATCAGTCGGTAAACTCCGCTGATCACTCGCGGCCGCTTCGCTAGGTCGTCATTCCTGATTTCGCATATCATAAAACTTGTTCCAGGAGTATACTTCTTGTGAAAAAATCTTACAAGTTGGTAAAAAAAAAGTTTGTGATTTGGAATCTCCAATACATTTGCAAGGTATCTAGATGATTTCTTTATCTTTCAATTTATAGGTACATTAGATATGGCAAAAGTTCAGGTAAAATTTGTGCAAAAACGGTGTTTTTCGGAGGCTTTTATTGAATTTGTTTCACCAATTTTTTTTTTTTGCTTAGATACACGGCTAGATACTAATTTGTTTAAAACATCTAACGAAAAAGGTTTAACAACGCCATCATCAGCACAGAGCTTTTATATGAAAAGTATGGCGGATTGACTGCTCTTAATGCAGCTTATTACGCACTAGTGCTTTTTACTTTAAATTACCGCACAGTTTTATGATAGGTATAATCCCGATTAAGATAAGTTTGTACCTCACTGCAAGTGATATGTGTGTAGACCAAGCATTCTTAATTTAAACGGGTAAAATAGTTTGACAGTTTTGACAGGCTGTAAAAATAAAAAAACTTGTGCGCCATTTTTGGTTAACGTTCTCATTGTGTGGTTGATTATTATCAAAAAATCTACTAAAAAAAAAGTGTGTTGCAAAACGCCGTATGTTCGTGTGTAAATGTGTATGTGTTACACTCTCGGCTCACCTATCGCGTTCGCCTGCGGTTCACGCGCTTAATACCGCCTCGAGTGCTAATAACCAACTTTGCACACATGTATCATAATGTACTATTATTTGGTGTATAACTAATCTAATGCCGAGTTAGATGGCTCCCCCTCTGCCACTATTTTATGTTTAGACGTTGATAGTTTCATGTAAGGATCATATTGAGCCCATGGATGTCTACTGCTGAACAAAGACATGACTAAATGTCGAGCAGAACGATCTCCCACCAGGTGAAGTGAATCAACAGCAGAATCAAGATGCAACACCATTCAGCATTTACGACGTGATTGAGTTACAAACATTCAAGACTAAATTTCTAGTAACTACTGTTTATATCGGTAGGCTCATGTTTCTTACCCTGTTAGGCATAAGGAATAGGACGCTCGTTTTGCGCGTAACGCCCGCCTCGACTTTGCCCATAAGAACGGTCCCCATGTCTTTGTATTTATCCACAACGGGCATTATAAAAGGTCCATCCATCTTGCGGTTAAGAGATGGCAACTCATCTATCAGTTGAATAAATGAAGGACCCCGGTACCAGGGACAAATTTCTTCAGTCAACTGTAACAAGAAATGAATAATAAATTAGATACGAGGCAAAAAAGAGGGAATTATTATTTAATCTGTATAATAACTGTAGCATACCTACATAAACCGATTTTGATGATATTTGAGATTTTTTTGATAGACAGTGTTCTCTTGAGATCATATTTGTTCATAGTTATTCTCCGACCGTGGACTTTGAAGATGTCTATTTTGGAGACTATTTAATGTGAGTGACATTTCAAGACTCAATTTATGATCAAATTATGTTTCGCAAAGATAAGGGTCGGCTCACACCGAGACGCGACCCGACGCGTTTTAAGCGCATTCTAAAATAGTGATACAATGGTGCTGATTCTATTGTAAATCGCACTAAACTAATTTTAGTCACATCTCATCTCTTTCTTACGAACATTATTGAAAAAAGCTTGATGATATTTAAAGCTGTCAAATTAATCTTTTCCTTCTTATTTTGCGTGTATTTAGGCGTAACCACGAAAGATGGCGACTAAATTTATATTGAAAACAAGCATTGGACTAATTTGACAGGACCAAATTTCTTACATCTTTTTCTTATGTTCTTTTTTAGACAGAGACCTAATGAGATTAAAATTAGTTTAGTTGTAAACAACAGAATCAGGGCCAATATAGAACTTTATTTACTACGCAAAAAGATTTAATTTCAGTCGTCGCTTTGCGCTTCAAGCCGTCACCAGTCACGTGTCACGAATTCTCTCACTAAAATGTGTACCTTTTTGTTTACTAAATAGAGACCCAAATTGTATGACTGTTTAAAAGTGCGCACCGCGTAGCGTCTCGGTGCGACCTGACCCTAAGGGTGAAAAAATCGATTTTCCACACACCGTTTTGCATGAAAATTACAATAAGTCAGCAATATTAACATTTCACAATCATCCATCATCATCAGCGTATAAATGTCCCACTACTGAGCACAAGCCTCCTTTCGCAGATCAGGGTGAATGGGAATGGGCACCACGCGAGCCCACTGCGGATCGGTGGAGGGAGTATATTGGTCAACCTACTGTTGGAGTTTTTCAAGCCACCTAGGGGGCCTCTAACTAGCTTAACGACTATCACAATTAAGTGATAACCGGGACCAAATGCTTTACGTGCCTTCGGAAACGCTCGATTTGAAATACCAATAGGGAGTCACCCAACCAGGTACAGGGGCTCTACCGCGTAACTTTGGTGGTAATCGTAAGGAAGACCATTAATGAATTTCGTCCAATCAGGGCCCACAAATGGTCATCGTCGCGTCGTAACGCGTGTGCGTCATTAATTGAAATAATTAATGGTGGCCCCTGGCCACACCGGTGGTAGCTTAACATTGGCGATCGAACAGCTAACATTGCTACACCACGAGCGCTTCTGAATTTTGTTTTTTTTATTACGCTAGGTTGCATATATTTATAACTAATTTCCGCCCCGCGTTTTCTATATAAAGAGTAGCTTATGTACCTCTCCATGCGATACCTACGCGCGCTAACTGCGTGTTCAATTCCATCACGATTGGTTGTGCCCTTGAGGCATCAAGAGGTAACAAACATTATCATAATTTTTTACTTACTCTTTCCAATAACCCTTGTCCAGTTTGGCCGGATACAGGTAAGAAGGACAAGTCCTTTGCTGGATTAAAGCCCAATTTTTTGAGGTATGGCAGGATTTTGTCTCGACATTCGTTGTATCTGAATGAAAACAGAAAATGTTGAGATTTGAAACCAGCCCCCCTAGACAAGATGGTTGTCGACAATCGTCATCGTTAGTAAACGATCAACTTTTGTATGGGATTGACATGAGATCGTTATAAATCACGTGATATTTCGAATTGAAATGTCAATCCCATACAAAGGTTGATCGTTTACTGTCGATGACGATTGTCGATAGCCATCTTGTCTACTGGCCTTATAGTATACCTACCTACCTAGTATACATATATGGAGAACTTATAGTATATCCTGGATTCATAAAAAAAAGGGACACCCGTTGCGTGTCGCCGGCGTTTGTCCGAACTTAGCCTGATACATTACCACGTATCTCGATGTCTTAGTAGTTAGTAGATGCAGATATTTTTTTTAAAGTAGAGAATTTTTACGGTTTGTAATCTTAAATAATGGATCTAAACAGTATTATACAGATCAAGGACAGTTTGACTATTTATAGTTTGTTTGAGTATGATAAACTATTTTTATAATGTAAGAAATAAGTTAATTAACCTTTTCTCGTCCCAGTTGACAGTGGGATCATCCATTTTATTAACGAGTGCAACTAAATGTTTCACGCCCGCTGTCTTCGCTAACATGGCGTGCTCACGAGTCTGGCCCCCTCTGTCGAAACCAGTTTCAAATTCACCTTTACGCGCGGAAATAACCTGAAATTAATTAATTAGATTATTTAAAAAAAAGAAATAGAAAATTCATAAACTTACTTAGAAATTGGACATAAAAACCTCACAATTAGAAGGATGGTGTTAGTTACAATAAAATCATAATTACCAAAACGGCAAGGTCAGCTTGCGCCGCGCCTCCAATCATGTTTGGAACAAAGCTTTTGTGTCCAGGCGCATCAAGTATTGTGAAATGCTTCTTGTCAGTCTCAAAGTATGCTCTCCCCACCTCCACAGTTTTTCCCTTGTCACGTTCTGTATAAGAAAATGCATTATTTTAGAAAAAAAAAATTGCTACTAAAAAACCGGCCAAGTGCGAGTCAGACTCGCGCACCGAGAGTTCCGTAAAAACCTGTAGGTATATAAGTAAATGGTAGTATAGACCTGAGTATTTGATATGAATTTCAATTTATGACGTATTAAAAAAAAACTACTTACTAGATCTCGTTCAAACCAATTTTCGGTGGAAGTTTGCATGGTAATCATATATTTTTTTTAGTTTTATCATTCTCTTATTTTAGAAGTTACAGGAGCGGGGGGGGGGGGGGCACATTTTACCACTTTGGAAGTGTCTCTCGCGCAAACTATTCAGTTTAGAAAAAAAATATTAGAAACCTAAATAACATTTTTGAAGACCTATCCATAGACACCCAACATGTATGGGTTTGATGAAAAAAAAATCAGTTCAGTTCTAAGTATAGGGAACCCCCAAAATTTATTGTTTTTTTTTCTATTTTTGTGTGAAAATCTTAATGCGGTTCACAGAATACATCTACTTTCCAAGTTTCAACAGTACCTATAGTTCCTATAGTTTCGGAAAAAAGTGGCTGTGACATACGGACGGACGGACGGACAGACAGACATGACGAATCCATAAGGGTTCCGTTTTTTGCCATTTGGCTACGGAACCCTAAAAAGATAGACACATATAACAAAAAAAAACTATGAAGGTCTGGTGCAAAATAAATTGCAATTTTCTTCTTCATTCAAAAGAGTTCTTGTTAGGAAAAAATCTCATAATAATATAATTGTATTTTATTAAGTAAAAGTCCCCAGCCAATAGTAATTAAATGTGATATACCTTCTTGATTGGTGTCAAGGGCCCAGGACAGGTACCAAGACTCTCTGGACTTCTCTCGCGCCTCTCTCTCGTACTTATCTAGTGTTCTCTTATCTACCATTCCAGTCAGAGACATGATTTGACCACCAATTGTCGACTTTCCAGCATCTGACACCAAAGTAAATTTTATAAAGCATGTTATAATGTAACCGTCGATTAGTTGTACCCTACAAAAAAAAACAATCATACTGATTTCCTAATAGTTAATTTTCCCACTACATGCAACAGTTTTTACATTTCGTGTTATACAGATCGGAATCAAACAAGATGTGACAAAGGTCGTCGTCATAAAATTTTACAAAGAGATTGAGCTTACGCTTCGGTGACCGCTTACCATCAGATGGGCCATATGATTGTTTGGTTCATTAGTAGTATAAAAGTTCCCGGTGAAGAAAAACATAAAAGGGAAACCATGGCGAACGACGGCACGGCAAAGTACTGTATAGTATCATCAATCTGGTGCTAAGCACCTACATTGTATTTCTGCGGCTACAAACATTTTAGAGGTAGTTCCCTTGTATTATTTTTACTACCCTCGGCCACATCATCTTGGCGTTGAAGTTAGATACACCTTCCGCCATGCCACAGGATGTGGGACAGTTCTGTTTGTTACGAATCTTCGTTTAAATATCTTTTTCACAATATCAGTAACTTGTTTTCATAGTACAAGCTCTGCTCAATTTTGGGATCACATGAGCATGTGTGAAGAACGTCCCAGAATATGTATTCAACAATTATATTGTAGTTATAAATATTGATGATAAAAGAACCAATTATATATTACTCACCTACATGTCCAATAAATACAACATTTACATGTTCTTTTTTACTTCTAGTGTCTTCTACTCGAGGGGGCTTCTTCTTGGGTATTTTTTTCGCTGCTTCTGCATCTTCCTGTATACAACATAAGGCAGGCATGACTATAACAACACGCCTCAGTAACCCATCGTCTGCAACTGACACTCTTTATTTCACTGGTTGTTGACCACCTACATTTGGATATGAAACGCTACTAAATATACACCCCACCGTACGTTTGGCGAACTACAACGCAGCGCGTGGTAACAACATACTAAGAAGTGTATAGCGCCTTTCGTCAGAGATAAATTTACCTGTTAATCATATCAATATACTAATAAGATGACGTAAGTGCTAAAGTATGATCTATCAACACAATATCTATGAAATTTAAAGCTCCTTTTTTGGATACAGATTTTAAAGGTTTTCAATGTATGTAGACTTAATTCTACCCATGTAAGAAATTTAGCAAACATATTATTAACTGCTTGCTAACTCAGCACTTGGCAACATAATGTAATTGAGTCTTAATTAAAGTTCTATGAAATCATGTACGTGACTATTAATTCCACATTTTAAGCATTTATGACAAAACTGATGCGACTGCTTTTTCTCTTCGGTATTTAACTCAAGACACGAAAATGAAAACACCGTCGTTCGAACACAATTCGAGAACGGCTGGAACGATTTTCATGAGTTTAGATTTGTCTCCGCCCCGAATAGCAGAATAACTAAAAAAAGGGAAAGGTAAGGTAAGGTAAGGTAAGGTAAGGTAAGGTAAGGTAGGGTAGGGTAGGGTAGTGTAGTTTAGGGTAGGATAGGGTAGGGTAGGGCAGGGCAGGGCCCCTGCCTGTCGTAAAAGGCGACTAAACGGGGCCTTTGGTGTCGCGGGGAATCAGAGCGGGGGTCTGTGCTCCCAGAAGCGACCCCAAGGAGGACGATGTGTCGATGTGGTCACGACTCATTGTGCGATAGCACAGCGAGGGTGCTGGGGAGATATCAGACCCCCGGGACGAGCTATCTAAGCCCTGCGTTTGGAGGGGTGAGCAGGTACGCGTTCATCACGAGAGCCCGCCCCCCTCTATAGCGCAGGTGGCGACCACCGTGGGATTTTAGCCGGTAAAAGTCCGTAACCTGGCCGCTCCCCCCCACGTTAATAAAAAAAAAAAGGGCCAGTGTATGGGAAGCGAAAACCACGCGAACGAAATCGCGCCGGGCCAGCTAGTCTATAATAAAATAATCTTCATATTAGAGACTTCGAACGTCGTAGGACTTCTGGCAATCCGGCAGGGCGGCTGTTTCTAAGGAAAATGAAATCATGGTTTTTAGATTTACAAAAGGCCGGTCTACGACAGACGCTGCTGGTGTAAAACTTTTAAAACATTTTTTTGAGGCCTAGGAGTACTCTCGAATGGCGTATTTTGTGATCTCTGAATGGCATTTGATTGCATAGCTTAGGGCGTAGATCATCACATCCTAGTTTTAAAACTGCAAAACTTTGTGGAATGGCACTTGATCTTTTATCATCTAATCTATGAAGCCACAAGCCCGCTAAACCCCCTTCCCTCCGTACCGTAAACCCCCTTCTAGGTGTAGTTTTCAAAAATTAACGCTAAGCTAAAGACTGAGTGACATGCAAGGGAGGAGTAGGTACAATTAGTAGGTACAGAATTGAAATCTGTTAGATAGAACCATGAAACCATAAGTCTGTTTCTTGTAAATGATTTGTAAATTAAATGTTTTGTAAAAAGTCATAGAACAAATGTTGTTGTTTATGATGTTAGTAATACAGTCCTGGAAGGTTGTTAGTGTTTTACAAATAACCCTGTATAACTGGGATGTACTACATTAAATTTAAATATTACCAGCTGTTCCTCCTCCTCTTCAGGCTCATTATTATCCTCGGGAGTCAAGAGAGGATCATCAGCTTCAGCCTCCCAGCTGTCTGCAGTGGGGGAGACATCAGGTGGTACAGGCAGCACGGCGGCAACTGTTGCAACAGCTGGAGGTACAGGAGGCGGCTCCTCAACTCGAGGTGATGCAGAAGCCGCACCTCCATCACCATTTTCTCCTCCACCATCACCACAGCCTACACCAAGAAAGTATATTTACTACAGCTATTTATGGGATAATTAATTGTAATGATGATTCAATGTCTCATGGTTATATTATAATTCAGATCAGGTTTTTTATAAAAATAGAAATTAATTGATATTTTTTAACCGCTAACCAAAGGGTAACAAGTCTGGACGTTTTCCATAATGCAAGCCCAATGAAGGAAAAGATGTCCTAAGATTTATTGTTTACTTTATGGAAAAGTATGAACAACCAGTTTTGATGGGCCAGTTGGCGCAGTTGGTTAAGACGTGGAGTCTTAACCTATAGCGCCGCAGGTCGTGGGTTTGATTCCCACACAGGACATGCATTTGTGTGCATGAACATGTCTGTATGTCCTGAGTCTGGGTGTAATTATGTATATTAAGTATGTATTTACAAACAAAAAGTAGTATATGTATTATATCAGTTATCTGGTTTCCATAGTACAAGCTTTGCTTAGTTTGGGATCAGATGACCGTGTGTGAGGATTGTCCCAGGATATTTATTTATTTACCTATGAGGTTATAAAATTTTAGGATATTTAGTGATAGTTTGTTTGTAATTTATTTGAAAACCAATTATGTTTTCAATAATTAGGTAGAGTATGGTTTTCCTTAATGTATGTTTTCAGTATGTAGCTTTCATACAATAGGTTAAGTACATTAGTTAATTTGACATAAGAGAAGTTACACATCAGCAATAACTATGCCAATAATTTATTTAATTTAACAACAGGAATGATTCAGTAATAAGTCTAATAATAACTCTGTTTTTAGAATATGTTGAATAGAATTTATCAAACAGGTCATATTGTTGAAGTGAAAGTTAATCTCTTTAGACATGTAGATTAATTACCTATACCTATCAAATAGTATTGAAACAAGAGTACATACCTTTACCCATGGTTATTTCTTGCAAATTTAAATCACTGATATTAAATATAAATAGGAGAAAGTTAAGAAATAAAGAATATCATGTAGGTCTAAAGTCGCGCGCCGCGTGTCGAGACTTAACCCGTTAGAACTGGATTCGGAAAAAAATAAAGTCATCGAACGTAAGTTCCGCTCATACAACGGACAATAATAGAAAAGATAATGCATGAAATATTCAGTCTTTAAATTTTAACAGCACATGACAACACTAATTTTATAGTAGTATAAAGTTTTTAAAGCTTCACTGTAGATGATAAGTAGTGACAAACCCGACTTACCATTCAAGACGGGACTCCCGGCAGAGGTAGAATCGCTTTCGGATTTTTGTGGTGTAGTGGGGGATTCGGTTTCGTCATCAGCCGGAGACTTACAAAAAGAAGGCACGAACTCCACGGCGTTAACGTTCAACGTGGAAAATTTTGTAGACAAATCATTGGAATCTTTTGCACCTTGTTCACCTATGACATCAGCTTGACTTTCCCAAGAGTCCGGAGCACCGTTATTGGACATTTTAAAAACAGACAGTGTAAAGTTACTAATTAAGTCTTTCTTTTCTAGTTATTTTTATGATTATTCGCGTTCTTTTCTCGATAGATCCGCGTGTCTTTATCTTACACCGGAAGTTCATGGCAATTTGCCAAATATGTAGCTGAGCGATCACCTACTTCTTACACATTAAAATTACAACAATATTTAGCATGTTCGCTAAGAAATCGGTTATTAATTATTAATAAGTGTATAGTTAACTTAATGTAATTATTTCATATCCTTTGTTATATAAACGCTTATTTGATAACTATTATGACTAAGTGCTTCCGGCAATAATGTTACCATTGTCGAAATACTGTGAAGTCTGTCAGGTAAAGTTTATTATCTATGAAGGTATGAAGCAATGACGACATGTCAAGGATATTATATACAACGTAACTGGATAGCTAACTCGATTTTGAATGTACAAATGATTTTGAACCTTAGGTGTATTCCCAACGGCCCCATTGCCGACGTCCCCATTAATGGTTATGAATACACTCAAGACTCAAACTGTAAAAATTTTTGTACCGCGCTAGTTACCAGTGGTGTAATAACTTTGAGGAGACGAGATCCGATTTCCACTGCATCAATGGGGCGGTTGGGAACATTTTTTCATTATTTTATTCATTTCCCAACGCCCCATCAATGGGGATAGAGCAATGGGGCGGTTGGGAACAATTTTTCATTATTTTATTCATTTCCCAACGGTTCTATCAATGGGGAAAGAGCAATGGGGAGGTCGGGAACAATTTTTCATTAATTTATTCAATTCCCAACGGCCTCATTAATGGGATAGAGCAATAGGGCGGTTGGGAACAATTTTAAATAATTTTATGAAATTCCCAACGGCCCCATTAATGGGGATAGAGCAATGGGGCGGTTGAGAACCATATTAAATAAATTTATTAAATTCCCAACGGCCATATTAATGGGGACGTCGGAAATAGGGCCGTTGGGAATACACCGAACCTTATTACTTAAGGTGCGTTCGAATTGGGGTATGGTAGCAAAAATAACAGTCCAAAATGCCAAAAACGATCACAACTGGCGTTCGATTTGGTGAAGGGGGGGATACCCCCTCTCACCTGGCGCCACTCCCATGAAAAGGTAACGCACCGTTCTTGAGAAAAACGAATTATTGTAACCTAACCTCAACACACTTAAAAGTTGCTTCTGCAACGGCTCCGGCGTTGCGGGAAGTGCAACCCCTTCGCCCTTACGTAACAAGGGATAGGAACCCAAACGTGCCTATCCATCGTTACAGCGGGAGGGGGCTACCCTCCCTTCGCGCCTCCGAATTTTTATATACACTCTAGGGGTAGTAGCACAGTCTAATAACCATACAGTCGTCCGACGCCTTTGATCTTGTGAAAAATGCCGACAACGTCTAGACAGTATCGCGACGGCCAGGGTTGTCACAAGTAAACAATATTTACAAAATTATTTATTTATTGCAGATAACAATAAAACATTGTTAGCATTATTATATTTTAAACAATATTATAATAACTACTCCATCATCAGACCCTGATAACCATACATGGTCAAAGTTCATCTCACGACAATTCCAACAACCCCAAACATGGCTAAAATACGATGTTCGACTATGGAGTTCTAGTGCTTACCCTCCTACTCCATCATCAGACCCTGAAAACCATACATGGTCAAAGTTCATCTCACGACAATTCCAACAACCCTAAAAATGGCTAGAATACGATGTTCGACTATGGAGTTCTAGTGCTTACCCTCCTACTCCATCATCAGACCCTGAAAACCATACATGGTCAAAGTTCATCTCACGACAATTCCAACAAACCCAAACACGGCTAGGATACGATGTTCCACTATGGAGTTCCAGTGCTTACCTTCCTACTCCATCATCAGACCTATTGAAAAAAAAAAAAAAAAACAAACACTCATGCCCTGTGCCTGTTACCTATACCTGTGTACCTATTAGATATTTTTTACCGTCCGCCATTCGGCCATTTTGTTGGCGTTATTAACGTGACACGACATGACAAATATAAAATTATTATTGTATGCACTCTACGATAACAAACCATGATTTATTTACCTTTCGTCTGTGTGTGGAAGCTGATGAAACCACAGATCTTTATTTAAATAGGATGAAGACTTGCAGTCTCTCACAGCACATGTCGTTTGCACCATTTTAAATAAAATATTTACAGACACAAACACGCGTTAGCCCTGAATGCTGTTTACCGAGCTACTAACATAATTTTGTTCGCAGGTCGGTAACGGCTTTCCCGCGTCTCGTCCCTCACACCCCGCACGATTGCCCTGTCTAGACGGCTTCGTCGACCGACTGTATGGTTATTAGACTGTGGTAGTAGCGAAAAGACTGAGTGGAGTCGGGGTGCCCCGATTCGGTTTTGGAACAGATTCGACCTAATTTAACCATAAATAAAACACATTAACTTCGAAATTTTCCATTAACGTTTTTTTTTACGTTCCGTTTCATAGAATTTGCAAGACATTTTACACCACAGACAATATAATTTTATAGATTTGGTTGTCAATCGCCCATTTTAACGTTTCGTTTTTCCTTTTTCTGATTTGAGGTTAGAAACAATTTTAATTAATTTCTCGAAAAATATGCATTACCTTGTAATAAGAATGGTAGCGTTATAATCAGGGACCCAACCCCTACCAACTACAACCATTTTTACCCCTATACAACTGCCAAACGACACTAGATCCGAACCGAACTTCCAGAGTGACGTTGCGTTTTCATTTTTATTTTCATTTTTTTTGTATACCACTTAGTTGGCAAACAAGCATACGGCCCGCCTGATGGTAGGCGGTTACCGTAGCCTAGGGACGCTTGCAACACCAGGGGTATCACGCGCGCGTTGCCGACCCTGCAGAAATCTCTTCACACCCCTTTTGAAGAACCCCATGCTGTACTCCATTGGGAAAACCACGGCGGGGAGCTCATTCCACAGTCTGAGCGTCCGTAGTGTCGGAATACAACCTCGATAGTACCTATGTCCCAGTCTATGGGATTACTTATTTTTAAATAGAAGAAAAAGAAGTAATGTGTGTCAAGTCTGTCAAGTGAGAAAACATGGTATAATTGTAAAATTAATTATTAATATAAAATATGTCGGATAAACTGTAAGTAGATTTATTCCAGTACGTACAACCTACCCCAACATAAGGTTATGGGCGATTATACTCGAATGGAGTAAGTTAGTACAAAAAATATTCATTAAAGAATTATGATGAATACGATTAATACGAATGTCAATTGTTTGCCAATATTGAAAGGCGAAAATTATTCAAACTGGAAATTTAGAGTAAAATCACTTTTAGAAGCTAAACAGGTAATAAAAATTTTAGAATATGACGAAATAGAAATAAATAAAGATGAAAAATTGATTGCTGATAATTCGAAGGCTAAAGCTTTAATTATACAATGTTTATCGGACAAGCATCTATCTATCATACAAGAATGCTCAAATGCAAAAGAAATGTTTATAAAACTAGATAGCGTGTTTCAACGGAAAAGTGTTTTCACAAAAATTACTTTGAAAAAGAGATTATTAAGTTTGAAATTACAGCGACATGAAACATTAGAAGATCATTTCCAAAAATTTGAAAAGATTATTTTCGAATTAGAAAACATCGATAAGAAATTTGATGATTCTGACAAGATCTGTCATTTATTATTAACATTAAATGAAGACTACGAACACGTTATTACAGCTATTGAAACTATTAACACGGATATAACATTAGAATTCGTAAAATCAAGATTACTCGACGAAGAAATAAAAATTAAAACTAAGAACGTTGATAATTCTCTCTCTCAACAAAATATATTTAAAGCATCAGGTTCTGGATTAAATTATAACAATAATAGTAACTATACAAGATACAGACGACCTTTTAGAGGAAGAGGTGGTAGAAATAGAGGTTACTACAGACGAGGTAAAAAAGAAAACTTAAATAGTTATATTGCTTTAACTGCATCAGACAACAATGAAAGTAATTTTATATTAGACAGCGGTGCTACGAACCATATGGTAACAGAAAATTTAGAAAAATATATGACTAAAATACAAAATTTAGAAAAACCTATAATTATTACCATTGCAGACGGAAAAGGTTTGATAGCAAATAAAAAAGGAACAATTACTGGATATTGTAATAAAATGAAAATTGATTTTGAAGCACTAATTGTAGAAAATATAACACATAATTTACTATCTGTCGAAAGAATTACAGATAAAGGTTATACAGTTCTTTTCAAAAATGATTCAGTAAGCATAAGAAGAGGAAAAACCTATTTTTATGGCAAAAAACATCAAAATTTATACATTTTAGAAATTGACTTAAAAGTACAAAAGGAAGAGCATGCAAATATTACAAATGATAAAGATAATGATTTATGGCATAAAAGGCTAGGTCATTTAAATAGAAAAGGTTTAAAAATACTGAGATTACCAACTTCAGAAAAAAGATGTGAGAGTTGTATAGAAGGGAAAAGTACACGAAGACCCTTTATATCTAATAAAAGAGAAAGTAAAGAGATAGGAGATCTTCTGCACTCAGATTTGTGTGGACCTATTAATCCAACGTCAATAAATGGCGAATGTTATTTTCAAGTGATGATTGATGATTATTCACATTTCGTAATAATATATCTATTGAAAAATAAGAATGAAGCAGAATATAATATTATAAAACATATACAGCTTATTAAAGCACAATTTGGAACAAAAACAAAGAAAATAAGACTGGACAATGGTGGAGAATTTACTTCCAAAAGATTTAAAGAATCATGTCAACAAAAAGGCATAATATTAGAATACACAAGTCCATATACGCCACAACAAAATGGCACATCTGAAAGGATGAACAGAACATTATTAGACAAAGTAAGAGTAAAGTTTGCAGAAACAAAATTACCCAAAGAATTGTGGAGCGAAATGGTTTGCGCATCAGCGTATGAGCTTAACCGTAGTCCTACTAAAGCATTGTACGGTAAAACACCAGCTTCAATTTGGTATGGATGTAATGATTTGTCAAAACTGCGAGTTTTTGGTTCTAAAGCTTGGACTGTAACAATACCAAAGCCGAGCAAGTTACAACCAAGGGCAAAACCAATGATAATGGTTGGCTACACTGGTTCAGGATATAAACTATGGGATGACGAAAGTAATAAAATTATAACTTCAACAGATGTTATATTTGATGAAACAAAAATTGTTTACCGACCTGAAAAGCAGGAGGAGGTACTAAACTATCCTTATGAAAATATAATAACATTTAATGACGAAGATGAAGACAAATGTAATAAGAATACATCGACACATATACAAAAAAGACAGGAAAGTTTAAATGGTCAAGATGATTCTGATGATCTAAATAATTCTAACTATATGACAGATGATGATGATGATGATGATGATGATGATAATGTACACAATGAAAATGATAATAAAATAACAACTAGATCTGGTAGAACTATAAATAAACCAAAACATATGAATGATTTTCAACTATACACAGCATTTTGTTTGATTACAACTGAAAATAATGATCCAACTTCGTACAAAGAAGCTGCAAAAGATAAAGAATGGTTGCAAGCTATAAATAAAGAAATAAATTCATTGAAAAAGTTAAATACATGGACAGAAGCTTTAGATTTACCTAGAGGAAAGAAAGCTATAGACACGAAATGGATATTTAAAACGAAGGAAAATGGTTTAAAAAAAGCACGACTAGTTGCTAGAGGTTTTCAAGTAGAAAATGTAGACTATTTTAATACAAATTATTCACCTGTAGCTAGAATGAGCACAGTAAGAACTTTTCTAGCACAAGCGGTACAACAAGATTTTAAAATTTATCAGATGGATGTACCGACAGCATTTTTAAATGGTTATTTAAAAGATGACGTTTATATCAAAGTTCCCCAAGGACTTAAAGAAAATAAAAAGAAAGTACTGAAATTGAATAGAAGTTTATATGGATTAAAACAAAGTCCTAGATGCTGGAATGAAAGGTTAAATGAATTTTTAGTAAAATGTGGATTACAAAGATCGAAAAATGATTTTTGCTTATATTTTAATAAAAATATTTGGATGTTGATTTTCGTTGATGATATTTTGATAATGGGAAAGAAAGAGGAAACTGACAATATAATGAAATTATTACAGAAAGAATTTGATACTAAAAATTTAGGAGAGATAAAGAATTTTCTTGGAATGGAGATACAAAGGCAAGATGGAATATTAAGAATAACACAAACGAAACAAATAGAGAAAATGTTAACAAAATTTAATATGACTGAATGCAAGGAAAAAGATACACCGATGGAGAAAGGTTTAAACATTAACATAACTGAAAAAATTATAGAAGTTCCATATAGAGAACTAATAGGAAGTTTAATGTTTGTGAGTACAGTCTCAAGACCAGATATATGCTATGCTGTATCTTATCTTAGCCAATTTTTGGATAAACCAAATGAAGAATGTTGGAAACATGGTAAACGCATATTACGTTATCTAAATGCTACCAAAAATTATGGTCTCCAATATAAAAAGAGTGATGAAATAAATTTAAAAATCTATTCCGACGCTGATTGGGCGAATAATAAAAGAGATAGAAAGAGTATAAGCGGATGCATAGTTAAATACAATGATAATGTTGTAGCATGGTTCTCTAGAAAACAAAACTGTGTTGCATTGTCAACTGCAGAGGCGGAATACATAGCAGCATCATTAGCATCATGCGAAGCAATAAATATAAATGGATTATTAAAAGATTTTGGAATAAGTCTTACGCCTACGCTGTATGTCGATAATAAAGGAGCTATTTTTATTTCAAAGGATTATGAGAACAGTAAACGATCAAAACATATCGATATAAGATATCACCATATAAAAGATTTAATATGTACAAAGAAGATGATAATATCTTACATACAAACAGAGAACAATTTGGCCGATATGTTAACAAAATCATTAGCGACTGCAAGACATAAGATGTTTAGAGAAGAATGCAAAGTATTGCTATAATACACACAGATGTGTGAGTATTTATCTAGGAGGAGTGAATGTTGTATTTGATTTTATTTAACGATTTATATGTTACAATGATTTTCACATAAAAATCGAGGAGGAGTGTCGGAATACAACCTCGATAGTACCTATGTCCCAGTCTATGGGATTACTTATTTTTAAATAGAAGAAAAAGAAGTAATGTGTGTCAAGTCTGTCAAGTGAGAAAACATGGTATAATTGTAAAATTAATTATTAATATAAAATATGTCGGATAAACTGTAAGTAGATTTATTCCAGTACGTACAACCTACCCCAACACGTAGAAGCTCCTTTGAGCCCGCACAGTACGAAACAATTCAGGTTTCAATATGTGAGGATGGACTCCCCGTCGATGGCGAGAGTTGCGATAGTAGAAAGTAGCCATGGGCATCATCATTAAGATTTGTGTATTTTGAGTTTTATTGTGTATTTTTGGTGGTATTTTACCCATGTGCACCAGTGAAGTGAAATGAAATAAATTATGTGTATCGTGACTTTTCAAGTTGTCTCAAGAAGTCCGTGTAAAGTTCTTGTACAATTTACCACCATTGTACTTAAACATGACTTTTAAGGATGGTGACTGACAGTGCGGACTATATGAAGTGATTTATTTTGTGATTAATACAACTCGAGAAAATTTTAATAAGACAAGGCTGTATGGCTCAGACCTTTGCCTGCCTTTGGGCAAATAAGACAAACAACAACAACAACTTCTGTGGTTTGGTTTTTTCGTAGATTGAGGATACCTAGATTTGCCACTAAAATAATAATAATTACGAAAGCGAGATACGTATATGTCAAAACGTGTATGCATGAGCAGGACTAAGCATATTTTGTCGTCCCTATCTCGCGTATCTTGACATCAGTGTCAAAATCAGTGTCGTTGACCTCGTTGATGGCAAGCAATTTTCTAACCGACCAAAGTGTGAGGCTTATTATTGTGGGTGGTTAACTATGGCACTACCTGTCATTCGTAAATAGTCGGATTATAAGTTGATGGGGATACCAGCATTTTATTATTTCTACCACTTTAAATAGCGTGTTTTATTTCTTGTAGTTTTAATCCACGTAAGTTACATTAGTAATTTGTTTTATATATTTATACGTAAGTTTGATACAAACATAAAAAATAATTAAATTTGCAAATAATAACTTATAAATAACGACGATGATACATGGAAGCAATATATGTATGCATGTGCCTAATTTTTAAACCACCAAACATAATAAAGAGGATAATAATATGCATACATATTTTCTATTTCAGATAAAATAAATAGAAAACAGATATATAGGTAAATAAATATTTTTTCTCTTTCAGATCCGACAGGCTCAAACGAGTAACTCTAAATATGAAACTTCGGGAGTTTATATGGAAGCAAAGGATAGTTTGGTATAATTGTCTCACCTATCAGTTGTATAATCAGTCTTCACCACATATTATAAAATGAAGTTGCTTTCTGTCTGTTTGTCAACTAACTCCTTCTAAACTACGATTTTCTATAATATGTAACAGGCCTTAGAGCGGTTCCGCCTAACGTCCGATACGAATCCGCGAAAATACACATCTAGAAAACTCGGACCGAATGAGAAGTTTTCTTGTAGGTATTTAATTTTCTTTTCTTTAAGTCTCAATAGATGGCGTTAATATGACTGAAACGAACTATCTTGCTGTCAGTTCAATAAAAAAAAAAACTATGTAACTTCATGGGTGCGTTCAGTTACTACACATGTTATTGAACTGTTACTGAACGCTACGATGATCGTCGGGCGATCACACGGCGTAGTTACTGAACGCAGCCCATAACTATTTGGCTTTATACTGGTAACAGACGTTCCAATGTCGGACTCCTATTTTTATTATTACGCAGGAGACACGGCCTAGGTACGTCCTGCCGTAGGAAAGTGTGTAGTGCGGCAGGACCCTCATAATTATTACTAGTACCGGTTGGAAGCTTTCGACGTCCTGCCCAAAAACTACAGTATATACTTAGAGTCCTGCCGCGCTACCCACGGCCCTGAACATCAGACGTCCGACAGTCGGATTGTCTGTAACTAGTGTTATGTCAATATCATGTGTGTTTTGTTCAAAACTTTTGTGAAATTTAGCTTAGATTTGAATGATTTGAAAACTATTGAAAATGCGTGTTTGTGCAGTTGTGAATTGTACCAATAAGGGACGTCTTACATTTCCAACTGATGAACCACTAAGGTCACAGTGGATAAGAGCAACAAGGGTGGATGTCCAACGAATATCAAAACAATGATAGAATCAAATAATCCTTAAGCGTGACTTCCACAACAAAACAAACAACGCAAACAACGGAAACAAACATCCACTCATACCAGTGTTGCCGCCTCTTATTACTAATTTCGGACGAAAAAAAACAGGCTGTTACCAAAAAGCAACGAAAATTAAGTTTTGCTTCTCTGAAATTTGGTTTCATTTAATCATGTTCATGGTTGCCATTAATATCAATTAACAGTTAATAAAAGAAATCTGTATATATTTTTTTTTCAATTGTCGATTATGAATTAAAAAGGATGGACACTTTCCGTTGTTGGCCTATGTGGCAACACTAAAGTTATGTGACAGCATATTTTGATTTGACAATTCAATTTGCTGCTGACAGCGCCACCTAGTTATTTTGCAGCAACTCTTTAAATACCTACAAGAAAACTTCTCATTCGGATATTGCTTTTCGCACTACCTTCAACCCAAATCCGTAATTCAGACGTAATTTTACGCAAAACCACAGTCGAGCGTTAACATCGTTGATCTCGTGAGTAAATTGTATTCTATGTCGTTGATTATTGAGTCCTTTCAATAGGCGTCAACTTTCGGCAATGCTATTGTACGTAAAAAATAAAAGCTATTGTACGTACGAAGACATTATTAACATTAACATATAAAGTATTAAATTAACTATTTATTAACCACGCCCCGGCCGAAAATTTAATCTTATACAATCAATACCTGAGCAGGTTGCGGTCAAAACGTGATAAGTCACAACGTCACAACAACTCATAAAAAAGTCTTCTAGTCCTTATGTCTCTTAAGGTCTTAATTAAAGTATACTTCATCAATCCCGTGTTTTATTTTGATTTCTATGAAGTTATAACAGTGTCATCTGCCCCCCTAGACAAGATGGTTGTCGACAATCGTCATCGTTAGTAAACGATCAACCTATGTATGGGATTGGCACCTGCCACACCCATTGTATAGTAAAACCAAAATACCCAATACCAGTTTACCCACATAATGGGGTAAAAGTGTAAATATGGCAGTACTAATTGTATGTAGCTTTCTTCTTCGCCATTCGCTGACAGCAAATCTATAGGTATACTCAATCTACGAGTTTTTTCTAGAGGTGTGTAACTCATCTCAACAATCAAAAATATGCGAGCTGCATAACAGCTCACAGCACAGGTGTGTGAGCCGGTTCAATGACTCAGCTTGCAGATCAGTTCAATTTGTACCTATAATCCACGATAAGCGCGCACGCTCAATGCGTATCGCGCGTCCAATCGAGCCGACTGAGCTGCCGCGATTCGTTCGACTCCGCTGAGCGGATCTTTTCATACTTTAGAGTTGGAATTATTTGTTTTTTTATATTATCTAGTTATGTCACATATTTTATTTATTGAATTAAATTATTATTTAAATGGTTTAGAACGAAATAATAATTCGTAGATTAGAATCACAAGAATAATCCATGCAGGGAGTCGTAGATACAATAGGAGTTGGATTGAGCTGTGAGCTAGTCATTTTGTTGTTGAGCTGTAGCTCAACGGCTCAATCCCGTGTGATTCATTGAGCTGGTTCAGAGCTGAGTTACACATGGTTACACATCTCTAGTTCTTTCCTCGCCTCCCTCGAGAAAATGGCGGCGGCTGATCGATTCTTCACCGACTTTGTGTGATTGATTTCGATACGCTGTTGTAACCATAATTTAATGTACGCTTTATCCAGTTCATCTGTTTACACGAATTCTGTGGAACATTATAATCATCTAATCATTTAATATAATTTAAAGTTTATGTTTAGACATCATTAGAACTAACGTGTTCTGTGATAAAAGATTTCAGAAGCGTAGCATATAAGTCTATGATTTGATTTCGGTGGATTGGGTGATGTGTCTATCTATATGTCTTAATAAAATAAGTGAAAGCTAAGATTATCACTTAAAAAATAAATTCATCGATGTTTGGTCATGCTACTAATAACATTTGGTTATAACTGTTTGTGGAAATGTCTGTGCATTACAAATTCAAAAGTGCATTGGATTATGACACGGTTACATTTGATGGGCTCCACATATCTGTAGGCGATTTGAAAGCTTCTATTTCCCAGCAGAAACGGATCGGAAAAACTTCCGATTTCGATTTACAAATTACTAATGCACAAACCAAGGAAGGTAAGTCAATAACCATGGCTAAGCTTTGATACCCATTATTACCCATTAATTTACAGTTGAAAACGAATAATTGATTTCTATTGTCCTGATCCGCGCGATGGATTCACAGCCAGCCATATATTCTAGTAAAACAAGGCAAAAAATTACGACAAATTTTTCGAAACATGTTACATTCTTGTTGATTTATACAACATAATAATCATAAATTCCGATGTTTTATTCAATTTGTTGTTCCTATACACATTATAATCGTCGTGTATTCATAATATTTGTACATCATGTTACCTACCTGTGTGTATTAAAGGGTTTATATAAATGGCAATGTTGGATGTAAGTTTCCTAAAGACTGATGATTTTTTCGTTGAGTGCAAGAGTTAGGGTAGGAAAAAGGCTATCCAAGGCTGCATTCAGTATCTATGCTGTGTGATCACCCGACGATCATCGTAGCGTTCAGTAACAGTCAATAACGTGTGTAGTAACTGAATGCACCCCAAATATTCAATGGTAGATAAGTTTTAAAAATGAGTATGTTTTTATACCAGACACCAAAATTAAATTACTCCATTACCAACAATGGAATGGAAAAAAAGAATGCAAAACTTAGTTCCTATAGCCAGTAGTTGGCTTGATATCATGATAAAAAATAGTGATTATTTTCAATAAATATCACTGTCAAATATCTTCAGAGTACTCACCTACAACATAACAAAAACATGAGTCAAAATTTTGACTATTATAATTGTTTTCCAATCATCTTGTTTACTTCTGACCAACTTTCATTTAGTTACACACCAAACAGATTTAGCTAAATCTGTTTGGTGTGTTTATAGAGAGTAGATTATAAGAGACTATTCAATATATTTTTATTTACAGTCTATGTGGATGACAACACATTGATCCCAAAGAACACATCACTCCTTGTTGCAAGGGTACCACTTGCACAGCAACCCAAAAAGCAGTGGGACGGCTCAGGTAGTAACCAATCCACATTGCATAAAGATGTCGCCCTCAACAAAGGAGTTGCTGATCTGTCTCGCATGGAAGGTAGCGAACAGGATAAAATAAATGCTATGATTTCACAGTCTACATTTGACTACGACCCTAGCAAGTAAGACTGAGATGAATAATGCTACAAATTATTTAAATAAATGTTTATTTTAGTCTTTTACTAATTATTGTAGACTGTAGTGGTTGTAAGCATGTACACTTGGCCGAATCACAGTAGCCAAATGACACGCAAGAATCCAATAGACGACAAGCATCGACTGACAAACCAATCATGTGCAGCTCGGCGCTCCCCCCTTCTTCATTCCGCCAAACAGACCGAAAAATTTACTACTGCGCAGTTGACAATCTGTGTTCACCACTCATGCCCCTTATTATAAGCCACTATTCACAGGGTGTCCATTATCTGGATAGTCTGGGAAGCTTAAGTTTGTTAGTAAAAGGCAGTAAAATTAAGGCATCACCTAGATTTATAATCCTTATTATATATCATTATGTGTATTTTTCAGTTATCAGAAAATTAGAGGACAGAATCAAAGAGGAATTGTTCCACCAAATTACATCTGCTACAAGTGCCAAAATCGTGGACACTGGATCAAAGATTGCCCATCTGCCAATTTGGTATGTTTATATATCTATTATAGAGTTTGGTGTTAATTATGGGTGGATACCACTTAACCTGTGGTAAATTCAACGGTATGTACCAATTTAAGTTCATAAGTGCCTTACCAGGGCCTAAATTTAGTAAAAAACTTTTTGATTTTGAAAGAATTTATTTCGTGCTGATTGCTATATCTTTATTTTTCAGGGTGATCCAATAGAGATAAGGCGCAGTACTGGAATTCCACGTAGTTTTATGGTACCAGTTGAGGGTCCAAAAGCTCCAGGCGCCATGATGACTCCAAGTGGAACCTTTGCCGTGCCTGCTGTTGATCAGTAAGAATATTGCTATTTTTTGTTTGAATAACATGGTTTCATGTTTGGCAATCATCCAGGCATTGCAAATATCCATAAGCGGCGGTGACCATTTACTAGGTTTGGCATACAAAAAAACCTATTTGACCCAGTTGATGTTTCAACATTTAGTTAAGACTAACTAGAAATTTTTATTTTCAGTGAAGCCTACTTGGCGTCAGAAAGCGCTGGTGGGGCAGACACCCCTACAAATGCACCGGCTGCTCCTGAGACTAACATACCAGACGAGCTAATCTGCAGTCTCTGTCGGGACCTACTCACTGATGCTGTTATGATACCATGCTGTGGAAATTCATTCTGTGATGAATGTTAGTAGACTTTTTGCAAATTTTTATAATGAATGTATTGATATGTTCAACTATGTAGGCTTAAAAATACTTATTATCAAGGATCTACCACAAAAACTGATCAAATAAATAGTGTTACTGTCATTTTAGTGTTCCATGGACAAAGAAGGCCCCTTCCATATGATAATGACTGGAATTTTTTCATAATGCTTTTTAGGTATCAGGGGTGCTTTGCTGGAATCTGAAGACCACGAGTGTCCGGATTGCCGTGAAAAAGAGATTGCACCGACAACACTAATTCCTAATAGGTAACTTATTCAATTTATTCCATTCAGTTTTTTCCTAATTTATTATTTGTTAATAATATAATAGTGAGACAAAATCCCCCTTTTTAATTAAATAATTCTTTGTTTTTATCAGATTCTTGAGGAATTCGGTATCGTCATTCCGTAATCAGACTGGCTACAGTCGGCGGACGCCTCATCGGCCAGCCGCAGTACCGATACAAGTTGTTCAACCAATGTTAGGTAATCAAACTATCCTAATTAATGTTGAAATTACTGCAGTTTTTATTATCCTGTGTGGGATTCGAACCAATGCCCTGTGACGTCACAGTCAAGGTATTTTGCGCCCACACAAACCGGCTCACGTAAAGGCACAGAGGATTGAAGGGAACAGAGTACAAGCTTCTAAGGAGCGTTCAAAATTTATACCTATTTTGGTAGGGTTAGCACAGAAGAATAAAATGAAATAAATAAAAATGTTTACCTAACAGCTTTTTCGTAATGATAGAATATTTCTATTTACAAATAACATTATTTCAGATATTTCGAAAGGGTACTAAAATGCAAATCTAGTTTTGACGCTGACCAAACCTGGGTGACTAAGATTTGCTCACAATGAGATCTAGCTAGATCACTTTTTCACCCCCAAAAACCCCCGTACCTATAGCAAATTTCAACGAAATCGTTAAAGCCGTTTTCGAGATCTCAAAATATACAAAGTTTGCTCGTTAAATAGGATCGGTAGGTTGGTACATCTACGTATTTGAAATCATAAACACTAATCACAATATAAAAACAATTTACCAGAAAGCTGATACCTATTATATGCAAGATACTAAAGCAAAAGTTATTCATTGTAATTACCGTTCATAGACTCGGTACAGTAAACCATATTTACACATTTTTATATTAAAATTCTATTATTCAAATCTAAACGTAAACAAACACGATGCGCGACTGCCCTGAGATTGAGCTCTGGCGGAGCCAGTACAAACCGGTTTCCCCTCGTACGTGACGAGCCGCCAGTGCTCACGCACACACGCGCCTCAAGCTTGTAGGAGTGTGCGTACCGTAGCGCGGTTGTATGAAGCTTGGTCTCTGTCCCCTTTACTCTGTACGTAAAGGTTTCTTACGTTTGTTGAATGATAGATCAAAGATACCGAAAACACTGTTTTCAGGTACATACGTAAATAGCATGTATCCAGGAGAAAGGAAAAAAAAGATTATAAAAATATCTAGCAAGCTGTCGTTTTTCTAGTGAATTTGGATGCAAATAGAAATAACGAAAGCCTGGGCACCTTTGGGCTTTGGAAATATTAAAAGAATTAACTGTTTGGTTCTATAAATGTGTTTTTTAGAACTTAGGTACAACAGAAGAATTTCTAAATCGTAATACCGTACCAATATAATATTTTGTATTTGCACTGTGCAGAGCCTCCACCTTTGGTGCAAGTGCAACCGCCGATTGTTCCCGCGCAGCCTGCAGGTCCAATCCTAGGTAAGATACTGTTTGTTTCTCATTTAATACACTAATTCTATTTTTGCCTACTAATATTGGCAGCGAGGCTCTCGGTGCATGTCGGTATTTATTCGTTTGAAAGGTCACGAAAAGACGATGTACACGTATTGTACTAGATAAAAACAGCTATGGTCATTCAAGCATAAAAAAGCAACATAAAATACAGATTTTTCTTAGTAGAAAAAAAAATATTAAATATAAAAATTCTATATCTAATTTTTGTATGTCAATATTGCATAAAATTAGTGTCATTGTTTCAACCTAAAAGTGCATTGCGCATATTAGACGGTATAATTGGCTATTATGAAAAGCGTTGCGCAATAAATTGAAGAGTGTCGTCGAAGCGGCGCCGGCAGCGGCGGTGTCGGTGTTGGGGCTAGTGTCGGTGTCGGCGTAGCGGATGAGTCGGACGGGTCGGGCGACGACAACATCACGGTGACGGTGCCGCCGGCGCACGCGCACCACCCGGCTGGAGCCGCGCGCCCGCAGCCGCACCCGCACCCGCAGCCGCATCCGCAGCCGCACCCGCACCGCCTCTACAACCCGCAACACCCGCGCCACGCGCCTGCCGCGCCCCCACACCACAGACACTCGAACATGCACCGACCGCCGACCTACGGTACTTGCCTCACTATGCAACCTGACGACGAGTTTTCGCTATGCATGCATTTTATTTGCTTAACTTACTAGAACTAGTTGACATTATCCAATAAATACCTAGCCCTGTTTGTTTCTAATTATTACAAAGGTAGTCTGCGGCACACTTAAAGCAGTATGTTCATTTATGTGTTTTAGCACTTCAGCGTTATATTCGAAATGCATGGTATAATTTCATTTATAATGTGATGTTATGTGAACTTTCCCAATAAAATTCGAAATGCATGGTATAATTTCATTTATACAATGTGATGTTATGTAAACTTCTTAGCACTTATGTAACTTCTCAGCACGGAAACGCTCGATTTGAAATACCACTAGGCGGTCACCCATCCAGGTACCGACCACGACGGTGGTAGCTTAACTTGCCGATTGATTAAGAACGGCTTATCACGCTACACCACGAGCGCTTCAATTATTCCAATGCTTCTTTTCAACACAAATTTAGTCACCATCTAACTAACGGTCACCATCTATTTGACGGGCCAGCTGGCGCGGTTGGTTAAGTAAGACTCTGGTTAAGATTCCACCTAACGCGCCGCAGGTCGTGGGTTAGATTCCCACACAGGACATGCATTTGTGTACATGAACATGTGTGTATGTCCTGAGTCTGAGTGTAATTATGTATATTAATTATGTATTTACAAACAAAAAAGTAGTAAATGTATCTTTATCTGGTTTCCATAGTACAAGATCTGCTTAGTTTGGGATCAGATGACCATGTGTGAGGAATGTCCCAGGATATTTATTTATTTATCTATCGCGGTTACGTCTAAATACACGCAAATGAAGATGGCAAAGTCTAATTTGACAACTTTAAATATGTTCTATCCTTTAAAAATGTTTGTAAGAAAGAGATGTGATGTGACTCAAATTCATTTAGTGCAACTAACAACTAAAGGTGCGTTCGAATTGGGGTATGGTAGCAAAAATAACAGTCAAAAATGCCAAAAAACGATCACAACTGGCGTTCGATTTGGAAAGATGTGGGCGAAATTGGCGTTTGAACTGTTTTCGTTCACCGTTCGTTTTACTTGGAAACAGTTAAAAACGACATCACTCCAATTCGAACGCACCTTGAATCGGCACCAATGGCATATAATTTTTCTGGCATCAAAATTTGACAAAAACTGACAGTTTTGAATAAAATAATTGAGTACTCTATTTAGAACTATCAACATCAAAGAGTAAAAAATAACCAGGAATAATTTCAGTAGATAGTCCAGTCCCAGTATCTGTAGAAAGTAGTTTTTTATATGCTTATTTGTACTACTTTATTTATATAAAATTATGATATTAATGTCGATGAATCTTGCACTATAACAGGTGGAGATTTCGAGATGGCATATTTTCGATACCTATGTTGGGTTAGTCTAGCTGAACAACTTTTGCTATGGGAAAAATAGCGAATTCTCAAAAAAAACTGTAACTTCTCATAGTAAATGTCAACCTTGCTCGATCGTAATGTATGAAAAGAATTTTTTTTTCTTGGAGAATTCAGTGTTGATCTCCTAGTAAAAGTTGTTCAGCATGACTAATCCAACTTAGGTTTCGGATATATGCCATCTCGAAATCTCCATCCAGTATGCAGCATGTGGGACTGACCATGAGATAAAGGAATTAATTTAACATTATATTATGTAGAGCTACATAACACTTGTACGATATCAGTGTTATTTTGCAATTACAACACGAAGATATACCTAATATGTTTTTGTATTATGTTACTTCATGTATTTTTCTGGTTGTTTTAGGACCACCTTTAGGTTTAAAACCACCTGGAATAGATACTCCACCGAACATGTCCATGAATGTAAGTAAAAACATACATAAACATTAAAATCAAAAATCATATTACTTAGTATTTATAGACTGGGAATAAGTATCTTAACAAATACAGTTTTTTCTTATTTCACGATGTGGGTAGACAAGTTTACGGCCCGCCTAATGGAACATAGGAACATATATTATATTGTCAAGTTACAGAATAACAACACGATATGAAAAATACATTAAGTTTTCATTCATCATTTTTGGTATTACGGAACACGAACAAATCTATAACAAATTCTGAACGACAAATATGGCTATCGCGCAAGCAAGAGGTCGAAGAGGGGTGCGCGGGGCGGGATGTCACGTTGGTCATAGAGTATGCAACAGACGCTTACTTACTTATACTTATTAATAGTTATCGTTTTAATATTTTTAAAGAGATAACTTTTACATGCACATCAAAAATCTTAACAGCCGTCAATTTATTTATTTTTAATATGGCAGCGGCCGGTGAGCTCTAGATCCAAGTTCGTGCACAAAAATTGGATGTAATACTCCATAATTATATGTATAGCTAGTTAAAATAGCGGTAAAATCCCATACAAAACCTCAGAAGCAGATAATTTTGATTTGCTGTTAAATAACAGCCTTTTTGAATTACGTAATATAAAAAAAATGCATTATGAAACTTATCATTCACTATCGATTGTCCAAAAAGTAATAATCATTTTTACTAATAGAAACTTTTGATGTGCCTTCAAGCCAATATGAATAGTAGATATAGGTAGGTACATAAAACCTACCTACGCATGGAAGGGCTAGTAACTATTACCTAATCTTTGTCACAAGTACGGCTGGTGCACCGCGTCACAGTAGATGTAAGAAGAACAGTATGTTGGCTCGGCAGTGTCTTTAAGATGATTCCCTACCTATGCGCGGTGGGCAAACGTGCGAAAGGGCTGCCTACTGACTGTGGTTCTAATGTTACGTATTTGAGAATTCTACATAACTTAGTTAGTGACCACAAGAGTAAAGAATCCATTTCTTTATGTGATGTGCTATGATCGCGTTTCGCGCGCATTTGTTTTCAGCCAAACAGAGATAGCAATATTCAGGCCCCCTAAAAAGGAAGCTAAGCAATATTGCTAACGCAATTAATTTTTTCGAATTTAAAACAGATCTTATGCAATTCATCAATTCCAAATCTTTTAATGAATTGAATTGTATATAATGAGTAATTATTTTACCAAAAAATATTGGAATCACTAAGGATCTGAAGAAAAACCAAAACATATCTTCCTTTTTGCTTTTACCTAAAGCATTCCATTTTTAGGGTTCCGTAGCCAAATGGCATAAACGGAACCCTTATGGATTCGTCATGTCTGTATGTCCGTCCGTATTTCACAGCCACTTTTTTCCGAAACTATAAGAACTATTCTGTTGAAACTTGGTAAGTAGATGAATTCTGTGAACCGCATTAAGATTTTCACACAAAAATAGAAGAAAAAACAATACATTTTGGGGTTTCCCCATACTTAGAACTGAAACTCAATTTTTTTTTTCATCAAACCCATAACTTTCTATGTATAGGTCTTCAAAAACGATATTGAGGATTCTAATATCATTATTTTCTAAACTGAATAGTTTGCGCGAGAGACACTTCCAAAGTGGTAAAATGTGTGCCCCCCCTGTAACTGCTAAAATAAGAGAATAATAAAACTAAAAAAAAATATATGATGTACATTACCATGCAAACTTCCACCGAAAATTGGCTTGAACGAGATCTAGTAAGTAGCTTTTTTAGGGTTCCGTAGCCAAATGGCAAAAAACGGAACCCTTATAGATTCGTCATGTCTGTCTGTCTGTCTGTCTGTCTGTCTGTCTGTCTGTCTGTCCGTCCGTATGTCACAGCCATTTATTTCCGAAACTATAAGAACTATAATGTTGAAACTTGGTAAGTAGATGTATTCTGTGAACGCAATTAAGATTTTCACACAAAAATAGAAAAAAAACATTAAATTTTGGGGGTTCCCCATACTTAGAACTGAAACTCAATTTTTTTTTTTTCATCAAACCCATAAGTGTGGGGTGTCTATGGATAGGTCTTCAAAAATGATGTTGAGGTTTCTAATATCATTTTTTTCTAAACTGAATAGTTTGAGCGAGAGACACTTCCAAAGTGGTAAAATGTGTGTCCCCCCCCCTGTAACTTCTAAAATAAGAGAATGATAAATCTATAAAAAATATATGATGTACATTACGATGCAAACTACCAACGAAAATTGGTTTGAACGAGATCTAGTAAGTAGTTTTTTTTTTAATACGTCATAAATTGAAATTCATATCAAATACTCAGGTCTATACTACCATTTACTTATATACCTATAGGTTTGTACGGAACCCTCGGTGCGCGTGTCTGACTCGCACTTGGCCGGTTTTTACTGATTGATTTCTTTTATTTTACCTAAAGGACAATGTCTATGCCTGTATTTTCAATCAGTTGGTGAGAGTTTTACTTGAAATTACTTTTATATTGTTACGCTAAGACAATGAAGCTAAGTTCAGCAGACTAGAAAAAATAAAATATGGTACCTACGAATAAAATATTAAAAATTAGAAGAAAAAGAAAAAAAAATATTTTATTTTTTGCCCGCCATTCGACGCATAAAAAACACTACATCATCATCAAGATCATAGTATAAAATGAAGTCGCTTTCCGCGTCTGTCTGTCTGTATGTCCGCTAACTCCTTCAAAATCACGCAACGGATTTTGATGCGGTTTTCACTATGAGTTAGATGATTTTTCCACGAAGGTATATAATATATGTTATATATACAGAACATATAAAAAAGTCAATGTTTCGTAAACACGTAGAATTTTTTGCGCTTTCTTTGCTTACGCTGACTATACGAGATATTATATCAAAATGATGTACTACGTAATTTTGTATCATAAAAATATCTACAAAAAAGTCCGCGATGGTATAATAATATGTCTATATCGTATGGATAACCCACAGTAACTATTTTTATGCGATTGAGATTTTTTTTTGTGGGTTAAACTTTATTTAACAAAAAACACTTCATTATCAATAAACTGTGGTTAAACAAAGCAATAACAAACTGGAAAAAGAATACCAGGCATCTGATTTTGAATTTGTATTTGATTTTTTGGCTTCACGTTTCGTGTTCCGCGCGCTCCATCTGCCTTTTATTTTGTAATCTGTGCCTAAAGATATAAATATTATCAAAAGCGCGACATACTTTATAGGATCGGAATAGTTGACGATCCTGAGCTCATGAGCGGTTTAGAACCCCTTAGTCTGAGGAGAGACTTTGCCTCCTTATGTGTGTTCTTCCGCTTGTACAACGGAGAGTATTCTAAAGAATTGTTTAACTTGTTACCCACGGCTACCTTCCACCATCGCAGCTCTCGCCATCGACGGGGAGTCCATCCTCACACATTGAAACCAGAATTGTTTCGAACTGTGCGGGCTCAATGGAGCTTTCGTCCGCGGACGCTCAGATTGTGGAGTGAACTCCCCGCCGTGGTTTTCCCAATAGAGTTCTTCAAAAAGGGTGTGAAGAGATTTCTTCAGGGTTGGCAACGCGCGAGTTATACCCCTGGTGTTGCAAGCGTCAATAGGCTGCGGTAACTGTTTACCATCAGGCGGGCCTTATGCTTGTTTGCCACATACGAGGTATAAAAAAAAACTGTATAAGATAAGATTACCAATCTCGTTTCATCTCCTTTAAAAATACAAAAAAGGCTCAGCTCAAGTTCATGAGAACGTAATCGATTCTTACCATCGACAGCCGTGTTGATGTAATAGAATTGAGAATCTTCCTACTGAAGGTACTGAGAAAACTGAACCGAATTTATGAATTTCTTGTTATTTTTAAGATTTCTTTTTGAGAATTTTCGTGTGATTCAGGTTGTGTAAAAATTCTTGGCTAAGGTAGATTTAAAAACATGATGATTTATTTGTATGTGAACATTGGAGGACTAAAAGATCTGTCAAAAGCAATTATACGTAATTTGGAATATACTTTATAATTTGGAATTTTAGGATTGCTGTTGATTTTACTTTATTCGCAAATAGGTGTTGTATTTATAATTAATTGAAAGAGAGAAACATCACTGTTCGTTAATAAAATAGCTTGATTAAAAGACCTCAAATGCCGTATAGAAGGTATTTACGACAGGGAATAAAATTCATACGTTTTAACAATATTTTTTACGTAATAGGCCAATGATTCCCAGAAAATTCCAATTAATTTTCATGCCATCACAGACCTTCAAACGTAATGAAAGCGTCATTCTCTCCTTAAACACCCCTAAAGTCATTACAAACTCATTTTATATAGGAAAAAGTCAGTAAATACCGTCGAATTGCCTTTTACGCTCGAGATATTAAATTTCAACACGATATAAGTAGGCCATAAAAAATATGTACTACCTGAAGTTATATTAATATAATAAAACAGACGATACGGCGTATTTAGGGCACCCGTAAAATATATTTTGCGGGGCATCCAAGGTCTAGTTGGAAAAAAAAAAGGAACAGCAGTGTTCTGTAGAATTGTTTGACCTGATGCCCACGGCTACATCGCATCATTCAAAAATTCAAAAAAAAAATCTAAATCATTTATTCAAATAGACCTTCGCAGGCAAGTGCCTGCGAAGTGCCTTTCAAAGTTGTAAAATGTGTGTGATAATACTAAAAAAAATATGATGTACGTACATTACGATGCAATGTTCCACCGAAAATTGGTTTGAACGAGATCTAGTAAGTAGTTTTTTTTTAATACGTCATAAATTGAAATTCATATCAAATACTCAGGTCTATACTACCATTTACATATATACCTACAGGTATGTACGGAACCCTCGGTGCGGGAGTCTGACTCGCACTTGGCCGGTTTTTTAATACATCATAAATTGAAATTCATATCAAATACTGAGGTCTATACCTACTACCATTTACTTCCTACCTACAGGTTTGTACGGAACCCTCGGTGCGCGAGTCTGACTCGCACTTGGCCGGTTTTTTTAAATATTGATAATCCAAAAAACAACTTACCATAAAAAATATTTCTGTATTAGGCCGATAAATAAATAATTATGGCAATTATATGACTCGACAATATAATGTATACATACATTCCATTGTGTGTCCAAAACTTATGTGCAAATTTTATTCAGATGCCAAGAATTGATGAGCAGCGGGCCAGCACTCCTACTATTGATGAAAGAAGAGATCCGCTTTCGTCTCAGGTAAATAAGGTATCTAAAAGACTTCCTAATAATCGTAGTGAAAGGGTTAAAATACCTATTTTTTTGTGTAGTTTTGTGGTTCTCTAATTCGTGTTTATTACAGGGGGCGTACAATCGTGGGCCGCCGTCGTTCATTCCTGGGGTACCTCCACCCTCGCGACGATACAATGAGTAAGTAATCAGCACTTTAGACCCTGAGGGTACTTGATTATTAAAAGCCGAGAAAACACACGCCTCAACCGAGAAAACCAATCGGCTAGCGAAAGATACGATCATTACCAGGCGCCGTTTGAAAAACACTAAAATGTACCTTTGAGAGCCCTTAGTGCTCACCGCGAATAGGTAACGCAATGCGAAGCGCCACCATAAATTTTGTATTTTTTACAAGCTTTTATTTAACTTGCAATGTATGTATGTTTGTTCGTTCGGGTGGAATCTTGCAAGTCGAATTTCACCCACTTCCAGTGGTCGGATAAATGCAAGTACAGTCAACAAAATGTACAGTCACCAAAAAAAGCTTGTATTAAAAATTAAATTTTTAACAAAATACATATTTATCATTTTATTTCGATTTTATGTAATTTGTTTTTTTTTTCTCTTAAACAGTCGTCCGTTTGGAAGGTCTCATGAGCCCCGTGGTAGAGCTCCCTTCAGCGAGCGCTTCCCTCTAGAACCGTATCAGCCACCACCTCCTGGAATTAAGGATTCGCCTACTAATGGGTATGTTGTAATCTGTATGTTGGTATATCTTAATATTTTACTTTTTTTTTATTACGGTGGCTTTTCTCGTTTGATTTTAATTTTACATTGTATACAGGTGTTTTCTTTTTCTATCAGTATGGGCAAATTCTGAACTACAGGTCTTAGAGAATAAGTCTGAAAAGAACCATGAGCTAAATTTTGAAGAAAATAAAAGTGGCATTAAAATTTCTTTAAAAATGAGTATTTCGGAGAAATGGAATTGAATCAAAAAAAATTTTTGATTCAAAATTCTGCTTCTACGTCACAATATGAACAAAGTTATGTACCTGGTGACCAAGATTGTCATACATACATTTTTTCTTATCGTGAAGTAAAAGCAGAGAAAGCAAAAAAAAAATAGAAAAATATTCATATCTACGAAAATACACATATTTTTCTTTAATTTTTATGAATTGCAATTTATTTTCTTCAAAATTCAGCTCAGGGTTCCTTTCAGCTTTTTTCTCTAAGACCTGTAGTTCATAAATTGCCCTAACTGGCTGAAAAAAAAAACATCCTGTATATATTATATATTTTTTTTATAATGAAATGAATAGATGTATATTTTCCACTTTTAATAGAATATTTCATAAAATCATTGGGTAGGTTGTAAAGGTGAAGAAATATGAATGGCGCGGCGCGTTTTATTATGTAGCTATTTCTTATAATAATCTGGGACTACACAATGCCATCCGATCAAAAACTAAGCAGACCTTGAACTACAAAAAATCAGATAACATATAGTACACATATTACTTGTAATTATGTACTGATGTAGATATTTACATCGAAGCACAGAACAAACATACATGTTCAATTGTTCATGTACTCAAATGTTTGTCATGGATGGGAACCAGACCGACAACCTGAGACGTGGTAGTCAGGGTATCTATCACGCCAACCTGTTAGTTTCTTTATGGGGGCTTACGATTAGAAATCAGGTATTATACCAGTGAACCAATGGTAATTTTGTTTAAAGGGTTATTGTTTATATAACACCTGACTATCGTTTTTCTAAACATAAAGCTGTCGCTATAATATTGTTAACTGCTAAATAGGCCGTCACGGTAATATTCGAGTCATTGATCATTAAATGGATCTTGTTCTTCCTTATTCGTCTGATTAGGTACTTTCCTGACTTGTTGCTATGTTACATTCATTAGTATGGGACGCGGCAGGCGGGGCATAGGGTTTGGATTGTTTCGGTATTTAGCGTCTCAGTACTCACTTCCAGTGACAATTTTGCGTACACTTTTACCGAACGTAAAAGTGTATATACACGTTTCTTATGATAATGGGTTTCTTTACAGTTATTCAACCTTTTGAATAAAACAAACTAATCTCTATAGTCCTTACAATTTAATTTCGAATATCTATCTCAATATTTTATGTTATTCAGGCCGATCATAGGTATACATTTTTAATTTTCACGATGACGCGTTCTTCCGAATCGTTTTTTTTTAATTTGATACGATTGGCTCTTTTCAGACGGTCGATCGGTATTAGCGTAAAATTGTTGGTTTAATAGACGGGGGGGTACGGGGGCGCTTTGCGCCCTCGACCGTAACAAGAGTATCAATCCCTACGGAGTCAAAACTTCGTGAAACCGCGAAACAAATTTAAAACTACAGTCCATAAAATAAAGTTGATACCCGCGACAGTTGTCCAAGTGATATGAATATTAATAATTTCGGTGTAACAATTAATAAATGTTTATGATTGCACGATATGCTCGTACCTACTATCATGGAAGAATTGATCTACTATTCATATAACATTATATTAGTTTCAAATTATATTTTTATGCACAGATGCTTCGCGATAATTTATTATTTAGCAAAAAAAAGCTAGCGATTGTTTCTTTACTTTTAATGAGAATTCTACTCATCCTCAGGTCAGGACTAGCTGGACTGACCTGAAGGTAGTCTTTTATGGCAGTTACAAGGACCTTAATACGCATTGAACAAATTAAATGAAATTTAAATCCCAGACTATCTGAATTGATCTGAAGGTATTCGAGCTACAGCTACCGACTAGAGTGAAATTTTTGTGAACTTTTTATCTGAAACTAAATTTTATTAATATTTGCAATGAAATACTAAAATGTACCTACACAATATTGTATATTGTTTGCAGTGCTTCCCATTAGATTAGTTTAAAATAAAATTGTGCTTCGTAGACTCTTTAACCCTGTAGGGATAGAATACTCTTTGGCTATATTACGTTATATCTGGTATTGGTTCGAGGTGGACATAGTTCGAAGTTTGCGAGTATTTTCGTAGGCATGGCGACGACCCGCTCGAGGCATTCAACCGGATGATCCGTGAGAAGGAGATGCGAGCGGCGCGGCGCGAGGAGCGGCGGCGCGCGCACTCGGGGTCGGTCCCGCGGTCGCGCTCGCCCCGGTCGCCGCGCTCGCCGCGCTCGCCACGCTCGCCGCCCTCGCGCGCGCCTCGCTCGCCGCTCTCCCCGCGCGCGCCGCGCTCCTCCCGCTCGCCGCGCTCACCGCGCTCGCCGCGCTCCCCGCGTCTGCGCCTCCGCAGCCGCACCCCAAGCCGACTCCGATACTCTAGGTTCGTTCAAACATGACATACTCCATTCTATTATAGGTATATGGGTCAGCGTACACAGTTCGAGTGGCGGCCGAGTCCACTCGGAACTAAACTCTTCGATATAAGGCTCAACTTGCCATGACGCTGACTCGGCCAGTTGATGCATCGCGCTCTCTCAAAATGTAACTGCTCGTTAATGTTGAGATTCAACCTATTGGTTTAGTGATTTCGCTGAACCCCGAAGGTGTGCGCTGATCCCTTTGTAAACGTCGTGAAAACTATATCGCATCTTATTTTGCATGTGCCGAGCATTTGTGTCCTGACCTGTCGTTTTTTCTCGTTAGTTGCTTATTAAGGATTTCGTTCACTATTCATTGTCCGCTTTACGCCTATTTTAGATGATCGTTGTATATTATTTTATTTGTGATTACCTAACATTTAAGCTAAAAAGTAAAGACCCCTTAAAAAACTATTGCAGTAGATTGCCCTTGTATACTTATCTTATTAATTTGTCGATGCTGCTTTCAACATACATTGTTATTTTTTATTTAATTAAACTAACAACAATCATCAGCACCTTTTATTAATGCTATGCAATTTGGTAAAGTTAATTCAAGTCCTTTTAGACCCTTGGCCATGAATGTTATAATAGTAGTTTATGAGTGTTGCATAAAAGGGATTATGTTATGTTCAGTTTCATACATTACTTTATCCAAGCTCATGTAATTCCGACGTTATTCTATATCCTAAAAATTAGGTAAGCTTTATTTTACGTCACTACCGTAACTGAAGAACACACAATCATTGGCGCACTATACACGGCGAAGATACTATAATTATACATATAGGCATAGCACTGCCTCGTTGAACTTGAGATAAAATATTATTGTATCTTCAGCGTGTATGCGCGCTTTACCAAGAAAACAGAATATAAATTAGGTATATTAAATAAGTAAAAACAAAATTGAAAATCTGCTTGGTCCGTTCAAAGTGTACTTACTACATAGACGTATAAAGTACACTCTCAGTACGTCTATGGTGTACTTTAATAGAAAAAAGTTATTTTAAAGCACTAGGAAACTGCATGAATGTATTGTTGGAACCAAAATCTGATGAAGTATTAAAAGTAATAGAACAAAAGTTGTTGTTTATGATGTTAGTAATATAGTCCTGAACAATAACAACCTCTCAGGCCTGAGAGGTTGTTAGTGTTTTACCAATAATCATGTATACAGTTATATAGGCCTGGGCGGTTTTTAGTGTTTTAACAATTATCATGTGTACAGTAATAAACTAAACTGTATACATTTTCAAATGGGGGACCGAAATTTTAAAGTACAAGTTTAAATGGTTTATCACGTGAAAGGTCTTCGTTTGTACATTCTAAAACAGGTTTTTAATTTCTTTTGCGTAGTTTTTGCCTTTAAATGTAAAAAAAAATACCATTCCCCCTTGCATCTCCGAAGTTTGCGAAGGTATAAATCTGACTAACAGGAAGAAAAGAGACGAAGCACTTTTAACTAGCACCGTTTTTTTATAAAATCATCAAAATTCCTTCACAAACAAATTTACGTTATGCGGTCCGGTTTGCTACAACAGTTATGGCCCAATGCATGATATATGCGTCCCAGGAAGGTCGGAACCTTCAGTGCGCGAGTCAGACTCAGACTCGCACTTGGCCGGTTTTTTTCTATATAGCATGCATATTTATCTTAGCATGAATTGTAATTAATGACTATAAATCTTAATAGTTATCTAAGAAGTTCAAGTAAGAACGACATAAATGGCATGTTATTTTCTTTCTTTTTATTTCGTTGTCAGGCTACAATGGCCATATGTACCTAAGTAAATGTCCCATGATAAGTATTTTCTGAAATTACTATGCCATTTTATATACCTATATAGAAAGTAGTGTTGTACTGAATTGAGGAGCTTGTATGCATGGGATATACTGGGTGTAACGAAAAGGGTATATACATCCGAAAGGGGGGAAGACTACATCACGTACAGACTACTACTATAACTACTAAAATGTTTGCATCCAAGTTTCTTGAATTAAAATACTAACCAACATGATGTCACCGATCAGTGAGGGTCATTATCATTTTGCGTTACTTGCTAATATTAATATTATTTTGTCCCAACCGCGATCTGTGCGCTTAATATTAAAAAAAAAAATTACTGTAATGGATATACCCTTTCAGTTACACGTTGCATATCACTTTCTATTACGGACATAAAATGCTTTTAATCGACTAACAAACACGATGTAAAAGTTAATGAGAAATGATAAAGGAACAGGGGCTCTACCGTGTATCTTTGGTGGTAATCGTAACGAACACCAGTAATGAATTCAATCAGGGCCCACGAATGGTCATCGTTGTACCGTGTCATCGGATGAAATCATTAAAGATACGCCCGGCAGGTTTCTTAAGCTTTCTTGCTTTATGTTATGGTTTTGGTTCGTTCAAAACAAGGATGTACGTGTGTTGTATTGTATTATAATTGGTAATGTTGATTGTACAGGTCGCGGTCGATATCTCGGGGCCGCGTGCGCCGGTCGCCACCGTGGTCGCCGCGACGGCGCCGCACCAGGGAAAGGACATTGTCGCTTACCAGGTAAATAATACTAAAGTCCCCGTCATGAGAAGCTATAAATTATGTAAACAAACATCTTTTACTAAGTAAACATTTTATACTGCGAGATAATAATAAATTGACCATATTCAATCGACATGAAATATAGACGGGTTATATGAAAGTAACAACCTATTTAATTTAGTCGGATCATATTTTAACGACGCAAAGCGCTATCGTTTGTGTTTCTTGGTACCGGAACGCGTCCGTCGCAGGGATTGTAAACTATCGGGACGCCATTTTGAAATAAACGCGTCATTCGAGTTTCGAATGCGTACGAATTTGTTTCATTGCTTTGCATATATCGCGGATCTGGTTGTTATTGTTATTTTTTTTATTGTTTCGTTATCACTTTTTTATTGTTGTTACTTTAATTGTTGCGTTAATTTTATTTGTTATTACGTATAATGGAGCCAGTAGCCAGTACATCTAAGGAAATAAATTCGCCACAAAAAAACGTCAAAAGGTGCGTAATACAATTTATCTAAAATATATAATAAGTAAAAAGAAAGAGTTGTTTGTTAAATAATATATGTTAATTATTATTTGTTACTTAATAATTTATTAAATCTTAAACAAATTCTTTTTTTTTGTTGGTCCAAATGTTGTGAACTCCTGACCACTTGTTTACTAAATTTATAGCTTCTCATGACGGGGACTTTATGTACTGTTTAAATTATGTAATACAGGTTTTTTTGTGATGGGATTGCATGGCCAAATTCGAAACACGAAAAAATCGTGACGTGACCAGAAAAATATACCTACACCGCCCGGCCCCCCGCAGGCGCCTAATTTAATGAGGTGCCCCACGCGCGCTCGAACTGACACGCGATATACGCTGACAAAAAGTACTTAATTCATCGCAAATTTTATCGAGTTTTTATTCACGTATGGCCACTCAAAAAGCCAAAGTATTCTCAGTTTAATTCTTTGGGAAAGTTGTTTGTTATCATGAATACAATTATGTGTCTAAGTATCGTTTACTAATTGCCAGTCACCCTATAATGGGTGGAGATTTCGAGATGGCATATTTTCGAAACCTACGTTAGATTTTAGTAAAAGTTGTTCAGCATGACTAACCCAACATAGGTTTCGAAAATATGCCATCTCGAAATCTCCACCTGTTATAGCACAGAGCTCATCTATAATAGTATAAAAACGATTTAGTTTAGTGATGTGTAACTGTATGTGTAGATCACCGTCGCCGCGCCGCCGGCACCGGTCCCCGCTGCGGTACCGGTCGCCGCTGCACTCGCCGGGCCCGCTGCGGTCGCCGGGCCCGCTGCGGTCGCCGGGCGCGCCGCGCTCGCCGCCGCCGCCGCGCTCGCCGCCGCCGCGCTCGCCGCCCCCGCGCCGCGAGCCGCCGCCGCGCCGCGAGCCCCGCTCCCCGCCCCCGCCTCGCCCACTGTCACGCTCACCGCCGCCGCGAACTATGTCGCCGCACCGGTTAGTACGCACACATAACATTCACCCACCATCGAACAATATTAACCTAAAGAAGCGCAATTACGTCCATTTTGCTTGAAAACTATTCCGCCAATTTGCCACCACCGATAATGCGCTCCGATTGGCTAAGTTAAGGTCACATGCGCTCTGATTGGCTACTCGCAATGGATTTTTCCTCGATGTCACCCACCGACATCGAGGAAAGATCCCTTTAGAGTAGTAATAATGAACAATCAAATTCCGAAACTCGTCAGTGATTTTTCACTGAATTTGAACAGTAATTCAGATAAATAACAATAACATCAGAAAAATAACAGACCAATCAGAGTGCATGCGTGCTTGACTTAGCCAATCAGAGTGCGTTGTCGGCGGTGGGAAATTGGCGGAATATATTTCAACCAAAATGAACGTCATTGCGCTTCTTTGGGTTAATTGTTCGATGCCCACCGACCAATAAGTCTGAAAGAGGCCAATGACAGTGATACTGTTGAAGTCTTACCTGAGGTAGAGCATAGCTAGTAGTAGGAACACAATGTTTACTTTATTTGGCTAGTGAGTAAGGTTGGTAAGGATCGGTAACGTGTGTGTGTGATGCCCTGGTTGTTGCAAGCATCCATAAGTGACGGTATACCGCCGAGTGCTTGTTTGCCGACTTATTAGTAAAAATAAGTGCCATTAGACGGATACCCGTGATCATCGCTCCAGCTTATGCAGTAGTTGTGCATATCGAGGATTATTTATTTATACAGCACATAAGAATATGATTTTACAAGTTTTAGTTAGCAAATAAGCATGAACATGCAGATGTAGCAGTGAACTCCAAACTGGGATATGCAAAACCTTGTTAATATGGCTTCTATTAGGCTTATTGGTTTGTGTAATCAACCCAGGGATGTCCGCTGCTGGCCTTTCCCTTGGGTTATCGGCTCTTCGACAGCTGTGGCCTGCCCAATCCAAACGCTCACATAATACTAAAGCTAACTACCATAAATTAAAGTTCGCGCCATGTTGTCTGAAAGAAAATAGTTGAACTGACAGTTAATTAAATTTTTAGAGAGGCCCTGTAATAATTATAGCAAAATAAATAAAATTAACAAGGTTTTTAATTGTTGACAGATATGCTGGAGTATATGACGAACTGTTATCACCGCCGCGACGAAGTGTAGAGCCGCCGTTTGGAGCCAGGTACGATTGTAAAAGTCTAAATAGTGCCCACATGCGTCCTTTACCGTCGAGTATGAAAATGCGTTTGTTCGTTCACCTAATGAAATTGCTTAGCGGATTGAACCTGTGTTCGCGATTCAGTGTATTATAAACTCAGTTTTATGAGATTTTTCCGCCTATTTAAGTTATTGCCCACGGTTTTATGTGATAGACTAAGTAAAACGATGTTTTTCGTAATTGTACTTTTTCGTCCATTTAATTTTATTGTGTTGGAATTATTCCATAGCGCCAGAAAGGCGCTCAATTTTGTTACAATGGTAAGTAAATATGTCACACATCAATTAATGTATTGAAATCATCGAGCAACTGTGACGTCGGGTCATCGCCACGAGCCGTGCTGATTGTTAAATAAGATATTAGTTTATTAAGATATGAGACTGTTAAACTTAAGTATACAATTTATTTATTATTGATACTGTCAGCTTTAAGTTATGGAAATTATATATACTGTAAAATGGTCCTGTACATTTTGCGGCACAATCCCTGTAAATCCTTAAAAATAAGCTTAATCGTATATTTTCAATAATTTACGATAAAACAAGTAAAAGCAGGAAAAAATGCTATATCATCTAGTGAACGTATAACTCAATACTTACCCATTTTATTTAATTGAAGTATGTTTTATATTAGTACCTTTTATTTTTAGTATTTAATATTTATTTAGTATAAAGGTAAGTTGATGTGTATATTACACATCAACACAATCTAGGGATGTTTTAGTTATTCATTTATTGAAAAGAAACACTTAACAATTCTTGAAACATTATATCAAAATTGATATTATTTCTAATAGGAAGTTTATTTCCAAAAAAAAAACGTCTTTTTTGGTGATCAAATAAGGAAACCAATTTAAAAGAAAGATTCAATTAATTCCAAAATAAATATGTATTACTAATCCGTAACAGTACCTCTTATGTATTGACGCATCTTGAACGATTATTCTGTCCCGGGTTCTACGAAGGTTAAAAGTGCACTTTCTGTTATCAGATTTTCGGGAAAATTTTGTAACGTCTTTGGGGCAAATTCCACGCGTGCTCCATGTTATCACTCTAGCAGTTAGTGGGTGGGCATTATCATGCATAAGCAAGCATACAATATTGACACATTTGAACTCAATTTGTCAATCGCATTTGCAACCGGTGTGGTCGGACTACAGGTTCTAGTATCTCGTTTCGGTATTTTGCAGCAGCTAAGTTGCCGGATACTGAAACGACGTCGGTTCTCGCGCCTAGGTCTATTCTCTCCCATACTAGTACTGTTCTACCGTGATATGGATAGACTTCCTTGGGATTACGCAGGCGGCTCTCACGTCCAGATTATGGTTATCAACCTGAAATATCTCTAGACAGTGTTGATGTGTGTACGTACGATACAAATACATATTGATATAGAGGCGGTTAGTTCAAGGTCCTTAAAAATATATGATATGTAAAACTTTGCCATGTTGAAGAGTTGATCCTGGTTAAGTTTGAGCACAAGAATAAAGCCAATTTTGCATTGTCGAGGTTATGTTTAATGGAGTTTTCCATATTTAGCTCTAGTTTATATTTAAAAGCCGTGCAAATTGGAAACAATTTGAAAATAGCGGCGGGTACAGAAGAGTTAACATAAGTTCTCAGCACCGCGCTGTATGAATATAGTACATACAGTGTGAGCTAGTTACAATGAGACCGGCTGTCATTAATGATTTTTGTCTTTATCTGCGAAGGTTATACAAGATGGCATGGTGTTAATCAGTTGACTCGCAGTTCCTGGAATACTATTTTTTTCATGTAGTTATAGGCCGCGCGTTCCAACTGCGTGCCAACGCGTTACTTTATTTCAGATTTGTTGTGAGTACTCTCACTCATCTAACAACAGTCTCTTCATAGAATAACTAACATACTTAATATAAAATAGACACAATTATGCCATAGATAGTAGATGTAGGCTGTAAGGCACCACCTCGCTTATTGTATTTTGTAAAAAATACATGATGAGTGCTAAAGCACTTTTGTTTCCTGATCCTCATGATCATGATGATGTTTCCTGGGTAAAAAAATAATTCTAATTAGTCCGTCAGTTAGATTATCAAAAAATATTGGACACGTATTTTTTGCTTTACCGAATCATTAACAATTGACGAAGATTTAGCGCGACTAAGTTCGGGAGTGAGGGCTCGTGACGTCACATGTTACTAAAAAGTATACCACACCGTGACGTCACGCGGAACTTCAACGAACCATATCCTCGTATTTTTATTGACAAAAGAAAAATACGTGTCTAATGTTTTTTGATAATGTTTATGACGGACTAAATAGATTTTTAGAGTAACCCATTGTGGCTGTGATTTTATCTATCTGTGATATAATGACGAATTTAATTTCTTAGTAATGTATGTCCAAAGTAAATTAAGAATGTAGAAATAATAAATTAAAACTATTATCATTATTAAACATTTACAATAGTGAAATATTACACGATCTTTTTATTGTTTTTTGAAAATATATATTTATGTTTTAAAAATTAAATCAATGAATTTCACTCGAGAGATCCGATAGTACAATACTAGATTTAGATTTACACATAGAGTGGGTGATAAAATAGTTACCAAGTAATTATTGAAACTTTACGTTTCGAGGAAAATTTATTACGTTTTATAGAGTTCCTGTTATTTTCCTGTTAGCTACCTGTGGCAAATAAAACACACAGTTTTAGTACAAATCCTCCCTAGTCCGGTCTTAATAGTAATGAACACAGCCTTTGTGTCTGATATAGTGTTTAATGAGTGTCATACGAACTATTATATATTATATACATTAATTTATATATAGCCCAAAATGTCTACTGCGGGGATGGGCCATCCCTTTCTACATATTAAATACAAAAAAAGATACGGTACAGGTTGGTTACCAAAAGCTGGCACGCTCACATTAATCAGACATATGCAATTTCATGATATAGTATCTTTTATTACATTATTGCTTCTAATCTTCTAATAGTCAGTCAGTTGTAATGCAAAAAAATACCACTCTATGTTTATGAGCAGTAACAAAAGCAAAACTATAACTGTCTCCTTCATAATCATAAGCTTGACCGCGCGCGAGCGAGACGGTCAGACTTTTCATCATGCGCATGCAGTGCAACGTCACGCCGCGCGCCGCGCGCTTATTCGCAGACACTATACATTATACAAGCGCAACGTGTAAATGTGTTGAACGTGCCGGAGCTAACCGACCTGTATCTGAAGTAATATTTCATAACTTCAAAAATCGTCGATTAGACTTATAATGGGTCAAGTGGCCGATATGATATCTTGTTCCTTCCAGGATGTGATAGCAGTAATAAAGTGATGATATAAATATTTATGTATGTATATATTTGTGTATGTGAATTATGTTGTATTTTCTATATTATTATGTGTACAACCTTATTAAAATTACACTGACTTGAATGTAGTCAGTTATAATGATTATTTTACTAATGATTGAGTAAATTAGATGAATATACAGTATTGTAAAATGCCGTATTATTACTTGAGATTGTCTAACTAAACCAAGTTTTGTAAAATCCAGGTTTTAAGAAAGCGGCAGCTCTTTTTGTTATATTACGTTAGAAAGTGAAGGATATATTTTTAAACCTGGGTTTTTACAACAAAGGTTTAAAATGTAATACATGTAATATAACTCATGTAATAAGGGGTAAAATATTTAGTCATTTACCAAAATGTAAACCCAGTTATAAACTGTGTTCATGTTAACACATAGATACTTAAAATACGGCTATGCCAAACAATTTAATACAAATCTATGCCCGTGTTTAATTTATTATGATTTCTGTTTAATTTCTGTAATTATTGTTGAAATATCCGAATCATTTCGTTGTTACACGAAAATAAATATTATTATATAAAAAAATTGTTTTATTTATTTTACCATAATACAGGATGCTTATATGCATGCTCACCATATTTTTTATTATACTGATGATACTGATAAAGAAAGAATAAGAAAATACATACCTAAATATAATGTACTAGCTGCCCGGCGCGACTTCGTTCGCGTGGTGCTACCCTACTCTATGGTGCTACCCTACCCTACCCTACCTCACCTTACCCTACTCTACCCTACCCTACCCTACCCTACTTTCTTTGCTTTAAACCTCACGGAGCCCGAGACCTTTCCAACGAATGCAAAACCGTGGAAATCGGTTCGTGCGTTCGGGAGTTATAGCGTCAGGAAGGAAAACCTTATTTTTAAAGACTTATTTTTATATAGTAGATTAATATAAATTTATGGTTATGTATGAACACATGAAACTACTTTAATCTCCACTGTCTTCTGCCCAGCCTACCCCCAGTGGCATTTACATTTGGCCGGCACTTCGTATACAAGCTCTTAAAAATGCTCTTACTTGTACCCAACGCATTATTTTCACTGCCGCTTGGTATTTGTTGTGTGTTCCGTCGGGTACGCCTATTTGTGCTGCGCGTACAGAAATTGCCACAACAGTCAATTAAAATAAAGTCGGTCCCCTCCCTCCGGTAACGCCCTGAGTTGAGGTTCGTACTACTTTTTTTACGTACTGGGGCGCCCTTAGGCGTAGTTACCAACTATAAACCCGGTTGAGATCTTGCTCGCCGATTTATCCGCGTAAGGGTGATAAGGCTTATCTTGGGCGTCATCTTCTTGTCAATACAAAAAAAAACACAAAAAAAATATGGGAGGACGACAGATAAGCAATTCAGAGAAACACACCGGTATATTCCCACCGTCCCAGTTGCCGGCATCCCCGTCAATGGAGATTTATCAATATCGTTTTTTTTATTATGTTATTAAATTCCCACTCTCCTCATTATATACCAATAACATAATACATCAACAACACACCCTTTTGTATATTATATCTGTGTCTGAAACGTATTTTTATGTTCGCTTATTGCCTAGGTCATGGTTGGTTTTTAACAAGTTATAGTGTCGCAACAAAAATAAATTTATTATCCTTGCGACCTCTTACTTTAGGATTTCTTATTAGAGGTATTGCCATCCCCTTTCTACCATTAGGCTGTGAAACTACGTTGCCATGACAAACTCAATATAATGTACTTTCGCAATGGCTCAATGGATCATGATGAAATCTCATAGTTGCTTTTAAGCTAAATCGATAGGATAAGATAGGGGTAGTCCCTTCACCACTTCTCTCCCCTTTAAATTTAAAAATTAAGACCCGAAATGTGTTATAATTTTTTCTTCATTTTACTGAAGTGGCAAAATGTTTACTTCTACATGCACTAAGGTGGCTATATCTGTTAATTAACTTCATGACTGCACGGATATACAATTTTTTTATTCAATTTCACTACTTAAGCATTCATAATAATAGGTTAAGTAGGTGATCTAGTCTTAACTATTAGGAATAGTCTTAACTTTTTTTTTTTTTTTTTTTATACAACTTAGTCGGTAAACAAGCATACGGCCCACCTGATGGTAAGCGGTTACCGTAGCCATATGGTAGCTTGCAACACAACAAGCATCGCTCACGCGTTACCGACCTTTCCTCCCACCCCTATGAGCTCTGGCGACCTTACTCACGCGCAGGAACACAACTTTACACAACATAAAGTTATTTGGCTGCGGTATTCTGTAAGGTGAAGGTACTTCCCCAGTCGAGCTGCTCTTTAAGCGAATAAACGCTATGCTCTACCTCTCTCAAAACTAACTATTCGTATGTCAAAGTTTTCCATGTGGGGAATACTGGTGACATCTATAAAAAAGAAAAAAGACAGTATCATAGACTAATATATGGTGAGAATGTAGAATACAGTATCGTGTATGAAATAAAACTAAATACCTTAGTAATTAAATATATTAGTAATTACTACATTAATATATTGCTGAAGTATAATCGAAAACGCAGTAAATTGGTAAATTTGCGTTTTGTATAAATAAAAAAAAGCATTTGTGCTTTAAAAACATGTTTTAGCATTTTTAAGATGATTATTGTATAATAAGTTTTTGACAATTAGTTTTTTCGTTCGAAATTAAATAAATCTAATCAGATGTAACGAATAGTAGTTTTAATGTCAGTTTCTTAAAGCTAAATCATAGATAATCTGTATCAAAACTGTTGCCGTCTTTGTTTATTCTGACGTCATACATACAAAACGAGATTCTTAGATTTTGCTTTCAGAAACTCGCAGTTAATCCAGTGAGTGAGATCCTCTGCTATAAATATCACCAGATCCAGTGACCAGGGGCTCTACCGCGTAACTTTGGTGGTAATCGTAACGAATACCATTAATGAATTTCATCCATTCAGGGCCCAAGAATGGTCATCGTCGCGTCATACCGCGTGCGCGTCATTGGATGAAATACTTAATGGTGTTCGTTACGATTACCACCAAAGTTACGCGGTAGAACCCCAGTTCATCTAAAAAATCTATAAATATTTTGGGGATTAAAATCTGTCATTGTATTCAGTTTTATGTTTCTAATACATTCAAATAAGATAAACTTAACTTTAGTTCATTGAAAAGTTACATTTGTCAGAGGACGCAATTTTATTTTTTAGATATCATGTGTCAAATCAAAGTTTGTGGGGTTGCAAACCTTGTCACACGGCCGCCATCTTCAAAAAAGATGTTCAAATAGTTTTTATGGTTTATCTGACGAACTATAGGTCTCGCAAATAAAATTAGTCAATTTTTTTGTTGAAAATAAGATTATCTACAACTTTTGTCAAGTAACTTTTAGTCGTAGAACCAAAAATAAAAAAGTTATAATCGTAAATCCATGAAAAATTCCATTATAGACTTTTTCAATTATATTCATTAGTTAAGGTTTTACAGCGCTGCGAAACGAATACTATTCTTCAGTATTCATGACTTTACCTAAATATATAAGATTATCATAAAAAAATATGAAAATATGATTAAAAATTATGGCAAATCATTAATATTACATAAATAGTAATGATTTGCCATACTTTTTAATAGTTATGAATACTAAAGAATAGTATTCATTTTGCAGCGCTGTAAAACCATAACTAATGAAGATAACATGAATATAATTTAAAAAGTTTATAACGAACATTTTCATGGATTTTCGCTTATAACTTTTTTAGTTTTGGTTCTACGACTAAAAGTTACTGACATAAGTTGTTGATAATCTAATTTGCAATAAAACATGTTTGACAGTTTTTTTGTAAGACCTATAGTTCGTCAGATAAACCATTTGAACCCCTTTTTTCAAGATGGCGGCCGTGGGACATTGGTTACAACCCCACAAACTTGGATTTAACTTTAAACTGACCACCCTTGATATCTAAAAAATAAAATTGCGTCCTCTAACAAATGCACGCTAAGCCCAAAAAAAATACATTTCAATTGACTACTTATACTTACGTCCAGTATGGTTAACAACTATACACATATTAATCATCTTTACATAAATATTGTAAACGGAATTTGCTATGATGAAATGAATACTTTGTCGACACTATAGTACAAAATATGTTTGTATGTATTAACGTCAATTCATTACACTAGGGGTTACTGCCGTTTATGCGTGATTGAGTCTTAAACATCCAAATATTCATAATTTATTACATGTTTAGATAATATAATAAGTAATTATCTCCCTTGTCTTTTTAAATCAAATTGTATGTTGTTTTTGTCCATGCTAATGCTTCTATCTATAAGTCATTCCGAGGCCTCTATGTATAGACGAAAACGGAAATAATATAAGTAGTTAATTCTAAGTACAGCTGTAATCCTACAAATATTTTCAATACTAGTTACTCAATAAAAATACGGAAAGAATCTCGTATGTTATCTAGTGATCTATTTATTGTTAGCTAATTTATAGACATATGATTTTTGTAAACACATTTAAAGTGTATAACGGAGAGGTATTTGTAGGCAGAAATACCATTGTTTGTAGGTAAAATGTTTAATATTCAGAAACTCTCTAGTGGCAGGAATCAGTCAAGATAATTTTGTATTTGTATTAAAATTCTATACACCCAATAATTCAAGGATCCATTCCTTAACTCTTCTATGTGACTTTGTATGCCTCAAATATTTTTTTTTTGAAAAGTTTTATTGCTGATCCATCTATTTATGTTCCTCAAACTAATTCGGAAATTTGCAAAATGCATTATGTATAAATGAATGATAAATGTAGAGTTCATAATTGTGGTATTGAAGTGTACTATTATTTTTGTCTCTCATATTTAAAGCTTTGCAGAAATAAATTGTAAACGTTAACAATAAAACATGTTATTTATAAACACTTTTGAATTAATGTATTCAAGTGTATCTAGAAAAGACAAACTTTATAATCGTATGGTTTTGCAAGCTCAAATTTTATCAATTTTCAATGGTATCAGATTATAATTTTTCCTTCGGCAAAAGTCAAAGATTTAATCAATTCAGTTTTATCAGAGTTGTTTACGCTTATCTCCATAATTTTGTTGACAATGTTGAATTGAAGTTTTTATTATTATTAGAAACACAAAGTCACAGGCATAACTTCTGAAAGTGCAATAGTTACAATGTGATTTGATTCTTAAATGGGGCGTATTATATTTTATTATAATAAGATGACTTGAAAGGTGTAAATTAATCTTTGATTGTTTCTAAAAATGTATTCCTTAAAAAAATAATTAATATGAAAACAAGATCATACAATTTTGTAAATCACACGAGTTCTCGTATGTTAATTTTATGGCTTAGGCGCTGCACAGAAGTGTGTGCTGTGTCGGATAAAAGCAACCAAAACCGTAGTTGCTGTGTTCTGTAGCGGCGATCGAACACAGTTCACGTCTGCGGAGGGAGTGGCTGATTTCATACTGGTTCTATAGAAATCAAATATTCGTTGGTTGCTTGTATCCGACACTGGACACACGTATGCGCAGTACCTTATGTTAATAGTTAATACAGTATGAGGCACGAATGGTGAGCACAAATAGGCAGAAGTGGGGGCAAGCTCGCGCATGTACACTTTTGGCCAAATCACAGTAACCAAATGACATGCTAGAATCCAATAGACGGCGAGTATCGACTGACGAACCAATAGTGTGCAGCTAGGCGCTCCCCCTGCTTCATTCCGCCAAACAGACCGAAAATTAACTACTGCGCAGGTTTCAATCTGTGCTCACGACTCGTGCCCCTTACATTTTGTTTTTTTCTTTAATTTAAAAATTTTAGCAACATAATGTAAGGTTAAGTTGTAAGCACTTTAATTGGGTTGTTTTATGTTTTAATAATTCATCTCTTTGTATAATTTAGTTATGCGTATGTTTATTATTGTTATTATTTGTATTTCTTATTATTTTTTGTCTTGTTTAAAATTAATGATTTAATTACACAAGTACACGCATAATATTATACTTAATACGAAGCAAAATGTTTAAATACATATAAGTCATAATATGTTATTCCATATTTTGTAAATTGTATGATCTGTATGTTTTTGGATGTTATTATCATATCATCATATTTTACTCATTTATACAATGTTATTTCAAGTTTAAGTGATGTCTATACACGATTTTAAAATAATAATTATTATGATGATGATGATGATTTAATTATATTTTTTTGAGTTTTAGCTCAATACCATTGAACCTCGATTCTCGAAAATGGTACTGAGCAGAACTATTTCTGGTTTTTTTATTTACCGTTACCGGTAAACTTTGAATAACGTTATTTAGCAATTGTAATTAATTATATTTTTAGTGTGAATGATGTTATTTTTAGATCCTGTGTTTTCGAAACAAAGACTGTACCTGTTAATAATGTTTTTGTATGTATTACTTACAACTTTTTTCAATCTATGCATTTAAGTATGTATGTATATATTATGTCGATAATTACTATGAAATTGCAGCTGGATTTTACTTCGAAGGTAATGGATATTTTTTATTACACTTCAATATTAAGGGTACGTAATTTATTTATTTATATTTATTAGAATGTCATGTTGCTAAATACTATTTCTTATATGCGCGCATATTACAGGCAAGTACTGAACTGTATAAAATAAAGTCTAATCAATCAGTACCAAAGTATACTAACAGCGCCAAAATGACGAAAATAGAAACCGATCTGGCGTAAATGAATAGCAGGTAAACAGTGGAACATGTACACACGGCTACAGATCAAGCTATACATTTCCAGTATCGGTCAGCTTATACTAGAAATGTATAGCATGATCTGTAGCCGTCTGTACCTAAGGAAACAAAATTCATGCTACTTTAAAAATGTGTGAAAATATATAATTTATTCAAACGCTTTTCTTCGCTTGACTTCTTTGTTTTTTCTTTCTTCAATGTAAGATAATATTATATTATATTATAGATTATAAGATAGGGCAGATGTTTGATGACTTCATCACAAATCTGCCCCCTAGAAAAGATGGATGTTGACAAATTGTCATCGATACTAAAGGTAAGCCAACGAGACAAGATAAAGAATGTAAAAAAACTTTAAATTTTTATTTAAAGAAATTATGTTGACAGCTGCTTTACCGACCGCTTTCCTGTACCACGATTACGCGCAACAACAGCTGTCGTCGACCGATTATTGCATGTATGCGAGAGATAATGATCGCTCGCTATCGTAATTTAACCAGTAGAGGTCGGTTGTCTATATATTTTATCTCCTCTTGTTGGCTTTAATATAGACAATCAACATTCAGGTATATTATTATAAGCCTTAATAATAGTAATCTATAAACTTAATTTATATATAGTACATACATTTTTATAATATTATTCTGCGGCGATGATAGCTTTGTGGTAGTGACGTCAGATGCCGAGCCGAAGGTCCCGGGTTCGTATCCACAATGAGCTTGAGCTTTCGGTGAAAGAAAACATCGTGAGGAAACCATAGCACGGTGGTAGGTTACTTTGTAGTACCCAGGTAGTTAGTTGAAAATCTTTTTCCAAGCACCTATCGGTGTGTTTCGACAGCTGCACTTGAGAGCCAGTTCCTTCTAGGATTTTTATGCTTACCACCTTCGGCCACATCATCACTTACAATGGTGATATTGCGGTCAAACACAGGTTATACACAGTAAAATAAAACATACACCACCTTACTCATAAAGCGCTATTTAACTAATATACTGTTTAAATGGTCACGTAAATAATGTCACATTATTTGACAATGACAATATTTATTTATTTACGTGACCCTTTAAACAGTACAGTATTACCCAACTGATAAGGCGCGTCGTGAATCTTCGTTCGCACAGAAAAGAAAGTATGGCCCGAATATTTACGAAAGAATGCTTAAAACTTACAATCAGAACACTACTATAAGGTTCATACAAAGAATTTAAAACGTCCAGAAGGATAGTCGCCTCTATGGCAACATGAAATAAACAAGCCAGAATTGACAGTATTTGACAGCCGTGCGCAGTACGAACTGAGAGCGATTTGCTCAGGGAGCCCCTCAAGCGGAGTGAAATTAAATGTCATGCTTTAGTAAGGCGGATTATCCATCTGGGTAGAGGCACGATGCCCTATGAAAATCTTTGGGTTCATAATACGCTCCAGCTGTTAGTTCCGTCTCACTCGCAAGTCACGCCCCTGCGCACACATTCGGCATCTGCCGACATTTCCCGAGCTTTGAAAATGTACCTTCTGCGCAGGTACATCGGTTAGCCATATTATTTGAGTACTACTGTATATTAGTTAGGTGCTACTGTATATTAGTTAAAATAATGTTTTATCAGTAAGGGGGTTAATGTCTACTCCTAGATATAACTATGTTCAGGCAGGAAGGCGCTGGTGTCTGTGATACAGTATTTTCTTACTAGTACAGATTACTGATGTTACCATCGATATATTATCTTCCGTCTAGATTAAGGGTTACGTACAAGACAACATCGTGAAAGTGGCCGCTTGGAAACTCAATAAAAATAAATTATGTTATTCATGAATGAATGTTCTACGTTCAAACGTGGACCTTTGAAACTGAAATAGCGACACCGTTGTCTTATTTCTTCGGCCGTTTTTACAGCTGTCACCATTATTCTAGGGTAATACTATTTCGATGGATTTTACCCTTAAATATGCATTTCAAGTACCATTGTGTCAATTAATCTGTGTCTATTTAGTGTATCTGGAGAAATAAGTTATTATTAAGTATATGAGATTGCCATAAGAAAACGATAAAAAACTCGTGAGAATTCGAAATGAAAAGTCAAACCCAAAAATAAATTTATCGTTTAGTATCGATTTATAATTGTCGACACTCATGTCTAGACCCCCAGATGAGATGTATGAATGCATAAACTATACTACAAATATAAATTATCATACATTGTAGGTATCATAATTTGAATTTGGTTTTTCGCGTTTGGCGACCGCGTTGAAAACTGCAATAAACTTTGGTCTGTTTCTATGTAAGCAACGGCAAACTGACAATTAAAAATGAGCAACCGCAGACATCAGTTATTTTTATAAATTATATATATTTTCACGCATCTTTGAAGTGCCTCGAGGTCTTTTGTAATGACCCGCTTGGCAGAGTTACAGTATAAATGTAACCATTAGGGCTTAGAAAGGCAGAGAATAGGGGAGGTTCAGCTTTTTAAAATCAGGTAAGTCATAACATTGTTATTGTTAGCGCCTATTTTATTTAAATGCAATGTAAAATTGGGAAAATGTACCTAAATAATAAGGCCACATAAACATCTTTTGCAAGTTTCGATTATTATAACAATACTATCAATTGGTGTTATACGGAATTAATATATTTTTTTCCAAATCACCGGGATTAATTCATCATATAAATTATTTTTGGAAATGTATGCTTCTGTTAAGGTTTTCCTAACCCGTTGGTTCTCGCGAGGGATGCGCGTCCTATGATAACAATTGATGTCATTGTTCTTTTTTTTAAATCGAGCTCGTAACTCTTTTCCATATTCATTATTCCATATAAAGGCCTTAAGCCTAAGATTCTCGAGAACTCTGCCTGCAAGTCTTGTGGTTGAAAATTGCTGATGACGTTCGTCCACGCGCAGGTGTTGTTTAAAGAACGTATGACGATCTGTCAGCATTATGTTGTTGTTTGTCCTGATCTATACCATGAAGACTCGAATACGAGAATATTTTACAAACTAGAACTTAATTAGGCGGAGTAAGAATACGTATTAATAATTAGTCACATAATTTTGCAGGTTCGATTCGCAATGCAATTTCTATTACTATAGGATTATCACTGTTTTCCAATAATGTTATTATGAACGACTGGTAACCATAAGTATGTTTAATTTCAGATATGGACCTAGAAGCAGTGTTCCACCGCAAGTGTACCCATTAATGGCTATTAAAACTATCCCTCCTATGGGAAACATGCCTTTACAACCAGATCAACCGCCAGGATACAGGGGTCGTTATGATGCACCTCCGTTCGATGATATTCCTCCTGGTGTTGAACCACCCGTTCCAGGATTTGAACCATCGCCTTTTGAAAAAACGTCTTTCGGTCCATCTGGCCCGATAGATCGCGAAAGGCTACCACCTCCAAACTATAGAGATCCATATCGCCCACCGGCATACAACGAAGGTACTGGTGGCTACAGAGATATGCCAATACCAACGATTCAAAATGAGATACCTGTTCATGTTGGGGACCAACCATCACGATATCGTGAAAATTATAGGCCTGGACATTCATACAGGGATCAAGGTTCTGTACCGTATAGAGATGGACAGCCGTTTCGAGATCCTGCACCGCAAGGTCCTTATCGTGATCCTAATTTTAGAGGAGGACATCCGTTCCGTGATAGTTCATTCAGGAATGCTCCTTTTAGAGAGGGTAATTTCCGAGAAAATCCATCGCACATCAATTTCCGCGACGGAAATGCTCCCTTTAGACCACCAAGCGCTGATCCGAGGGATCCGGTTGTGGCTAATTATCTTGAACCGAATTTCCGCGAAGGATATCGTGAAGATAATTCAGCAAATAGAGAACATTTGCGACCAGGCTATAGATCTAGTATGCGTAGTAGGGGTGGGCCGCGACGCAACCCAAACATGGATCATGAAAGACATAGAGAAGGTCGTGATCGAGAACGTTTTAATGATAACCGCGATCCTTCAGATAAAAGAGAGAGGGACTTTGAGAGGAGATCGGTATATGATAAAAACCGCGAAGGACGGGATGATCGGCCGCGTGATTATGATAGAAATAGGGAATTCGAAAAAGAACGTGATCTTGATAAAGCTACACCTGATCAAAAAGTGCGCGTGTCTCCTAAGCGGAGTAGAGAAACTCGAGAAAAAAAGCGTAGTGAATCAAGAGGTCGGTCGCGTGATCGTGATAGTAGACGGGAAAAGAAAGAGGACAGAGTTCGAGAGAAGACTTCTGCTGACAGGAGTAGAGAACATAAAGATAAAGAAAAGAAAATGAAAGATAGAAAGAAAAAGAAGCGAGAAAAAGAAAAGGATACTGAAAAGAAAAAGAAGCGTGATAAAAAAGAGAAAAAAGACAAAGAAAACGTGAAAGATATAAAAAAAGAAGAGGGTGAGGAAAATATTGATAAAAATTACGTGAGAGACGAGAAAGAGCTAAATAAGTTGGAATCTGAAAAAGAAACTGTAATAAAAATAGAAAAATCCGATACAGAAAAGATAGATAAAGTGGAAGACTATCCAAAAGTTGAATCTAATGATGTACCGAATGATGACTTATACGGAGAAGAACTGGCGGAAGCTGTTGATAAAGAAATCATTCAAAATTATGTTAAAACTGAAGGCAATGATGGATCCTCAGATATAAAGAAGATAGAAATAGCCAATAAAGAAGAACCTTTTGATGGTATAGAGCTTCAAGCAAACGCAGATGAATTAGATTTAAAAGCTGATATCGAAACAACCAATCAAACAAACAAAGAAATGTTAGCACCTTTGCCAGAGTTATCGAAGTGGGAAGTAGACGAGGATAATTTAGAAAAGACAAAAGAACCAGGGGAGATCACTTCTCCGGAAGAAGAAGACGGAGGTAAAGTTACATCTGATGTTATTAAACGGGCTGAAAATGCTATATTTGCTAAGGCTATAAATTCACTAAGGCCAATCGAAATAAAGAAAATTAGTAGTGACCGTGTTAAGCTTTACGGTGACGAGCCTCCAAAACCCCCTATGAATAATATTCAAATAACTGTTCCAGTAATAGAGTCTGAACAGAGATCTATTGAAATAAATGAAAAGAAAAAAAGGTATTCCAAAACACCTCCACCTAGACTGTCGGTAAAAGAACGACTCGGTGGGAAAGTAGAAGATATCCGAAGAGGAAGAGACGCACGAGTCGTTCAAAGTACAGTAGAACGTGTGAAATCTCGTTCCAAAACGCCGAAAAAAGAACAACCATACCGTAGAGTGACTGTAGATAGAGACAGAGGACGAAAACACGAATCCATTGGAAAACCAGAATCCTCCAAAGGTGACCGAAAACTGATATCAGAAAATACAAAATCGGGAGAAAAACACCGCAGTCGCAGCAGCCCACATACCGAAAAGAAAGAACTTGGGAATAATCACAGAGAGGAAAAGAAGTCGAATATTCATGACGACTCCCGTGAGCGTAGTCGTGGTCAAGAAAAAGTTATATCATCTGATGTTAAGAGTTCAAACATAGATCGTGAACGTAAAAAATCTACTTTAGACGAAGCTCATTTCGAACCCGACTATGATGAAACCGTGGAATCTGATAATGAAGTGAAAGAAGAGACTGGTAAAAAACGAGAGCGATCAGCGTCACCTGGCTTGATCGAAATGAAGAAACCTAAACTCGAGAGCGAAACTATAAAATTGGACCTGACCAATGTTAAAAAGAAACCTGATTCGGATAGCGAGTCTTCTAGTGGCTCCGAATATTCATCATCGTCTTCTTCATCTGACGCTCGTAAGCGAAAAAAGAAAAAGAAAAGAAGTAAGAAGAAGAAAAAACGTGCAGCAGCGAGCGATAGTGATAGTGAATCTGGATCAAGCTCTGATGATCATAAGAAAAAGAAAAAGAAACGCAAGCATAAGAAGAAGTCCAGCAAAAAGAAGAAAAAGTCAAGTAAACATAAGTGAATTGCATACGTTTAACTACACTTCAATATTTTTATTCTATTAATTAGTTAATAATGTATTATATGGGTAAAACTTTTACATTAATTCTCTGTTTGAACGCAAATAAAATGAGCTTTCTTTGAATATAAAGGACAATGTAGTGTTATAATCGTGAATATTACTTTTATGTGTAATATCTAAACTAGAAACAATAAACTTCCTAAATTGATATAATTGTATTTTATTCAGAAATAAATTCCTCACTCTTCACCACGCCTGGGTCGCATATTCGTGAATACGTTTCATCATGGACGCTCGGTTAATACCTGAAGTCTCGTTAGGATACGTCTGATAGTTAACACACTTAAAAACAAAATTTTGGGTTCGATAAATTAAAAATACCTCACATAATCGTTCCATAGGAACTAATAGGAAGGAGTTCATGCACAACGCCTAATTAAATTGTATTTTGTTAATTTATGTTTCTTAGCTCATAATATAACAACTCAATTCTTCTAAGTATATGAAACATAACATTTTCTATCTCGCATACGTCCGCACGCATTTGAATTCAAATATTCCAATAATAATATTAATAAGCGAGAACATGCCCTCTAAAAAGGAAGATTAAGCAATATTGCTGATGGAATTCATTTTTTCCAATTCACAGCAGATCTTATCCAATTCATCAAATCAGAATCTTTTAATGAATTGAATTGTATATAATTATTGACTTTTTTACTTTTTAATATTGAAATAGCGTAGGATCTGCCGAGAATTCTAAAATATGAATTCCGTTAGCAATATTGCTTTAGCATCCTTTTTATAAGCCCCCCTTGCCCCCTAAAAAGGAATCTAAGCAATATTGCTATTATAAATAAATTTAATTTTGTTACACAATAATGCAATCACAGAAGTTAAAATAAATAGGTCAGTAAGCTAAACTGCAATGTAAGCGATTACCCCCATCGCCACCGCAATTCGACATTGCTATAAATATATTTCACCACGCATTTTTCACAGTTTCACAGTTCAGTTCAGTCTAGATATTAAGTACAGTTCAATTTTGGTTTTTTAATAAATTGGTGTTCCTACAGTAAAAAGTGTTTTCTTCATAAGGACCTACGGACCGCCATCCTAACATAAAGCAATTCATTTTTTCGAATTTAAAGCAGATCTTATGCAATTCATCAACACCAAATCTTTTAATGAATTGAATAATGAGCAACTATTTTACCAAAAAATATTGGAATCACTTAGGATCTGCCGAGAATTCGAAAAAATTAATTGCGGAGCAATATTGCTTTAGCTTCCTTTTTAGCCCCCCAGACCCGTATGCAGGTGGGGGTGATTAGAATCGATAAAAACAAAAATATTGCATTCATCACAGAATACAGAATAGTAAGGCATTCATTATGTCTTTAGTCGTTCGCGCAATTCGTTTTAAGGCAGCGTGCAGCGTTGCACGTAAGTTTTTCACGGCACAGGCTCTAGGACAGTCGCTCTATTAATATTCTTACTCTATGTACTAGGATATTTATCACCATAGAACATGAGTTCTAGGTAGGGAATGCAATCCCGATCCCGCGAGAGCTCGAAGCATTTTACGAGATAAATCCCGAACCGAAAAATTAGACGAGATTATCGGGACGGGATCCTTTGATTGTCTATGTCTTTAGAGCTTTTAGTAATTAAGTAAGTACTTAGGTACTTAAAATTGTAGTGTTCATGTTCATGTCACATATTTTTTTTTAAAATAATATTTACTTTATTTGATCATAGTGATAGTGATAAAAACTACTATTAAGTCTACTGACTGATTCTTGGAAAAATGCAATGATTAATTACGAATTAATTATTAAAATAGTTGCTATGAAAACGCAAGGAGTTGTCGTTAATTGCTATTCAACTCTATAAGTAAACAAAAAAATAGTTTTCGAGATCGAGATACCTAGGGATCTTGCGTGATTGGAATTTCGAATCTCGAGGGATCAAGGGGCAATCCCGACTCGGGATATCATTCCCTAATCCTGGCTACGGCCCTGAGCGAGACCAAAGTATTGAAATGAATTGAAATTGTATTTGCATGAACATGGTACACACGGCTACAGATCAAGCTATACATTTCCAGTATAAGCTGATCTCGCATTGTATAGGATTTCCGTACAATGGGAGGTCAGCTTATACTAGAAATATATAGCTTGATCTGTAGCCGTGTGTACATAAAATGGATCTTAAAATTCTGTATATTCTACTACAAATGAAGCGTGCAAAAAAAATATCTGTAAAGAAAGTCGAAAGAATTAGGTATATTACTTACAATTAAAACATTCCAATAATACTACAATAAATTGTCCTACATATACAAAATAATAAATTAAATGTCACAATTTATTCATTCCAAATTAAGTTCATTCACACTATAATAATTCTTTGTCAACAATAAATCACACATTCTACGCTTAAATAATGTCATTTGTATTGTTTTTATAGTAAGTGGTAAATGATTGTAAATACATATAGCCATAAAATAAGCAGTTCTTTTAAACAGTGTTAATCTTATCCGTGGAAGTCGTAGTTTATAACCGTGTCTTGTTCTACTTCCACTATCATCGAAACGGATAAACGGATCAGGGTTCTTTTTAACAAAAATATACATTTCCATGATATTGCATGGCAAAGACAGGATTTAACATTTTTTTAAATAGTGGTTTACAACTGTCAAGGAAATGCGCCCCGCATATTGCTCTAATACATTTCTTTTGTGCCTTGAAAACTTTATCTATCTTAAGAGTATGAAGGGGACGGTTATTGTTTTACTTTTGCTACTGCTCATAATATAGAGTGGTCTTTTTTTGTATTCGTCCATTAGAATTGACTGACTGATTAGAAGCAAAAATGTAAGGTATTATATATATACCAATAGAATTGCAGCAAAACTAACGAGACGTAAATTTTATGCTATTCTATTGTCTCATTGATTGATTAACAACGATGACCGGACTAGTGTATAGTTTTTCGTAGTAGGTAGGTCCTCAGAGAACGTGCCAGCTTTCGTTAACCGACATGCTGACGTGCTAGTTAAATGTCATCCATGACTCACTATAACAGCACCGTTCCGCCTCAGCAAAAACTTGCCACCCAAGTGTCTTGTGATCTTAACACGTCTGGTAATTATGAAATAACTTGCACAGGAAGTTTTTACTCTCAGATGAAATAAAACAAGGTGCATTAATGAAATTGATATATTGAGATAAATGTTGAGATAAATAATTATTTCCAGCGGTATCCGCCTATAAGACTAAGACCTATGTGATGGAACCAATTCTTGCGCTTCATTTCACGATCGTATTTTGCATCACGGCGGAATTGTCGCCATTCTTCCCGTAGCTGCGGGTCATTTGGGCCATATGTCTCCTTTTTGCGGAACGAGCGCTTTACCGTCTGTACAGGAAAAAATAATTACGCATAAACTTTTTGTTAAGTTTACTAAGTGTGAAAATGGGAGCCGAGTAAATCTCCAATGCTGCCATATACCTCCCCCCGCTTCACCAGTACCCTGAGTGTAAAGAATTTACATTATTAAACGCTTAATAACGCGCTTGCGTTTACGACATTTCTCTATAGGAATAGCGTACATACTCATGGTACTAATTTCTCCCATACAAATTTATAGATAACGCAATCAATTAGTAAGCGTTTACTAACGTCTATTATTTAATCTTTACACTCGGACTCTTACAAAACTCACTCTCGCGCTCTCATATCGACACGTCTCAATACAAGAATTAAGTAGGTACGAACTCCACATTTTCGGACAAAAGGGGTGGTTCTCGTTCTGTGAGGCACAGAAAGTGCTACTTTGCGACATACCAACTCATGTACGCTCATGGTCGCTAGCTTGATATGAACTAAGCACAAAGCTTGTTACAAAAATAATATTGCTGTTATATCATACCTCGACAAAATTTCCTGATCTGTATTTCCACAAAGCAATAGCAATGAATATGGGTATCAATGCTATTCCAGTGTACTGAAGCGTATTACCGGCAACTGCGAAGAAAAGTCATGATTAAAAAAAGAACGATTACCATTTGGAGAGCCAGAGGAGTGACGACTATGGCGCCTTTTGTAAAATGTATCCTAGCTATATTTTGCATGGCATGACACGCTTTTGTCATTACAATAACTCATGGCCGATTCCTATAATTTACGGGTTAAAATTAAGAATGAATGTATCAACCAATATAATTGCAGCAAAACTGACGAGACGTAAATTTTATGCAATTCTATTGTCTCACCAGTACCCTGATCTTATATCTTTACTAATAATGTAGCAAAGACCTGAAAGCTTGTGTCTTTAAAAGTTGAACACAGGTAATTACAGACGAGGCGGTACGCGACATTGAAGCCGAGCTTGTAATGATCAATGCACACGCGTGTCATACGATATTTTTTAACACACTTGTGAGGAAAAAACAGACTTTGTATTTCTTGGAGTAGATTTTTTGATAGTAAGCAACCACACAATGAAAACATTAACAAATAGGTATGGCGCGCCTTTTTTTTACAGCTATGCTCTGTCAAACTCTTTTACCCGTTTAAATTAAGAATGCTTCGACTCCACTTGTATCAATTGCATTGAGGTACAAACTTAACATCATCAAGATTATACCTACTTATCATAAAATTGTTCGGTAATGTAAAGAAAAAAGAACTAGTGCGTAATAAGCTGCATTAATTCCTTGACTTGCAGTTAAAAAATAACAATTAATTTCTATTGTTTTCCTCGCTCGCGCGGATCACCAAACAGTCAAAGGTCACAGTCAATAAATGTAACTTTACGAGCAAGTGTGTTGAAAAATACTATATCTCAAGATGTAATATTTATTATATCCAAAGATTTTCATAGGGCATCGTGCCTCTACCCAGATGGATAATCCGCCTTACTAAAGCATGACATTTAATTTCACTCCGCTTGAGGGGCTCCCTGAGCAAATCGCTCTCAGTTCGTACTGCGCACGGCTGTCAAATACTGTCAATTCTGGCTTGTTTATTTCATGTTGCCATAGAGGCGACTATCCTTCTGGACGTTTTAAATTCTTTGATTATATCCTATATTTAAAAGCCGGCTTTCGCTTATATACCTACTAATCAATACTAAAGTTTTGGTGGTTAATAATCTAAAAAAAAAACATTTTTTTTATTCCGGAAATATTAATCCCTCGGCAATACAGGTAAAATAGAATAGCATATATTATCTGCTGCATCTAGCTACATAATATGCTGCCGCGTCGACGCACAACGTGACAGACCTAGCAGCCTAGCATCGTATAGACTAGTACCTAACTGTTATCTGAGTAGAAGACCGTAATTGAAAATACAAGCCATTTTATCATCACCCTAATCAGGTTTGCATCCAGGCAGCTAAATGATTAACCTGCTTGATTGTCGCCTCTCGTCAGTCAACTACAAATTCAAAAGTATTTTTATATCGTTAAGGTGCTATTTATGAATATTGAAGACTTATAAATGTATACATACTATATCCTCCTCTAGGGTATGTATAAGTTCCTCCGAACACGAGTGCCTCTGTGGTTATAAGAGCGTACATAAATACCACCACCATTATGACTGGTGTAACAATGCCCCAACATATGCGCCAATAGAAGGAGGTCTTTATACCCAACATAAATTCAATGTCTAGACAAAGGTTCTCCAGGCCTGAAATGAGAAAACGAAAGTTATCACATGTCTAAACACCTGAAAATATTTGAAACTGGGTGTTGCTCTCTGGCCCCTATACTGGCGGACGAGTTCCTACCAAGTACCGGTCTACCGGTGCGTATGTAACTATGTAAAATTGTAAACTACAGTCGCGGACGTTCATTTTAAAGAAGTATGGGCTAGGTATTTGTAATGCGTCGATTTTTTTGACTAGGTACACTAGCAATGTCGTCGCTAGTGAAATAGGATGAAATATTGGTTTCTTACCTATTATAATATGTAATATCTTACCATAAATCCAAAAGACACCGAATGTCTCTGCTATTGCTGCAAACAATCTCATGAAAGTGCCTCCGTAATAGTCCACTAGTTCTAATATATATTGTCCTCCCTGAAATTGTATTGGAAAAATAAATTAAATTATTTAATAATTTATTAAGTTCTTCTTGCTCGTTATCAGTAATAACTCAGAGTATATAAATACTACGTACAAGTAATAAGAAGCAAGTAGAATATTAAAAAAGGACAATTGAAACAATACATACCGGTGTCACATATATGAGACCAACGAGAAAGCCGGCGCAACAGGCAAACGCAGACATGTAAATAGTCGGGACTCTTGGAAAAGCATCCATTAATATGGTATTAATTGTGGAGAGTAATGCAACACCAGAACCCACACCAAGTACAGCCATCATTAAGAAGAACAGAACAGCGAAGAGCTAAAATTTTTTTTAGATTAGATTGATAACGCTACAATTAGGTACAACCTATAGTACCTACAAACATTCTACACTTTCATTGTCCACATACAAAAGTTTAGGACAACCTGGTAATTCCAACATTACTAAATCTGGATAAATCGGGAAACATAGGTACGTGTTATCATAGATTAAAGAAATGGTGTTATACAAAGAAACTGTTGCTTGGACAATTTTGCTATTTTCTTTAAATGTTCGTCATAGTACGAATACGGTTAGGAAAGGAAAAATGGAACAGTTGCCTGGAAAATACGGAAAAAACTGTGTATTTACTATGGGATTTTCGACAGGATAAATTATGTCAGGCGGGTCAGCTATTTCAATAATAAATCATTGTTACCTAACGAAACTTACTTGGGGCACAAAAGGTGACTGTGCTATTGCATCTGGGTATGATATAAAAGCTAAACTAGTCCCTCCACTACCAATTACTTCTCCGACGTCATCATAACCCAGTTGGTAAGCTAGGTTACCCAACACGCCGAAAATTGTTATGCCAGAGATCAAACTTGTGAACGTATCGAGTGTAGTCACTATCATTGAATCCCTGAAAAGAGCAAAAAAGGGGTGATTTAACATCAATATCTGGGGCGATGGGAAAAAGTGGTAAGTAAGATTTAGCCGACGTTTTCGAAAGCACAAAAAATTCTAAGCTTTAGAGCCTTTAGAGAACTGGCTCTCAAATGCAGCTGCATTTTTTAATATTGCACGTTCTTATTATTATTGTTAGAGGCACGTCGCTGAACTAGGCCCAAGCTGGTATCCACCCACGTGCCCCCACCCATAGACGACAACAGTACTCCATATGAGGCCGGACTTGCGACTTGTAAATTTGCAGCCTTTTCCCCGATGGTAAGTACCTACTGTCTCGCTCTATTGACCACTCCGAGCTTTTTGTTTGCTAGCTTAACCTTACCTTTCTTAATTTTGCCAAGTGATGACGAAATAGAACGTCGTCGCTAGAAATGTCGACGCCAAGGATCCCAATGCTTTTACTGATGTTCAGAGACGTTTCTGGTTTTGTGGAGCCACCAGCAATTGGGGTTTTCTTAGCGGTGAACGCGCAGGCTTGTGTCTTAGTGGGGTTGAAATGGACTAGGTTTATTTGACCCCCCTCTAATCCCTCACATTCACGGTCATGTCACGACCTGAATATCAGCAATAAAATCGGCATCGATTAATGCGGATGCTGATAATGAAATCACTGCTGATAATCCGCTGATGCTAATATTTGCAACAACACTGGTAGGTACCTACTAGAACCACCTTATGAGGACTAAAATATGAATTACTAGCTGTCGCCCGCGGTTTCACCCGCGTTCCCGGGATAAAAAGTAGCCTATGTCCTTCTCCATACCATAGGCCATCTGCATGCCAAATTTCATGATGATCCGTTGAGTACCTAGTTGAGGCGTGAAGGCGTAACAAACAAACAAACTCACTTTCGATGTTAGTTAGGATTAGGATTGGTACCTGTACCTACTTATTCTAAAGGAGGTTATCGACATGCATAGTTGATAAAATATAAAATTACCTGTAAACGTTTTGTTTGAATCCATTGTACGATGCAAACATGATAAGTGCACCGGAACATACAGAAAGAGAGAAAAATACTTGAGTTACAGCCGCGTACCAAACCTGAAAAAAATATTCAATAGTAAACAAAAAAAAGCATGTATTTATTTGAGCAAGTATTTATTTATTTATCTATGATAAACATGCAGCTTCTAATTTCTTCTAGAAGCTGCATGTTTATCATAAATAAGTAAATAAATGCTTGCTGCTTTATAAAATAAATATCCCAGGATATAAAAAGTAGTAAAGAAGTAGGTAGCTAAGTACTTATTTATAGTCGGGATATTTCTTTACACACAGCTACTTATCTGTTCACTACCTATATATACTCACCCTAATTTCTAAGATCTTATTCCACTCCGGAGTAATAAAGAACAGGATTCCTTTACTCGCACCAGGCAAAGTCACGGCTCTGAAGAATAAAACAAACCTAAATTCAGTATCAATGATATCTTACATACTTAATAGATTTCATTAAAAACTGTTACGTTAATTATTTGCAAACGTTACCCTGCGTACTGTTTACGGGAAACATTATTTAAAATAATTTAGGATTACGTTAATAAAAAAACATTGTAAAATTGGGAAATTTTTGATCGCAGTGCCTGTGTATGACTTTTTACATGATCTAGGACGTCGATTTTAACTCTTTCAAAATACGTCACATGGATTTTTTCATTGGCTGGTATAGACTAGTCTTTCGCCCAGTACCCACTTGACGTTGACTATTGAGATCATCATCATCATCATCAGCCTATAATGTCTCACTGCTGAGCACAGGCCTCCTTTCACAAATCAGGGTGAAAGAGAATGGGCAGATACTCCACCACGCGTGCCCTCTGCGGATCGGTGGAGGTAGGCTAGTGGTCAACCTACCGTTGGAGTTTTCAAGCCGCCTAGAAGGCCTCCAACTAGCATAACGACTATCACAATTAAGGGATAACCGGGACCAACGGCTTTACGTGCCTTCCGAAGCCCGAAAACGCTCGATTTGAAATACCACTAAGCGGTTACCCATCCAGGTACCGACCACGACGGTGGTAGCTTTACTTGCCGATCGATTAAGAATGGCTTATCATGGTACACCACGAGCGCTTAGTATTGAGATACCCTGTAGCTATACAACATAGTTTAAAGAGTCCAGTCTAGAGCTTATAAGTAGGTAGGTACTAACCTGATTAGCAATATGATCATAATCACATACGGGAAAAGGGCCAGAAAATATGCGGCTTTGCCGGAACTTTTCACACCTCTTGCAACAATGATAAAAATAATCACCCAGGAAGCCAACAAGCACAGAGTTAAGTCCCAGATTGGTAAACCTGAAAATTTTAAAAGTTGGGGTTTTTTTTTATAAATAAGTATATTATCCTGGGACCATTGAATTATTATACACCTGGGACATTTCTCACACACGGTCATCTGATCCCAAACTAAGCAGAGCTTGTACTATAGAAACCAGATAACTGATATAATACTATACTACTTTTTGTTTGTAAATACATACTTAATATACATAATTACACCCAGACTCAGGACATACAGACATGTTCATGCACACAAATGCACCTGTGCGGGAATCGAACCCACGACCTGCGGCGCAATAGGTGGAATCTTTATCAGACTTAACCAAATGCGCCAAATGGCCCGTCAATTCTTTATGTCGCTTAATCATAAAAATATGAAGGTACATTTTTTTTTTTAATAAGGTGCGTGAGTTTTGAATGATCAGAATTGCAATGCAACTTATGCAACACAACATCATTCGTCCATCATCCCCCTTTTACCATCGACATTACTACACGATGGCATGATCTTCAAGCTATAAATGCACCACAACGTTTTCAAAATTAGAGCGTTTAAAATGCTAATTAATGTCTTTTATTATCCTTATCCCAAATTATGTTAAATTTCAAACTTAAATAGGTACCTACCGATTCCATCATGAATTCCATCTGACTGCCGCAAAACTGTGTGTCTGAAAAATATTAAGTACTTAGGCAGGTATAATTAAACCTAGATATGAGCACATTTTTATTAGGTATATAAAAATAATAGAGCCCCGAATAATCCGGATTCCAAATACTTAGGTATGATTAATTAAAGTATTATAGTTTTCATATTTAATTATTTTACTGACTGATAGAAAAACTACATTTTATATTGTAAAAACGTTTATTTATTTTGGTTTTTGTAAGAAACTAAAAGGTATAGGGTAGTAATTAACTATCTAGATATTTCTAATTACATTACAGGAACCGATAATTGATTGTTGGACTTGTACGTAATCATAATCTGTACGTAGACAGGTATATCAGCATACCTAGATAGATTAGGTACCTACCTATTGATAACTTATCACTTGTTATCAAGAGTTTGATGCTAATTATCGTAATAGTCAATATACTCACCTATATTGGCACATCCTTATCTATGATAAGTAACATCTCGTATTATGGTAATGCACAGGATTTTGTTAAATTAATAATATCTACTTAATACCATCCTTGTTTATTTACTTACGTGAAGTAGAATTCCGCGCTACTCGTAGGCCTTTCATCATTTGCAGTGGCGTTGAAGGATTCCCCCGAGGGTACGCAGTTCAACCATTCTGGTTCACAAAGTGCCCAGGGTAGAGTGCTTTGGAAGCTCATAGCCAGGTAGTACAGACAAAGGGCGATGATAGACACGTAGTATGATAAGACATATCCAGCCCCGAGAGCTTGTGCATATCCAGTTCCTAATAAAGTAAAATATCTTATGTTAAAATGACTGCTATGGATATTCGCCTATTTATTTTATAGGTAGATGTAGGTAATCAGGGTGTAATGTATTATGCAGTTTATCAGTTATCTGCTTTGTCTAGTTTGGAATCAGATAGCATAGGTGTATAAATAAATAAATAAATATCCTGGGACATTCCTCACACACGGTCATCTGATCCCAAACTAAGCAGAGCTTGTACTATGGAAACCAGATAACTGATATCAGTTATCTGGTTAACAAAAAGTAGTATATGTATTATATAATACATATACAAACAAAAAGTAGTATATGTATTATATAATACATATACTACTTTTTGTTTGTAAATACATACTTAATATACATAATTACACCCAGACTCAGGACATACAGACATGTTCATGCACACAAATGAATGTCCTGTGCGGGAATCGAACCCACGACCTGCGGCGCAATGCTGGAATCTTTACCAGACTCTTAACCAACTGCGCCAACTGGCCCGTCGATTAGATTATCTGTCTCCGATTAGAGCACGAGCCAGACGTAGGTAGCTATAATAAGAGTAATTAATGATGATATCTTTAATATCTCAAATTATAATTATGACGAAAGTGATAACATTACTGCATATTAATCATTAGGACTTACGATGTTTTACAAATACCTAATCATTCAGGAATTTCCACTTAAGTTAATCCCTCATTAGCCATCAAATTAATTAAATAGGTATTGAAAAGAATATGATAAGTGATCCGCCGCACGTGTCACGTAATGGAAATTTTGTTCCCGTCGTTCTAAGTAAGGGTCATCGCTCACTGTGCCAGCACCGCTCCATTGCAGCAACGGCTCGGCCCGACTCAACCCAATCTAACCACTAGGTACCAGCGCGCCGCCTGCGAGTGGGCAGCTCGCGGGCGGCGCGGCGCCGGTGAAATTGGTGGCGCGGCTTTGGCAAGATACTGCTTGCAAGACGCGGGCTGCGATTATTTCATACAAATTTAATCCCGATTTCTTCTTCAATAATGCCTCCAGAGCAATCATTTTTTTTTCATATTACAAGGAGAAACAGAGCCGATTCAATTATTTTTTTCATATTTTTTTTAAGAAAGGGTGTGTCTAAGTCCCTCTTAATTTTTTTATATTAAAAACTTTTTGAATTTGTCTGGTAGTCCTTTTAATCATGGCGGAAGAATTGGGCATTTATTGCAATAGAGGGTCATATTTTCTTTACTAATTAGTTACTGAAAAAAAGGAAATAACAGGAACGCGTCCAAAGCAGACCTTGAGATGTTTCAAACGTTTTTACTTAACAAAAATTAAGAGGGAACTAGACACACCCTTTCTTAAAAAAATATATGAAAAAAAAAAATTTATCGGCTCTGTTTTCGAGGAGGAAAATGGGGACAACGAAACGTCGATTTCGTATTTTTTTTTGTCCATAACTGGTCTGACCTGCAGATGTCCCTATCGCACTCTACGGGGGCAGATCGATATTTTTTAAGCGATAGTCTAGTGCTCTTTACAGCAAATCGGTTTAATTAATATTTTAGAAGTTACTATTAGAGATTTAAAATGACCGAAAAACAGTTCGCGATGCCATGCCCGGGCTGAGACGGCAGCGCGTGCACCTTCATTGCATCGGTGCGAAGCCGGGGCGGGTTGCTAGTCATTTATAAGTCCATCAGGACTTGCAGCTAAACTGAAAACATATACTTTACGCAAAGTAAAGCGATAGCCGGTAGTCTCGAAGGAGCGGGCGCGGAAGGGTGCGGGCAGGCGGTGCGCTTTTATTACACACACAAATACAGACTATCCATTCACACATTGATAATTCGGTGGCTCGGGCCTAGCGCGACGGCAATAGTTTCTTCAAATACCTATGTTTCAAATTCCTCGCAGCTAGGCACCGAGGGGTGCCTAGCTGCGAGGCTTAAAGGCCTCACTTGCATGGCAAGGTAAATACCGAGGCGTAGCCGTGCTGTTATAGTGAGCGATCACCCTCACCCTTACTAGGTTTGTACAGTCACGGAATCAATAGGTTAGTTGATTTATTTAATGGTGCGTCTAGGTATGCTACGCGAACCGAGCACGACAAGCGTGGACGTATATACTTACGAGGGCGTTGCGAATCCCTGTGTGCGTGAAAAAAAAACTACTGACAATGGGGCAGAGCGCAGTCAAGCGCGAGAAGAATGCTCGTTCGAGGCTCGCAAGTCCGTCCACGCTACGCGAACAACGAACGTATCCTGTTCCTTCCAGGCTCGACTCGTGCTCGCTTCGCGTAGCATTCACGCACCATTCTAACGAGCAAACAGTTCTAGTATAGTCCCACAAACTTATCTGACCCGGTGGTCAGAAGTGGAACTAACGACGCCATTTTGAAATGTCAATCGCCATTTGTCAAAGCGAATATAAACACTAGGTTCATTGATTGTTTGCTCCACTAAATGCGATGACAGCGAAGCGACTCTCTCACAGGGCCAGATAAGTTTGTGGGACTATACCTACACATAAAATATGTCACAGAATAGGTAGCGGGCCATCCACTAACGTTCTTTCTTTATGACTTGTCCTGTCGCACAATCTGTAGGGAAACGCGAAAGGATAGAATAAACCCGCTGAGGCCACTATCTAAACAATAATCGAACATTCTTTCCTGTAACTTTATCATGACACGCCAGCCCGACAGAATAAACAATCCTTCGATCACCATCCATACATAAAGGTACATTCCTGTCAGATTGGATAATGTCAGTCAAACCCGATCAAACTTAAGGATTAAATGGCAGTGGATGGTTACAATCCTATTATTTCTTGAGGATTGTTGACTTTTATGAGGAATGCCCGTCATTTTGTATTATCATTAAGGAATATTTTCATTTCGCTCAATCGTGTGGGAAATATAAACGGGCACTAACTTACTCAGTTTAATTATCGCGAAGTGTCATTCGCGACAGGACGGAATCAGGGATTTTAATACCTTCATTAGCGGGCCATCCACTAACGTTCTTTCCCACCGGAATCTAAAATCGTTAAGGATTAAACGCTAGTGGATTCGCATTAGTGTGAAAAGAACGAGCGTGGGAGACACATCGGAGATGAGTCTCAAAACTCACGACGCTCGACCATCGAAGAAAGGTTGTTTGCCTATCGGTTTTCTACAGCTTATATTTTGGAGAATGTGCACAGAAATTGTTCAGACTTAGGCCAACATCCCTGTTTTTTACCCAGTACCTGCCACAGCACCTGAAGCGCTTATGGTGTAGCATGATAAGCCGTTCTTAATCGATCGGCAAGTTAAGCTACCACCGTCGCTCCTGGTCAGTACCTGAATGGGTGACCGCCTAGTGGTATTTCAAATCGAGCATTTCCGTGCTTCGGAAGGCACGTAAAGCCGTTGCTCCCGATTATCACTTAATTGTGATAGTCGTTCAGCTAGTTGGAGACCTTCTAGGCGGCTTGAAAACAAACAGTAGGTTGACCACTAGCCTACCTCCCTCCACCGATTCGCAGTGGGCACGCGTGATGGAATATCTGCCCATTCCCTTTATTCCCGATTTTGTGAAAGGAGGCCTGTGCTCAGCAGTGGGACATTATAGGCTGATGATGTAGATGATAATCTGCCACAAGATCGGGAAAATTTTCATCCATACGTTGTTGACGTACCGTAAATACGACCCACCTTTTGCGTCCTCATTTAAAATGCGGACAGCAAGGGAGTGGAATTTGCTTCCAGCGGCGGCGTCTTGTTTCCTGACTCGTAAAATCTAGGGCTTGTCAAATCCAGAGTGAATAGGTTTCTTTTGTGTAAGCGTGCTTCGTCTTAGGCTTCGTCATCATCCTTTCTGAACAGTTCATCAGTCAGGCAGGGGCCAAACGCAAGGCCAATTTAATAAAAGAAGAAAAAAATCTTTCAACTGCAGGCTTTTTCAGGAGGCGAATTTCAGACAAAAATGCTTTAGATCAGCTTCAGTCAAGAGTAAGTAGGTACCTACCTACTTTTAACGGGTTATCGATCAAATCGTATAACTTTTATAGCTCCATATATTGTGCCTACCGATAATTACAAAGAATTTATAAATTCAGTAATAAAGTTAGTGTTTTAGCCCACGTTCTCACGGACGATTTTTATGCACTTTATTTTCAACGTTATGAATAGAACGTATTTATTTATTTATTTATTTATTCGGTTTTAGGAAGACTATCGACTTAAACAAAACATATAACATAGAATAACAATAAAAAGCCATTAAAAAGTCTCCACTTATATACATTGAATGGGTAGATAATGCAGAATAACAATTACTTAAGAAAAACAATAGAAATATGATACTGTAAATCAAGCACTGCACTCACATACACTTTATTAATGATAATTAGATTTAGATTTGATTTGATTTTAGATTTTAGAGTATGACTTCTCCTATACGTGGTCGCACGCTGACGTTTTTTTACGTCGCGAATTTTCATATTTTCTGGTAAAAAACGTCGAGCCCAACGTTATTTGCCGTGAGCCCGTGCGAATGAAGGCTTATTACTGGTACATAGAAAGCCGCGTTACAACCAAATCCAAGGTTAAGTTGAAAGGGCAAACCAACATGTGGAGTAGATGTTGGGTTCCTGGATGTAGGGTACACAAAAAAAACTAACTGATCCAGTTCATGAAAACAGTGCATTTCATTCTCGAAATAAAATGCTTGTAATGTAACCAAGGATCGTGTTAGATTCTAGATCAGGAGACTTGATATTCTTCGTCAATAATCTGATCGCCGCGCCGCCCGGCTCCTGTTCTTTTAACTTATATTGTTCAACCAATCTTTAAATATCTCTTTTTAACCATTTCGCTCAAATGTATGAAGTTTGTTCAATATCAATAAGAAACACAATACAGGATTACATTAGTAGACATCTAAAAAAATTGCTGTCACCGGCTCATAAGGAAGAACGCTTATGATTTGCAGACTTATTCGAACTTCGACTAGAGTAACACTATATGTATTTACCGTCCAAAATGCTTTACCTATTTCAAGCCAATATGAGAGGCTGCACTTATGGAGATGTATGACTGTTCGAGATATACAGAAGACCATGTAGTGCCCAACTTCAGATCAGCCAAATATATGTGATTGGATGACAGCGGATATAGAGTGGGCGAACTAATTCCCCTTCTTTTAAGCAAACGCACGCACTATATTGTCGGTTCTGGTACACAGTATGCTACCATATGTCCGTTACATATATCCAGGAGATGATTTACCTCAAGGTCGGGCCAGGACAATGCTCGCACTCGTAAGGCTATTTGTTTTAATGATGCAGCAATGGGAAAATAGAAACGAAAGGACCTCAAGAACGCAATAGAAAAAAACCGGCCAAGTGCGAGTCAGACTCGCGCACCGAGGGTTCCGTACAAACCTGTAGGTATATAAGTAAATGGTAGTAAGTATAGACCTGAGTATTTGATATTAATTTCAATTTATGACGTATTAAAAAAAAACTACTTACTAGATGAAGGTGAAAGTTTCCACCGTAATGTACATCATATATTTTTTATAGATTTATCATTCCCTTATTTTAGAAGTTACAGGGGGGGGGACACACATTTTACCACTTTGGAAGTGTCTCTCGCGCAAACTATTCAGTTTAGAAAAAAATGATATTAGAAACCTCAATATCATTTTTGAAGACCTATCCATAGACACCCCACACTTATGGGTTTGATGAAAAAAAAAATTTTGAGTTTCAGTTCTAAGTATGGGGAACCCCCAAAATTTATTGTTTTTTTTTCTATTTTTGTGTGAAAATCTTAATGCGGTTCACAGAATACATCTACTTACCAAGTTTCAACATTATAGTTCTTATAGTTTCGGAAATAAATGGCTGTGACATACGGACAGACAGACAGACAGACAGACAGACAGACATGACGAATCTATAAGGGTTCCGTTTTTTGCCATTTGGCTACGGAACCCTAAAATTGCTGCCGAACCATTTGGGAAGATACAAGAAGGAAGAAACTATGCTCTCGCCTTGTGGGCTCCATGAGAAATAGATAACACCGTGTGTTAATGCATGGTGACTTATTCGCAGGTTTCTTATAATTTTGGTCATGAATAAGGTTAGTACTTTCAACGAAGGACAACTGCTTTGCTGATAGTTCTTGCTTGACCTCTGTCAATAGAACTTTTCAGTGACGCAAAGTAGAGTAATTAACAAATAATTAAAGTGTTGGCAGTAGTTTCTTGGACTCGTGCAAGCAACCTTTTTATGCTGCGACGGTACATAACCAGGTAATACCAATAATAGTACTCGAATTAAATCATGAAAGTAACATCATTGAGTTATTCATCATTCAGAAGTTCTGGTTTTAAAAAACATTCTTCATTGAAATTGACTATTATGTCCCTACCTAGAATAAAATAGGTACTCACCCTTCATGGCTGGTGACAGAGCCCAAATTTTCACACAGTTGCTATTGCTAAACTGTCCAAGAACCGTTTCCAGATAGTACATGGGCTTTCCAATCACCAACAATACAATGATGTAGGGTATGAGGAAGGCACCACCTCCGTTTTGGTAGGCGACGAACGGGAACCGCCACACGTTGCCCAGACCCACAGACGTGGCGATACAGGACATAAGGAACTCCGTCTGGTTATCCCATTTTGGACGTTCTTTGGGGATGTTCTTTTCGAAACCCTATCGAAAAGGAGATTAACACATACATTTCTGGCATTATTATCTCTATGTAGAGTGTTTGAGTACAGCGGGTTACTATTTAGCATTTAGATAACCTTGATTAAATAATGTAATCATGCAATAAATATTGCCTACCTAAGTACCTTCTGTAGATAGCATATTTCAATCGATGCAAGGTTGCGAATGTTATTATTAATATAGAGAATCACCTTTAAAGATATTAAAATGAAAACCACAACTTTTAGTGGGAACTCACAAATCAAATTGAAAAATTAATTATGTTGGGACAACTCTATTGATTGTGTTGGTAAATCTTGGGTTTTAAAGGGAAATCTAGGATGTTCGAGCGACCGTAGTTCGAGCTTCTACAGTAAGATAATCATACTGGTACGTATATATATAAGATTATCTTGTAAATAATATTAATAATATATACAGATTCCTCTCGAGCCTATGTGTAGATTTTCTGTTCAAGCATTGCTGTACAGAACAGGGAATTAAAAGATACAGATCGTGTGGAATCCGAGAAAGTGACTACCTACATAGAAGCCAGTTTATGATCTTAATTGGTACTAACTGCGAATCTACTGAACGGGAGGTTCGTTACTAAATAGTTTGCGTTTACGACACTTCTCTTTAGGAATTGGCCCAGCGCCTCTAGCGGAATACTCATGGTACTAATTTCTCCCATACAAATTTATAGTTAACGCAAACGCATTAGTAAGCGTTTACTAACGTCAATTCTTTAGACTCGGGGTACTGAGCGGTTACCGTACGTAACTCACAGAGTCGCGATGGTTGTCAGCCTTACTTTACCGTACCGCACATTAACTTACTAATACATACAATTAATTCATTAATAAAACTAAAAAGTCTGAAATAAATAAAATTATCAAAAGAAACAAAAAAAAAACCGACTGCGTAGATTTAACTGAAAAGAGAAAAACAATAAGCTCTTTAATCTATAGAATTTTTAATATATCTTGAATTTTATAAAGTATTGCAGTCGGGGATAAACAAATATTACAAAAAAATACATACCTACTTAGGTTATTGGTGCAATACTTTATAAAATTCAAGATATATTGAAAATAGATAGCTCATTTTTGTCTTTTCAGTTATTTTTTGTTTTACCCAGTCGGGTTTTTGTTTAATTTAATTTATTAAACCATTAAGTATATGAACTTAACAAGCTGTCTAGGCAGCAGGTACCGTACAGGTATCAATTAATTACTAACCATTTGGTCGTTCGGATAATTGCCAGCTTCTTTTGATTTTGTAGCTACAGAGGAATCATTTTCAGGAGTTGCATCGAAAGCCTCGTTCACCCGCTCCCCATTCTCAACTTTCACCGCGTTGGGATCCTAAAGCAAAAGTACATAGTTTTATTTTTATTTACACTTATTATGTGCATAAGTATAGTTAAATATACAAATAGTAAATTAAAATTTTAACCATTGAGGATGTTACTTGATGCCTGTAACGCGCACCTCTACGAGCGCGGTGGATGTGATCATTAGTATATTTTTTCCTTGTAATAATGTATCAGTATGATAAATTGGTTTGATATGTAAAGTTATCTTCCAAATTATTAATAGATTAGTTAATCTACGACAGAGTATAAAAATGTATTACTAGTCGTAGTTATGGGTAGATATACCTACTAATCAGGACTGGGCAAATACATATTAATCATAAAATATTTCTTCAGCCCTCTGGGAACCTTGCTGTAAATCGGAAGCAGCGGCAGACTTGAGGAAATTTTCTACTTATATATTGTAATTGGTACATATTTTGTTGTAAATAAAGACTTTATAGCCATAATAAAAGACAAAAAAGCTTAATAGCCACTTTCTCGCATGTATTTAAAATATGAAATACAATATATTTTTATTTCGTGTATTTCAAATACAAAATACAGTAAGTATTTTGACCATTTTGTATTTAAAATACAAAATACATTCAGTACCCCGAGTGTAAAGAGTTTGAAGTTAGTAAACGCTTGCTAATTTGTTTGCGTTTACGACACTTCTCTATAGGAATTGGCACAGCGCCTCTAGCGGAATACTCATGGTACTAATTTCTACCATACAGATATAACGCAAACGCATTAGTACCTAAGCGTTTATTAACGTCAATTCCACCATTTTGACGTAAACTGCAAAAAACCACGTTGAATGCAATAGTTCTAAACCGTTAGTAACTTACAGAGTTGCGATGGTTAAAAAAAAACAATATTCAAAATCATTTATTCAAATAGACCATCGCAGGCATTTGAAAAGTTTGACTTTAATACCGGTTCGGAAGGTTACATTTGCTGTGAAGAGCCGGCAATAAATTCAGCAATTACTCTTTTCAAAACAAGCTTAGATTCATTACATAAAAGTTATTTACATTCTAATCGCACTGACAACAATTGCGTGCACAGGCGCGGCGGCAAAACTACAAATAAGACTGAATCTATATTTAATAAGTAAATAGAAAACTTAGCAGACCAGCCCCCACAAGCAACATCTGTTCATAAGTAGTGTCAGCAATCGCCCTCCTCGCCATATTGGAGGCGGGAAGTGAGTGACCCGTCACACGACGCCGCCGCAAGCAAGGGCCTTAAAGTGAGCATGACTTACTTAAGTCTGCCTTTAAAATAAAAATTAAATTAAAACTCTAAAAAAAACTACTACATACATACACACAATTTGTTATCACTTTGAATGAGTATTGACAAGTTTAGCGGGTTTTAGCCTTAATTTAATTTACCGTACCGCTCATTTAGGTACTTAATAATACAACTCATTCATTAATAAAACTAAACAGTCTGAAATAAATTAAATTATTAAAAGGATCAAAAAACCCGATTGCGTAAAACAACCTACATAAAAACAGTAAAAGAGTACAGAAAAGTTTTTTTTTATTAAAGCTTTGTGATTCATTGAAGTCTTATTCTAATCATTCAGACAACAGACAAGTGACCTATTGTTGTCTATGAAAGCGTAGGTACTCGGTAGTAATCCTACGTATTTCAGGATTCTTTCGCTCAATGATAAATATGACGATCCAATCCGTCACTACGTCTATATACACAAGTCTATATGTCGGTATTAATTTTTAAGCCGATGAAAGACATTGTCGATATCGGAATTATTTTTTAAGCCGATGATAGATTGAGTGAAATATTATCGAATGCCGTGACGAAAGACACGGGTTCGAATCCTATAATGAGCTGCCTACCACCCTCAAGACATCTATCGCCAAGCACATACCAGTTGCACTGGAGAGCTATTTCCCTTCTAGACTTTGTGTGCCGAAGGGGGTCATCGGCCACACTGTCCATGGTGAGATTGTGGACTAACACGGGCCTATACATAATAAAAGAAAATCTTTCTATACGTGCTTTTCCTGCAACGTATTAAGTAAGATAGATTATTTTATTGCCGTCGTCTATTGTATCTTTTAACCGACTACAAAAAAAGGAGGAGGTTCTCAATTCGGTTGTATTTTTTTTAAATGTTTGTTACCTCATAACTCCGTCATTTATTAACCGATTTGGAAAATTCTTTTTTTGTCTGGAAGGGTACACTTCCCGTTTGGTCTCATTGTCAGATCAGGATTTGATTACTTCTTAGTTTACTTTGAAGTCGGTTTAAGTTTTTTGTAAAACAGTCCAATTATTGTCTTATATTTGTGTTATTGACATCTACAGCAATATCTTTGGTTTGTTATTCTGTTAATATCTATGGTGTCTGTACAATAGAAGATTGTTATACGGGGTGGATACGACAATAAATGAAACCACGTAAAGTACTCATGTAACTGCATGCACTCATCACCTTTTACTATGAGAAAACGCAAAAAAAGAACTGCTTTTTATACAAAAGGTACATGTCTCATCGGCAACAATTTATGAATTTTTTATCGATTTGATTTCGGTTTTAGCGATTATACACTCTCGGCTTCCTTATCATTATTAATATCGCCTCGTCTGTAATTACCAACTTTGCACACATGTATCACAATGTACAGTCGCGAAATGAAAAGGTTCGTCACCTTAGAGCTGTTAGAGTTGGTTTTTGTTTGCACCAGATTGCAAGAATCGATTTTAATATAGGTATGTACCAACCAACATATTACCAGTGAGGTTCCTAACAGGAAGAAACAGTGCTGCTAACATTTACATAGATGTGACGTTTGCTATCGAATAAGGTTTTGCTTGTTTTTATATCACGTCTAACCTGCTTTAGTCCAATTTCTTTGCGTCAAACACAATTTATGGCTTTTGCAGAATAAAATCAAAGAAATTGGACTAAAGCAGTAGAAGTAATGTCAAAGGCGCAAACTTTATATTTATATCTGTCTCGATAATTTTCATACGATTATTCCATAAGATAAAAAAGGAATGAGATATAGTTGTGTGTTTCTGTTCATACCGCCTGTAACCCATTTTGAGTTGTCAGTGGTTACGATTGGTCTAATTATACTACCAGATTGAATAGGTCTAAAAGTGAACTATGGTGTTGGCCCTCAGATGTTGTTTTTATTTTAGTCGTAGTTTGTTGACATACAGCAGACGGACGACGACTACGCGAAAATTTAAAATTAATATTGTTTATTTAGATTCAAGCAAAACTAAATGTATTAAATTGTGATCTGTGATAAACACAAAAATGGTGTGTGTTGTAATCAAGTGCAAATATCATTCCTACCGAAAGGAAAATGAATCTGAAATTATTAGCTTTCATCGGTAAGACGGCATTTTGAACATATTTCGGATTTTATTCGTAAGATTGCTTTGATAATTTGTAGAATTGTGAACTACCATTTATGTATTATAGTATTATGCGTATTATATGTTTAAAACAAATTAGATTACCAAAATATTGCTATATTTTAAATATTTTGGTATAGGCTCGAATAGTGCCGTACATTTCTTATCGACAAATCAATGAGGATAAACTTTCCTTCACGAGACGCTGGTCGGGGATTTCGTATTTTTTTGACTTTTTTGATAATTTTAGATAGTTAAATAAAAGAAGATTGTTAATAAAATCACTATTTTGCGTCGTTTCGTTATGAAATGGCTGGCGACAGCTAGGCTGCGGTAATTCCAGCAGAGCCAGAGTCAGCGCATAAATGAATTTATATCAAAAAAACTCATACTTAACCTCAACATCAACCATTAATATCTCGGAAACCATGAGTTTGCTTAAAGCTTTGGGGGAACCAGGTTGAAGGCCTTCCCCCCGCATCCCTTACGTTGCGTCCCGTCAATGAAAGTACCATAAATGATGAAAGTGTCTAAATTATAAGATTATATTGTTTATTTTAGATTCCCCGATGACGGTGGGTTAGCGACGCTTTGAAAATTGCTTGGGAAGAGATTCCAGCTGAAAACGTGAGGCATTATGATCGAGAGCATGCATTCTAGTCTTCAGAAGTGCATAGCTAAAAGAAGAGGGCATACGAATTATACAAAAACAGAAAAAGAAATAAAAAGTGAAGTTTTTTTTAGTTTTTAGGCCTTTTTCGTTGTTTGTGTTTTCGACATTTTTATTTAAATATAAATTTATAATTTTATTGATAATTTATTTAAACAATTACTTGCCTAAACGGTACACAAAAATATTGTTTTATGATTAATTTAATAATAAACGCGTAAATGATTTTTATTTTATTTTAAAACCTTATCTGTAAACTGTCTATAGTATAAGTATATAGTATAAATACCTACTTGAAGAAAGTATGTACCTATTCATTTTTGTATGGGAGCTGGCATAGCCACCCACCGCCATTTAGATTTTAACAATTAAAGATAAAGATAAAGATATTTATTTGCGAGAATATGGTAACAAATGGTATAGTATTATTAATATGTGGTATCACATATTCTGCCAGTTTTGGCATGCAAAATTTGCAGCTCGCAGGCGTGCTTGCTTCAAAAAACAAATATAAAATTACATTAAAATTAAATTTCAATTATATTAATACAAATGTCCTATCTCAAAAAAATTAATAAAATGTCTAAACTGTGCCTATTTTGTCAGAAGCTCTTTAACAGAGTAGAAATTCTTCTCGCCAAGCCATGTTTGAAGCCTGGATTTAAAATATTTAATTGGTAATTTCGTAATGTCATTTGGTAAACTATTATAAATTGTGATGCACATTGCGTAGCAGTTATTTAAATACATTGTAGTTTTGGGCACTACAGGGAGAACAAGTCTTTCAGGATTCCTTGTGTTTCTAGGAAAGATGTCACTAGCTTTTTTGAACAAATCCATATTATATTTAACAAATACACCTACTTCCAAAATATACATGCAAGGAAGCGGTAAGATTTTAAGTTTTTTGAATAAGGGCTTACACGATTCAAAGAATGGTTATAAAATAAAATAATAATAATAATAAAATAAAATTATTATAAACTAACTGTCCCCCTCGGTTTAACCCGCGTTCCCGGGATAAAAAGTAGCATGTGTCCTTCTCCGTACCATAGGCTATCTGCATGCCAAATTTCATGATGATCCGTTGAGAAGTTGAGGCGTAACAAACAAACTCACTTTCGCATTTATAATATTTGAGGATTAATTTATTACGTGGTTGGTTTAAATATTTATTAGAGTACAGTAAAACCAAGAAGCACGAAAAAACAATAGGATAAACTTTCTGGGATGGGACGCTGGTCTTGGTGCTCATTTTTTTTACAGATGGTAGTTGATCTAAGGAGTCTTTCAGCGAAGTCTTTTCAAGAAGCAACTTCATAGTTTTTGAGATTTTAATTATTGAAGTGTGTTAATCAAAGTAAAACAAAGAATATCGTGCAAAAACGGCGGAAAAGCTTCCCCCCCTTCCCCGCGTCTCGTCCAGGAAAGTTTTACCATTTCTATTTTTTGTCGATATCGATATTATTGTATTCAGAACCCTATTGTAAATTTACTTGATCAATAAAGTCTTGCAACAGTGTACAACCTTACTATTTTAGGATATTGTAAATATATAACTGTCTCTTTTTGGCACAACGAATCCCAATGAGAGTAATGAGTACAGCTATTCAGAAGTCGCTTCATTTATTAGCGGGGTTTCTTCGCTAGTCTTTATTCTATGAATAAAATATAAGTATAATTTTTTTCAATAATGACTTTGCTCTATTTTCAATTTTAATTTGACATAAATAACAATAGCACGTTAAACCAACAAGAAGGTTTTAGTTTATCAAAACATAAAATAAACTCTTGACAAGATAAACAGTGGAATAACTTTGAACTTTGATAACAGTCTGTCAATTCAGTTTCAAAAGGTAATATGTGCTCGTGCGTGATACGTTGAATGAATCAAGTTGAAAACTGACGAACCTTTTCATTCCGCCACTGTAGATACTATTATTTGTACACCACTTAAAAAAGTAGACAGAAAGAAATAATAACAAATATGTAACAAACACAAGAAGAAGTGATACAAAACAGGCGGTCTTGATCTTATCGCTTAAGGCTTGGCCGGGGCAAAACAACGTAAAATTGGGTTACTGTGTAACAAGTTTTTACGCTACCCGTAGCGTTATTAATATGGAAAAAAATACACAATAATCTGCAAGATACGAGACACCGGATGGTTTTTCTTGAATTATATTTTAATTTACAGAACTGAAGAAAAAACATAATAAACTCGACCCTGTTTTTTTTAGTTGGACTAATAGTAGGTACTGCTACATTTTTTATCGAAACTGTATGAAAATTTATATACTTCTTAAAAAAAACAATATTAATCTGGATGGTTTCTTTACTTTTTGAAAATTGATTATATATTAATTACAATAAATAAACAAAGCATCTCATTTGGGCTAAGTTTCTAACGCACCCCGCTCTCGTCCATAGGAATTTCCTAAAAGAAGAAGTCGTCTTGAGGGACCTAGGCATATTTTTAGATATAAAACTAACCTTTGTTCCTCACACTGACCATATCACCAAGAGAGCATCAAACATTGTGGGCTTTATATTGAGAACTGGAAGAATGTTCAAGAACGAATCATCAAAACGGTTACTGTACTGTAAATTGGTTCGGTCCATTCTCGAATATGGGAGTGTAATCTGGCGACCCCATTTCACTTCTCATTCTTTGCGGATTGAACGAGTGCAGAAGAGGTTTATGCGGCATCTGGCGTACTCTGCTAGTGTGTCTTGGCGATCGTACTGTTAGAGCAGTAGTTTAGTCAATTTTAACATGATCTCCTTAGATAGACGTAGGGATATGTGGGATATAGTTTCACACCATGAAGAGAAAGACTCATCTATGCGAATACGTTGCCGGCGCCCATACAAGTAACTATAATACGAAACAAGTCAATAACCGTTGGAGATATGTTAAGTGAGCACAGTATAGCGAGCAGTATATCAAAATCTACTGTATTGAAAGCATTACTAAAATCTAGTAATGTTAGGATGGTGAGTTGCTTTTTATCCATACCGGATCAAATGTCATCTATGATTTTTACTAACACTGTTACGGTGCTATGACCAGGACTGAAGCCAGACTGATAGGGATTGAAAAGATTGTTTCTGGAGACATGAGTACTCAGCTGATGATGTACCAGTCGTTCCAACACGTTTGAAAGAAAAGGAAGTATAGAGATATATTCAGAAAAAGAAGTTGGATTGCTTTTTTTAGGGAGAGGTAGGTATAATTTGAGCTTCTTTCCAAAGTGAAGGGAAGGAACCCAAGGAAATGGAACTATTCAGGATTGAAGTTATGATAGGTAATAAGAAATTATTGACCGGCTAGACCCCAGGGCTCTATAATGACTTACTTTAAGCTGTGCTTTAGGTTAGGTTTTAGCTCAGAGTATATAAATACTACGTACAAGTTTTAGTGACATATAATTTTGACTTTGTCGAGCAGGTGGTGAGAAAAGTATCTTTTTTACTTTGCGTCCGTATGTACTATAGCGCCATCTAGTGTTGAGTTTTCTATCTGCAGTGTCTTTTACCCATAGATTTAGAATTTTCTACTACCGTCTTTTACCTCTTACTTATTTAGGTATTTCTGTTGTTATTATGTAATTCATAAAATAGCCTATTTCCTTCATAACTGAATAAATGTTATCGGGATAAAAGTCCTCCCCCCCACCTCCTCCAATGAGAACTGGCGGTAAGCTCTTATTCAAGCGCAGGTACACAACAAAGTAATTTGGCTGCGGTATTTTATAAGGTGGAGGTACTTCCCCAGTCGAAACGCTATGCTCTATCTACCTCTCTTATCATCATAATCGGGTTTGGCAAAGTTACACAGAAAGTGCTTTTTGCCATGGGATTGACATGGGCTAAGTGCTATTTATCCGAGACGGAAACGCGGGGACGGCCATGATGCGCTTATTTAGAAATTGATAAAATTATTGTGTGTGTTAATTTGAGGTCAAATACGAGTATAACATGGTCTAACAACGATTGCAGTCAATCTAATATATGATTCTGTACCAACTTTTTCATTTACTTTCATACTTACAGTAGATATTAAGGAGTCACAAATAAATACACTTTGAAAATAGTATTATACTTAATATAATTAAATTACAAATTAATCACTTACAGATACTCTTATTTACAAAGTGAATATAAATAGTTTATGGTAAAGGTATCTACTTAGTACCGTTATAATAAAATTGTACTTGACCTGTGAAAGGAGAGATACTAAATAATATCACAAAATCTCGTAGGCGATCATTGGTAAATTCAAGATCTAGCATGAATATTGATCTAAAAGACAGTAGAAGGTATTTATCCTGATTTCAGACTTAAAAACTGTTTTTAACCGACTTCAAAGACTTCAAAAAAAGGAGGAGGTTCACAATTCGGTTGTATTTTTTTTTATGTTTGTTAACTCATAACTACGTTTATCAACCGATTTGGAAAATTATTTTTTGTCTGGAAGGGTACACTTCCCGTTTGGTCCCATTGTTATCAGATCAGGGTTTGATTACATCTTAGTGTACTTTGAAGTCGGTGTAAGTTTTTTGTAAAACAGTCCAATTATTTCGCACGTGATACTAATAACCAACGATATTTGTCAACCCACAGCTAATTTTATACCCTCCTATATCCGCCCGTCAAGCTCAACCACAAGTGTCTGAACCGCGTTACACCCATTTTCTCACGCTCCACTTTCGCTTCTCGCTTGAAGATCTGCCATTCAGTTTTCTCTCTTTGTAGACTTGGTCCCCATGATGGCTTACTGTGGAATGCTTGTTTCACAGTCTGGGGAAAAATATTTTTATAATAAATTATTTTTAAATAATATTTTTGTTACCTTAAACTAGTTTGGTTGATAGGTATAATGCGAATGATTAAGTAAGGTGTAGTGTAGTAGGTATAGGCGTACGTAATACGTAAACACCAAATGAAGTAGGAATACTGAAAACGTTAGAAGTTAAACAGGTGACGTTTATAACTCTAATAAATAAAGACTTTGAAATTAGCGGCTTGTACTTGTATCACAGAGGATTGTACTTGTATTGACAGATTTTAAAAACCATTAATCACTTCATAAAATTAATATGTATAATAAATACAAACATATATTTATAGGGTGTTAGGCTTTTAACTACTGAACATTTTTGCACTTTTTATTTTATAGACAAAAATGCCTCCTTCACTACTCCACTGTAGAGTCGTCCAAATACTTAGAAAACTACATGTTATTATGGCTACTTAGTATGTTATGAAATTATTGGTAGAACTTACTTGAGAAAATACGCCAGTTCTATATTTATACAAAGCGATGCAAATGAAAACAGGAACGAAAGCGATTCCGACGAATAGCATGAGGTATCCTGATACTGGAATAAAATGAAGAATATCGTGTTAGTATTTTATCATCACTTTTTTTAAACTTTGAGTAGGCTTGTATTTAAATACAATCTCACTATGGAAGCGATAATGTGGCCGAGGGTGTTAAGCACACAAATGCTAGAATGAAACAATGCTCTCGAGTGCAGCTGTCAGCTTGGCACAGATTTTCAACACAAGTACATTACTACCTAGTTTTGGTTTTCTCACGATGTTTTCTTCACCGAAAGCTAAAAGCTCATTTAAGGATTCGAGCCCACGAACTTTGGTCGTCGCCTTTCTGGGTCACCGCAGAAATGTATATTATAAACAGAAGAAGAGAAAAGTTGCCACCTTGCGGGACTCCGGCAGTTGGAATCTCGTAATAACGTAAAGGTTTACGTTACCGGACGGTGCCGTGCAAGTTACGAATCCAATCAATATTAATCGTTCGAAATATTTTAAGAGAGCATAGCATAACTAGTAAAATATCATAATCAACTTTAGAACTAACTTAACCCATAGCTTGAAACTAGGCTCGAGAATTTCAGGTGTTATTGCTTTGTTGCTGTGCATTAGAACGGCATAGTAAATCAGTCGACAATTCGTAATTAATCTTGATCTTTTTTAGTCTTGTTTGCTAGCCAAGTTCAAGACAAAAAAGAGAACTGGTGAGCAGCACCGTGTGTAATATTACACAAACATTTGGAGCCACTTTTGGAACACTTCATAACTCAATATTTAAACCCCCTAGATAAAGTAGTATATTACTTACCATATCCAATTACTGGGTACACATAGTATCCACCAAAGAGAAGTGCCTCAAATGAAATGAGGGCGTAGATGAAGACGACAGTCATCAAAGCAGGTGTAATGATGCCCCAGCAGAATCGCCAGTACACTGAGGTCCTGACGCCCAACATATACTCGATGTCCAAACATAAGTTCTCCAATCCTATGGGTAGTATATTTTTATAACGGTAAATGAAAATAATAACCTGTTTAGCTTCTATTAGTGATTAGATTATGAAAAGTTTTAATTAGTTTTCCAATATTATAGGTGCATAACTTGGAATACAAATGTTTGCTGAGTTTGTAGTCCTAGGCGCTCATTCTGATTCATACATTATTTTATGCTATCCACCATATCATATACGATGATAAAATACGATAGGTACGATATATCTAAGCGAGATTCCATCTTTAAATAAGGTTTACTTAAGTTATATAGTATAGTCCTTAGTTCAATGAAAATTTAACATAAAGATCATGATGAAAACAGTCTGTGTAAAGAAATTATGAAAATAAAATCGCTCAGTTACGGTCAAATTGGTTGCGGTCGTCATAATTATGGCTCTATCTCAATTTTAATCACATATACCGCAAAATCAATTGACTTTCCACCTTCGACTTCACCCACGTTCAATTATTTAACAAGTAGGTACATTAACATCCAATATTTGAAAAAAATACGGTTATTATATTAATTTTAAGAAAATTTCTTTCTTTTAACATGGCATGAATTCACATAAGGACATAAACATTAAATTTATTAGTTCAGCTATCGATATATTACCAAAAAAACAAATCAATGAGTTTTATAAGTATCAGAATAGGTATAATCTTTATGAGATATCTACTGATGTCGGCGCTTTGTAATTTTTATTATCTACCTTTCATTAATGAAACTTTTATTGTTTTTTTTATGATATACAATAACATGTTTCATACATAAAAGTATTTTTTTTTGTAAAGTACCTTTATAATTGGTATATATACCTATAATATTACATATTATTATTGAAATTAGTAAAGAAAAGTAATAATCGTAGATTATGCACCGAGAGAATAAAGCAGTATCTTACGTCACGGGCGGCATATTGGACCCTGAGCATAACGAGGTACTCTAGAAGGTTAGAGTAAATCCCGAGCGTAGCGAGTAACGAAGCGAGTAACGAAGCGAAGAAGTTAGGTAGAGTCCTGAGTGAAGCGAGGGGTTCAAGCCACCCAAGACGAAGACAGGCTCTTTCCTCGAGGTGAATACTTTACTTTTCATACCTACTTCGAAACAATAAAAACCCAGGGCTATAGGGATAAATACACATTCGGACACAGCCACAGCGTTGATTCCTTTTGTTGTTCTCCATAGATTAAAAACGTTATAGGCTTTTTCGTATTAATATTTTGATATTTCTGTTAGTAGATTATAATAATCTAAAGCGTCTGATTTCATAAACTTCGGAGTCAACGTGCACGTCAACGTGATTGATAAAATACGGAACTGTTAAGGCGACGATCTCACAGAGAGAGTTCTAGAGTTCCGAGTTCCGCATTCACTACTGTACACACAGCGAGCGAGCAGTCTAGAGTCCTAAAGGTAAATGGGCAAATTTGTATGGAGCTTGTCCCATTGGCGGCTAGCAATAATTTCTATGTTTTCTATTAGGCAAAACTTTATATATAAACAAAAATATGCTTATTACTGTGTTGTATTTTGAAAAAAGTTATAGAGTATTGAGGATTTAAGAAATAATTCGAGATATTAAGAAATTGCAAGGTAGTTAGCATTAAATGTAATTATTATCTCATACCATAAGGTGTAATTATACACATACAGCAAGCAAAAGTTTGTTTACATTCTTTATTTGTCTCATTGGCCTTACTTTAGTTTCACTAGTGGTCGCTCATGGGCCAGAATGCCCATTGTCATTTCTGCCTTGTGTCACTCAGTAAATTAGACAGTGATAGCTCAGACGTGTCACCTCAGGTCCATTCCACCTGAGTTCCATTCTCTAAAGGTGGCAGTTTAGAGAATGGAACTCAGACAGAACTCGCGTTCTTTGAACGCCGAGTTTTCTTGTGCGCAATGATCAAAGGCGCCGCATAGATTACAGGCAACGCGGAACTCAGAACTCGGAACTCTAGAACTCACTCTGTGGGATCGGCGCGCCTAAATTGGCATTAGCCATGTTCCCAGTTCACTATAAGCGTTCAAAATCTTCTCTATTTATGTTGATGTACCCACTGTATCGAATAATTGTAAAAATAAAAAGTGAGAATGCAAAAAAATACCATAGATCCAGAACACGCCAATAATCTCAGCAATGGCGCAGAATAGTACAAGGAATGTTCCTCCGTAGTAATCAACCAGTTCCAGTATGTATTGACCGCCCTGAAAGGTGACAAAAAATAATAAATATACAGAGTAATTGTAGGTAAACAATATAGAGAGAAATCCAAATCAAGTGACATATCGAATCTTCAATTCAGAGCCAAAACTTATGATATTAGACACATACAAAAATATTAAAAGGTTCATGACGTACCTAAATAAAAGGAATGAACTTTTGGAAATAAAATTATAAAATAGAATAGTTTTTTAAAAATTTGTCTACTTGAAATTCAGAATAAATAAGTTCACTTATTTTTCTTAAAGTCAGCAGCCTAGTTAGGGTTAATTAGTTATTGTTAAATGAATAAATACAATAATGAATTCCCCTCAAAATAAGCTTTTAACCATACATATTCAACCCACTAAGCAGCTGATTTTAAGAGGTTTGTTATACTTACCGGTGTAACATAAATGAGACCGACAGCAAAGCCGACCGTGCAACATATGGCGGACATGAAGATAGTGCGGATGCGAGGGAACGCATCCATCATCACAGTGTTGATAGTGGAGAGAAGTGCCACGGCCGAGCCCACGCCCAGTACGCTCATCATCAGGAAGAACAGTACTGAGAATAACTGAAATCAAATGCATCGCTGAAACAAGCCCACTTTGTTACCCCTCACCAAGGTCCGACATGGGTAACGAAGAACTCAATGTATTACATAAGTAACTTTTAATGATTTTTGGAACCGAAATTTACCTCTGTATTGATACAGAACTTGTTTCAAAGTGCCCAATTGCAATTGAACAGTAACTTTTTCGTGTAGACTATGCAAGTATGAAGGAGATTTTATTAAAACTATTATTAGGCATTTGCTTGACCATAACATTTCTATGAAAGGTGATGAAATTGTTGAAGATGGTAAGCACACAGAACTAAGAAGGATCCAGCCCTTCAAGCTAAATCGCCGGAACACATCGCGCTTAAGCAACATAATAAGTTCTTAACTTAGCCAATCAGAGCGCATGTGTCCTTGATTAGCCAATCAGAGCGCATTGTCGGTGGAGGTGAACTGGCGGAATAGATTTCAAACAAAATGAATGTCATTGCGCTTATTTGGGTTAATTGTTCGGTGGCCATGCAGTGACCTCGTCATATCGCAGCTATAATCGCTTTAAATTTCAATGCTTCAAATTTATATACTTTTCCACACACTCGCTCGTAAAGTGACATTTATTGCACCGTTTTTAGTATCTTAATGCAGCTTATTAATCCTCTGTGTTTATTTATTACGCAGTAGTTCTTTTTATTACCCGACTGACCCGGAAGGAGGGTTATGTTTCGTTAGATTCGTCATAACTGTGGGAGTGTCATAGAGTATATTATTATTATATGGCGTCTACGAATAAAAAAAGAGGGGGTGTTATAAAAACAACAATTTCTGTATTATAACCATACCTCATATGATAACCTAATACCACATTCGTGTTTTAATACCTACTACTTACCCCTTATTGTACAAAAGTTGCTTAAATAACTATTTTAAAATAAATTAGTTAAGTTACATACTTGGGGCATAAATGTTTTGGCGATGGCATCAGGGTATGACACGAAAGCTAAACCAGTTCCTCCTGAACCGACGACTTCAGAGACCTCCTGATTAAGTTCGAAGGCCAAGTTCCCGAGAATGCCGAAGATTGTAAAACCCGATAGTAAACTTGTGAAAGTATCCAAAGTAGTCACAATCATAGCATCTCTGAAATTGTAAAAAACTTTAATTTGAATTTGAACTTTAATGGCTATTTCTAAAAGAAGAAAATAAAAGGGCATTTTATTAAGAGTTATAAGTTTTGTACCTGTAAACATTTTGCCTAAAACCGTTGTAGGATGAGAACATAATAATAGCTCCAGTACACACGGATAGAGAGAAAAAAACTTGCGTCACTGCAGCGTACCATACCTGGAAATGATTACAAGGCATTAACTTAGTAAAACGTATTATCGTCGCAGGATCGCATTATAATTTTTTGAAGGAAAAACAGTCAAGACCCATAGATTAAACAGGTAATTTATTATAATAAATATGAATGTCATTCGTTCTCAAAAATATTAGAACTATCCTAGTAATCAAAGTAAAGCAAATCTTACATCGAGATCAATAAGTTTTTCCCATTGTGGTGTGATGAAGAATAGAATACCGGTACCAGCTCCAGGCAAGGTCGCAGTGCTGAAAACAAATCGTAAAAAAAGTTATTATCGAGATGGCTTAAATGTTTATGGCATATTCAGATTCTTGGAGAGGCCCATGCTGTACTCCATTGGGCTAGCTCATTCCACAGCTTGAGCGTAAAAAGCTCATTTGAAACCACAGTACGAGTCCAATGTGTGAGGAAGTACTTCCCATCGATGGCGAGAGGTGCGATGGTAAAAGGTATCGGTGGGCATCAAGTCAAACAATTCCTCAGAGCCATCAACATCATCATGATCGGCCTGTAATGTCCCACTGCTGAGCACAGGCCTCCTTTCACAAATCAGGGTGAACGGGAACGGGAGGGGACTGGGAGACACTCAACCACGCGTGCCCACTGCGGATTGGTGGAGGTAGGCTAGTGGTCAACCTACTATTGGAATTTTTCAAGCCGCCTAGTAGGCATCCAACTAGCTTATCGACTATCACAATTAAGTGATAACCGGGACTAATGGCTTTACGTGCCTTCCGAAGCTCGGAAATGCTCGATTTGAAATACCAGTAGCCGATCACCCATCCAGGTACCGACCACGACAGACGTAGCTTAACTTTGCCGATCGATTAAGAACGGCTAATCATGCTACACCACGAGCGCTTCAGTTCCTCAGAGCCATAGATCTAGAATATTATAGAGCGACTGTACTAGAGTACCTACCCGTGAGCATGTGTTGAACAACTAAAATACATTTACAATGAATGCCAATTCCTCGTTTTTTATCGGTACTTTTATTACCGAGAACAAATGACTCCATAACGACATTGTGACGACATTTTGTCTGAGTGTAAAACAACTACCTAGTGTACGATATATCTGTGAATGCATCTATGTGTATGGAAACTGCTCCCGCTTCGCACAAGGCAATGTTTTGTTAACGCTATCAATCTATAATATTCTAAATCTATGCTCAGAACACTGTCACAGACTTTTCACTAAGGATATGCATATCTTTTTTTTAACAATATTTATAACAATACCAGTGAAGGTAAAATAGTCGTCGCAGTTTCTGAAAAATGTCGCATTTACGAATCACAAACAGATAATCTTTTTATTTTCAAGGCGGTTAAAATATGCAATATGAATGGCATTTGATGTGCAATTGAAGTTATTTGAAAAACATACGTAATTAGTAGAATTATCATGACCACGTAGGGGAAGAGTGCGAGGAAATAAGCCGCCTTTCCGGAACTCTTGACTCCTCGGGCTACGATGCCGAAGATTATCAGCCACGATGCCAGGAGACACAGAGCCAAGTACCATATCGGTAAACCTGCAAAATTAAAGTCGTTGTTTAATTTGATGATGATTAAACGAAATAAGTACATTATTTATTTATTACCTTATCTGGTAACAAACTAACCTAGTCCATCTTCGATGCCATCGCTCTGCTGGAGTACCGTTCGCCTATAATATTAACATTTCAATCAGTAATATTTTTAACTATACCTACTTACATGTGTCATATTATTATTTGTATTGTAACCTAGGGTCATTTCACACCGAGACGCGACGCGACGCGATAAGCTTAGATAGCAATAGAATATAGAACTTTATTTACTACACGGGGGATAGCACATTTCACTGATAGAATTCGTGACAAGTGACTCGCGACAAGGGCGGCGTTGTTTACTAAATGAAGTTATATATTCTATTGTTATTTTTAAAAGTGCGCGCCGGCGCCGCGTCGTTTCGCATCAAGTCTCGGTGTGAGCTGACACTAAATCCACAAACATGATAATGAATTTGACAACCACAACTAATTAGGCGCTTCAAAACTTCTGGCGTCCTGAACAGTAGTATGGAGAGCATACCTATCTCGTGGTCTACACTTTGTTTTCTGTTGAACTTCAATTTATATTCACGCATTGTAAATAGTTTGGAAATGTTAGGAACAAATTATTCACTTCCTTCACAATGTCAATTGTGAGCTAGGCATTTTAAAAGTGGCGGACGTAGTAGACCTATATAATTAACTCTGTGGTGGCGGTATAAGTATGCTTTTGTTTAATCAATACATGTTTCATAAATTAATAAACTTACAGGAAATAAAGTTCAGCACTACTGGTGGCGTTTTCAGAGATAGTGCCAACAATTTCACTAGGGTCGGAAGGCACGCAGTTTTCCCACTCCGGCAGGCATACCGCCCACGGTAGGGTGGCCTGGAAGCTCATTGCCAAATAGTAAAAGCACAATGCAATGATGGTCACGTAGTACGATAGAATGTATCCACATCCTAAAGCTTGTGCGTACCCCGTACCTAAAAAAGGAGAAAATTATATCATCTACGTAATCTATAGATTTTATATACTCTGAGTTCTTAGTATAAATGAGAGTTGAGATGGCTTAAGCCAAGTTTAGTAAAACCCAGGGTTTAAGGTAGTCCCATCTCTTTTTGTTATGTGACGTTAGAAGGTGACAGTATAATTAAAACCTGGGTTTTGCTAGACTTGCTTTAAACCATCTTACGAATTAAGGGGGGAAGAATTTATTGTTTGAATTTGAACGCAACGCGCTAATATCTGGAACTACCAGTCCGATTCCAAAAAATCTTTCACAGATAGGACTTTTCATCCCGGGAACGCGGGTGATACCGCGGGGAAAAGCTATTCACATACATATATGTATACCTAAAACATAAAATCATAACAATTTTATTAATACCTTTCATGGCAGGTGATAAAGACCAGACTTTAACAGAATTTCTTGAACTGAATTGTCCCAATACACATTCCAGGTAGTACATTGGTTTTCCTATTAAAAATAATACGATGATGTAAGGTATGAGGAAGGCACCGCCTCCGTTTTGGTAGGCGACGAACGGGAACCGCCACACGTTGCCCAGACCCACTGATGTGGCTATGCAGGACATAAGGAATTCGAGCTGGTTGTCCCACATGGCACGTTGGGGCTTGTCACTTTCTGGATCATCCTGGAGGAATAAAATATTATTGGACACACCACGGTATAAGCAATTATTATTATTTTTGGTTGAAATAAAAGTAATTTACAGAAAAAAATGCACAACTACAGATAGCATCATCAAGGTACCTAATAAAATAATGTGTCTGTATATCTAAATGCATATCTAAATAAATACCGGCCTCCGAGTAGGTACATATACGGTTTGACGTACTTGTTATTATGTTGATGATTAAATATAATCATAAATAACAAATTAATTACTTTTTTGTGTGCATGTCGTCAATTTTTATTTAATTTTGCACAATCATATTAAAATTAGTAGCGAACGCTGTTTGTAATATCTGATTGAAGCTATGGATGACTTTTTGGTGAAAGAGATTGTGAAGCCTTTATGCCCGAAAAGTCCAATTCAAAGACGTTGTAAGGGAAGTTGCAAAGGGAAGTTGCCCATAGTCAACGTCCCCGCTCTGCACTGAATTACACATAAATACGGGATATGATACGGGTCATAACTAGGTTGATGATGCATGATGATCAACTGAAGTTCACCAATTTACAGAGGATTGTGACGTCAATATGATATAGAATAAACGAGCAATATTTATGTATACATATATGGTATATGTTTTGAGAACTTGAAAACGGCTCTAACGATTTTGATGAGCTATATGGAGGTTTAAGTGGGTGAAAAATCAATCTAGCTAGGTCTCATCTCTGGAAAAACACGTTTGCCAATGTTTTCAAACAAAGCTCGGTCACTCAGATGTTATATTAACATTATAAGCGTAGATAGAGCAAGAAAAATATCTGATTTATGAATTCAAAAATTATATACATTCATATTTTGCCAAATTATCCTATGGTTAAAATAGTAGGAAGTGAAGAGGTAATACCCTAAATGGATATCATGAACGGAGATGGCCTCAATATAACCAATTTCGCAAAGCCTTAAAAAGTATTTCCTTCAAAATTTTGCCTCAACTTGTCAGATTAAAATTTATGGGTAATGTTTATGTGTCATTTTGTTGCCATTGAAAAGTTCAGTTTATTTCGAAGACATTAAAGAATAACAAAAGTCACGGATTAGGTCTCTCGTAGAGTCAGTAAGTAGAAGCTCGTAGAAGTGACAATGGTCTGGCTCTGGCCTCACTTTTCAATAGGTGACTCAACAGGTGAGTACTGATGGGGACGAAAGGCTATTGAATGGCGACCACGTATGGGAAAGCGCCGAGATTTTCGAATTTTCAGCAGATCCTACGTAAGTCCAATAAATATGGTTTGGTAAAATAGTCACTCATTAAATACAATGTCATTCATCAAAATATTAAGAATTGATGATTCCATAAGATCTGACGTAAATTCGAAAAATTAATTGAATTAGCAATATTGCTCAAGCTTCCTTTTTAGTCCCCCTGGGGTCACCTGTTCAAAGTCACTAAAAGCCGCCAGATAAGAAGCAAGAGGCCAAAAATCTTTCACTGTATGATTTTTTTAGTGGACGTCCGATAGCTTGTTTTTGGTCACAGAGCGTCTTGCATTTATAATGATAGCGAAACACGTCGCAACGCAACTGACTTCTTTAATATCAAAATTATACATATATTATAACATACATATATCTAGATAGCGTTTTAAGCATATACACGCTATACTGCTTGTCAATATAGTTGTAATGTAAGTAAGATACAAACAAGCAAAAGGGAAGTACTTACCTTTAAGTTAGGAGGTGGTACTTTTAAAGCAGGTGGAGGTAGATCAGGTTGTGTGGAACGTCTCGGTTTCGGAGAGCCAGCCCGTTCACCGTTGAAGTCATGCTTTTCGAGGTGCGCTGTTGGTTGCGAAGGAGGTTCCTCCGGGGCCGCGTCGAACGCGGAGTTCTCTTTACCGCTCTGTGAGCAAGCCAGATGTCATTAGATTTTCGATAGTAAAACTCAGGGAAAAGTGTTTTTGTAAACTTCCTATACATTAATATATCGATGATCCTATAGCAGAAAGTATGACACAAAAATATTTGATTCCGTCGTTCCTCAATAAGAGGACATTCATAGAATAGCAGTTCCGGAAAAAGCATGTAAGTATAAAAGGGTGTGTTTTTTTAAAGATAAATAAAATCTATATATTTTAGGATGGGCAACGCGCGCGTGATACCCCTGGTGTTGCAAGCGTCCATAGGCTACAGGTAACCGCTTACCAACAGGCGGGCCGTAAGCTTGTTTGCCACCTAAGTGGAATAAAAAAAAAAAAACCAATAATGCACTGTTCTAAAACCAGAAAGCTTAGACTACATCCATGATCTTTCTATATGTTTCTGTATCTCACCCTGTAGAATGTGATACTAGCAGTAGTTAGACTTGCGATGGTACTTTGAAAATGAAAATGAATTTGCTATTATTTGCTTGCTTAAAACGAGAATCGAACCTCCGAAATTGAAAATAAAACATTTTTCTATTTTTATGATAGCGTTTATGGAAAGGGTCAATTAATCAAGGCTTGTAAATAAAACAGCAACTTTAATTAAAATAAGTCCTTGAAATTTCCAAATGCAGTTATGCTAACTTTTTTAGAGCCCAAAATAGTAAAATCATTTTTTCCCAGTATCATCAATTCATCACAAAGTAAAGATTGGTGTGTGACTAAAATTGTATGATGATGCATGTGACTGACTCACATATTATGTGACTCCTTCCTTAACATTTTTGGTCCTTTGGTCTATTAAACTACTAAAATAAACTTCTAAGGTCGGCTAACGAACTCTATAAAAATATATTAACAATGGTAAACTGCAATTTAAAGGCGGTTGCCTGATTGCCTACAATGTCTTTGTTTTATTCTTAATCACGTACAATGATGCTATTATTAATGTGAATGTTCTTTCAAACATTAAAACAAATATGAGAATCAACCTGCATGAGTAACTTTGTAAATAATTATTTTTTACGATAACGATGATTATTTTTATCATTCAGTTCGTTTTATGATATAGTCCCGCGAAATACCATAATATTTACCTACCTATATTTATTCAGTATTCGTTAATTATATATTTCGTAGTTTCGTATGATACATGGCTCATCTTCAAATTAATTATCATCTACCTAAAGATATTAATTATTATAGAAATAAATGTATGAAATATTTGAGCACGACATCAATTACACGTTATTTTCATTTAATTGCTAGATAAGTGGGATTAAGCTAGACCATAGAATTTTACAAGATTTATGGCATAAATTATATCTTATAATTATGGCCATATTGAAACTAATTATCTGAACGGTGTCCCCGTGATCCAGCACTCTAGCACTGTTACCAAACGAAGACGAGAAGGTAACTACATTCTTAATATTATATATATATATATTTTTGTTTGTAAATACATACTTAATATACATAATTACACCCAGACTCAGGACATACCTACAGACATTTTCATGAACACAAATGCATGTCCTGTGTGGGAATCGAACCCACGACCTGCGGCGCTATAGGTTAAGACTCAACGTCTTAACCAACTGCGCCAACTGGCCCGTCAAAAATTCTACCTGAGTCTGGGTGTAATTATGTATAATTTACAAACAAATAGTACCTAGTATATGTATTATCAGTTATCTGGTTTCCATAGTACAAGCCCTGCTTAGTTTGGGATCAGATGACCGTGTGTGAGGAATGTCCCAGGATATTTATATAAAACTAAATACCTAATATTTTGTAAACACCATCTAGTAACTTATTTCTATTCCCGTAATGATTTCAAACTGCGAAAGGGCTACTATAATACACTTAATTTTCATACCAAAGTTCAATTAATGCTGTGAATGTTTTTTTTTTCAGAATATAAAGTTCCATAATAGTAGATTATGCACCAAGGGGAAAAGCAGTGTCAAGGGCGGCATATTGGACCCTGAGCGTAACGAGTTAAACTTTACTACCGAGCGAAGCGAGAGAGTTATGTAGAGTCCTGAGTAAAGCGAGGGGTTCAAGCTGCCCAAGACGAAGACAGGCTTTATTCTCGAGGTGAAGACTCTACTTTTTATACCTTATGCGAGACAACCAAACACCGTCTTTTTTCGTCATTCTTTACAATCACACCTCTTTTCTTTTGTTTTGAATTCTGCTTATGGTGGCCAGTTCGATTTTAGAATAAACTCCAATGCGTTCCAGACATTCACTCTGTTCGAATGAACTGAACTGCGTCCTGTTCATCTTACTTTAGTGTGGCTTCGATATTCATGCAGTCTGGGCACGTACGGAGCGGCACTAATAATATGAGAAATCGAATCAAAACCTGGACGTAATTAAGTCAAGTATACTTATTTGTTGTTCAAGTGAATAAATAGGTAATAATATCGTAATATCACAATAGAAAAAATATTTCTTCATGAAAATGTTACGACTGCGCCTGCTGCGGTGTAAATTCTATAGGAACGACATGTTGTTACACTACGTTGAAAGATACGCGTAAGTGCTATGAAATTCATTGGCGCTTAAGACGTTTTGATGATCGCGAGAAACCTATACTCTATAAGCGTCAAGCGCTGCATTTTTAATAGTTTGGTATTATGGTGTCATAAAGCTTGATTTTATGTTGCAACAGTCAGTCCACAGCTTCGAACAGGCCCCTGCCGCGCCCCCGCTGCAGTCATCAAGTTCGACAGATTGTTTGTTCGGAACGCGAAATCTATACTAATATAATAAAGCGGAAGAGATTTTTTGTTTGTTTGCTAATCTCTGGATCTACCAGTTGAATTCTAAAAATTCTTTCACTAATAGGAAGCTACATTATCCCCGAGTATTATAGGCTACTTTTTATCACGGGAACACGGATGAAACCGCGCGAGGCAGCTAGTCAAGTTATATATGACGATGATGCTATGAGTTTTCATACGAACTGTAACGTTCCAAATTCAAATAACATTATATCCCCTGGGATTTTCATATAACTTTATACCCCTTGGGAATACTTAATGCCTTAATTTACGTTCAGATTGCATGTTGAGTAATTGGACATTGTCGCGCAGGTAGCATGAAAATCTCTATTGGGGTAAATTTTCCTGGTGATACTGAGGAAATTAATTTCTTAACCTACACAATGGGTACTCTACTTTACATGAAAGATCCTATCGTATGCAACTTTACTCGTGATGTGAAGTGATTGATACCCGCATGACATTGCATTCATTCAGTTTGTGCCCAAGTCGTGCGAAAATAGCACGAACCTTCAAGCAATAATTGTATTTGCGTGCGGATTCTGCTTTGTATTCAGTCTCAATGAATACAATAAATGCATCGTTTAAATCAGCCGGATTACAAGCTCTTACAGTGAATTGAAATCAACAGCAATTTCGGTATTATACGGGCTAAATGATGTCATTTAAAACAAGCCTTTTATTAATCATGTGTCAGCAACGACAACAAGTTTGATTGACGCACCACCGCGCCGGTAACAGCAAGGTAGTCTACGATCTAGCCTGAAATAATACCGACACATAGTATGGACTCAGAGTAGATAAATACAGAACAATAAAAACAGTTCCGTGGTATGGACCGTATGGACGTGTCCATGTACCTACTACGTGCCCTGAAAGTAGAATGTCCTCCTTCGGCCTAAAAATTAGGAGGCCTTAAAACTTGTTTTATTTCAATTTTAAATTCGAGAGCCTTTATGAAACCCCTTACTAATAGGTATAATGTAGGTACCTATATATTTTATTGAGATGTTAAACTTGCATGAATTTATGTATCGACTCGTGTTAGCTACAAACGGTGAGATTATGATACTTAGTTGAGGCTAATATGATTAATAATTTTATTCATCCTTACCTACGTTTCCAATGATCCCTAGATATCAGAACTAATCGCGCGTAGGTATAATTAATGCAAATTACTTATTGGTTTATTGTTAACAATTCATACTTATTAAATCTCCACGTACCTATAATGTTGATATGATTATCCATATTATGACGGTATCCATATCTTTGCTTAGAATTATAACGATATTGTTTTATTCAATTCCAATAAAATTTGTTAGCTGTTATCGTTAGAAAAATATGTAGTAATTTGAATATAAATTTTCATAATGCATAAAGTAAAAATCTTCAAATTCAACATACCTAGTTACACAGTCACACATAATTTAGGCAGGTACCTACCTCTAAGTATTACTTATTTAAAAGTCAGGCTTAGCTAATGTGCCTAACTAACAATTTGGAATGGTATCAAGGACGTCCCACACAAGGTTGAGGTAGTATAATCGCAGCTCCGGTAGGTGACTTACAAATTGTATGAAGGTATTTAAAATAAACGTGATAACCATTCTCATCGTCATGCACCCCATTCAATCAAATATTTTGGGTATCTTCTAAAGTATATACACATACTTAGGCACACATTTTTTTGATAGTTTTTAATATTCTTACAATAACTGATAGGTTGAATAAATTCAAAGCTGTGGATTTCATATAAATTTTTACACCACCTGCTCGATGACGTCAATTATGTCCTGCAAACCAAACGTAAAGTAAGTCTTTAGCCCTGGGGTCTAGCCGGACAATAATATTGTATGGATTTCATTATGACCCGCTGGTGCATAATGTGATTTGAATATGGCAACGTCAACTAAATAATTCGTATGTAAACTTTTACCATAAGATATTTTTTTAGCTCGATCAGTGTTCATTTTTAATTGTTCGAAAATCGTACTGGCCACCACCAGTAGGTAGAACACAAAAAAAGGAAAAAGGCGCGATTGTAAAGAATGTGAAACGAAATACCAATAGAAAAGAATACTAGAGTATTCACTTCGAAGATAATGTCTGTCTTCGTCTTAGGCGGTCCACCCTTCGCTATAATCTAAATCAAATTTTATAAATAGTTTTTAAATTTGAACGGCCTTAGTGCAATAAATAACCTTATTATAGAGATAGAGTAGGTATACCAGTTTGAAGAATGAAATAACTAGCTGTGTAAAATATTTGTAGCTATAGTAGGTATTTATAGGTAATTAAATTGGGTAATGGGTGACCATGCATTGGGTAACGTACTTGTTACCTATAATAAAATCAATGTACTTATGGTTAATGTGGTCTGGCTAGCGCATAAAAGAAAAATACTAGTAGTACAAGCAATTGTGTTTTTTGTTTATTTAAAACATAAGATAGCTTCAGTCCTATCGTTAGGTTTAATGAATTGGGTACATTATAAATTTTGAACAAAAGTAAGTAAATCATGAAGTCCTAATAGTAGATTATGCACCAAGGGGATAAAGCAGTGTTTTATGTCACGGGTAGCATATTGAACCCTGAGCGTAATGAGGGACTCGATTGAACTCCTAAGCGTAGCAAGGAATTTTGTTGTTATGAAAGAGTCCTGAATGAAGCGAGGGTTTCAAATCGCCCAAGACAAAGACAGGCTTTACCCTCGAGATGAATACTCTACTTTTCATACCCACTGCAAGACAAACAAACACCGTCTTTGTTTTCACATTCTTTAATCAGGGCTCTAATGACTTACTTTAGTTAAGGTTTGCATGACATATAATTAAACTTTTTCGAGCAGGTGGTATGAAAAACCTTTTATATTATCTCAGTAAGTTATTCAAAGAAATTAACAATCGCATTTACCATTACATTTTATCAGTCATTCTGTCTTAGATCAGGGTAAATAATTATAATTTCTAATTAATGTCCTTTCTACGACAATTTAATTATTGTGCTAATAATTACCTACCTATTTAATTATTCATAACTTCAGTAATGTAACTCCATCCATTATTGATTAAGCATCAATATTCTAGTGGGTAGGTTGGTACCTTAGGTTCTAATAAACGTTAATTTGACAATTACATAACCAAACTAGGGATTTAGTAGGTTAAGACCCTCCTATCGCGCCGCAGATCGTGGGTTCGATTCCCGAACAGGATATGCATTTATGTGTATGAACATGTATGTATATTAAGTATGTATTTACAAAAAAAAATGTATCGTAGTATATGTAGTATATCAGTTAAGTATTTGGTTTACATAGTACAAGGTCTGCTTAGTAATTTGGGATCAGATAGCCGTGTTGAAAAATCTGATCCCAAATTACTAAGCAGAGCTATGGAGCTATGGAAACCAAATAATAATTAAATCAATGCAATAATCATCAACATATTCAAAAAACGTTGGTTTTTAGAATCAACTATTATTTAGTGAATTGCACAAAGAATAATTCAAACCTCAGGACTTTTTTTTATGGTAATCAGGCTTTTTTCGGCAGGAAATTCACCTCACTAACAAAACGCAATGGGGTGAAGTAAGGAATGACACATTAAAAAAAGGGATGATATATTAAAAAAGGGTGATTTTCGAAACAAATATCACAAGATTTTTGCTTTTCAACCTAATCCGTTACCGGGATATGTTGTCGGGTTAACTTGGGAATAAACGTTCATATTTTCTGTACCTACCGAAACATGACTCTTTACGTATTTCACTATAAGGCTCCTTCAAAGACAACACAATACACTTATTTGAAGAACTTCTCACCATTTTATTTCACAATATGACACTTGTTGTGTTTGTTTGTATTCTTTAAGCGGTATCGGACAACACGACGTCACTCGTTCACCAAGAGCGTGGTTGCTCAACTAGGTAACTCACACTTGCAATACGCGAGTGGACGTTGCGCCGTTTCTTCACTGGCTTTATAATACCTATCAGCTGCCAAACGCAGGTTGGTCCTCGCTGATTTTTTGTTGTTATCTACTACATAATTAAATATGTATACTTTTTTAAACACGATATAAGTACTATGACTATCTCCGATTGTATTACTTCGTCGGTACCTGATGTTAGTTACGTTTATTTATACGTACGTTATTATAATTGATATTAATTAACGCTCTGATTGAGCTTGTTGGCTGATTTGGTTCTCAACTGAATAATGCACCTTGAAGTCTCGGTACTAAATTAATATCAATCGATATCCATATTTAACTAACATAATAAAGCTGAAGAGTTATTTTTTTTGATTGAACGCTATTCACAGTAACTACCGACATTCAAAAAATATTTTTGCGTCAGGTAGCCTGAAGGATATATTATAAGGAGTAATCTCTGAAACTACTGAAACGATTCTGAAAATTCTTTCACTAATATTGAAGCTACATTATCTTATAATATTTGATGCTATTAGTAGATTATGCACCAAGGGCATAACGCAGGGTTATATGCTATATCCCCTTCACTTCACTCAGGACTCTACATAACTCCCTCGCTTCGCCCGGGAGTTAAGTGTAGAGTCCCTCATTACGCTCAGGGTCCAATATACCGCCCGTGACGAAGACAGGCTCCACGGTGAATACTCTACTTTTCATGCCATAAGCTTGACAACAAAATCCCAGGACTACAATAAATACATTATATTCGGACACAGCCTTGACTTCTATTGTTGTTTCCATTCAATTGCCATTAACTAAAATCGTTATAGGTTTTACGTAGGTATATATCTTAATTTTTTTCGAATAGGTAGTAGATTGCCAATAATCTCTAAAGCGTATGCTTTAATAAACTCCGGAGTGGAATTATTATCGTTCGATGACATTCTTGTGTCAACGTGAAAATGATAAAATGCGAACACCGGTTTATTTCGTTCACATTCTTTCAAATCTTTTTTTTGTGTTCTGCTAATGGTGGCCAGCAAAGAATTTAAAACGTCCAGAAGGATAGTCGCCTCTATGGCAACATGAAATAAACAAGCCAGAATTGACAGTATTTGACAGCCGTGCGCAGTACGAACTGAGAGCGATTTGCTCAGGGAGCCCCCAAAGAAATTGGACTAAAGCTCAAGCGGAGTGAAATTAAATGTCATGCTTTAGTAAGGCGGATTATCCATCTGGGTAGAGGCACGATGCCCTATGAAAATCTTTGGTGGCCAGTTACATTTTTAATAACTCTAACAATAATAACGTTCTAAATTCAAATCACTTTATTTATATCCAAGAATCTTATAGATTCTTGTTTATATCCCTTGGGATTTTCATATAACTTTATTTATATCCAAGCATCCAAGCATCTTATAGATTCTTGTTTATATCCCTTGGCATTTTCATATAACTTTTTATCCCTTGCTTCTGCCTTGCTTTACGAAGGCCTAATGAAAAGGCTATTTTTCACCTGTTTTTCACAGCGGGAACGCAGTTGACATCACAATGGACAGCAACACGGGTAAAAGCGGGGGTCACAGGAACTACGTCATAAACATAACATCTCATATTCATACTAGTCTAACGAAAGTGGTATAAAAAGCAATGATTAAAGATACATCCAGATAGAGCGCCGAAGCTGTGCACGCGTCGAAAAAAGTAGCCCCTAACTGTTAAATCAAATAAAAATAAATAAAATTGCAAAATAATGTTTAATATTTAAATTTCTCCCGATTTTAATTGGAATATTTCAACAACTGCTATCATTATGAACATCACTATGACAAGCAGAATGACGCAGAGGGAGCGTAAAACGTAGCTGTTACGCGCAGCAGACTATACAAGTTGGCCTATTTTATAGATTCGTGTAGTATGGCGACCGCGAAGTTCTTCAAGTAAAAAATTCCCAATATTATAAGCATCACAATTCGTACCGCTAAGGGAGCGTCCAATAATCACGTGAGGCCCGAATAGGGCATGGGTTCCGATAATATCCATCCTTACTAAATGATAACATTTTCATCGATTTAAAATAAATGACGGTATTAGAGAATAATTCTTAAGATTTTGCTCCAATGCCTTTTATTTAATTTATTTTGTAGCTGCTACGCAATGGCCCGAGACGAACGAGATCGCCGCTTTTAGTACTTTTAGTTCCATTACCAAAAATTTAATGTTTTTTTTTATGAAACAGTAATAAGTCGAGTCTTCATGATTATTCTCCATATGAATAAAGACTTTTTAGTTTTTGTAGGTTCTTTGGTAATGGTAAAAACAGAAAATATTTTAAAAAAAAACAACATCACTTTAACCCTAGGGCTAAATTAAAGAAATTGGACTAAAACTGGCTAAATAAGCTATTTAGCCCCGCTCTGTTACGCTACAATGACGGACTTTTTGAGCAAGAGTGAAAAATCATTTTCATACCACCCTGCTCGAAAACATCAAATTATACCTATCTCATGCAAGTAACCTAACCTAAAGTAAGTCATTAGAGCCCTGGGGTCTAACCGGCCAATAATATTGTACTGAATTTTATTATGACCCGCTGGTATGTACAGTCGAGGACATAAATATGTATACACTTTTTGAAATTCAAAAGCAATTTTCTCGCATGTTTAACATTTAAGTGTTAAACTATTACACAAATTATAATAGTAGAAGATTCTGCCTTTATAATATCTCATAATTTCAATCAGTAGTTTAAGAGGAAACCGTTGTTGAATTTTACTAAGTGTATACATATTTATGTCCTCGACTGTACATACATAATGTGATCTGAATATGGAACTTCAACTGAATAATTCCTATGAAAACTTTCACCATGTTTTTTTTTCTTACCAAAACTCGACCAAAGAGTTCTCACTTCATATAGTAACTAAAAAGTACCTAAAAAGGTTTAAGTTACCCTTCATGAACAACAATATAAATTGTTTGAAAATTGAACTGGCCACCACGAGTAGAATTCAAATAAAAAATTTAATAGGCGCGATTGTAAAGAATGTGATAATAATATGTGGTATATGGAGTACTGTTGTCATCTATGGGCGGGAGCACCTGGATACCAGCTTGGGCCTTTAGACTCGGTTCAGCGACGTGCCATCAGAATTGTTGACGATCCCGAGCTCACAAGCGGTTTAGAGCCCCTTAGGAGGAGAGACTTTGCCTCCTTATGTGTGTTCTACCACTTGTACAACGGAGAGTGTTCTAAAGAATTGTTCGACTTGTTGCCCACGGCTACCTTCCACCATCGCAACTCACGCCATTGACGGGGAATCCATCCTCACACATTGAAACCAGAATTGTTTCGAACTGTGCGGGCTCAAAGGAGCTTTCTTCCGTGGACGCTCAGGATGAGCTCCCCGCCGTGGTTTTCCCAATGGAGTAAAGCATGGGGTTCTTCAAAAAGGGCGTGAAGAGATTTCTTCAGGGTCGGCAACGCGCCAGTGATACCCGTGGTGTTGCAAGCGTCCATAGACTACGGTAACTGCTTACCATCAGGCGGGCCGTATGCTTGTTTTCCACCTTAGTGGTATAAAAAAAAAGGGAAACAAGGGACCTTTTTTTTTTACTTTTTTGCGGGAACTTGCAGAGTGACGTTGCGTTTTCATTATTATTGTCATAAATTCGTGTATTTTGAGTTTTATTGCATATTATTGGTGGTATTTTATCCAATAAAGATCAAAACATGTGCACCAGTGAAGTGAAATGAAATTAAATTGTATCGTGACTTTTCAAGTTGTGTCAAGAAGTCCGTGAAAAGTTTTAGTACAATTACCACCATTGTACTAAAACATAACTTTTATGGACGGTGACTGACTGAGGACTATGTGAAAGTGATTTATTGTGTAGTAGAACTTATAATATAACTGGGAATTGGCAAAATACACAAGTCGAGTGACGCCATTAAATGAAACAAAAGACGGTGTTTGGTTGTCTCGCAGAGGGTATGAAATGTAGAGGATTCCCCTCGAGGATAAAGCCTGTCTTTGTCTTGGGCGGCTAGAACCCCTCGCTTCACTCAGGACTCTACATAAATTCCTCGCTTCACTCGATATTTAACTTTAATAACCCTCGCTGCGCTCGGGAACATATGCCTCCCGTGATATAAGACACTGCTTTATCCCCTTGGATAAATCTACTATTTTGTCATTTTAATAGTAACAGACAATAATAAAAACAAAATTACGTAAACCCTCACCATGTATCACCATGGGGAGGAGGGGGTCAAAAAGTGGTTTAAAAACCTCCCGTGAACACCCCTAACAAAAATCAAAATCAAAAAGTTTTTGAAAGGAGTTTTGATTGATGGCAGATGGAGCTTTAACGTTATCTGCTGAAGCCTCGCTGAAGCATATTAAATCGCCAAAACATTTCGATTGTAGGTTAAGAGAATCTTGATACACTACAATAATACATCGGAGTGCATTAATTTGAAGGTTCTTCCGCGAGCATTTCCTTGCGAGAGACAGGTAAATGCATACCTTACTTAATGTAACCAAGGTGACTTGACATAACAAGGTATGAGAACATACGTAGCTCAGACCTCGTTAACCATTTGCATACCTCTAGTGCATTTAATTGGTCTAATTATGAATGACTATATTCAAATTATGTACCGAAGAAGCGATTCAGCTATGCTATAGACAACAAAACAGTGTCAGATTGGAGTTTATCACGTCGTTATTTCATAGCTTTTAGTCTTCTTTTAGTGTAGGTATTCGGAGATTTTTTTTTTAACCGACTTCAAAAGAAGGAGGAGTTTCTCAATTCGTTTGTATGTTTTTTTTTTGTGTTTGTTACCTCATAACTCCGTCATTTATTAACCGATTTCGAAAATTCTTTTTTTGTCTGGTAGGGTATACTTCCCGTTTGGTCCCATTGTCATCATATCAGGATTTGATTACTTACTTTGAAGTCGGTTTAAGTTTTTTGTAAAACAGTCCAATTATTGTATAAAGTTTTTAGTTAATTTTAAGTTTCACAAGCGTTTTCAATATCTCTCAAGATTTGCAGTGTGCATATTGATAAATTGGTGACAAAATTGGATATTATGCTGCAGTCGCGATGTTTGTGCTCTTTTCCATGAAAGGTATCTTCAAAGTCCATGGTTGGATCGTGATAAAATGTATATAGGACCACCTTGGGATCTACTATAATTCCATCAGTTTTTTTTTTTTTTTATACCACTTAGGTGGCAAACAAGCATACGGCCCGCCTGATGGTAAGCGGTTACCGTAGCCTATGGACGCTTGCAACACCAGGGGTATCACGCGCGCGTTGCCGACCCTGCAGAAATCTCTTCACACCCCTTTTGAAGAACCCCATGCTGTACTCCATTGGGAAAACCACAGCGGGGAGCTCATTCCACAGTCTGAGCGTTTACTTAAGTTTACGTCCTCCTTTATTTTGAAGTCTGTTAAAAAGGTAAATAATCTTAAAAGTCATCACATCTCATCTCAGCTTTGGTATTCTCAAGTTAAAATCGAACTCACTCATTTTATGGTTAAACATAAGTTACGAGGCGGTAAATTTGAATTTTTTCTAGTTTTTTATACCTTCGTATTACAATATGGATCTCTCTCTCTCTACCTCTGAACATCTCTGAACGTGTCGCTCTGCTTAACCTGAAAATACCAGGAAAGAATATCACCATTATACAAGTTTATGCCCCTACAGAAGCAGCAGACGAAGAAGAAGTAAATATTTTCTATGATACCGTCTATGAAGCAATGGATAAAGCATACGAAGATATTATTTTAATGGGTGATTTCAATGCTAAAATTGGTATGCCACAAAAAGATGAATACTTAGTAACGAAACAGTATGGGTATGGAACAAGAAACGCACGAGGACAAAGACTGATTGACTTTGCCATGGAAAACAAGCTAGCTATCATCAACACCTTTTACAAGAAAAAAGATAAAAGAAAGTGGACATGGCAGTCTCCAAATGCTCAATATAAAAACGAAATAGATTTCATACTATCTAACCGTCCTCATCTGTTTCAAGACATTGAGACACTAAGTATAAATTTTACATCAGACCATAGACCGCTCAGAGCCAAAATAGCACTTACAAAACCAGTGAAAACACGAACCAGATTTGTAAATAAGCAAAACAGTACACTCAAAAGCGAAGAAGAAATACAATTATATAAAGAGAACTTGAAAACTCAAATGTCTCTACTCCACACTGAGCCTAACGAGATAGTACAAGATTACCACGACAAAATCATACATCTAATTACAGACAGCTTACAAATCGCAAGAACAACAAATACAACAAAAGCCCACAGTGTACTCTCAGAAAATACAGACAGACTTCTAAAACGAAGACAAGAGCTACAAAAAACCAAAAATAAAACGCGAGCGATGAAAAATGAACTCAAAGCCCTATACAAACTGATCAGCAAATATATAAAAAAAGATTACAAGAGTCATAGAATCAATATCATTCAAAAGCATCTAGAACAAAAGGGAAGCCTGAAAAAGGGATACAAAGAACTACGGACAAATAAAACATGGATTGAGAGTCTGAAAGAGTTAGGAACAACTGCTTATAACCGAACAGATATAATAAACATCGCAACGAATTTTTACAAAAACCTTTACAGTACGTCAGGCCTAGCCAGTGACACTAACCATATTGAAAATGAAGACATCGGAATAGAGACGCCGAAATCCTGCATAGAACCATTAGATTGCACAGAAATTATTGAAACAATAAAAAGACTGAAACCAGACAAAAGCCCAGGATCAGATAACATCACCAACGACGCCATAAAAACCGCCTGCTTCATACTAGCGGATCCATTAACAAAATTATTTAACTTGATATTAGAAACCGGTGTCACACCATCTCAATGGTCGGAATCCAACATTATTTTGCTATACAAGAAAGGGGACCCAAAAGACATCAGCAACTACCGGCCGATAAGCCTTTTGCCAGGTATATATAAACTATTCTCTACAATAATAAATCAAAGAATAAGTACAACATTAGAAAAAAATCGACCTATTGAACAAGCGGGATTTAGAAAGAAATTTTCTACTATTGACCACATCCATACACTAGAGCTTATAATTGAAAAATACCAAGAACAACAGAGACCACTCTACATCACATTCATTGATTACCAAAAAGCTTTCGATACGATCTCACATGAAAGCATATGGGACACTCTAAAAGCCCAAAATGTAGAGCAAAAATACATAACAGTACTCAAAAATATATACAGGAATAGCTCAAGCAGAGTCAAACTGGAAACTATTGGCCCAAGTTTTCCAGTCAAAAGAGGAGTCAGGCAAGGCGACCCCTTATCCCCAAATCCCCAAAAAAAATAAAAACTCGAAAAAAAAACAAATTTCCCGCCTCGTAACTGATGTTTACCCGAAATTACCTATAATAACTCATCGAGGATTCAAGAATGATATTGCAAATGAACTTGTATCACATTTATTCGAAAAGCTAGTTTAATCGTCGTAAATTAAAATAGATCTTTATTCTCAAGGGACTAAAATTAATTCAAATTTGGAAAGTGGATATTGTTAGCCCAGAGTATATAAATACTACGTACAATTGTTAGTAAAAGTTCCAATTCCATTCACCATAGAGATCAATCACGAACATTGCTTGAACAAGTATCAGGCTGTATTATAAAAAAATAGATACATGATGAGGGTAGTTTATCTGTTGATTTGGTTAAATAAATCTACAACTATAATGGATGGTAGCAATAAAATGGTAACGAAACTTTTCCATAATTGTTCAAATATAAACATTAGCCTCTAATTAATTACCCTTCTAGACATCTCTGATACGAAAAGAAAATTTAATGCTATATACTTCGAGATTCAGTAAGCGAAAGATCGCCAGGGAGATTGACGAGCCTCCCTTCTGTGAGTCGGGTTTTTGGTCTATTGCCAAAACTCCTGAAGGAAACTTTTTACAGTCGTCCTTGCCACCACTATACATATAAGCCGGACGGAAACTAGGCCCATAGTGCAAAGGAGAAAGATCTTTTGGGCTCTCTTTGCCTCGAACTCGACTTTGGATGACGGGGGCACCACACCGCCTATCACCCCACAGACAGTGTGACAGCTCCATGCCGGAGATAAGCATTACCCAACGGAATACGGAGGTCCAGCGGATCTGGCCAGACGGCATACCGGCAGTGGTGCTGAAGAGGTGTGCACCTGAATTGTGTCCGGTATTTATCGAGGAGTCTTTTCGCACTTTCCTGCACTTAAAAGAAAGTCCCGTCACAGAAGACCAAATAGTTACTACGTAGTCCCGTCTTCGTGGAAAACTGCCCACGTGCATCCAGTGCCCTAAACGAGACGAAGAATTACAGGCCTATGACTGAATATACGTATATATGCATCGTATACTCGATTAATGTCTTAAGACTGGTTGACATTTACCCGTCATATCATGGGGGTCATTTAATAGTGACCTCTCCTACGACCCCCAAACAGGATCGTGACATATTACCAGTAGTTACCCTGTATAAACTTCGGTAGTCTATTCATCCGTTTCACATTTTAGTATTAAGAAGTAGACTTACTCTCGTTGAGCGTGTGAAGTGGACGTGTTACAATTTTATTCTTTAAATTAATTAATTATCGTACGGGAAAATCCGCCAACAGTTTCAAGACATAGGACATATTATGGTTTGAATAAGAACAGTATTTATAACATTTTGTACTTGCGAGCATTAGCGAAGAATCTTCGTGGTTACAGCTCTTCACCTCCTCGAGTAAAAAAGACGGGCTGTTATTTTTCATCTCACTCTAACAATTTACCAGTGCTGTTCTGCTGACGTAAAATTCAAGAGGGCTGGTTGCACAAGACTTTTAATCAACAGTTAATTGACCGTCTATCATGAGTGTTCGACGATCACCACCTGGAACCCCAAGCGGCAGTGATGCGCCTCATCCCGATATGACATCGATTAACTTGGACGACATTGACAATAAGCAAATTCCCTATAGGCCCAAGCGAAAGCATCCAGAAGAGGACCAGTCAATCAAAACTGACTTTGCGGAATTTCGAGCTGAATTAAGAAATATGTTTTTAAGCTTCACTAGAAATCAAAATGAGACCATGAATAAAATTTCACAAGATATATCAACTATAAAAGAGCAAGTACAAGATATTAAAAGTAAAACCGATAATCTGATCCTGGAACAAAATAAAATGAAAACAGAGTTAGAAAATCTAAAAAAATCCGATGATTATACTTTGAAAAAGATTGATACCCTAGAAAAAGAGCTGCAGACTTTCAAAACGGTTACGATCCCAACAATTAACGCACAAGAACCATTGCAATCTGCGAGTATAAGAAGTGATGCAGATATCTCGCTCATCACTTCGGAGATACAGGAACGTTGCAAGCGAGAGAAGAACATTATTATACTTGGAATACCAGAACTAGATTCAAGCAACCAAAATGAAAGATCAATACATGATACTAATGAAACATCAAAGAACATTAAAATTGCTTTCCCAAATTGTACTGAACCAATAAAAGTTTTAAGGCTTGGAAAATATTTACCTGAAAAGGCACGACCGATAAAGGTTTGCTTTGAATCTTCTGAACAATGCAAAATTATTTTACGGAACAGAACTAATATTGAGGATAAAAACATTCGAATATATTCTGATCAAACACCCCATCAACAAAATTATATGAAACTCTTAAAAGAAGAATTGCAGACAAGAACAATTAATGGCGAAAATAATCTTTCTATAAAATATGTCAACGGAGTCCCTAAGATCATACAAGTGCAGCCAAAAAACTAAATCAATCAAAAGATCAAAATACTAAGAATATTACCTATCAATTAACAGACAACTATTCAGATTTGAAAACATGTACATCATCGCTAAAATTCATGTATGCTAATGTACGAAGCCTCGTGAAACCAGGTAAGCTGGATGAACTAAGATGCATATTACAATCAACCCATAAAGTACATGTGATTGCACTGGTGGAAACTTGGATAAAGAATGAGACAGAAGCTTTGACACTAAGACTACCAAATTATACACACTACTATAATTATAGAAATTACGGAAGAGGGGGCGGAGTTTCAATATACATACACAATGATTTAAAACATGATCTGATTGACTCTATGTGCGAGGACGACAACCACTATTTATGGATTCATATTGAAAAGTTTTCCTTGGACATTGGTGTGATATATAAGCCAGAACGTACAAACTCGAGAAAATTTCTGGAGACTTTCTCAAATCAATTGCGAAATAAAAGACGAGTGGTTATATTTGGCGATTTTAATTACAATCTATTAAGTTCGACACAGGCTGTCAAGGAATACAAGGAGACTTTACAAGAAAACGGCTATACTATACTTAACAAGATCAGTTCTAAATTTTGCACTCGAGAAACACCAGAATCCAAAACTATATTAGATCATGTATGCTCCAATTTGAAAGACCATGATTTTCACTTTGCTATTGTTGAATCTGCAATGTCTGACCACAAACAAATCTTCTTTGAAGTGAAAAAGTATACAACTCCTCAAGTTGGGACATTCGAATATGAATCAGTAGATTATGAGAAACTCTTTAAATCCGTTCAGAAAATATTAATTCCAAATCCATCTTTAGACTACTCTAAATTACACGAATCTCTAATATGCCTAATCAATAATAGTAAAGTAAGGAGAACTAAGAGATTGAATGCTCCAAAACAAGAGTGGATAAATAAAGATATTATTCTAGCTATCAATAATAGAAACACTAAATGGGCAAAATTTAAGAAACACCCAAATAACAATGATTTTAAAGAAGACTTCATAAAGGAAAGAAACAAAGTATTTTCAAAAATCCAAGATACAAAAAATCAATACTATGTGAAAGCTTTTAACGAGTGCAAGGGTAAACCCAAAAAGATGTGGTCATACATTAATGACTTGTCTAGTAATAGGGTTAAGGCAAGTTGTACTAACTTCAAGTTGGATACCCAATTAGGCATAATTACAGACAAGCAACAGGTATGTGAGTATTTCAATGATTTTTTTGCAAATATAGGATCTGTTCTAGCCAATCAAATTATACCACCACCTAATAATAATAGTCAATCTAACAACGTAAATCATCTTAATAAAAAGCTTACAACAAATCTTTCAAAATTTAGACTAGCAACAATTGACGAAATTGACAAAATTATTACAAAGCTAAACTCGAATACTAGTACCGGAATTGACGGCATCAGCACTAAATCAGTTAAATGTGTGAAAACTCTAATAAGTAAGGATCTAACACAGTGTATAAATAAGAGTCTTTTGGAAGGTTACTTTCCAGATAGTCTGAAGGTGGCTAAAGTAAGTCCAATATATAAAGCTGGTAGCAAGGTGGACCCAGGCAATTACCGCCCAATCTCTGTTTTGCCAATAGTTTCCAAAGTATTTGAAAAGATTCTACATACAAGGCTAAGCGATTACCTTCATAATATCAATTTCTTATCAAAACAACAATATGGATTCCGGGAAAAATCTAACACTCTAACAGCCACTGTAGATATGATCACAAATATTAAACTTAATATAGATAGAAAGAATATAGCCGTAGGTGTTTTCATAGATCTTAAGAAAGCATTTGATACAGTTAGCCATAGCTTACTATTGGACAAATTAGAACGGATCGGTGTTACTAATGATGCTTTAAAAATGATTAACTCATATCTTTCAAATCGGCATCAAGTCGTCAAAATAGACGGGTATACAAGTAGTGCTAAATTAATAACATATGGTGTGCCCCAGGGATCAATATTAGGGCCTTTGCTGTTTTTGATTTACATCAACGACATACATGAGCTTGGACTTAAAGGTTCCATAACTTTATATGCCGATGATACTTGCTTATTTTATTTCGGTCAGACCATAAGTTCTATTATGGAACAAGCTCAAAGTGACCTCAATCTAATACAAGCGTGGTTCTCTAGTAATCTTTTAACAATAAATGCATCTAAAACAAATTACATGATTTTTACTGCAAAAAATAAGAAAATTAGTGACTATCCTCCTCTTACTATTAATGGAGTCGTTTTGGAACGATCAAATACGGAAAAGTACCTAGGCCTAACTTTGGATAGTCACTTATCATGGAAACCGCACATTGAAAAGCTACGCTCAAAAATAATATCACTCAATGGCGCTCTCCGCAGCATAGTCCGTTGTCTTCCATTAAATGTACGCTATACAATATATAATTCCCTTGTCAAACCCCATATCGACTACCTGATTGAATTATGGGGAACGGCTGCCAAAACTAATTTAAATATGTTACAGACTGCACAAAATAAAATCATAAAATTATTGTTCCGCTATGAACGCCGAACGCCGACTAGAGAAGTTTATAAAAATACAAAATTAATGAATATTTCAAATACATACATATATAACACATGCATTTTGATAAGAAAAATATTGAACCGTGACATACATTGCCAAATAACTTTTACAAAAAAAATACAAATACAAAAACGGATTACAAGACAAGCAAATAACATAATACTTTATAAGCCACGAACTAACATTGGTAAAAGAAATATAATGTATGAGGGAGCACGGCTATACAATAAATTACCTAGAGATATTAAGGAATCTAAGTCATTGTATACGTTTAAGAAATCATTGAAACGCCATATCCTAAATGTTTTCTGTTAACTATAAATATGGAATTAGCTTATACACTTTACATTTTTTATTTTTTTTATTATTATTATTTATTATTTAAATTTTTATACTATTTTAATCAAGTGTGTTGATGTATTTACCTATTTTTAAACTGATATATTATTATAGTGAATTGATTAATTTTAAATAATTTTACACTAATTTTTTTTCTCATATGTAATGACTTTTTATTTTCTACATGTTTTAGCAATTTATTGATTGATTATCTATTTTGAAATATTTTAACTTAAATTGAAATTTTAAGACTTGAAAATGTTTAGCTGTTTAACTGTCGATTAACTGTATTTCATGGTGTAACCTGTCTGTATAATTGTTGGTTTTTTTTTCATGTACCTACTATATTCTTCATATTTTTATTTAATTATTTTGACATCCACCAACATACACTCAACAGTATAATTATAACCTTAGCTTTTTTTAATTTCTCATGTGAAGTGATTTGTAATCTTTTGAGAAATAAATGTCTTAAACCATAAACCATAAAAGTAAATACAGTTTTTATTGGATAGGATAAGATAAACCTGTTGACACGTGAGTCGCGTGCTATTTGGACTAGCGTTATCATAACGATTACCTGAATAGATAGCTAGGTATAATGAATTACCTACGCATTCTTTACGAATCAATAAAATGTTGACACAGGTATAATAACTTCAATCTTTTGATCCATTTACCATTGCATTCAGGATCCAATGGTAAATGCATTAAATGACATCTAAGTTCTTACTAGTTCGAGAGCCTATATGGATTCAGAAATAAGCTGTAATATATTAAAAGCCAATAAATTAATTATTATTAAAATTAGGTAGCGGTACTGTGGTAGCGGTCTGTTGAATATATTGTCAATCGAAGTCACTAGAAGGACCTAATATAAGTTCAATTTGATATTAAATAAAATTGTTCGTTTATACCAAGTCGTTGATGTCTTTTATAAGTAAAAAACAAAGTTTTTTTTTTAAACTCATTTATTTGAATAATACTTCATAAGTACACGTTATTTCATAAGTAATTATATAAAATAAATGTTATATATCAATTATAGGTACAATACAGGACCGAATGTTATACACAATTTTTACAAAACTTCTTTTGTTTTTAATCTTTGTTATAAACTTTATTCGTATATAAGCGATATAAATACAATTATATTGTAGTTTTTATGTAACCAAAATCATCACTAATATACAGACTATTGATGGAGCAGCATAAAGAGAACATACAAATCTTTCGCGACTTTACAAATTAGTCGATTATTCTCATGTGGCTCATTTGAAGCGAACTGACGTTGTTTACTTATGAGCCAGTTACCTATACTCTGACATGGCTATTTTGGCTGCAGCCAATCAAATGAGTGATTAGCTAGTGAGGAGTATCATTGTTAGAAGCGATATGATGATAAATGACGGCGTGGTGTGTGGGGCGCGGGACCTCGTCAGGATGACGGCCGGTATGCTCGGCGTCTCCACGCTCTGCAGCAACAACGTCCCCAGCGCTGCATACGCCTCGTGGACTACTCGCTGTCAACAAATCATCAAAGGCTTTAATTATCCCCACGTTGGACAAAGGCCAGGCCCCCTAAAAAGGAAGCTTAGCAATATTGCTAACGGAATATTTTTTTTCGAATTTACAGCAGATCTTATGCAATTCATCTATGCCGAATCCTTTAATGAATTGAATTGTATGAGTAATTATTTTACCAAACAATATTGGTATTACGTAGGATCTGCCGAATGAATTGCGTAGCAATATTGCAATAGCTTCCTTTTTCGCTCCTCAGGTTGTGGAATGAGCTCCACACCGTGGTTTTCCCAAGAGAGTAGGTACATGGGGTTCTTCAAGATGGTTTAGTAAAGAGGGTTTTGCAGGGCCGGCAACGCGCGAATGATGCTCTTGATGTTGGAAACTATGGTGCTACGGTACCCACTTACCATCAGGCGGGCCACATGATTTCTTGCTACGTTATAGTAGTATATAAATCGCATACTTTTCAATTGTATCTCGGGCAACATTTTTGGTGAAAACCTTAGAATCATAAAAGTTGTAGAAAAGCTACGAGTATGTATGTATGCTCTACGCGCCGCAACTATGTAATACACTCATAGTTCCCATTTAACATATAAACGCTGTTTCTGTGTGACAGCCAATGGTATAGGGCTGATATTAATGTGTGCGTATTTGTATGCAGTGCGTTTGTGGAAATAAGCCAGAAGGACTGAAGGACACATAGAGGGAGAGCGCTCTATAACTTTTCTAACCACTTTTATCGTTCTAGTCTAGGGTGAAAACTCTAGCTTAATCGTTGAATATATCTATGATCCGGCAGTTGCGTTCGACAATTAGTTATCACGTCTTTTTTTAAATAATTGTTATTCGTGATAAATAATGATACCTAATGGTGATTAAATAACCCATTTCTCATGATTGATTTTTTAACCTAGTAGGTAATCACGGGCATTCAACGTGTTCTATATTGTTATATTGTCACAATGACACGACGTAAATAGATAATACTTTATGGGATACATATAAAGACGCGATATTTTTTATTTTAGTTAGGTAGGTAGGTATACGATTAATATAGGTACACTGTGCGTATTGAGAACCTATACATCCCAACAAGATTTAAAGGTAAAATGTATGTAATAGATTTATTACAAAATACGTTTTATAGACACACGCAGGAAGATTATGGCAGGATACACACATGCTACTTTTCATCGTGGTAGCACGGGTGGACTCTACCAGTAGGTATACAGGCTGTTTTTTTTTCCAGCCAGTGAGGGCTACTTCTCAACTAAAACTCTAAGAGAAAAACGCTGAAAGGAAAACTCTAAGAGAAAAACCTGAATTTTGAAGAAAATAAAAATGCAATTTTTTTTTTTGGCTTTTTTCGTGTTTTTCGTTTTTTTTTCTTTTTCTGCTTCTACTTCACAATACGAACAAAATTATGTATGACAATCTTGGTCACAGGTTGCTAGAAGTTATACTATAAGAGTAATATAATAAAGTTGAAGAGTTTTTTTGTTTTTTTAAACTGGCTAAATCTCTGGAACTACCAGTCGGATTTGAACAATTCTGCTCTACATTATACCCGAGTATTTTTTATCCAGGGAACGCGGGTGCTCACAAAAAGATTTACTTATTTAACATAGATAAACTGACCTCAGCGATAAGTTTATTGCTGAGGGACTCGGTCGGTCGGAACATCATGATGGTATACGTGTTGTCAATACCTTGATGACCGTCCACCCAGTCCTCGATGCCTCCTGCATACAGAGCTGAAATAACACCAAAACACATTATTATATCTTCTATTGCCTGTTTATCATCAGGGGTCCAACTAACATCTCTTAAAAAAAACTAATATCCTACTATAATACTTACTATATTAATTATCCTTATCTTTACTAACATTATAAACACGAAAGTTTGTATGTATGGTTGTTTGTTACTCTTTCACGCAAAATCTACTGAACGGATTTGGCACACAGACAGAATATGTTCTGGATTCAATAGGATACTTTTTATCCCGGGAAAATATACGATCCCTTGGCAATGCGGGGAAACCGCGCGGGACAGCTAGTATTATTATAAATGTGTAAGTTTGTATGGATTTGATTCGTGAAGGTTCACAGGTGACCGCATGTAGCTGCAGCAGACGACGTGTCGTAGCGACACTTCTTATTTATATTTCGTTCCTATGTATTATTATGGAGGCGACGCCGACGTGTCGCTAGCAACTGAAGGTACTTCATATTCATAGTAATACATAGAAACCAGTAGTGTCGCAACGACACGTTCGCTGCGTCGTCTGCTGCTGCTGCTGCATGCGGTCGGCTACTTACCGGCACCATTACTCGTTCACGCAAAAAATTCTGAACGGATTTGGATGAAGTTTGGAACACAGATAGAATATGCTCTGGATTAACACTTTGGCACAGAATAAATACTATAGGATAAGTTTCATGACACTCTTAATTAGTTTCATGTTTAGATTAGGAAATGGCATCTGTTCCATAATTTTTATTCCATTGCTGAATACTTAACACATAATACTGACATATATATCACACACAATATTGACATATAATTATTTACATTATTACATATACAATTAACATGTTAGATTAGTGAACTTTACCAGAATATTATTATTTTTGTATTTTGTGAATTTTCCATGCCTATACCTAGGTACATATAAATACCTACATATAAGACCAAAGACAGATTACGATATTATTGTTTTAAAAGATGGTGGTTGGCCCCCTGGTACGATCAGCAACATAAGTAAAAATTCAGGAAATTAAACAATACCGAGTCGATGTCACAGTAGCCAACAAGCAACAAGTTCAATGCTATCGCTAAATACCATTATCAAATTATCAAGGTATCGTTAATTATGATAGCTACTTATAATAATAATTGATAGATACCTCGCTTGTTTAGACAATCAGTAGTTTTATGTGTGTGTTTAATTATAATTACGTGCATCAATTATACGAGAAGCATTTAATTGTCTCATTAATTATCGCTATGCATAACATGAAAACATAAGTTTGATAGTAGGTTATTTCACCATGACACGGTGTAATACATTTTCGTTACATAACTACAGTAACGACATAACATAACATAACATAAATATACTTTATTTGTACACCACATAAACAATACACAAAAAGAAGGAATAACAAATACAAGAGGAAGTGATACAAAACAGGCGGTCTTATCGCTTAAGCGATCTCTTCCAGACAACCTTTGGGTCACAGGTAGGGTTTCGTTTTTCCCGACCTTTTTCCATTCCCGGGACCCGGGAATGAAAAAAATGACTTCCCGGGAATTCCCGATTCCCGGGAAATTTTGAAAAGTTGTTAGTTTTGTTATTTTAACGTATATAAAGTCAAGTAAACCACGTAATTTAATAAAATTAGCAATTTATTTGTCTCAGAAGTATATAATTGTACATTATGAGACGTGTGCAAAGTTGGTAATCACACACGAGACGGCACCTATTACGCAAAGGAACCCGAGAGTGTAATGATCAATGCACACGCGTGTCATACGACGTTTTTCAACACACTTGTGAGGAAAAAACAAAATGAATTTTTTGAACTAGATTTTTTGATAATAGTCAATGAGAACGTCAAGAAACATGGGCGCGCAAGTTCTTTTTTGACAGCAAAACTGTTTTAACCGTTTAAATTAAGAATGCTTCGTCTACGCACATATCAATAGCATTTAGTTACAAACTTAACATAATCGGGATTATACCTATCATAAACCTGTGTGGTAATGTAAATTAAAAAGCACTAGTGTGTCATATAATATAAGTTTGTCGTATAACCCACGAAAGTCGAATGCACACACTACGTGAAATGTCTCGAAAGCGGGTGGCGGGCGCGTCGTTGACGTTTACAATGCTTGTGTCGCACAATGACAGCGTACCTACCTATATGACGTCCCAGTTTTTATTTTATTTTAACCATTTTCTGCCCTATGTTTTTATTGTTATTTTATTTTTATTAAAACTTGATTGGCGTTGATTTCTAACTACACGCACACACACACTGTTATTTATTTCATTTATTCAGGTTTTTTTTTCGTGTACTTACGACCGTGACATCACTAAAAGGCGTCAGCTGAAAATCAGCGCTGCTGACATAGTCAGTAGCACCATGCTGAGCTGACGATCCTCTTTGACGGCACAGACTTACTGGTTTGTTTTAAATATTTTTGTATGTAAATTCTTTAATGTGTTTCGTCAAATAAATGTATTTTCTTTCTTCTTTCTATATGATACTAAAAACGGTTCAATAAATTTCAAATTACGAGCATATGTTGAAAAAAGAATTACTAGTTCATAAGAATCGAACTATACTCAGAATTTCTCTACGAGACAGGGAAACGACGACATTCGTAGGAGAACAAAAATTACCGATATACCAGGAAAGCGCAATTAGGGACGACCTCCCACCAGACGGATCGACGACCTGGTCAGAGTCACTGGGCGCCGCTGGATGCAAGCGGCCCAAAATCGTTCGAAGTGGAATTTAATGGGGGAGGTCTTTGTACAGCAGCAGACATCCTTAGGCTGATATGATGATGATGATGTGTTTTACTTGACTTTTGGACGGTAAAAATAATAAATCTTATTATTTAAAAAAATATGCATTTTCAGCAATATTGAAATTTTTCAATACAAAAACGCTGATAAGCGTTTCTCTCCAAAACTATATATTTAAAAAAAAAAAAATGTAAATTTCATTTTCTTAAAAATTACTCGCTTCAAAATTACGAGATTTTCTCTAAAATCGGCAGTTTAGAAACTACCCATAGTAAGTATGTATGACCTATAGTTTGATATGATTATTTTTAATTTTCTACTTATGTTTGTGTGTGAGACACAAATAGGTAATTAAATTAAATTACATATTTTACTTGACTTTTGATAGGTTATAAACAAACATGTTTTATGGGTATTTTCGGAGAACTTGAAATTTTTCTAAGAAAAATTCCTACAGTTCCTTTCAGCGATTTCTCATAAGCTTGTAGTTCAGTTCGTTCGATTTCGGTGGATATCGACATATATTTTAATATCGTATGCAAAATCTTTGTGTTGTGTGTGTGTTTTTCGTTAATTTTGACCAATATTTGCAGTGTTTTAGAGCATTCAATCTCATAAAGAAATTCCCGGGAATTCCCGGGAAATCGCAAAAAAAATCCCGACTTCGGGAACGACGTATTTCCCGGGAATTCCCGATTCCCGGGACCCGGGAACGAAACCCTAGTCACAGGATATTAAACAATATTTTCAGGTGTAGTACATAATAATACACTTAAATAAATACATAATATACATTTTATCCTAACTAATATTATATATATATATTGATTTATATATAAATGCGAAAGTGAGTTTGTTTGTTTTTTTGTTTGTTACGCCTTCACGCCTTAACTACTCAACGGATCATCATGAAATTTGGCATGCAGATAGCCTATGGTATGGAGAAGGACATAGGCTACTTTTTATACCAGGAACGCGAGTGAAACCGCGGGGGACAGCTAGTATACAATAATTTGGTAGACTATAACTACCCATAGCATGTAACAGTTACTATTTAAGCCTTATATCTTTTTCTTACAATATTCTACTTAATTTTATTATGATACATCCCAATGCTGAGCAAAGTCCTTCTCCTTCTTCCTCCACTCACTTTATTCATACTTCATTCATTCATAGTTGTCGAGCTCATCTCTCAATCTAGCAGTTATCTTACTCTTTTAGCATCTCTTAGGTACCATGCAGTTATGTTACTCCATCTCGCGAACTTATTTACCCTTGATAAATGACCCACCTAATTCCATTTTCCTGTCTTTGCTATCTTAGAAATACCGGGAATGCTTACGTAAAAATTCTGAAGTTTGCCCTGCGACGTATGGCCGCTCGTTGATTCTGAACGCGGCCGCAGCAGCCCGATTTGCTCTTTGCCTCTAAAATTGCATTGAAACTATAGCTAAGTTACTCGTTCGTATTCGGTTAGGTGTACAAAAAACATTTATAAGAACAAAAAACAACTGACTTCAAGTAGTTTTGCAATAAAAAGTTTAAAATATTAACGATGTTGGCAATCAATTAGACTACTTTTATTTCAGAATAACCTACTTCCGCGTCAGTCGGGTAAAAAGTGAAGCACGTATTCCATAGAAAATATAAAGTTTTACCGAAATGTATGGCAGGCAGTACCTACTGCAGATTTTACTTTCAGATTTATTAATTTTGCGGTTTTAATCTGGGAATATGCATATTGATCGTACAAAGACAAAAATCTTATTTCAATCACGCTTGTCAAGCCGTTCCGTTGAGGAATTCCATCATAATATTTTATAGTCAGATCATAACATAATTTATTTGATGGTCCCAAATAAATTGTTTCCGAAATCTATTTTAATATGAATACGGTTTAAAGTATCCAAATCGGTTAACTATTTCCGAAAAATCGGTGAACAATGAACATACACAAAAAAAACACGCACGCCGAACATAGAGCCTCCTTCGTTTTCTGAAGATGGTTTAATCATAGTGAGGCTGGTGTCGTGGAATACCCGACATATTATGTACATATAATTGAATAACTAGGCAATCCACTACGAGTTGCGTTGCATCGCCGAGTTTGTTACACATTTCATCATCCATCCCGAACATGCGTTAACAAGCTTCGCTTCAATAAGTACTCAAAAAGCCACTTACGTATACTTGATCAAATGCACGCTTTTTCTTAGTATGCGAATAAGGATACATCACACCCTGAAAATTATGAATGGTTAACACAGGAGCCAAATGGCCGACAACTCGATACCGAATTGCGGGTGTAGGGTGCCGTGCTGTGCCGTGTCTTACTTAAGGGCATACTCGTAATTGAACGAAGTCAAAAGGAAAACTATCACAGCTAAGTAGGCTTTACAAGTTAACGAGGAATAGTCGACCAACTTATAAAATGTACCTACTTGGAGATGTAAAAAAGAAAATTTCGCAAAAATTCCATTAAAAATTACATAGATAAAGTTGTAAGTTGTTTAAAGCATGTACCTAATAAAACCGCAACTACGTATCCCTACACTGCGCGCGGACCGACACGCATTCCGGCCTGTCTTCTATGTTTTAATCGTCAATCTGTTATTGACGATGAAAACATAGAAGGAGTGACAATTCCGTCACGCAAGTCGGAGATAAATTTATCTTCGATGGCTGTCATCGTATATAATCATAGGTAGAACTGAGAGTGGGAATCGTGCTCGGCTGACACCTAAATGGCTGACACTGACCAAAAAGCCTTATAAACGCCACATCAACAAAGTACCTGTTGCATGAGAACACAATCGTCAAATGTAGGCGGGGAGTAGGGCGGATGGCGTGGTTTAATTTATTAGCAGGGTTGCCTCTTATTTAGGACTAATGCTTAACCTTGATGATCGTGGGTATCCGGCTAGGTAATTGGTCTTTTAGGCTTATTGGTCCGTGTTGATGAGTAAATAATTGGAGTAAAAAATGAGATTACAAGAACTTCGCCTTCCTTAAAGGCAATAAATGTGAAGAGTGGTATTCTCTGTTCGTGCAGGTAGGTTGTGAGGGCACGAGTCTCGGGCTCGCTGAGCTGCCGGCTGCCCGCGTATAGTGGCCCGCAAGGATGCTCCGCGCGCAATTCCTCTGCTGCAAACAAACATTCGTTTTACATAATCTAGTAAAAAGATTGTCAGACTGACCTATCAACGCGCAAAAAAACTAAATATTTTACTCACAGGTTCAAATTTCAAATCGGTCAAGATAAAAGTATCTTGAACGATTTGAAATTTCCATAACTAAATAAAAAAATGGGGGTAAAATTGGAGATCGCGGGTGAAACCGGGGGGTAGAAAGCTAGTATAAAATTTGAAAGCTAAAGCTCATTCGAACGAATTCGAAGAAACGATTCGAACGCACGACCTTCCTTACGGAATACGACTTACTATAGGTACTTACGTAATTCCTATCGATGAATAAAATAGTGCTCTTTCAGAATAGAAAGGTAGGTCGTAACTCGCAAATCGTTATTATTTATTACCTTTATTTAAGAAACATACAAACTTTAATTCCATGATTCAGCATTTTATTCGATAGAAACAGATTAAAAAGTACTAATTAATCAACAGTTGTAGACCATCGATAAGAAATAATTATAATCAATACCAATTGACCTTGTCGTGTTAACCCTGAAGGTGTTCACTAAATTATACAATTTGCAATGCTATCAACAATATCTTAACTAATCTATACTACAACATTATAAAGCTGAAGAGTTTGTATGTATGTCTTTGAACGCACTAATCTCGCAACCAGTCTGAATTGCGAGATAGCCCTTTTATTGGGGAAGGTTATTGCTTACAAAAATAATGTGATATATAACTAAAGGTAAACATTAGATAGCGACAGTGGAATCGCCGAATCGGCACATCTAGTTTTAAATAATTTGCTTTGTTTATATATTTTTTCGGGTATATACAGTGATACTTATCATCATAATAAATAAATATCCTGAGACATTCCTCACAAATGGTCATCTGATCCCAAACTAAGCAGAGCTTGTACTATGGAAACCAGATAACTGATATAATACATATACTACATTTTGTAATAGTTTCATTCTTTAGGTACTTACTTGGTATCCACTGATATTCAAAATTTCTGTCGAGATTAACTCCATAACAAGGTTGTATTGTGCATCGTATTCCATAGGTAGCACAGGTGGCACAAGAATCTCTACCTGTGCATGGTTCCCACGATTGACGCAAATTCTTAGTCCATTCTCTTCGCTAACAAATCAGTATAAAGAATTAGCATATTTTTTTATAAAACTAAGATAGCAAACAAGCATACGGCCCGCCTGATGGTAAGCAGTTACCGTAGCCGTTGGACGCTTGCAACACCAGGGGTATCAATCGCGCGTGGCCGACCCTAAAGAAATCTCTCCAGATCCTTTTTGAAGAACCCCATGCCGTACTCCATTGGGAAAACCACGGCGGGAAGCTCATTCCACAGTCTGAGCGTCCGCGGAAGAAAACTCCTTTAAGCCCGCACATTTTGAAACAATTCTACGTTAGCATACGTTATTAATATAAAAGAAAGCACTTTATACGTTTACTAACAAACACAAACTAGACAATAATAATTTGTTACCAAATTGTTCGATGTAAAGAACACACAACAAGCTTACAATTTTATATATATTATTTTCATGTATTGTGTTTCATCTATTGTAATATTTGAGTTTTATTTTACGTACATGAGGAAAGGTCATTGAATAGTCGTAACCGTCAGGGTTGAAAACCGGTATGACCCAAAAACGAAATCTTGAGAGCAAATCGGCGTGGGATTCACTGCGTTCTATTAGTTGATATAAGACATACATTGCTGCAGCTACCGCATGGTGGTCCCTGCCTTGTATACCTGTTATTGTAATATGTATAATTATATATTACATTCATAAAAATGTTGCAGTTTCCAGATATGGCAAATTAGTTAACCTGCGACCAACATCACGGTTCTTTTAGCTGAAACAATTTGACCGGTACTGGGATCATCAATAATCATCATGTAAATAGGATTCTCCATAGTAGTTAAATTCCCACTAGTTATATCCACATATTTTGCCAAAGGACTTTCGTCTGCCCATTTTTTTAACTGAGCAACTATCTAAAAATAAGTAATAATTAAGCATTCATTAGGTAAGTCAAAATAAGTAGTTATTGTGAAAGATTTCCACAAATTGATAATTAATGCATGACTAATATAAAATATAGACACTCCCTTACCTCGGGAAGAGTACGCGCGGAATTAAAATTTAACTGTCTTAATTTTAGCAGACTACACCCTTGTCGACGTCTATCTCGTATACTATTTTTTAAAGATTTGTCAGTTTTTGTTTCCACGTTTACTTGACCATCCTTGACTTTTCTAATGGTTATTGCGATGTTTGTAACATTTTCTAATACGTCTTCTTCATTAAGGTCCCGATACAAGTATGATTCTTGTGTTACGTTTTCTGGTTTGAATATAGTATAATTTTCTTCTATATTTTCTCTTTCCGGTAGTATATTTTCGCCACCAAAATTTTTATCGTCGTAAGATTCAGTCGATTCTTGCTCACTCATTTTACTACTTTCATTGTCTTCGTCCATATCAAACATCATATTATAGGATGAATCTGAATCTTTGTCTAAGTTAATAAGTTTATTATTAAAATTGTCTATATTTATATCAAGTTGGGCTGTTGAAGGTAAAATATCTGGCTCACGAGTATTTGTTGGCAAAGTTATTTCAACATCTGTTGTTCTCCTGGGAACGAATTGTTCTACAAAACTCGTTCGCGTTAAGTACACATCATCATTAGTATTAATCTCGTCTTCTTCGAATCGTTCGAAATTATGGAACTCTAAAGAACTCGAAACCGTTCTTGTAGGATCTGCTATTTTCATTAAAGCAGTTGTCCTTGTAAATAGATACAAATTGTGAAGGTTCTGAAATAATAGCGAATTATTAGAAATAATAAAATAGATATTAAAACAACATAATGTATAAATATTATGTGTAAGCAATTTACATAAGGATCAGCCGACGGCGGAGTCAATGGGGCGATCGTAGTTCGCCTTGTAAATGAAACAGGAGTTATAGGTGCATATTGTCGTGCTACGACCAATGGTGTACGGGCTAAAAATTGAGGTCCAGCAGGGGGACTTTCATCGCGAAGGGAATGTTTTGCCTTCTCTTGATTGTCTTGAGTTAAACGTCGCGGTGGCGGAATCGGTGGAATTATATCAACGTCTATATTGATCGATGCTGGATCAACAATGTATTCTCCTTCAATATTCGTCACCACTAAAGTAGTAGGAGGAACAAATCTTGTATAATCCTTTTCCGGATCCTTTGTGGTCGTAAACGATACCGATGGAGAAACCATAGCGCCACCGATAATTATCTTCTCTTCTGATTTGGTTACAGGCTGGATATTCACAGCAACAATTTTCTTTACTTTAGGTGTTATCACATCATCATCTAAAATCTTTACTATAAATTCAGGAGTCGTTTCTTGATTTACTCTCCATCGTGTATATTCTGAGAGAGCTCTTTTGCGGCGAAAAACTATATCAATAAAACAAAGAGTTGAGCGTTTACTCCACAATAATTGTAGTTACAATGGTGAAGTTACAAATGGGTACTTACATTTAACTGGACAAAGAGGTAATGAACCATTTTCTGTAATGTTACATGACGAATTGGAAGATATCAAATGTGCAAAACATATTAATATAAAAAATATACAGGTTCTCATATTCAAAAAGGGTATCACTCTTATTTTGACATTGCATGATTTGCCTTTTTTTGTCAGTTTAGTAGAAGTGAAAGATGGGCCTCAGAAAAAAATAAAGTGTGTGGACAGAATTAAAGAATAGCTTTGAGATTTAATTTGCATATTTCTAGAATCGGTGCATAAATCGATGCTGATGCTGAGACATATCCTGTTGTCTAATAAGACCAACAACATTTACGATGCGATAGATATACCTCCATAATTCAATGTAATTTGTTCAAGTAGGTATATTCCGGCAAGGCTGCATAACAATAGGTACCTATACTCAGAAGCATTGCAAGCGTTTCACTTAGATGCTGCATGCAATATAGACGACCAATGGTGTTTCATTACAGCAATAAGTTACAAAAACCAAACCCATTTACCAGCCTCTACTACGCGTTCTCGGGTGTTTACTATTTGTTGTTTATCCCTAAAAGTATTCAAAACGCGGGTAAAACCACAGACATATGAACAAGGGTAAAACATATTTAAAAGACATAGATACATGTTCAACCTAAAAGAGGTTGAACCTCAGGTACAAACAAGAAGCTATAAAGAGCTTTAATATCGTAGTTTAAATATGATTGTTTGAGTACAAATAAATATGACATTGCTTTGAAAGTTGTATTCCATAGGATAACGAAAATTTATTTCATGAATAATTTCGTGTCATAACAACACGGAGTGCCAATTATTTTGGATTTCAAAATGTTGTTACAAATTAAAATTTATATGGTAGCGGTTATTTACATTTTCGGTGCCACGTTTATGATTCTTTTTCCACCTAGGAATTATAAGCAGTTAAGTTTTATGCTAGGTTTTATGTAATATTTTTATGACCTTAGTCGTTAAGTAGGTACCAAAGAAATCAGAACTGAAACCAAGGTTGCTTGATATGCTGCTTGTCATCAATCAACACAAATATTTGTATCTACATACCATAATTACTAGTGTCGCCAATTGATATTTGAATATCGATAGCCTATCAGTCAAGCTAAACGACAGTATCAATATGTAAGTACCTACTATCAATAGCTTGGAACGGGGAAATACTTTGAACGATCAGCAAAAGGTACTATCGAAAGTATCAGAAACCAATAGTGGCTCCAATATCCGTAATATAGACACTATATTGTATTTTTTATTTCTAGCAAGCTTAGGAGATCCACGTAGATAGGTAAACTGGGACAACGCAGCGATGGCCCCGATTTTCCCGTGGTCAAATATGATTACCATTTACTTGAATAGGATAATGAGAGACGTAGGACAAAAGTTCTCGTTTTCAAAATTTGAAGCATCCCTACTGGGGCCGACCTTCACCTAATAAATTATCGGAGCCAAATAACTTTCATATTGTGTTGCTGTGTCACAGTAGAAGTATTCCTCTTACTTCTACTGGGGTTGTGTGGTGTGTGTAAGGTCACCTTTCGCTGCTAGCACAGGAATCCCATGGCGCCAGCAGGATTATTTTCAGGGAGTTGCATCTGCATCCACAGTCTTAAGTATGAAGAGGAGGGTCGGTAATGTGCGAATGATGTTGCAAGCGTCTATTAGGTACGGTAACCGCTTACCTTCAGACGAGCCTTATGCTCTAAGTAGTATAAAAAATAGGACGATGTACGTAGGTAATGAGCGAGCGAGCAAAACAACAGGTTTTTTTTCCTTATGTGGAATAAAAATTCAGATTGCAAAAGTTCTGATTATTTTATTATCCTATTTCTCTTAGATCGGGTGCAAAAGTAAGAGCGATAAGAAATGTTGGCTCCAGTTTAAAGTATATACAGTATATTGACTACGTGACGCTGGTGAATGTAACAGAACGAATGGCTCGTAACGATCCAGACGTAGCGCGAGTAATGCATTTGACTCCTACAACTTTTGAGAATCGCACTATCATGGCACTGGAATTGCGTAGTGACCAACAAAGTCGGAAACCAGGAATACTTGTTATTGGAGGTAAATTTACATGGTTCCATTCAAATGATACTAGAAATAAGGAAATTAGATGATTCAATGATGATTCATAAAATGTCTTGATGTCTCTCATGTTTGTTCCAATTTTCGAATAAAATTCGTGTGCAATGCATTGTTGATACTTATGTTAAATTGCCCTTGCAATGGCTTACCTGACTCATGATAGATATACTTACATTGCAGCTTTAAATGGAATGGCATGGGGTGTTCCAAATGCCATAATAGAGCTGGCCGAAAAATTACTCTATGATACAAATTATCAAACACCATTCTTCAACGATTATGACTGGTAGGTATGTTTTCATTAATTTGCTAAGTCTTGTGTTCTATAATCAATGTAACCAATGAGGGCGTGTAAATCCTTAAACTTTACCTCTACCTATGCAATATTTAATATACCTGTTTTCGTAATTGCACTTTGTATTTCACGATGTAAGTGTCTAATTTGGTCATAAAAGGCCTCGGATTCAGTCACGGTACAAAATGTTTTGCCGTAGAATAAATTGACTACTGTGAATTCCGATACTATTTATTTCACCTTCATAGTTTAAGCATAATAAAATTAAACACGACGAGATATCAAATGTAGGTACGTATGAATTAGGTAATCAATTACTACCTTATGATTAAATTACGACAAAGCCGGTACAAAGTGGTAAGTATTGAATTCTTATTAAAGATAAAAATTTACGTCTGAAAATTGGTATTTACGTAGATTAACTTTCAAATCAAAAAAAAATCAAATCAAAAAATTCATTTATTCAATTTTGGCCCTTATAGGGCACTTGTGAAGGTTAACAAATGACTCTACACCGGTTCCAAATACAACTTGAACTGAGAAGACTCCGGCAAGAAACTCAGCAAGTGTTCTTTTTTTTTTAAATGTGTACTTATAAATATTACAATTTACAAAATATATATAACAATAGCGTGCGAAGCGAACAATTCATTCAAATGCATTCTTGTCATCTACAAAATCAGAAACTTTATAGTACCCCTTCTTGCATAACTTCTGTTTTACTATCTTTTTGAATCTATGTATAGGTAGCTCTTGGATTTCTTTGGGTACTTTATTATAGAAACGTATACATTGCCCCTTGAAAGAGTTAAGGACTTTGCTGAGCCGAGTTAAAGGTACAGCAAGTTTGTGCTTATTTCTAGTGTTCAAACTATGAGTGTCGCTATTCTTAGGTAAGTTATTTATGTTTTTCCTCACATGAATAAGATTTTCATATATGTACTGTGACGACACTGTCATTATATTAATAGATTTAAACTTGTCTCTCAAAGAATCTCTAGGCCTTATTTTATATATTGCGCGGATAGCCTTTTTCTGCAGTATAAAAATTCTATTGATTTCGGCACCACTACCCCAGAGGAGGATACCGTAAGACATCAAACTGTGAAAGTAACTGAAATAAACTAATTTTGCCGTAGATTCGTCAGTGAGAGCGCGAATTTTTCTCACTGCATAAGCTTTGATGTGAAATTGGCTATTTTCTATGCTCTTTTAGGTATTTGATACCAATGGTGAATCCCGATGGTTTACATTTTACACAAAGCCTGCGGTCGTTCCCACCGCTAGCGACAAACCAATGGTCCCGAAACATCACAGCCAGAAACCGGACGAGACCATCCGAGTGGCACAAAAATGTGGATAAGGATTCAAACTCAGATAAGTGTTACGGAACAAACATCAATCGAAATTTCGCATATCACTGGCAAGGTTCGTACCTTGTCGTTACTAAGGTCAATACATATAAATGTAAGTGGTGAGATAAATTATGGTTAAGATATGGTACCAATTTCTCAATATAAGGTCGGTTTGAAATACCAACTGAATGCCGATATTGCTAGCTGCTGCTATGCTACAAACGCTGATAATCATAATACTTATTCTGCGAATAACTTGAGTGATGGTCCATTGTTTTAGGATAGCTAGGTTTTAATAAATAAATCAATTGCAATGCTTAACCTCCTTCGTACTTATATTGTAAGGTTGTAAGCCTGGAGAGCTTCTGATTCCGAATTTATTTCGCTGGCTTATGACCCCTAATTTCTCGCGAGGGACGCGCGTCCTATTATAACAATTTATGTCATTGTTATATTTTTAACCGCGAGTTATAAGAATAGCAGTAGGTTCCTACGTATAGTAGTTAATCTATCTTATCAATGTTCTTTATTACATAGATGACGTCCATAAAACACCTGAGCGTTGCTCACAGTTCTACCCAGGTGATAAGCCATTCTCAACTAGTGAAGCTCAAGCGATTCGTCGCTATGTGGACCGTCTAGGCGATATTGTTTATTTGGCGATTCACTTACATGCTAGCTTTGTACCGAAAAAGGTGAATATTCTACTTATATACAGGTGAATTATTTTTTCTAGCCAGTATGGGCAAATTCTGAACAGGTCTGAGAGAAAACCGTTGATAGAAATCATAACCTAGAAGAAAATAAAAGGGGCAATAAAATTTATTTTAAAATAATAAGTAGGTATTTTCGGATACGGATTTATTTTTCAATATTCAGCTTCTACGTCACAATATGAACTAAATTATGACTAAGTATCTTGGTCACATGTTGCTAGAACTTCGCCGCGTCGCGTCTCGTCACGGCTCGGTGTAAGCTGACCCATAGCACAGTTAATACTGTGCCCATAGTCTCCTAAGACGATATTCGCGTTGCTTTAATTCTTAAAGTAGCTGCCCTTACTGTCCCGTCTCACTGTACCTACATACCTACTCGTATAATACACTAAGTATACGTAGGAATAAACAACTGCCTAAACTATGTTTTAGGAGTTTATCTTATATCCTTGGCGATACTCTCAAAGACAACAAAGTAACTATCGCACGCTACAAGAAATTGGCGAATACGCAGCAAGGCAAGCGCGATTGCCCGATGGACGACTATATGAGGTAGAGACTTTCCTACAATTCCTTCAGTATTACCACAGTCTATGTGGTTTAATAGACTGTGGTATTACTAAACATAACATATACCTACTTTACGAATACATACATTTTCATAGGTCACGGAAAAGAGAATACACCTTTTCTCTGTGTCATACGTACTCTCGTCTGCACGTAACTTGGCAAGATTTTTGTGTAGTGGGAATAAGTTCGCGCGCGTGCACTTAGTGCAACAAAAAAATGCTAATTTTTATTGCTTTCCATTATTCCACGCTAATTGTCATATATTTTATTTTAATCATGTCTGTTCAGAAAGTTTTTCTTGCCAAGTTACGTGCCGGCGACTATAATAACAAAGGTGATACCTGATAATAAAGTTGCGGTTTTTTTATCACATGTTTTTCCCCAAGAGAATCTACGTCATGTGAAGTACTTACCCTTTAATCGAATTTATCCTTCCTTTGTTGAGACAATTAATTGTTTAATATATCCAAGGTTCATCAAAGCAGCAGCGATGAGCGGGTGGCTGGTTCCATGAGCGACTACCTATCCGGCGTGGTAGGAACTGAGCTGGTCTTCGTTATCAAGCCGTACCACCAATTGTTCCCCAACTATACAGACACTAGCATACTTGGTACATACATATATATCATTTACAGTTTTATTACTACGGCGTTTATTGTCTCAGGAGGCGCTATGATTATAAGTAAATTATGGCGCAAAAGAAAGCCATAAGCGCTGGCGTTTGGGATCTTAATGGATTATGAAATATATGATATAAAAATTATGTCCTTCTTACGAAAATGTTTAAAACAGCATGATATCAATGTCGCTTAATCTTTAGATTTATTGTGTTGGATGATCTTCAGGATACCTACTGCTAATATTTATCAATAAATTGCTACCTTAGCGTGCGAAAGATTATAGATTATTGATAAATTCAACAAATTGTTTTTCAGAGGTGTATGCTACAAAGGCGATTTCTGCTGTGTTAAGCGTAGTGCGCGGTTGGCGAAGCAGCACCAAACAGAATACGCTCTCCTTCTTCGGAAAAGATATTGAATTCTGATATTTTTACAAATTACTCTAAAATAAAATAGTATGGCATCTTCATTAATTTTTGTTTTGAAATGGGCAATGGAAGTTATCGAACGATCGCGAGTTTACAACTTTGTTATGATTTGACTTAGCGTAGTATAAACAATCGAGAAGGAAAGTGGACTGAAATTCCATATCAACGTTTGTCACTGATAATTCAGTAGTCAGAGCTAAACCTCCCATCACTTTGAGCTGTCTATTTATTACTTGCAATGTCTAGATATTACTTCAGAGCGGCCTAACCGATAAAGCAAATTTTTTAAATGTTTTTATCTGGAGTAAATCCTTTACGGAAGTAAAAGTTGCTTGGAAAATAGGAAAATTCAGGGAAAACGGAAACTGCTTTCTTCCATGGGATTTTTTGTCAGGACACCGTCTGCCGCGTCTGCTAGTATTTAAATAAAACTTTAAGTGACTTTTGTAATCAACAATTTAATAGCACTTCCGCCTTTACAAATAAATAACATACATACATACTTAAATGAGCAATGTACACTATTTACATGGTGAATTTAATATCAACTTGTCTGGGATATCGTGATATTTCTTGTTAAAAGAGACTCATCAATGTCCCAATTTTTTGATAAATCACTAAGGGAATGCAATAACGAAGATTGTTTATTGTTTTCACCGAGATCTGTCCAATGTAGGACGCTGAGGTCCAACGACACTCTGTGCAGATGTTGTAGTCTTTTTAACATGGCGTCTTTGAGCTCTTTGCGCTCGGCTCGACGCCAATACTTGAGGTTCCTGCCGATGACCGTCGTCACGTGCTCCTTTAAGTCACTCAGGCAGATTTTCTTTACATTATTTGGCTGAAATCAAAACATGTGGTTAATTCACGCGTAATCAGAATTTTACGAATCAAATAATAGTGTAATAAAGTACGCATAACATCAGTTGGATCTTCTGAATCGGCTACCTATTAAGCAGGTCCAGGTAACTTTAAAAGACCCAAATAGCTTATAACTGCACTTTGCTACTAATTTTTGGTCCTTCGAGCCGGAACATATCTTGTTGACGTATGACGCCCACGCGATGGGGCCGCCGGAACCAGCGCTATGACCATCATTTTCCTTTTCATCATTACGTAATTAGACCTCTGAAGGATCGCAATACTGGTACAAATGACCAGGACATTTGTGCCAGTATCTCCCGGTCTATATTGTTTCCGCGGGCGATCTCGCTTGTTTTGTATTGATTTTCGGTGGGCTGGTACAGGTAGTATAGCAGGTACGCTTTCAACATGAGAGCCCACCCCTTGTCTACAGCGCAGATGGCAACCACCGTGTGGGGTTTTAACCGGAACAAATCCGGCATAATATGGCCGCTACCCCAGGGGCCGTGGGGTATACTAGGATTACCCCGAGTAAAAAATAATGTACTGGTAGTGTAGTGTATTGTAGTACCTGGTGCGCATTGCACAGTGCTAGCCTGACGCGCAGATGCGGCGGCGGCGCGAGCGCACGCAGCGCCAGCGCCGCCACGCCGCCCGCCGACAGCCGCGCGCCGCCCGTCGGGTACACCGCGCTCTCGCTACACAGTCGTCTACCCCTGCAACACAAATATTACATATTCTCTTCGATCTACTCTATCCTTCGACATAGATATCGGGTCGGCTCAAAAAATCTGTCTCAGTAAATAGTAGCTCACTTGCGGCGTGAGCTGATTTTGATTAGTTTGATTGAAACACAGCCAATGTAGACACGTTTCACAATGGCACAATGTATATTCATAAGTTGCAGGAATAAAGCCCGAAAAAGCAATTATTTGGGCAGAGTGTAGAATAAGTTAGACTAACAAATATGTAATATCAAACTTTGAACAATACTACCGATTTTAAACCATCGCTAAGAATTTTTGATTGGCCAAGATTGGCCAATACACTTTTGTGTAGGTTGGTCAATACACATTGATCAAAGAAGCAAACAGAAACGAAACAAAACGATGTAGGTCACAAGGTAATTACGGGGAAAAGTACTTTATATGTTGCTTAAGGTTGAAATCGGTTGAATTCACAATACAAGTTTTATGTATTTTTCCTTGTTTTGTGCATGATGATACCTGCAATGAGCATTACTTATCCTTGTTAAAATTTTATTTGAAGATAATTGGTGCCTATATTACAGGGTTTTTACCTAGTTTAGGCACCAGCGCTTATTTTTTACTGTTGTTATCCGTGTATACAATCACAACTCAATGTTGAGTTGTCTGCCATAATGTATTTGTATTTTATATGCAAATAAAGAAATTATTATTATTATAATTAAAATTATTGTAATTGTTAAATGTCATACTAACAAAAAAAAAAATAACATTCATATAATTTCTAGTTTTGTGACGAATGTTCCTAAGTATAACATTTTGAAGATTTGGGACTTTATTACTAGGTTGTTCTTCGTCTTCTTATTTTTAATTTTGGCAACCAAGCCCAAATGAGGGCTCATTTCTGCCAGTGTCGAGTTATATTATAGTTTCCAGTCACAATAAATCACTTCACATTATAGTCCTCAGTCAGTCACCGTCCATAAAAGTCATGTTTTACTACAATGGTGGTCATTGTACTAAAACTCTTCACGGACATTTTGAGACAACTTGAAAAGTCACGATACACATAATTCATTTCATTTCACTTCACTGGTGCACATGGATGATCTTTATTGGGTAAAATACCACCAAAAATACACAATAAAACACAAAATACACAAATTTATGAAAATAAAAATGAAAATGCTACGTCACTCTGCAAGTTCCCGCCAAAAAGTCCTACTAGGTTGTTATTTATTAGGTTGAACTTAAAACTTTTACTCAGTTCGATAGTAAACAAATGTAGTAGCATAATTATATTCATGCGGACATTTAGCTTTGATTTTATAAATGACCCGATATCTAGGTATAGGCTATACAGGTATTGGTTGATCGAATTATATTCTATATAAATAAGAATCAATTGCCCTTTGAATGAAAGATCATCAATTACGACCAGCTCGGCCGATTTGGCAGATTTTTTTTGTGTTCGTAATTGTATGGACAGAAAAATTGCCCAGAAAATGGGAAAATTTTTAAGTGTTTTTTTAATGAGATTTTGACAGTACGTCTGTGTTGGGTCAGCTAGTTTTTAACAAGTAGTAAAAGAAAATTACGACTATGGGTAATTTTATGATTCGCGCATGCGACGCATGGCAATGGATTATGGTATGTATTAATTATATTTTAAAAACTATTTGACATCATTCATTGGTCCCTTCTCTCATCTGTATATAACGGACATATGTGTGTATTTAAGGTACCAATATTTCTATAGAACTATAACGTTTATGAAGCAAAATTAATACATACATAAATCTATTACCAACGCGTCGTGCGCAAATGCCAAAATTACGTTATAAAATAATTCAAACGCAAGACATATTCATTATTCTAGTCCTTTAAGAATGTTAAAGAAAAATTAACTTTTTTTTACATTACAATAAGATTTAACTGTTATGTTATACATAAACTGTATGATGTTATAGTAAGGGGGCACGAGTGGTGAACATAGATTGACACCTGAGCAGTAGTTAATTTTCGGTCTGTTTGGCGGAATGAAGCACACAAGCCGAGCTGCACACAATTGGTTCGTCAGTCGATGCTCGTCGTCTATTGTATTCTCGCGCGTCATTTGGCTACTGTGATTTGGTAAAAAGTGTACGTGCGCGAGCTTGCCCCCACTACTGCTTATCTGTGCTCACCATTCGTGCCTTATACTATATAAATGTACTTTATGCTATACCAATAAGATTTATTGATCGAGCGAGCGAAACGTCTCCATTTCAGCTAGGATAAAAATGCTTTCGTATATCCGGATGTCCGAAGAATCCGAAGATGTCCGTCTGTTCTCTACGGGTCGCATTTCCGAACCGATTCTCGTGAAATTTTGTGAGCAGGATCGGTAATTATATGTTTTTTTTTTTATACAACTAAGTCTGTAAACAAGCATACGGACCGCCTGATGGTAAGCGGTTACCGTAGCCATATGGACGCTTGCAACACAAAAAGCATCGCTCACGCGTTACCGACCTTTCCCCCCTCCCCTATGAGCTCTGGCGACCTTACTCACGCGCAGGAACACAACTTTACACAAAATAAAGTTATTTGGCTGCGGTATTCTGTAAGGTGGAGGTACTTCCCCAGTCGAGCTGCACTTTGAGCGAATAAACGCTATGCTCTACCTCTCTCTCTATGAATCGACAAGGAAATTCCATATAATGATCTCTAGGTGCAAGGTCTGAGAGCCACTAGTTACCTGTCAGCAGGGAAGACGAAGAGCGTGGGGTAGTGTTGCACGGAGTAGTGCCAGGGCAGGTCGTGTCGCAGCGCGTCCAGCCGCGCCAGCGCCACGCGCTGCCCGGCCGCCGCCACCAGCCGCGCGCCGCCCACCAGCGCCAGCGACGACAGCGCGCCGCACGACCCGCCGCACACCAGCACCACCGTCAACTGGCCACACAAACATTCCTCGTGATGCAAAGCTTGCTAACCTCGAGGAACTATTGATTTGCAGTATTAAGAACCCCTATACGAGGAGTTCTCATGAATTATACAACGTGTAACTGACACACACAGATCACGCGCACAGATCGCGATAGAGACAATTTTATAATATTAGCAAGTGACGTCATGATTTTAACTCAATAAACTTGAAAGCAAAAAATTGGTATGAATTCTTGAGTAATTTATTTTAAGCTGACAATTTTTATAGAGACTGTATACCTGGTGCTCTACAGCGTAACTTTGGTGGTAATCGTAACGAACACCATTAATGAATTGCATCCAATGAGGGCCCAAGAATAGTCTTCGTCGTGTCATACCACGTGCGCGTCATTGGATGAAATAATTAATGGTGTTCGTTACGATTACCACCAAAGTTACGCGGTAGAGCCCCTGATGTAGTCTTCACCCCTTTCGAATAGATTTACCCATGAAGCAAATATCCAGGATATACCCTTTCCGTTACGCGTTATATAAATAATAAATAAATAACTTTTAAAGTACTCAATAAATAGTTCCTATAAGATCTTTAATCTAAAATAAACCTTATATCATTGGGCCAGGTTCCAAATTCAATTGTATTAATCTTAATCCAAAAATTTACAGGAGCTTCGATTTACATTTAAAAATAGGAGTACAAATATTGCGCATAAGCAAACGCAACTACACCCAGCTGCCACACTTGGTGTATCTCTATCAGGCTTCAATGAAAAAGGAAATATCAAAAACCAGCCGGACTAAAGTTCTTTCTCGAAAACGCTGCTGCTCTCAAACCATAACTCCTTTAAGTCACGTGTTTCTTACGTGGAATTGTCATTTCTGGTATAACTAGAACGCTAAAATGTTGTACACTAATTAATATACATATAAATATTCCGCACATATTTGGCTAACCTTTCCAGGCGTATTGACCATCCTCCTAAAAGAGCGTGTTGTGAGGTCAACAATATGTACAGTATCGTCACCGATCTCCATTTGTTCCGAAGGACCGTCCGATCCGAAGTAATGCGTATGATCCGCTTCATCAACGTGCGAGCGCAAATAACGCTTCAGATTCTTATTCGTAAAATTGTAAATAAAATCTCTAACAGATTTCGCACTGTACTGTTCTGAGAGCACGTATTGACTTTCGTGCTGAAAAAATAAAAATTAAAGTTAATTATATGAGTTAGAAAACCAAATTGGTCTGAGCTTTCGGTGAAGGAAAACATCGTGAAGATCTACATGCGGATCATGATGGTAAGGCACTTTATATAGTACATGATTGTTATCACTCAGGAACAAAATCAGCTGCTAAGCAAGCAGCTACACCAGTGTGTTAGAGCTTGCAGACTTGAGAGCTTATTGTTACCGATATCGAGTTGTAACACACATCACCTTCGAACACATAATCGTGTACCTCTGTAAGATCAATAAGATCGTGATTCCAATAAAAGTTAAGAGAACATTATATTTACAGATTTTTCGTTTTTTTCGAAAAGCTGTACATATCAACTACTAGAGTTAGAACATGAAGCGTTCACACATAGAGGTTTACTTTTAATCTCATTTCATATTTACCTTGCTATCTAATATAACTACTGCCGTCATATCCTTCTTATTTAGTATATCTATACCAAGTGCTTCAGCGAAATGATGATTCCGTACGCTGTCAACAGCGATCATGTACAAACTGAAGTTATTAGCACAAGCCAACCCATTTATATACGTTAAGTTATTCCTCCTTTCATAATTTGGCACTCTCATGGGAAACACTGGAGGTCCCCATTCATGGGCGAACTTCATAATCTTGCAAAAGTGTTTGACATTATCTTGTATCAAATTCTCTGGTGACAGGGGATCATCTTCAAACGGCAGCATTGTCGTTTCTATACTGCAATAAAATATTTAGGTAAGTGCTTACAGGTTTACGATGTGAGTCTATATTGGCTTCGACATGAAATTCATATTGAGGATCTACTCCGACAAACGATATACGATAGTCCGATCACCTGCACCGTTTTAAAATATTAACTAATAGAATTTTACGTCTTTGTTTGCTGCAATTCTATTGGTAGTGTAGTTGCTGAATTATGCTACTGCTGTGAAAACGGACAGGCAAACACACAGACGGACGGACGGAGTCACCCCGTAAGGTTTCCTTTTTTGTACGGAACCCTAAAAACGGACAAAATGAGACAAGCTGAAGCTTTGTTTGATAAAAAGATTCCTTAAAAAATAATTGTTCAAATTACTCACTCTTCACTCCCAGCCTCATAATTTAATGTATCCTCATACGATTGACATTTCTCATAACTGTCATAGAAAGTCTTTTCAGCTGGCAATATTTTCGAACTGCATTCATGGAGCAACCCCAGAGATGAAAGCAAATGTGTTTCGTCATCTGTGCTTTCAATAGCTTTAGATATATCCAAACCCCGCTTCAGTAAAAAATTAAACACACCATTTTTCTGGCCCTTCTGTGTTGCATTGTTCCATGGATACTGTGACTCAATTTCTTTTTTCAAAAACCTGCTCTGTTTTCTAATGGGTTTCTTGAATTTATACTCTTGACAGAATTTAAGAGTATTTTTCTGCTGATAGAGAAGCCTTTGCACTTGTTGTAGTTTGATTAACTCAGATGTCCATTGAGTGCTTTCATTGTTATTACAGTTATAATATTCCATAGCCACTTCACGCAGCTGCAATCAAACATAATAATAATAATTATTATTTTTCCTCAATTACATTTAATAGTAATGTTCTATTGTTTATCATAACTATAAATTCAGTGACTATTTGTGGCCTTTACTTGCCAGAACAGGAGGGAGGCCGCCTATACTAATATAATAAAGGGAGAAGACCAAATTGGGATTCTACCTGATATAGTGCACAGCCAAAACCACAGAATGGATGAAGTATTTTGGCATACAGGTAGATATAAAAAAAAGTTCTATGGGAGTAACTGTGAAGCAAAACTAGTGTAACTAGTCTATATCTTTTAAATACTTATATCTAGATTACATGAGGTGGTTTAAAGCAGGTCTAGTAAAACCCAGGTCTCAAATATGTATATCCATCACATTCTTACGTCATATAACAAAAAGAGCTAACATAAAAAGTGTTCACAATTAACTTAGTACATAATTACTTGCCAAAGAATATGAAGGCAGCTGTTCATAAAGTGGATTGAGTGGAGTGAACAGCATAAGTATTGGATTACCGTCCACATATCGCTCGAAACTGAATGCTTTCTTCCACATGGGTATGATCCTAGCTACTGGCTGGGCAAAGTTCTCCAGTACAAATTGCATAAGAGTTGATTCATTCCAGAGACGGAAGTCACTGTCCACTGACATGTATTCCTAGTACAAACAAACACATCAAAAATAAGTAATTATTATACACATGTTATGGTTCGTAAAATATAGCTTGATACCTGCGTCAGTTGTCCGAGTGATATGAAAATGAACTTTATTGCTCTATAATAAGGTTCATATGATTAAGCAAAGACAAATTTTCAAATCACTCAGACAACTGTCGCAAGTTTCAAGCTATATTTAACGAACCATAACATATTACAGTATTTATATACTCTGAGATATTACTCAATAAAATTACGTCATACAAGTATTTACATTGGCGTTGTTATATCGTCTTGTAACGTGTATAAAAAAACTAATGTTGTGTGTTCATTTTTAATTCTTTAATTGTATTTTCAGGAAATTAGGAGTATATACAAATGAAATAAGAATTAAATACTCGTGAAATAAGTATTAAAAACAAAAAATTACTTGTCACTAAGGATGTCAAAATGTAATCCAAAGGATATATTAATATATTGTGTGCATGAACATGTCTGTATGTCCTGAGTCTGGGTGTAATTATGTAGGTATATTAAGTATGTATTTACAAACAAAAAGTAGTATATGTATTATATCAGTTATCTGGTTTCCATAGTACAAGCTCTGCTTAGTTTGGGATCAAATGACCGTGTGTGAAGATTGTCCCAGGATATTTATTTATTATTTATTGGTCGTGACAAAACCAATATTTACAAGTACAGGTCGGTTAACTAAAGCTGGCACGTTTCAACACATTTACACCGTCTCTCTCGCGCAAAGTCAAGCTTATGAGTATGAAGGAGACAGTTATTGTTTTGCTTTTGCTACTGCTCATAAATATAGAGTGGTCTATTTTTGCATTCGTCCATTAGACTTGACTGATTGCAAATTTATGAGTACTGTGAACGTGCCAGCTTTCGTTAACCGACCTGTAGCTTATAATCGAGAGATAAGTATTCCAAGCAAAAATTCTTTTTTTTTGGGCGTTTTTTTTTTTTTTTTTTTTTACTGTGTATAGGCCTGTGTTTGACCACAATCTCACTATGGTAATAAGTTGCTTGAGTTTATTTAAAACGCAACAGATGGGAGTTTTTGCATGAACACCAAATAAAAAATAAATTACTAATCCCATGTAACCAATGGATAAACTTGAAAAGGACATAATTATCTATCTAGAAAAAAATATAATTAATATATTCATTTGCAGTTTTTTTTAGAGATAAGTAAATGTTGATGACTAATTTTTTTTCCATGTATAATAATTACGCTTACGAAGTATAGCACTTTTACATGTGTAACAATAAATACTGTAATTTATTGCACACTTGCATGACGTCATTTAAAGTAAACATATTTATCAGAATATTGTACAACCTTTGTAATATTCCACAGCATGAGACGAACATTTGGTGTGTTTTCAACTCCAAGGTCAACAGCCAACTCTTCAGATGTCACCACAGCAAAACATATCTCTCCAATGGTGTCAAATTCGCGAGATTTCAATGCAACATTGTACCAAATATTGTAATACTTTGAAGTTTCAGTCATGGGCGTGTAACCAACTGCAACAGCCTGTAAAAGGGACATATAAACAGATAAGAATAATGATTTTTCTTTAAGGTTTATGTTTCATGATAACTTCATAGTTAGTCAAGTAAAAAAAAAACAAATATGTTACATTATAATTCCTATTGAATAAAGTATAAAATTAATATAGAAAGGAAAATTCTAGAAAAGGCCAAGGGTATGGTTCTATAGTCAGTATATTGTGGTATGGTGGTAAGAAGTAGCTCAATGTTAAAATAAACAGATTGCTATGAAACAACACAAACATGAGAGAAGAAAAAAAGTTGTACTTGTATTATAAAGCCAAAGACAGTACCCTGAGTTTAACGCTGCCAAAGAATTAACGTAACTGACGCGTTTGCGTATTTCTAAGAGAATTTGTACTAAAAACGCAAACGCGTTAGTTACGTTAGTTCTTTACAAGCTTTACACTCGGGTTACTGAATGTAATCACTTTTAATGTGTTCATTTCATGTCTGACATAGATATGAAATGAACACATTAAAACACAACAAAATTTTGTTGAAAGATTAGAAAATACAGTTTCATAAAACCTAGACTTCAGTTTACGATATGTCATTTTTCCTTTTAGCTAGTTACTATACAATGTATTTAAATTTGGTTTGACAAAAGAATGTAAAATAAAAATAAACCTTATTGATAATAAAATTAAGTTCATTTTTCTGTGGTATTTGTTAGAAATGATACTAATGATAAGCAAATGATACACAATGAGCTATTTCACAAATGTAACTAAAAACGGAATGCAGTAGCATTTAAAATCTTGTGATAGAAATGTAGTCATAAAAATTTGAAAATATATACCCACATCACAGATGGACACTAAATTGACAAGGTCTTCTGCTGTTGATACCCTTTTCAATGGTTGCATAATTAATTGTAAAAAGTTAACCATGCTTTGAGCATCTCTAGGCCCTGAAACATAAAAACATGTTTCATTTATTTACAACTTGCTGTCTCCTGAAGCCACCCAATAAAAAGTAGCCTAAATCCCTCTCAATACCATAAGCTATCTGTGTGCCAAATATAATTGTGATTGGTGCAGGAGTTTAGTAGTGGAAAGGTATCAAACCAACAGACAGTTACTTTTGTATTTATATTAGTGTGATTGCATTATCACACTAATATAAATACAAAGCTCAGTCAGTTTGATTTAGTTAGTGCAAACCAACTTTCAATTTTGACAATATTTATGTTATGGCTATTTGCTGTGTAGAATATTATGCCACAGTGGTCTATTTTTATGTTATTTCAAAGTGTCAATATGTGCTTGCTTGCAGCAGTTTATTTTACTATAATACTAATTGGAATTGTGAAACCAGTTTACATTTTGTAAATTTATTATATGAATGTTTGACATTCAGCGGGGCTATCGCATAGCTTTGGTGGTAATCATAACAAACTAAATTAATGATTTCATCAAATTATGCAATGGCCCTGATTGGATGAAATTTATTAATTGTGTTCGTTACGATTACCATCAAAGATACACAGTAGAGCTGCAGGTCAAAAAGGGTCAGTTTTCAGTCAAAAACCTTAGTGTTTTGTCAAAGTTAGAGAAAAGTATTGGAGGAGCAAAGGTAATGTATTCTACCTTTGTATAGGACACCTTTAGATGTCACTGTGTAAGCCATGAGAATAGGCCATGATGGTATTTTATTGTGTTGCAATCTACATTCACCACCAGGATTCCAGCAATTTATTGCAGCAAAATGAACCTGAAATGTTAGAGCAACTTATTACATTGTTATTTTATGTAGACAGAATCTGGGAATAGAAATTGTTGACCTTTGGGTCATGTTAAATTTAAAATTATCTACAAATTATAATGCTTCTTAAAAGTAGAAAGCAAATGTGAGCGTAAAATAACAATTAACTTTATTGTATGTAACTATTTGGCTACAAATATTTTTTTCAATTTATGGTCTACAGAGACAGTCTGCCAGATATTTTCAAAGTAAAAAACCCATTTATCCTTCGGATAACAAAATATACAATTCATACTTACACGATCATGTAAAATAATGGCTGCTTTCTCAAATTCTCCACGTATGTACTGTGACTCAGCATCCCAAGGAGCATAGTACATTACAAATGATACATCTACACTGTTTACAACAGCAAGAGCACTAATCAATTGCCCTGTGTACCAGTCTGTGACTACTGAGTCTGAACTAAAAAACCTTACAGGTTGAGGATGTTTAGATATCTTTGTAGGTCTGAAAATACATAAAACCTAGATTAATGTCACAAACTTGGTTACACTATTACAGGGATGGCAAACCAATGGCATGTGTGCTAGTGGTCAGTGGTTGTTTTATGAGACAAAATAATTCAGGCACACCAATAATTAACAAATCTATGTATACTTGTTAGTCTTGCTTGTAGGTAACAAAGTAATTATTAATCAAAACCATTTGTCAGATGACTCCAGCTCAGATTGCATTCTGCTAAAAGTAACATAGTATGAGCATACTATTAGATATTGTGAAATTAATTTGCAACACTAAAAATAACACTTGCTTTTTCTCTTATTTGAATAAAGTTAACATTGAAATTGCTGTACCAAATTTCGAGTTACATGTTTGATTTTTTGTCCATAATCAGTCAAGATTCTTTGATGGCACATTGCAGCTCCATATTTTTTTATTATAAAAAATTACATGTTCATCAATAGAAGTTTGCTATCCCTACCTATAGTCTCAGCTGGGTTCCATTGGCATCAAGTCTTTTCCCTGGTATAATTAACAATATAATAATTATTCCAAAGTATGATTAACAATGTAAGTGTGATAACGCAAAAAAAATACTATTCATAGGTAAACAAACAATGTAAATAAAGTCTAAATATGGTACACTTACGAATTATGAAGAGCTCCATAGGTGGTGAGTGCTAAAGCTATGCAAAACACCAATTCTTTTATCAACATGTTGAGTGTTAACTCCCTGTTATTGTTTTGGGTTGTAACCTGAGAATTTTCAGGGGATTCATGTGCATCGCTTGTACCTGATTTTACTGTTGACGTGACCTGTAATATATCTTCAGTGTCCACGGTTGAAAACATTACACGTCATTCAATAACAATAGGGGTGCTGAGTTTGTTTCACCGATAGTAGTAAAGCATCGCAAGTTACGTTTCGGTGACTCGTAACACTTGGGCACTGATGAAATTATAAAAATTTAAAATCATAATAATTTTGAGAAGATAATCTATTTAATTTTTCTCAAACGGACATTATTTAGATTATTTATTTTTAAGACTTCTACCGAAACCGAAACCCACCGCACGCAACTCTCGTTGACTTTTAGCCGAAGGGCTGCCAGTATACAAAAATTTCGAGCCTGTTTTATAGGCTACATTCCGAATTGAAGCTATAATCGCTGTAATCGATTTGAGCGTGCTTAAACCCGTACCGAATTGGTACATAATGTCCCGTGATACGTCATGACATGCGCCTTCTTGCGATCACACCGACCATGCCCTAAACTGAAATCACCATGTCAAAAGTGACGGTTAATTATTGTGGTTTCGGCAAAAATCTAATAAGATTCTTGGTTTTCCATTTGGCAAAGATACTTTTTATAATTTCATGACACAAAAATAATAAAAAAGCAGATATTCCTTTATGGAGTCCTAGCGCATTGTTAATTCAGATTTTAATTAAATTCCCAAATGTTCTGTTTTGAATACTGTGAGCTGAGCGCGTTTACGAGCGTTGCGAATTGTTGACAGTTATCAGCTGTCATTAACGTAATATGTAACTCGGTACGCAAATTATTGCTGTGAGCACTGTGAGCGATATTATCCAATTCGGAATGTAGCCATAGTCTGGCACACTAAAGTTGAGACTGAAAAAGCGCGGCAAATTAAAAAAAACTAGATGTGGTGTCACTAAGTATAGTAGGAATAAATTGTTTTGATACTTTACAAAAAATTATATAAATATTATTTTATGTTTGATTTCCTTAAGTAATATTTGCATGTAAATGAGTTAAAATTTTAAATAAACTATATTCTATTTTTATATAGAATGCTTTTAAATTAATAAATAAATATCTTCGAATATTCTTCCGATATTATAATCAAATCCAAACATTATTTATTTAATATAGGCCCTAATAAGGCACTTTCAAACATTACAAATGATTTTACCATCGTGAGAAGACTCCCGGCAAGAAACTCAACACGGATTACACTGAACAAGTAAATAAGCCACCTACAAAACAAAATGTGACAAGCAATAAAGCAGTGGCTCACAGAAAAAAATATTGAATTTGAAATCTATTTTAAAAAGGCTGAATTATATTGTATGTAATGATATGCTTCTTGGACAGCATGGAAATGAGGTACTTCGTCTGCCTCCTTACTACTGTGATTTAAATCCAATATTGCTTAATTGGAGTCTTGTAAAACGCAAAATTGCAAGTAAAAATATAAACTTGCCATCAGCCGAAGGGTAGAGAATTATAAGGGAATCCTTTGAGTGTGCTAATCCACAAGCACAGTAGGGAAACGCCTTTGATGTAGGGCCGTGCCGCCGTCCGTGTGAGTACCTACGCTGTCACGAACAGATACGCAGGGGTTGTCACGAAATGTAAAATAAAATAATTATATTGTTATGATAATGTCATCATTTATTTATGAGTAATAAACATTTACATGTGTAGCACTGGACTTAAGTAAGCGCACGGCAGTACGCAGGCCAAGTTTTTACAACACCTCCGTACGCATACCGTGCACTACTTACACGAACTAAATAAAGAAGAAGAAAAGGTAAAAGCAAAGCAGAATGCCAAAGTTCATTAATCTAGCCTTAATAGTTACTTAAATATGCATCTCAGAAAACAGCTACTTTTGGCACTAGCACTACATTGCTGTGTCTCTAGAATGGTAACATGGTAACATAGTAATATGTTACTTACGCGGAAAAGTTCTTAGTAAAGAAACTTAACATACCTAAACGAAAATTAACTTTTATTTGCGTATTAATTAATACACTAGCACTTAAGCAAAATGCCGAATTTCATAAGTATAGCTATTAAAGTTAGCCGGTCTGTGTATGTATGCCATATGTATGCCTTAAAATATTTACTCTATGATACACTTACAGCTAATCTTTGCCCCACTCTATAGCAAGCAGGCAGCCATTTTAAATATTCTTCACCAACATTAGAATTATTTGGGATTTTTGTGTCATATTTTGTGTTATAACGGCTGATTTTGAGTGAGTCGGCAGGCGTGAATATTATTTTATAATACAACTTTATCAGTGTGAATATTATTTGCACGTCATAGAAAAACTACCAACATTACTTTGCTATGATTTGCATTACATCCTTGACATTTCTTTCGTGAAGATATAAAATAAATAAAAACATGGAATCTTCAAGACAATTAGATACAGAAACTGTAGAAGTCGTCGAATATTGGAAAAAACAAGCCAAACATTACGAACAAAAGTGAGTATAGAGAGGCCGTCTTTGCCTTCATGGAATGAAAATGAATCATTTCATTATGTAGGTACATAATATGCGTAATTGTTTTTATAGGGCAAATGATATTCAGCAAGAGTTGGATGAATACACTGAAAATTCAGCACAACTTGAAAAGGAATTAGAAGCTTCATTGGTACAAGTTGAAAAACAGAATAGGGATCTTGAACATCAAAATCAACGCTTAAAAAATGAAATTGAAATGCTGAGGGTAAGATTGTATAGTATTTGTATTGTTATTGTATTTCAATCTCAACTTGGCTCCTATATCTATAGTAATAGAATATAGCGGAAGTTTTTTTGATTGTTTAATCGGTCTAATCTCTGGAACTACCAGTCAGATTGAAAAATTCATTCACAAATAGGAAGCTACATTATCACCATATTAGGCTATTTTTATCCTTGGGATGTGGGTGAAACTGTGGGGGACAGCTAGTAAGTCTATAAAGCTGGAAGGTGCAATTACATGCAAATTAAATTTTTACAGAGTAAATTAGAGCGAAGTCAGCATGAAACAAATGCATTGGAGAATGAACTCCAGGCTTTAAATATAGAAAAAGATAAACAAGCAGTCTATATTAGAGAATTAGAGCAAAAAAATGATGACTTGGAAAGAGGTCAAAGGTAAATGTTGAAACTTATTTGTACTTATAAAAACATTCTAGATATACTTAATAAGTTCATGTTTATTTTCAGAGTAATATCAGAATCAGTGTCATGTATAGAGTCAATGTTAAATCAGGCATATGAAAGGAATGCTGTCTTGGAAAGTGAAGTGGATGAAATAGAAAATTTGAGAATTAAATTACAGAGAGCCACAGATGAAGCCAGAGGTGTGTTTGATACTTATTCCACATTTTACTTTGGTATTCTACATATCCTGAATTCTTGATTTTATTAGTTAATTACATTTTTGGTTATGACTATAATATGAATGTAAACTAAAATACAAGATATAGGTATTTTATATTATTATATAGTTAGTGATATTTATTAACCATCATGTGGCAAACTCAAGGTTTCGGTCATACTATAACAATATGATAATACTAATATTATAAATGTTAAAGTTTGGATGGATGTTTGTTACTCAATCACTCTTCAACTGAACAAGAGTTTAATGAAATTTAGCATGCTGTTACAATATGTTCTGGATTTGCACATCAGGTACTTTTTATCCCAGGAAAGCAATATATCAAGGGTATGCGGGTGAAACTGCGGGGCACAACAATTCTGTATATTTTTAACAGAAAACTTTTTCTATATATTTATCAGTAAAGCTTATAATAATATGCTAGTATAATTATATTTTATTTTATTTTACTTTAATGGCACACCAACAGCTTATAGACAATACAATACACACATCACATACACATAAGTTTAAGACAAGCCTACTCATCAATAACAGGTGTGAAACAACATTTATATCGATACTTAGCATAACATACAGATTATATACATACAATAATAATATAATAATAATAATATAAATAATACCATCTAGAAATCATTTTGAATGTTCACCATTGCTTATTATCCTTACATTTTCAGATCTGAAGCTAGAACTAAAAGTAGTAGAAAAAGTTCCACATAAGAAGGAAGATGAAAGTATGAACGAAGTACCTTTAATCAATGGACATATCTCAAATCCATCCCAAATGCAAGTTGAGATTGAAACGCAGACATCTCTGACTTCACCACAAAAACGTATGAAGTTATAATAATAATTAATATAAATAACATATTTGCCACACCTATTGGTGTGGTCGTTTTTGTTTGTGACTTTTATGCTCAGTACCCCTAGACAAATTTGGTTATGCTAGGATCTAGCATATCCTTATATCAATCTCATACATTCTGTAGCGTTTCTATTCACGCAATCGCAACAAAATGTACTTTGTCTAGAGGTACAGTAATAATGACTGGTATTAAGGTTAACTTCCATAAAATGGAGACATCTTTTTATGTTCAAAATGTTTTATTGTCCAAACAAGAATATTAAATAAAAATCCAAGCTTTAACAAGGTTTTCTATTAATTTATTTCATTATTAAAACTTTACAGGAGAAATTAATGGTAATGCAATGACTCCATCATCCCGACTTACAGCAATAAATATTGTAGGAGACCTTCTTCGGAAAGTAGGGGTGAGTTACATGAATATTCTTCTTATATTGACTAAAGTTGTTTTAGCAGTAATTGTAGTAATATTTGTATTAGAGTGCACAAGTATATCAATTAATGTATTTATTTAGCAAATAATATTATTGTATGTATTTATTTATTTTTATTGCTTAAACCACTGGTTCAAGAATTATGTATTGTTATATAAAATAGGTACACATATTCTAATTCTCGAAGTCAAGTGGACTATGAAGTAAGAATGTACATATGCAAAGCAAATGTTGTCATTCATGTGGCCTCAACACATTTATCTGTTCACGCTACAAATACTGGGTTTAATGGACTTTGTGAAATAGAACAACTGTATGTACTGTATTTATTTTGTCACATTTGATGCACAATAAAGATATTCAAAGATTAATTCTAGGCTTTAATGCAGTTGTCATAGTGGCATTTTTTTAAGGCAGCAGCAGTGCGTTATTCCCTTATGAAAATGTTATTATCATAATGTCACTTTTCCGAAATTCTTGAAGAAATCGCTATATTTGACCAATAGATATTTAGGTTTATGTACATTTAAGGTTCTTACTTATGTGCTATTATTCCATGAGAGCAAGCAAAAAAAAATTATATATTGCAATCTACTTAAATAAAATATTACGGAAGTGTGATATTTATAATATTCATTTAGATATTTATGAAATAAAGTGTGTAAAAAATAAATACTAGTGGCTAGTGGTAAACTATGCTAAAATATTGGAACTCAAGAGTCTCGTCATTCTACTTATAGCTACAGTATTGCAATCTGCTAGCCATCTCTGTTGAAAACTAAACACATTATTCAATATGATGTATGTAGAAAACAAGTTGAAAAACAGCGAAAAAAAAAACCTTTATTGAAAAGAAAAGAAATCAAATTGAAGAAAAAACCATTGAAAATTTTTAATAACAGTACTGGCCAATCACTGTATTTTTTTTTAGTGTTCTATCCTTGACTTAGCCAATTAGAGCGCATTCTCGGTGATGGGGCATTGGCGGGATAGATTTCAAACAAAATTTACGTTATTGTGCTACTTTGGGTTAATTGAAAGATTAAAATAAATGATATACCTAGTGTTTTCAAAAGTAAATTAATTATTTATATTTTTGTATATATATTTCATATGTGAACCAGCTAGATATCCAATTATTTTTATAAATAAAGATATTATTATGATATTGTTGAATAGTGTGATTATTGTAGTTATTATTTTCGCATGGTTGTGTTTGTAGTATGCATGATATTTATTGCTTACAGCTTGAAAGGTTTCTTTGCCGTGAGTGTGGTAAGGTTAAATGCTCCTGCGACGCTATGCCAGCTGCAGCTTGCCATCTCACAGCTTCGCCGGTTGAAGCTAACACAAAAGCTACTGAGTACAGAGACAGTGAATGTATTAAAAGTGACAGTGTAGAATACCGCAATCCTAGAGTGTGCCTACGTCAGCTCTCTGACCCTGAGAATGTTGACCACATATCAAAGAAACAAGCACATTTAACACACAGAGCTTCTGAACAACCTTTTGTTAGACCTGTGCAAGGGGAAAATGGAAAATTGAGACGGTCTTTTGCTGTGAGGTCTCGAGAAGGACTTGAAAATCTGCTAAGTTTTACCTCAATAAGAAAAACTCAAGATCAGATGAAAGGAAAACCAATTCAATAATAATAAAAAAATAATCATGTAAAACAATAATAAAATTATGCCCTCAATTAGCTTTACTTTATTTTATTGCAATTTATGTGGTTAGTATTCACAAATATTTTAGTGTTATTCTTATTTTGTTTTGTTAATATCGTTACAATAACATTATATTCAAGTACAAACTCTCAAGATCACTCGTATGGTCTTGCACACAAATATAATTGTAATGATGTTTGAGATTAGTTAGAAAAATTGTATATATGGTTCTCTTCAACTTAGATTTTGCGATTATTTTAATTAACATTTCTATTTATGTTGTAAAATTATATTAATGAATAATCGCTGTTGCCTATATGTGGGGTCGAGATCCATACACAATACATGTAAGAAAACATGCAATTAACTTTTGTAAGGTTGTTTGTGTTGGTAACTTGGTTTTAGATTGTGTGTATGTGAAAATGGTAGATTGTGAAAATTGATTAGTGTAATTAAGCAGTTGTAAATATTAGAAAATTTCGTAGTGTATTAGTTTGGTTTTGGCTTATAAATGTATAGTATTATCGCACTTTTCAAATTCTAACACAAGGTGTTGTTTGTAACTGTAACCACACATTATTTCCATATCACCTACTAATAATTAACATCATTCATTTATTGTGTACTTTTCTTCATTGTAGGCTTTGGAATCAAAATTAGCATCGTGTCGTGGTACAGTTAGACCTAAAGAGCATTCAGCAAATACAGCGTCCGACGTGAATAAGGACTACAGGTGTGTACTCAACAACTAAGATCGCCCGCGCCCGAACATCATTCTCACTTGACTGCGTACGGCCCGCGCCCTATGCGTCGCGTCGGGTCGCGTCGCCGTCGGTCGCAGTAGGTACTAGCTCGTATTATAGTATAGTGTGATACTATATCTGATGAATCTTAAAAATCGCTTCCGAGTTAATAATATTCTCGCTGATCATTATTCGACTCATGTACTGTGATCATTCACATTTTCCTAATTTACTAATATCTGTGATGATAATGAAATAGTTAAGGATTGGTAAATCTATGTAAAGATATCTGTTTTTGGCCTACCCACCGGATAACGGGTACTTGAGATGCAGCACTCAATGTAGCGTCTAGCTTCACATAAGGTGTTTCAATATTTATAATTATATGTAACATAAATAGCGTCCATCTGACTTAACATTCACCGTAACGTAGAGTTCAGGTCACCGTGCCGCTTATTTCTATGTCTTAAATGTACCAAGTAGAGAAATGTATCTACAATCACTCACACATTATACCTATCGAAATATTGGTGTTAAGACTTGAATTTTAATAACTCACCATTGTAGTAATAATTAACTATTGGGTAAAAGTCATTAATATTGTTTATATTGGTGGACGAAAATATTTTGGAAAGATATTTAATGTAAATATGTAGATGATACAGAGGTATGTATTAAATTGTTAACATAATTGAATTTTATGATTAATTATTTCCACATAAAGTCGTGTGGTAATTGTCCCTAGCTAGGCCGCCATGGCGGATTTTAATTCTGATTGGACCGACAACAAACATTTCCGCCAAGTGCTATAATATAATACACATGGCACTGAACCCCCTTGTAGCCTTTAAACTATGATCAAGATATTTATTATAATCGATAGCGAAATTTTTTTTACCACTCGGAATTTAGATACGCCATGGTGGCTCTGCCAGGAAGTGCCACATTATGGAAGTCTTATAATAAATTTTGTACCTTTGCATAAATTAACTTTTGAGTAGGTACCTACATGAAATGAACTAGTGATAGAAGTGTTCCGTATCTTTATCAACACTCATTAAATTCCGTTAATACTTAATTCTAACTGTTAAATATAATCCGGGCGTACATTAAATACAGACTTCTGGAAATAAGGTAGGTGCTTACTGTTGCTCAACCATTTATGGCAAGATAGTGCCACATGTTTAGTTTACAAACATATAAATACTCAACAGCGCAGTTGTTGACACAAATGGTATTCGTACGTCTCGCGAATACAACAGATATCGGCATGGAACACATAATATCTTTATTACCTGAATATAATTCTTCAATATTGTTACTGATCATTCAGTGGCGTAGCTTGCCGTAGACCGGGCCCTGTATCAAAAATTGTTGGGGGGGTCCATCTACCGGACTGCGGAAAAGCCCAAATGGAGGGTAAAGATTGTTTACGAATTTTTGCTCACACGTTCAGTGCCCCTGAGCTCGGGGGCCCCGTATCTTAGATACGGCTAATACGGAGGTAGCTGCGCCCCTGTGATCATTACTGATAGGTAACATAACATCTATATTAAGAATATTGTAACAATATTTCTTCTGGCATGTCTGACTAATATTCTAAATTTGTGAAGTTGTGGCTAACATGCAAGATTCTCACTTGTTTTAATATTAACTACCTACTATGTGATTTTCACTAGGCATCTCAATTAAAATTGTTTAGCTATTGTTTGTCTTGCCATAATGTAATCAAAATATTAACTTTAAACAATATTTATTTTCACCACACGATTCTATAATGAATTCATAATATACAGTTGTATTACTACAACATAAAGCTAACTCGACTATAAATATTGTTAAAGTTAAAGAATTTTACAATATCACTTCAAATCTCAAGCCTGGTTAGGTGTGTGACTATTTACATTTGTTAGTAACAAATATAATGTAAGATGGTTCAATCTTGCTTTTAACTATTTTTGTAGGATATATAGTGGCAGAAATGAAATTAAAGAATACTGTACTGTCCGCCGAGGTAGGCTAATGAATTCTCCCTTCTTTAAAGAAGTAAAAATGACTTAAAAAATACCGTGATTGATCATTGCACGTAAACATAGGCTATAATTGTTTAGAGTGCGTGCTAAAAATCAATTAGGACAAGGATTATGGAAAGTTTTCTTATTTAAATTTCCGACTAAACTCTTCGATGCATTTACCATCATATAAATATATAATAATAGTAAGTAGCAAGATAAAAATATTACACGCAACATACTTGCACAATATCAATAGGTGAGAGTTCAATGAGCAAAATAATATATAATCAATCGCAGAGAACACAATTAGAGAAAAGCTATGCTAAAAGTATGCAACATGTCCGACAAAATAAAAGTTTATGATAAAAAGTCAAGGAAGCTCCAACTCGCCACCTCATGGGCCCTCATGGATTATTATTTACGACCTAGGTATGGTGTACGATTTTCTTGTATCAGTCTTTCTCGGCGAACAGAGCATTTTGTCATATTTTTTAATTCAGATAGTGTCCACTGAAATGGGATCAGATGAATTCCTATAATTTATATTCAAAGTCTAAGACTGCCAACACCTGCAAATGAAAATGGTATAGCTGATCTTAGTAGCTACAATGTTTCCATTTTAATGACTCAAGGCACATACTTCACCGATCACATTTAGTAGTTTCCCCAATAGATAGAATAGATTATTTAATCTATTAGCTATACATACAGGATATTTACCTTAATTGTTTTTAACCCTACGTGTTTGATATAGTTATGTGTATTTGTCCAGTTTGCTGCAAATAGTTTTTAAGTATTTAGCATTTATACGTTCACGTGTGGTGACCAAACAATTTATTTTTGCGCAATATTAAATATTGAACAATATTAAAATAAGTCAAGACCGAGAAGGTAGCGTTTTTTTAGAACCTTATTTTATTAACATTCAAACAATTTGCTTTCCAACTAGTATGTTAGAAAGAAGATTAGTCCATTCAACCTGTTTCAGAATTCTCACTGGAGGTTTAAAATTATTCACCAACTCATAAACAGATTTATTGAACAATTTCACTTGGAGAACTAAAGGTGAATCTACTTCAGTGTCCAATACTTCTAAATATATATTTCCTGTAACAATGGGGAGAATTTTGAATAGTTATCAGCTAATGTTTTACATCATATTTTTTTTTTATCGTTGTGACCTGTACTGTCAGTGCTACCACCACGGATTCGAGTCCTGAGTGTCACAAAATACCAGTTCTCTGGTTCAAAATTTATAAGGGCTGTTTAGTAGCCCTGCCAGAAAAGACCGCTTTTGTATACACACGGGTCACACAACAAAACTAAGTATCGTTTGTTGCTTTGGCGCCATAATCATACATACGTAACCCAAGGTTTACATACCCGCTACTTTAGGAGAATGACACAGCCACAGTGAACATGCATAAATTGGCATTGTTTGCACTAAGTATATCAACTGTGCTAAAGCATATTGCACCATTAGGGATAATACTCGAAACTGTAAAGGAAATAATATTTTTTAAGATATTTACAAAAGGAATTGATGCTGCAATCAGTACCCAACTACTCAATGGTAAATGGTAAGCATGTGTTTGGGTTTAATTTGTTCATTAGTTATAGAAAATAAAATATAAGTTTTTTTATTAAAATGACTTGCACTTTTAAAAAATAGCTATTTGTAAAAAAGTTTCCCTTACCAAAGTAAATACAATATAATACATAGCTGTTGTAGGCAGCAGAAGCAGTAATATTGTGAATGCAACAGTGCCTACAAAAAGTTCTTGGTTTGTATATTCACAAGAATCAATACCACCTCTCAATGGATTATACTTCCTTCCAACAAACAGTCTTAGTAAAGCGATAAGACCTGATATCTGAATGTTGAAAAGTCTGGAATAAAATGATGACATAAAATATAAGAAAACAGCTTGAGACATTCCCTACCAGAGGTGGGTACCTGTTTAGTATACTGCTACATAATTACCTTGCTGCATACACATATATACAGTATGAGTGGAATGTGGCTATGCATATCATATCTGATATAACTGCAGTTTGAAATGTTAACCCCAGGTATCCCAAGTAATGGTATATTTGAAGTATCATGTCTAGTTTTTCACCAGACACATCTGAAACATTTGTATTTTCATTCTTTTTTTATTATTTGTTTAGTTAAGAAATAAAGTTAGGTTTATTATAAATGTTTATGTGGCACTCCTTTCAAGGCCTCCATGAAGGAAATGAATTCTAAGTGGTTGTATAAAATAGCGCTAATTAGTCCCCAAATTTTATGTTATAAATAATAACCAATCTGACTTGGTGATTTAAGTAACGTAAGTAAGTTCTGAGTTATAGCTCATAAAAAATATATGTAATGTTGGCCTTGCCAGAAAGTGCTACACATTACAAACAATAAAAAAAATTATAAGAAATATAAGTTAATTAGACATACCTAAAAATAACCACCATAGCTGTACATGGTAAGAAAAATATTTGCCTAACATTTTATTGAATGCATTATTTAGCTTGAGGCCAGCAGGTGCACCCATCAACCACTTCAATAAGGAGTGCAGTAAATTTATTAATTTCTGAAATCAAATTTAAAGTACCCCTAGTAAATTAATATGCGCTAAATTATATAATTTTTATTGCTCTCAAATTTTCCAGATTTTGATTGATATTTTAGTATTCAAAAATTACATACAAGCTATGAAATGATTTCTTCAATCACATTTACAATGTAACAGGCAAAAGTTTGTTTGTAAGTCAACTACAATATCACGGCTGAATGGTTTGGTTGAAATTTGCCATATTTGATTTGATATGTATGTTAAAACATTTAAATTATTTTATTGCAGGAAATTAAGATACTTCTCACAGGGACAAGCCATCAAAAGCTAATAAACAAATATTTGAATGTACTTTTTTATAAAGTAGGATGGTGAAGACACATAACATACCTCTAAAATTCCCATTAAAATAGAGCTAATGTCCTTCATATCTTGTGACAGGAATTGTAATACCACATAACCCAGTATTAGATCCATTACTATTGCCAGGATCATATTTCCCTGCCTGATTGATACCTGTGTAATTTATAAAAGGGGTAAAATAACAGTAAAGGGTACTTGCTAACTTGTTATTTGATATTCATACATAACTTACTTTTTTGTCCCTTTTGATGGAATATATAAACCATATGATCAATTTATAGTAATTATAAATATATTGAAGTAACATTGATGATGATAACCATTGAGTATTATCATAGCTTGATTCATAAAAAGTGCTGTTCTTTGATAGCCCACATTCTTCTTGTACCAATACTTGTAGCTTTGAAAAATAATCATCAGACTTGGATATCATTTGAGAATCTCTAATTTTATTATAATCATATAGCATTATTATACAATTATTCCTCAGGTCAATGTTATTTCCGTTTAATACTAATTGGTTTATTTTTATTATTTGTTTATTTATTATCAGGTGGTTATGGAACTTCTTATAATCTTTAGGAGAGTGACCACAGTAACCATAAATGATGTTTTCCGACTGTTCATTTGAAACTTCTGGTAATATTTCCTTACTTGAAAACTTTGTTATGTAAATAGTAACTGTCTGCTGTTCTGAAGTGCTAACATATCCCTTTAGATAGATTTCATTTAAATTCTTGGGGAATATGGGAAGGAGTATTCTTATAATTTGTGCCATTTGTTTATCACGCATTTCCATTCCGAGTTTTCTTTCCTTTAAAAACGAACCACAGTATGATTCATTCCAAATTCATTCTATTACCAAAGAAAAATGCACCAACTCTTCCAGCAGAAATCTCTCTACATCATGTCATAGTACGTTGTTGTGTTTATTTGTACAACGAATCATGAAAGCAACGAACATAATACATCCTAGCAGAAAATTAAACCAAATTAAACATATGCGTTTACGTTTTTCTGATTAACACATGAACTGAACTAGATCGTAGTAGAGGTGTGTAACTCAGCTCTGAATCAGCTCAATGAATCAGATCACTCGGGTTTGAGCCGCTGAGCTACAGCTCAACAACATAGTGACTAGCTCACGGCTCAATCCAACTCCTATTGTATCTGCGACTCCCTCCATAGATTATATTCTTGTAATTCTAATCTACGAATTATTATTTCGTTCTAAACCATTTCAATAATAATTTTATTCAATAAAAAAATATTTGACAAAACTAGATAATATAAAAAAAAAAAAAAACTCTAAATTATGAAAAGAGTCGCTCGGCGGAGTCGAACGAATCGCGACAGCTCAGTCGGCTCGATAAGACGCGCGGTACGCAGTGTTACGGTAGTGATTATATCATATACTATTGTAGTCTTTGGATTATATTTTCTTTAAACCACCAGCCTTATCCAGCCACCTTTGAACTGCACTTGTCTCAACCTACCTTTTTCCTTCAGTTAATCATTAAACAAAGTTAATCTAACAAATTATTTTCTTGCCTGTTAGTATTTCTATAAAATTTTACAATAAAAATTAGAATTTTCGCTTCCCGTATGAATTTTCCGAAACTTATCTGTCAGATTCAAAGATGTCAAAATATGATCACAAACGACTCTGCCTCGGAGGTGGGTCAAAATTTGCAGTTCACGATGTCGTTTTTAACTGTTTCCAAGCAAAACGAACGGTGAACGAAAACAGTTCAAAACGCCAATTTCGCCCACAACTTTCCAAATCGAACGCCAGTTGTGATCGTTTTTGGCATTTTTGACTGTTATTTTTGCTACCATACCCCAATTCGAACGCACCTTTAGAATACTATTACTCTGGCGAGTTCCAGATTCACAACCATCTGACGAGCTCATGAGTTCACATCACAATTCACAACAACAAAGAAACGTCAAGTCAAACTCAAGTCATCCGTCAATGTCAAATCATGTTGTTGTTGTCGTTTGTCTTATTCGCCAAAACGCCGGCAAAAGTTTTAGCCATACAGCCTTCTCTTCTTCTTCTTATTTTTAATTTTGGCAACCAAGCCCAAATTAGGGCTCATTTCTGCCAGTTTCGAGTTATATTATAGTTTCCAGTCACAATAAATCACTTCACATTATAGTCCTCAGTCAGTTACCGTCCATAAAAGTCATGTTTTACTACAATGGTGGTCATTGTACTAAAACTCTTCACGGACATTTTGAGACAACTTGAAAAGTCACGATACACATAATTCATTTCATTTCACTTCACTGGTGCACATGGATGATCTTTATTGGGTACAATACCACCAAAAATACACAATAAAACTCAAAATACACAAATGTATGAAAATAAAAATGAAAATGCTACGTCACTCTGCAAGTTCCCGCCAAAAAGTCCCAGCCTTGTCTTATTTGGATTTTGAAGTTCTTACATTCCTTTTCATAAGCACTGGACCTTGACAATAACCATGAAGGAATTGATCCACCTGTCGGAGATCATCTAGTATGGAAGAAAAAACGCTCATGGGGAGTCTCATTCGTCGCTGTACATAATAGAGATCGAATTGAATAAAGCGCAGTAGGTAAAGCTCGTTCCCAGTCCGCAGTTTGCATCTCGATCATCGATTTAAGAAATAGTTGGATTGTTTTTCATAGAGTTCCATTTAGCCGCTCTACTTGGCCATTTCCCTCTGGGTTGTAGGGAGTTGTCCTGCTAGAGGCAAAGTTATAAGTAGCCAGAAATTGTTTTAGCTCTTGAGACATAAATGCTGTTCCCCTATTTGAGTGAACATAAGGTGGGGAACCAAAAGTAAGGAACAAGTCTTTTAGACACGTTTGTGCTAAAAGATCGCTGCAAGGATAGGCGAATGGAAATCTTGAGTATTCATCAATGATAGTCAGTATGTATTTATTATGAGTGTTAGATGGCAGAGGTCCTTTGAAATCGATGTTGAGGCGCTGGAACGGTTCGATAGCTTTAATGAGATGACTCTTGGTTTTCATGAAACGGGGCTTCAATTCCGCGCAGACATGTTTGTGGCGCAGACACGGCAAGATGCTGTCATAGATTTAACATCGTTAATTGTAAAGGGAAGATTCTTTGTACGAACCCAATGCGCCATTCTGACGATACCTGGATGTAATTCGTAAAATTTATCTGTGTCCATGTAAGCACAAATTCTAGAGAGCGCGTCTGCGGAGACAATTTCCCTACCCGGGCGATATATCACATCGTATTTGAAACCAGACAGTTCCAATCGCCACCGTTCAATCTTTTCAGTTTTTATCTTGTTAGCGTGTTTTTGATTGAGCACAAAAGACGCAGATTTTTGATCCGTTATAAACAGGAAGTGTCTTCCAAGTAAATAATGATGCCATTTCCGTAAGGATTCTACAACGGGCCGTACGGGAGTAATCTCTTTGCGTGTGGCTCAGTGTTTGTAAAAAACGGCTTGACCGATTCTTAATATTTCGTAAAGTTTATATATATTTTTTTTTTTTTTTTTTAATATCATTGCATATCATATATAAATAAATATACAGCATTTTTAAGGAGGAGAACGTATCTTACTATTTATTGGCTATCTCTAGAGTTTTTGATTATCCAAAATTGATCTAAACAGATAAAATCAAATCTCGTTTTTGTGGGGAAATAAATTAAATTATTAAAAGAAACAAAAAACCCGACTGCGTGAAACAAAAATTAACTGAAAAGAGAAAAACAAGCTCTATAATCTATAGAATTTGGAATATAACTTGAATGTTATTAGGGCATGCAGTCGGGAAAAACCAACAACCTAATTATGTGTTTTTTTTATAATATTTGTTTATCCCCGACTGCAATACCTTATAACATTCAAGTTATATTCCAAATTCTATAGATTATAGAGCTTGTTTTTCTCTTTTCAGTTAATTTTTGTTTCACGCAGTCGGGTTTTTTGTTTCTTTTAATAATTTAATTTATTTCAGACTTTTTAGTTTTTTACAGAATGATTTGTAAGTATTAGTAAGTAAATGAGCGGTACGGTAAAGTAACGCTAACAACCATCGCAACTGTGAATTACGTACGTTAACCGCTCATAGTAGGTAGGTACTATACCTACCTACTGTCCTTGCATTAAACATGGTTTTTTGCAGTTTACTTCAAAATGGTAGCACAAAAGTATTACAATATATACATATATGGAATGGGATCTTCACAAGCTTTCATTTGATACCCATATTGTTATAATAACGAATTTTTTGTTTTTAATACCCCCCCTATTTTCTTATAAGTAGACGCCATATAAAAATAATATACCCTATGACACTCCCACAGTTCAGACGAATCTAACGACACCTCATATGCTTAAAGCCGTCAAGCCGTTTAGGCTGCAGAGCGTGCCAAAGAAATAGACATACATACATACATACATACATACATACATACATACATACATACATACATACACTCGAAAAACATAACCCTCCTTCCGGGTCAGTCGGGTAAAAAATCGATTCAATGGATTGACGTAGGGCGTAGTCACAGACGTATGAGTAGTACTAAACTAACAGACTAAACCTATTTTACGTATTATACTAGTATTAAAAAGATAAATTGATGTCATTTTCCGTCATCTGATCTGTCATGATAATCCGTGTGACGGGTCAACAACTGTATGTTTTTATTTGGTTTTATTGCGAAATATTAATTGTTTTTGTAGAAATAGGGCGAAAATCTAGGATTAAATATGGTTAAGTGTAGTGCCTATAAGTGTGATAGTTCAAGTCATAAGGAATTACCAGGAATAACGTTTCATCGGTTAGTTTTGATTTCATTACAAATTCAATATATTTATTATGGTGTTTTTATAAAGAAATAATTACCATTCGTAGCCGATAATTTGATCAACAATTATGTTAAAATTATGTGCCATACGTTGTATGTAAAGGAATCTACACAAAATTTAAGAAATCTAAAGATTTATATATAGTTTACATATAATGTATCGAGGGGACGGATTTGGTAAATTAAATTTATTTTGGGTAAAACTTTCGGAGACGTCACACAGGGCAGGGGTAAGAGGTGTGTGCGAGGGGTGCGGGAGGGAATTCCCTTCCCCCCGGTACCCCCCTAACTTGAAGCAAGCTCATGGTTTCCGAGATATCCATGGTTGAAGTTTGAGGTTATATATGAGGTTTTTTGACATAAATTCACTTCTGCATCGACTCAGGTGGGACACCGGGTAAGGGGGGTATGGAGGGGGATACCCTTCCCCTCGGTATCCCCAAACTTGAAGCAAGCTCATGGTTTCCGTGATATTCATCGTTGAGGTATGAGGATGAGGTTTTTTTGGCATAAATTCACTTCTGCATCGGCTCTGGCGCTGCGGGCAGTGCAACCCCTTCGCCTTTGCGTAACGAAGAGCAGGCACCCATGCTTCCTCCTGCCCTCATTGTTATTTTCAACTTTCTTAAATTTTTAATCTACGTACGTACCTTCTAGGAAGCAAGTATTAGAAAGTATTTAAAAAAAAAACGGTATAGCCGTTCTCAGGTTATAGCGTGACCAGAAGAAATAGGGGTTAATTTTTATATAAATAGATAAATGCATTGATATATTATGTCTGGCTAATTTTTATATTTTCTATTTAAATGATATTTAGTCTAAACTTGTCAATAGTCACAGTACTCACAGTGATAACAAATTGTGTGATTAGTAGTTTCCCTTCAGTTTATTTTTTTATTTCTAAGGCAGACCTAAGTAAGTCATTCTCACTTTAAGGCCTTTGCTTGCGGCGGCATCATGTGACTCCAATACAGCGAGGAGGGCTATGGCTGCCATACGCGTCATACTTGTGAACTGCTGGTGTTTGTGGGGGCTAGTCTGCTTAAGTTTACTATTTATTTACTTATTAAATTCATTTAGTTTACTTTTTAGTTTTGCCGCCGCGCCGGGGCTCGCAATTGTTGTCAGTGCGATTAGAACGTAAATGTTATGTAATGAATCTAAGCTTGTTTTATATGAGTTATTGCTGAGCTTATTGTCGGCTCTTCTCAGCAAATGTAACCTTCCGAATCGGTATTAGAGAATTAGAGACAGACTCTTCATACGTGCCTGCGAAGGTCTATTTGAATAAATGATTGTGAATTGAATTTTTTGAGTGAATTGATTTTCTTTCAATAAAACCTTTACTAAATTATACTTTTCTGTCATTTTCGTGAAAATATGTGCAAAACAGACTACTAGATGTCCCCCGCGGGTTGACCTTGAAACCGTCCTTCTCCATACCAGGCTATCTGTATACCAAATTTCATGATGATCGTTTGAGTAGTTGAGGCGTGAAACCGTAACAAACAAACAAACGGAGCTACTTTGGCATTTATAATATTAGTATGGATTATCTCCGCCCGCCACCGCCGCCCCTCATTCATAGACGTAAAAATCTTTACCGGCCTTAGTTCGGCTCTGTAACAGCTACACTTTCTTTGTAGGTGTAATAGGCTTCAAATTTTTTTGCGAATGCTTAGTCTGTTTGTAGGTACCTACTAATCATACGTCTGTGGGCGTAGTGCAAATTATTTTTTCTTTTGTAAATCGATTCCTCGATTAATCGATCTCAGGTTGCCATGCTTACTGGCAATACTGTCAACACTGACGCCATTTTGATTTTATTTGACTTGTTGGCTTGCAATGCTCGCAAGGTGTAGATTCAAATAGAGTAACAAAATTACTTTCTCCTAAAAATACGCATCTGCTTCAATAAGTCCGTAACATATATTATGCTCTAATAAAGTCTTCGTTCAACATAAGTTCGTATCGAAGCAATCTTCACAATGTCTGCACACGAGCAAATGAGGGCAATGTTGGATCAATTGATGGGCACTGCACGAAATGGTAAATTTAATCATTATCAAATATCCGTCTTCCAATTTACATATCAGTATTATAATAATTTTGCATTCGTTTTAGGTGAAACCGACAAACATGGGGTAAAGTTTTACGATGATGCAGTGTGCAAATCGTTTTTATTGCAATGTTGTCCACATGAAATTCTATCTTCGACTGTAAGTAATTCAGTTTAAATTATTTATTGTACTGGGTTTGAATTTATTGAAATCTGAGGTTTTAATGATTGGCTTTCCAATGATTATACATTTTTTTATTGATTCTCTTTATAAGTGCATATCACCTCAGATCTCAACTTTAATTTTGGGAGTTTCTTATTTTGTTCTTTTTTCGCATATACCATGATAAAAAACAATAATAATTAGATAATACCCAATATTAATTCCCAAATATTATTTTATATCTTGGTATATGTGTTCTAATTTTCATTCTATCACATCTGCTGCCGTTTATTACTGAAGTATCCCTGGAAAATATTTTCTACATCGGAGTGGCATTAACTGTGGTGAAATATGCTTTTCAGAAAATGCCCAACACTAGTCTTAATTGCTCATCACAATACTTAACAGATGAGGGATAGATTGTATGAGTTAGGCTGTTCTGTAAGTACCCAGATGTACGTATAAAAATATTTATAGTTAGCTGATTGTATCCTTACTGCTAAGCAGAATTTAATTTTATAAGTCTCTTAAAATAATTAAATTATACATCAATTACTTATGCTGCTTCGGTGAGTACATGTGAAAATTTTAGGAACGTGAAATATATTAAGTCGGGTGAGAGCAATTCGGTGACATACATTCTAACTACATTGGGTACGTACTGTGCTGTTTACATGGCTAGAATACGAAATAAACTCAATGCATGTAATGAGCAATCAATAAGAATTTATTCTTAAATTACTGTACATAATATTTGATTCAACTATATAGCAGTCATCAAAAATATTTATGGGTATGATGATGTTATGATGTACCACTGAAATTATTTTTGCCAAAAAAATAAGTCTTTCATTTGTATGTAAAAAATAATGTGAAATAATGATTGAAATTGTTTGTATAAAATAACATTATACTGTTATTGATTTAATAACAACTATACATCATTATATTGGCGGTTTTTGTATCAGTACTTTCACTGGTCACATAATTACCTGAGGCTTGACCTACATACCCCTCATCACATTTTTATACTTACATTCATGTTGTATCCATGGCATATATTTTGAACAATTATTTTGTCAAAATTTTGGCAGTAATAGTATAATTAATTCTTTGGTATCATCAAAGCAAATTAATAAGAACATTCAAATCTTTTTTGAAATTAATTATCTGGTTAGTGATTTCTGTGTACAATAATGTTGACTATTTCTATATTGCATTTATAGCCTTTATTTTTGTTTTATTTACTCTTCTAAGTATCATCGGAAGGCTAGTTAGGAAATTCGTGAGGGTGTTTCTCTATCATTTGTAAGTATTTATGGTACTTTAACACATTCTGGCGGGTGAACCTGGGCTGTGTGAGCTGTTGGTGATATAGTATGTATTTCTATTGAATAATTCTCAAATATTATGGTGAAATTTATGTTAAAATATATAATTATTTTGACAAATTAAAGTTCTGGACAACTCTGCCATTGAAAATAATGGTAAAGCATTTAACAAAGGATATTGTTTATGGTTTACCCTAGTGCATATCCCATTACTTATTATTGACAAAATGTTGTATAAAGTTGCATTTACCATGCAGAACTTGCATATAAATAGAAAATTTAAGTTGCCCTTATTCTTATTCAGTATTGATTGAATGGCAAGCAATTTCATGTCAATAAACTGAAAATCTTATTGCAGGAGCTTTAAAATTTGTATTGAAACGAAATTGACTAATGGTTCCTTAAATACGAAATTAAAAGTGTAAAAACTGTCGTACTTTACCTTTTTCACACAGCTGTATTCTTAAGAACATGTAGTTTTCATATGGTATACATTTTTATTGCAGCGTATGGACTTAGGTGAGTGCCCAAAAATACATGATCTGGCTCTGCGTGCGGATTATGAGTTAGCATCTAAAACCAAAGACTATTTCTATGACATTGATGTGAGTATCAACCTTTCAGTATAATTTAACTAATAAAAAAAACATTAGAATTGCAAATAATTAACTTAATTTTTGCCAATGTAAAAATATGCACATTACATTATAAATCAAATTAATGGAGGGTGTTGAAATATGTCCCAGTGTGGACACATTATGTATTAAAATTAATATGTAATAGTAATGAAGTACCACAAGGTAGTGAGGCTGTAGCGCCGCTCGCGATAGACTGAGTATTTTCCTCATAATGCTGCTTTGTCAGGCTACTTGCCCAATCAGTACACAGCTAGTAAGGGTCTCACCACATCTATCGACGCGGGACCTCTTGATTGATATCACCAATTCTGATAAAATCTTGATTAAATAATGGTAGGTGCTTCGGAACTGGGTCTATTATCATATAAATTGCCTATCTTTCAGTTTATTGTATTAAATGATCTTAGCATTATGTATATCATAAATACTATTAATACTAATTAAAAATTTTGATATTACCAAAGGCGACAGAACATTTAGAGGCTTTTATAGCCGATTGCGATCGCCGAACATCGGCCGCTAAGCAGCGGCTAGCCGAGACTCAAGAGGAACTGTCTGCAGAAGTGACAGAGAAAGCCAATGCCGTGCATGAGCTAGCTGAGCAGATTGGGCAAAAATTGGCTCGTGCCGAGGCTCTCGGGGAAGAGGGAATGGTGGAGGATAGCGTCAAACTGATGGGCGAGGTGAGCCAATCAGCATTATAATATTCGAATCACCGATAGCATTTTTATTCACCATCGTTACGGTTGTAGATTGAAGAATTACGCAAGAAAAAAATGGTAGCAGAACAGGATTATCGCAATTCGATGCCGGCGTCGTCGTATCAACAACAGAAGCTGAGGGTATGTGAGGTGTGCTCCGCGTACCTGGGTATACACGATAACGACAGACGGCTCGCTGATCATTTTGGAGGGAAGCTTCACCTGGGATTCATTACTATTCGCGACAAACTATCGGAATTAATGGTATGTTTGAGAAAAAAAAACACGTTGGAATTATAAAAAAAATTGTTATTCGGTTCTTACGTCGTAGGTGCTTATTTTTTAGAAACATCTAGACAAAAGGCGTGAGGAACGCGGTGCGTCGGAGCGCGAGCGCGGTGGGGGTGGACGGCGGCACTACGTGGGCGGCCGGGAGCTCGACCGGCGCGCGCGCAGGCACCGCGAGACAGCGAGGGACCGCGACCGTAAGGACACCGACCGCACAGACCGCCCCGAGCGCGCGGACCGCCCCGAGCGCCCGGACCGTCCCGAGCGCCCGGACCGTCCTGAGCGCCCGGACCGGCCCGACCGACCGGACCGGCCCGAGCGCAACGAGCGGCCCGACCGACCCGAGCGCAACGACCGCCCTGAGCGCGCCGCCAAGGACAGGGAACGCGACCGCGACCGGGAACGTGAACCAAAGGAACGCGAAAAGAAGTAAGTAGTATATTCTACTTAATATAAAACTAAGCATGAAAAAAAAATACTAACACCAAACAGAAAAATTAAGAAACTATATTTTGATTGAATGTATACATAGTAATGAATGAATGTTATTAGGCGCAGCAGATCCCGCAGTCCTCGCAAGCGCGAGGCGTCCCGCGAGCGGTCGCGCGGCCGCGACTCCCGCCGCAGCCGCTCGCACCGCTCCGGCTCGCGCGAGCGTCGCCGTGACTAACCTCACCTAACCGTTGCTAACTACACCTTCATTACACAGATAATCGTTAATCTTAGACTTCATATACGGGCACGCACCCTGAGCTGACCCAGTCCTGTAACAATCAATTTATTATCCCACATTTTAAGATTACATACTGAATATGTAATTTGGTGATGAGATTGATTTTGCACAAGTACCATCACACAATCTTAGGTCGGTTTCTTTATTGTATTAAAACTTAATTATATACTGACGGGCGCTCCAAGTTTTGTAAATAGTTTCAAATTTTGCAATATTATGAGAGATTTCACATTAATGGGTTGTTTCATCTTTCGACAAAATTATGAATGGGGACACCTTTTATAATTTCTTTATATTTTAATATAAATTTTCGTTTCATAATTTAATAACAAGAATACAAGTCAATAAGACAAGTGAAACAGCCCGTTCGAAAATGACTGCAAGAGCGTCATGTTTGCTATTAATTATTGCCGAGAATAATACAAGTAGGCAACATTCTGTTGACGGACGGATTGGGTAGTAGACTACCGAACCGAATCTAGTAGCTCTTTTCCAATTTAAGACGGAATGACGAAGGAGCGAGTATTGGACTTCTTGTTACAGAATTTTGGCTGCATGCATAATTATGAATAATTATGCAAATAGCACGCGTAATTATGAATCGTTTTATGCAGTTTTAGGTAAAACAAAATGAAATATGTTCACAAGACGTGAGTTCTCCGAGCGCATAAAATAGTTCATATTTGCGGGTTTTAGAAATATAGGATAAAGTTAGTATAGATTCTTAGGTCCGTAATATATAGAACTTCAATCAAAGTCAAAACCTTTGCCTCGCAATGGGACGCGTGTACCCTAAACTACATAAAAAAAATAGAATTCCAGGAACTGCTATTCTAGTAATACCTAGACTGAGATAGAACTACTGAATTTGAATTAGACATAAGGATTATTTTCGATTAACGCATTGATTCTTGAAACAGTTTCTTTCTATAATATAAAAGATTTTAAGACTTAAGTTAGGTTGATTGATATATATTTTATATCGGGGCAATGCGTTTCATGAGTTTGTGGAATATAATGTATTTTGATTTCTCATATGTACTTTGATAGTTTAGTGTTTAATTTTGTTCGAATACGTCACTGTAGACATCGTATTCAGATGATAATATATGATTATATTGAGCCGTGACTCGTGAGAAGAAAAGATTGATTGTAATTATTTCGTGCTTTTCGTTTGTTATTTTAAAATAAAATCATTATACGACTCTTTTGTTTGATTTGGAGAATGTCACTTCCAAATGCTCATAAAGCGCAACGAGCGCAATAGTCATCACATCAAATCACAGCATCAAATGTTTGTGTGTTCACATAGTGTGTGTTCCAACCCCCTTACTCATAAAGCGCTATTTAACTAATATACTGTTTAAAGGGTCACGTAAATAATGACACATTATTTGACAATGACAATAGAGTGACTTTATTTACGTGACACTTTAAACAATATATTAGTTAAAAAACGTTTTATGAGTAAGGGGGTAAGTCTGTTGCTAATTCGAAGATTTAGGCATAGGAACTTTTCGCAGCTGCGCCACCAGTGTTTCTCAGTATTTTAGCACCTATAGTAGATCGAAGGTGCATTCTTGAGATATAGGGGCCCTGCCTTTTTGGCGTACCAAAACAAACGCATAGGGATTCTTGAATAAAAATAATAACGCAATTTATATAGGTACATTTATTTCTATTTAGTTTTGCATTCCATGCTAATTTGAGTAAATAGGTAGGTATTAAGTAGATCTACAATACATTAACAGTAAAATATTTTTTCTTTTTTTGAGTAGGTACGATACTAAGAAGTAGACAATATTATGAGAAGCACCAAAACATATTTTTTGTCACGAAAAAATTGTATCAGTATGTCAGAAGATGAAAATATATCAGTAGGAGTCGTATACTAATTTTTGCCAATTTCGCTGATTTACGTGATCTAAAAATCGTGATATTATAGTTAAAATATTGTATTTCTACAATTTTTAATTCACAACGTAAAATATTATGTTAAATTATGATCTAACTAACCTAACGAATGAGCTATATACCTTTGTAGTTTTATTATTTTATATAATGCGAGACTTGTTGTTGTAAAAAAAATTATTACAATTTTTACCGTAAAGGCACAAAATCGGCAAAATGTATACGGCCTCTTAAATCATCAGATTTAAGACATGATCACGAAATGATTAGTGAACATATCAGTTAGCGTCTGCGCCCACGATGACTTTCTTGCGATGCAGAAGCACGTATCGGGAACGCGCGTCGGATGCCAGTCATTAACGATACAAACGCGCGACATCGACTGAATCAGGCGACAGGAAGCTAACGTACAAAGGGTAGGTAAGTACATAGTGTTTGATTGAGCGTTGTTGCTTTTGCCACAATATTGCTGTATATTTTATATCTGTATTTAATAATATGTCATCGCGAGCATAGACCCAGCTTTATACTTTGTGGGACGTCTCTTGTTGAATATAGAAATATAACTATTAGCAAGGAGAATTTGATCTATTCTTCTATACTAATAAAACAAACATTTACTGCAGTAGATTACTGAATCTAATACATTTTATAGAATATAATTGGACTGTTTTACAAAAAACTTAAACCGACTTCAAAGTACACGAAGAAGTAATCAAATCCTGATCTGATGACAATGGGACCAAACGGGAAGTGTACCCTTCCAGACAAAAAAAGAATTTTCCAAATCGGTTTATAAATGACGGAGATATGAGGTAACAAACATAAAAAAAAAAAAAAAAAAAAAAAAAAAACATACAACCGAATTGAGAACCTCCTCCTTTTTTTGAAGTCGGTTAAAAAGGAACATTTTCTCAGTTGCATTCTTGAGTCCTAAGAGTCTAAAAAAGAAAATCCCACCAAAAACGTTTTTATGTAAAATGTTGCCAAGACATGGCTCGCACTGTCAAAAAGTTATCAGATCTCATGTAGAGCCAAGCTTATAACTCTACATGCCCTTACTCTACAAGCCCTAACTTCATAAACTCTACACACCTTAGTCAAAATATGTGGCTTGGCCGTTTCGCTACCGTCACATGGGAGTAAGGTGAAAAATGTATTCACTGTTCATAACTTTTTTGTTATACAATAGTTCTTGTAGTAGTGAAACGGCCAAGCCACATATTTTGACTACGGTGTGTAGTTTGTGAAGTTAAGTATACCCTAAGAGTTTTTATGATCATCAGTGAGTCAGTGACGAAAGCGGGGTTTTTTAAATATCAATAAAATCTAAAGTAAAAGAGCTATGTTATTGAAACTTAATATGTTTACTAAGCTCATTATTGACATCATGTCCCGAGAATTTTGTTTATCTGGTATAATCCAAATCCAAGTTATAAGGGTTCAAAAAAACGAGGAAGTGCTTCGAGAAAAGGTAGGTAGTGCCCTAGCGCTTCGCTTGGATGTCTTGGCGTCATAATCCATCTGAGAGCACTCCCTCAGATGGATTATGACTCAAGGGTAAAATTAATTTCTATTAGTATTTTCATTCCCGGGACATTCATTAACTCGCTTAAACTTCTGATATTCCTCAATTATAATTAAAATGGGCAAAAGCCTGTATTTTACAATGTTTTCATTGATGAGATTTACAGTATTAGATATCTACTTCAAGGAAAAAAGAAACGAAGTCAGTGTTCAGTGACATGGTATTTAACCATCATATAAAAATAAAAATAACAAGGAACAACATGTATCCTTTAACTAAATTAAAATGGCTATCCATTGATTAATTATCTAGGTACCTATATAACAGGTTAAATTAAATTATTTAGCGAAACTTTGAAACCGCAATAAGTTGGTATATCTTTCTATGTTAAGTACATCTGCGTGATTCACATAGTTAAGCTTAGAGAATTTCCAAGTGATTAAGTTACAATAAATTTATTTTAGATGCACCAATTTTAGAACACGTAAGTTGTGTTATTTTTTATTATAATTATCACACATCCAGCGAGCCACAGCTCCCTGCGCCCGGTGCGAGATTCCGGTGCCATTTAGAAACATTGATAATTCTGTTATCACTTACATTACAACACTACACTGTTCTGATAACAAGTTTCGCCAAATAACATAAGTACCTCGTGTTGTACATGTATGTTGACATAACTTATGGCATAGGTATCTATAAGTCTAAAAATTGTTTGGTATTGAAATGCACTGAAAAAAAGCCTATTATTATGCAATGTCATTTGAGAAGTAAAACCGTATTATCTACTACGTCTAAAGCCCTAAATACATTCAGTCATATAGATTTTGCTATGATTAAAATTCTTAGCTAACAAAACTTTCTGAAAAAAAATGTGTTGTAACTGATTATGTCAATACTCATCATTTTGAAATACGCACTATGCGTATACTATATAATAACGTATGCATTCCTTGAAGCTTTCTTTTCTGACTAGAAAGGAAAGCTTCAAGGAATTGACGACTTTCAAATAGCTTACTTAGTAAAAGTGAGATCAAAACATTTTTAGTGTCAATAATTTAGTTTTACATTTTTGTATATTATTATTTATTTCAGTAGGTATTTAATAATACCACTTAATAATGAATTCATTAGGAATAAAATATAATGACAAAATATAAACAATTGAAATTATCTTACAATTAGTCTATGGTTTATTATAATTAATAACTTTACAATAATTCGTTGAACGACGGACATACTTAAAGGGGTACTCATCAATATGACATCATTTATTAAAAAACCAACAATTAAGAATTTTTTAAATTTTGGTTTGCCTTCATCTTTTAAAAAATGTCCCTCGTTCAACTAGCCATCTTGTATAAATTGTGTTTACAACTGCCAATAACCTTTTAGTGGCACGAAAATGATTATTGTATCACAAGATTTTATGACAATTTCGCTAATAGGTATGTAGGGCGGGACAGAACGACCGAAATTCCTGAAAAGAACAGATGCATCTAGTTTTGTTGCTTGAAAAAACAGACTGTAACATAGTTTGGTGCAACAGAACTGCCGAAAAATATTAGTAATTCTTTTTAATTTTTAAGCAACAAAACTAGATGCATCTGTTATTTTCAGGAATTTCGGGAAGAAGGAAGAAGAAGGGAGGAAGATCAAAGGTAACCTAGATGGATATATCGATATATCATCTTTCGGTTATATCAATACGGAAACAGTTTAGAGCATACATTTTAACACAAATGAAAAATAGTTAATGACTGCAAACCACGAGCCTAGATCAAGAGTCATGCAAAGATAAAATTATTGCAGAACTGTTGCTGAATTTTGAATCTCCATTCTAAATAACTTAAAATTATTGAATACTTTCTACAATTGACTGCTCAGCCCAGTCCCGAGAGTTATGTAGGTATATAGTGAAACTAAAAAATATAGGGAATTTTGGTACTTATTGAAAAAGATGAGTATTTTAAAATAAAATAAGATACTTAGGTTTGAAAATTGCAATAAACCTATTTTTGGGTTGTTATCCAGTGGCAAATAAATCTGCAAAATTATTTTAGTTTCTTTTTGTAAATAAGGTATAGGTGTACTGTACATACCTACTAAACATCACGTGCGGATTATTTTTAAGTATCATCTATGTGGAGCTAAATAGCTACGGTGAATAACTACTTTATAACAAGACTGCACCTATTTGTAATAGTTCTAAAGGGATGGATGTGCTAGAAACGAGGGAACCACAAGCGAATATCTTCGCTAAATACAACCTCTTCAACATTTATGAATCAGCCACCATTCAGGAGTTGAAATTATTTAATTTTAATTTTATGAAGTTTCAACTTGAAGCCCAGCATCTCCGAGAGCACTCCGGAAAGCGCTGACAGAATTACTACTTTTGTTATCGTGTACAGATAGTGGTTGGCACATATGCCAGATATCTTGAATGGCGCGTCTAGTTCCTGAAAATTGAGAATTTATAAAAATAAATAGTCCTAATGAAAAATAATACGAATCCTTCGATGAGCTGAGTTTTCGGTAAAGGAACAAATCGTCACCCTCGAGGTCGAAGCACCTAGTGGTGTGTTACGACACCTGAACTGGAGAACCAGACGGTCTACTACGAAAAACAATACACGATAGTTCGATCATCGTAGTCAAACATACTTAAATAGGATATAATAATATAATACAAATACACTACATATAAAGAATCATGGCGAGCTCCATACATTGATTTGTACAAAAAAATAAATCATTTTAGAGGGTATTGAATCACTTCCAATGTTGAGATTACATTACCAGCAACATGTTTAATATACATGAAATATTTTATAAACCCCGCAAAACATAACAACAACATAATGGTTTTGGTCGCGAATAGTTGCGATTCGCCGGCATGCCATAGAAATTCGCATTTTTATCCCGGGGTTCTAAAAATATTTTAAATGGCTCAAGTTGTTCCTTAGGCACCAAGGACCAATTATAACGTCATTCCAGCGTCTCTAAAAATCTTTATTTTTTTGTACAAATCTCGCCATGATCCTTTACGTCTCGTCAGTTCTACTGCAATTCTATTAGTTAATATTTGACAACGATGATCGGATTATCGTGTATCGTTTTACGTAGTAGGCCCTCAGGTTATTTCTAGCCTATATGCTTACCACCTTCTGCATATCATTAGGCTTACCTTGGCGAGATTGTGGTCGAAAATAGGCGTATAAAAGAAAGTTCAAGCCACAACAGAATATTCTGTAGATACCTAGGAACCGGTCACATTCCCATACCTTGAGCAAATCGGCGGCTAATTTAAGTACATTATTAGCGACTGTGAGTTGTTCTTTACTCTCCGGCCTCTGTTCTATGGCGAGGTGCAAGTTGATCTGTTCGGTGAGTATGGCCGAGAGGCAGCAGCGGTACTTGCGGTTCACGTTGCTGCCCACCGTCAGGAGCCGCAGGAGGTAGATCCCGAGGCAGCTACTCCACACCATCGCTTCGTAAAGCCAACCGTTTTCTAGCGTCACTGAATCCTGAAGGTAGGTTGAAGGCTTCATAATTTAGTTGATTACAAGTATTTTCATCGTGGTTTCACTCCAAGCCAAATCAATATTGTTTATTATTCTATGAAAAAGGTATTTGTTTACTTTTTTTTTAATTAAATGGGTCGCGGCCACGGACCCGCCCATAAGGGACGAAGACTAACCGTAAGATGGAACACGCTTACCCAGAAGGAACCTATTCATTCTGGTCTTGAAAGTCCGTAGATAACTACTATACCTACTTAATATACTAAATCCTGCTTTACCACTAGCCTTTGAATTTTCATGGCATAAGACTGTGTAATAAATACTGTGGTAATTTTAATTGGAATAAATCTGTAGTCGATCCTTCCCAAAGTCTCCCTTTAAACATATCAATAGTTTCCGTAATAGGTGTCAGCCTGTAAATACGTGTAGGTGTGTACGTACCCTGAGTAGTTGCGCGCTGACGCAGGCGAGCAGTATCAAGGTGAGCATGAAGGCGGCCGACACGATCACATCCACCGACCGCTGCGGCCCGCGACGCTGACAACATTCGACACTTATTAAGAGAACCAAAGTTACAGACGTATTGGATCGTATAGACCATCTGAAATGGGTCTGGACGGGACACATGCTACGAAGTAAAGAAAATAAATGGAACAAGCAGGTGACCCTATGCCAGAGACCGAAAAAGAAAACAGGGTCATCCTAAAATCAGATGGGAAGACGATATTCGCACAACTTTGGGGCCATACTGGACGAGAGTTGCGAACGACAGAGTGCAATGGAGAGAGTTGGAGGAGGCCTATGCCAAAAGGCACACTGAACTGCGGGACTTTCTATAATTGTCTTTCGTTCCAAACAATTAGTGATCAAATAATGTACCCCAAGTTTTGGAATAAATGGCTATTATTATATTATAAGAGCATGCATAAAGCCAGAAAAAAATGCGAATAGCAGATGCAACAAACTTATGTCTAATATTCGCGTGGCATGAGACGGAGATAGATGTTTCGCGGAACAAAAATGAACTAAGCACTTCTAAAAAACTCGTAAAGTATATTTAAAAAAAAACAGCCTTAGGTCATTTGTTATTGATATTGTTTATCGAATTTTTGTCTTAATTAGATACACCATGAACGAATTATAAACGAGAATTAATTAAAATTAGAGGTATCTTTGCGATTTTTTTCTATCGAGGAATTTTCATTCCATTATGTTTTTCCTCAGAGTGAACCCTTGCATATATAATGAAAATACCGATATAAAAATATTTTTTCATTTAAATATTATTTACTTGAGTAAATTTCAATTCTAAGATATGTTATTTTGCTTTATACGCACTCTTTAATTAATTATTATGTACACAAGAGTATGATATAACAAGCGGACCACGTCGTGAAACCGCCCCCATTTTTAAGGTGGTAAACAACCTTACAGACCGCTTGGTGGTAAGCGGTCGCCGTAGTGACTCTGCAAAAATCTCTTCACGCGAAAAAGGTGTTTTAAGAGGGGTTGAGTGAAGTCGCTGTGCCGGCAGCGGATGGGACAACAATAGGGAATAAGTAATTTTTTTTTTAAACTAACTTATATTAGGCGTAAGATAACCCCTGTAATATTTGATTCAAACTGTCTGTAACATTAAAATACATCGATTATAAGTCGAGACGTCACGAGTGACGTCATTGTCCATGGTGAAACGTAAACGGTCACTCTCCTCATACAAATTACTATGGCTGCATGTATGACGTCACAAGTTGATCACACTTATATGTCCATATTTCCCTTGTTACTTGGCCACCCAAGTAAGTGGTGAAGGAATTTTAAAAGGGAGAACCCACCATACCTTATTAAATCATTACTAAGGTAGACTTGCATCCCATCCACTAGCTAGTGTATTAACTACAAGCAAGGTTATACTGGGTGGAGATTTCGAGATGGCATATTTTTGAAACCTATGTTGGATTAGTCCTTCTGAACAATTTTTACCATGGGACCAACACCGAAACCGCAAAAAAATTTTTTTAATTTTTATACATTAATGATCGAGCAAGGTTGACATTTTGTAAGAAAAGTAAAATTTTTTTTTGAGAATTAAATATTGGTCCCATAGTAAAAGTCGTTCAGCATGACTAACCTAATATATGTTTCGAATATATGCCATCTCCATCTGTTATTTATATTGGTAACTCACGCGTAAATACGATCTAGTGGAAAGCCAAGTTTTGATGTTTCGCACGGTGTTGAGTCTGAAGTGCGGCAACTCGGACTTGCGAGCGCGACGCGCTGAAGTCAGGTGCGAGAACAACTTGGCGTATAGAAACCGTTGTTTAAACGCGCGTTCAGCGACCGTCAGTAGGAAGAAAACTAGCCCGCTTAGCGCGTACCGTAGCACGCACGATATTACATTTGTTGTTACCTCCCTGATGACAAAACATATCATCAGACATTTTATATTATATTATTAGCTTTCGTTCATTTTAGCAACAGATAGAATATTTTGCTTTTTGCTCGAAAAACTTGATATAAAAATACGAATCCGATTAGAAAAACCACAGGTAGCACCAGAGATTAGCCCGTTCAAACAAACAAAATAACTTATATATGCTAGCTGTCTCCGCGGTTTCACCCGCTGCCTAAAGTAGCCCATAATACTCGGGTATAAACGAGCTTCCTATTAGTGAAAGAATTTTTCGAAAGAAGACGTAAGAAAGATCCGACAGGTTGTTCCAGACATTTTCTAGTTTAAACAAACAAACAATAAACTCTTCCGCTTTATTATATTAGTATAGTTTTATTCGGTAAATCGACTTAGTGTTGTTCAAGTGAGCTCTTATACATTTTATCTGATTCAAAGATTGATAACGTAAAATTACAACAGATTAAAACTCTCGGGAAAAGCTCCATAAAAGACTAAGGTATTTGACTAAAAAGGCTCACCAGATGTTATCTCCAAAAGCGCCATTCAAAGCACAATAGACTGAACCCTGAGTGTAGTTAGCTACCAGCGATGGAAAATACTCGATGGATGACAATAACTGCAGTTCTTCTTCGCTCCGAGTTTCTTGCTGTACTGCAACCTGAAATAGAAGAATTATTATGATCCGTAATAGAAGTCAATTTTAATATAGTTCGGTACTATGGATAGCTCGAACTACAATTGATTTGCGAAAGGCTAAGAAGGGCGCCCCCTAGCCCACTGAAGGGTCTTCGTTTCTCTCCTTGTGTAGCAAAGAAATGTTTGGGATGATGCCAACAGCTTCTTTCATCCCCATACCTTTCACACTCATGACGATATCCGAGTCTGTATGTAACAAAGAATAACCTGAATATCAAATAGTACTTCTGTAGGACCTATTGCACATTATAAGTTTTTTTTGTTTCTTATCAGACACAAGACATAAGATGTATGGGCGTGTTTGATCCGACATTTCTTGTAATATGTATAGTCTCATATAACAACCAATGCGTCTGAAATTCTTATAAAATACAAGATTTTTACTTATAATGTGCAACTGAGACTAAGAACTGAGCGATATTCAAGAAATTTTCTTCCGCGTAATCTTCGTTTGTGGAATGAAAACCTCGAACGGAAGCTGTCTCGTGGTATTCCTGGCAGTGCCTTTAGTGGGGCACGAAATATGCCAACTGAATTATAAAAAAAAAAAACACGTTCACAGAATTGCAATTGGGTTCAACAGCTCAGGAGTGCTTAGGGCCTTAACGAGCTTGAATAACATCCCAGCTATTCTTTCTAAAAAAACATCCAATTTTAAATTAGCTTGCCTTTGCCACATCTTCACTTACCACACTTACTTACTTATGTGGCCGAAATGAAGCACTTAAAGCCTAGGTAGTTTACCTGCACGAGTCGTAGGATGGGCGCAACTACCGCGACGGCGGCAGACATAACGAGGCCTGCCCACAGGCACCCGTCGCCCGCCATGGCTCGCTCGGCGCGCGCCACTACGTACCAGCTGATATCCACCGCCGACAGTTCTGCGCGGAGAGTCGAACCGCGCTCCCACATCGTGCATTTCACTAGATAATTTACAATTATAATTACATTTCCCAAGCCAATTCGATTTTTGTACAACAAAAACAATATTGTTTGATATTTCGTTAATGTAAATTAGGAATAATAGTGGACCAAAAATACTCCCCTGTGGAACTCCTTATTACTGGTTATTTAATTTTTTATCGTATTTTAGATTCACTCATCTAAGTTATAGGCATATGTTAAAATTAGGTTGGCGTATTTTACCTGTATCACTAGTAGGGTCAAGTAAAGCGAATGGATCCCACGAACTGTCGGCGGTGCAGTGGAAGCCCACATCAGAATGTCCAGCTTCGGACTGTGAACCGTAGCTACTCTCCTCGCCTGCGAATACATGCTTTTATGCATTGTTTATCATAGCGTATTAACCACTACCATATTGTTAGTATACATTATAAAATGCGGGTAATGTTTAGTTGGCTAATACATAAGTTAGAGGAAATTCAAAACAAGTTGGGGTCTACACAATATATTTTGTTTCTATTTTTCTAGGAATTTCAAAGGTACAAATTGTCAAGTCTGCTCAACAATGATTAGTTGTTTGTTACTAAAAAAAAATATAGTTTGATGAAATGCTTACTGTTAGTAGTTTGGCCAACCCAATCGGACATGGTATGGTGGGATGGAAGAGCGATGGATGGGGCCGACGCCGAACATTCCCCATCGGATGACGATGACTGGTAATTGTCTAATTTCTATGAAAATTTCATTACTTTAACAAAACTTTAAGTCATCATTATTTTTATTATTACTTGTTTCTATCACAGACGTATGAGTAGTATCTGTGGTTTCTATGTACTTTTACGACTTGTGAAATTGTATTGATAACTGATATTCACTTTATAAATACTCTTACGCCATGCTATCACAATGATTGACCAAGCTTAATTTATCTACCTTGACTCACGTTCTGAAAATCCATTCCATCAATTACCTAATGTTATAAAAAAACAATGTTAATAGAGTGTTTTTATGCATGTAAGTGCATTAAGGTTTCGTTAAGTAGCAATAGTCACAAAGCAGTTCCAGTTTTTGCATAATACCTTTTGTTTCTTTTTGACAGATGTGAATTCATCGTCACTGGTGTCACGTCGAATGCCATCTTGAACCCAGGAACTTCTAAATCTAACGCCAATTCTCTTTGCTGCTGTAGGACTGCTCGTAGGATTCGCAGCATCGGAGTCTGGATCAACAGATTTTTCATCTTTCTTCCCTTTTTTTGAATTTATTATATCTACTCTTTTTATCTTGTCTGTATCGTTGGACGATTCAGCCTCTGCTTTCACGTCTATCACAGGTTTCACTGATGAGTTAGTAATTTTTTTCTCATTTTGTAATACTTTAATTTGTTCAGTCTTATTTCTGCTCTCAACGTCACTCCCATTTGAATTGTAACCGTTTAGACTTTCGAAGCCATCGTCTCCGTCAGCGAATATAGTTCGTGCAAAACTCATTTGTTGTCGAACATTGAACGATTCCAAGTGTTTCTTTGTCAATATATTCGACTTGTATCCGAACGATGAGCTCGGAGTAGCGTCGTCGGGCGGCGGTGTAAAAGTCACTATGGGTGCAGTCAAATCTGGCTTCTTCCAAGCCATGTAATCCTCATCATCAGAATCTTTTACTTTCACTTTGATCATTGATTTATTCTTCATTGGTGGTTGCAAATTTTTCTTCAAATTCTCTTTGGTCAAATCTTTTTTACGTTTCCTGAAATTAACGATAGCTCGACAATAGTACACTTAGATAAATAATAATATTAAAATTATTTTTATTAATTGCTTTTATTTTTGATTAAGGCTGAAGCTTTGGTTGAAGTAAATAAAAATGCAGCGTTCGTAATATTACACATGTGCGTAATACCTCAGTCCGTTGTCGGCTATTTCGGATCGGGATTGTCTTCTTCTGAATTTGGCAGGTTTAGTGTTGGGGGTTTTGCTTTGGCTTGAAGTAGCGCCGCTCTCGGCCGAGCCGCCGCCGCTGCCGCCATCACACTCTGAGCGTGGACGCCTAATCAATTATCTTCAATATATATGGCGAAGTGATAACGAACAACTTGGGTAACTTTGGCTCATCAGGGTGCTATGATACTCTTTGTATCATTAAATAAGTTTGTTATAAGATTCAAAGCCGTGAAAAAAAAGTATCTTTATACAAACATATTTTTGAAGCTGTATGTTGAGAGGTCACAGTTAGCCAAGTTGACTTTGTTTCAACTACCAGTAAGATTTAGCCATCCAAGAATCGTCTTCGACCATATCATCACTTACCACGGTGAGTTATGGGCAGAGAAGGGAGGGAAGGGAAAGAAAGGAATGAGCCTACTCTAAACGTTCGGCAGGTACAAGATACATCTTTTGGGCAATACAGTCATATAATACATAGGTACACAAAGTTACCACTAGTTTCAATATCTGGGGATTTCACAACTACACAGGATAAATCAGCTTTTTCAATTGGAATCCGAGAGCAGACGAAGTGTGCTTGCATTTTAAGCAATAACTAAAGCAATATTAGGTATACATATATATATAGGAGGGCTACTGTACAATCGGTTCATGCTAATGTACTCCGATGACGAAGCAATACTTATTTTTGAATTTTATTTTATTTAATGTTTGTTTTTGTTGGTGTGTAGAATTGTAAATTACCTGAAATATCTGGGTATTTTCCTACGATACGTCGACCGTGGTCGCACTCTCGCTAGTTCCATTTCAGTGGTGCTCACTATTTGCGAGTGGACGACGACCAATACCAGCATCAGACCCAGCGATACTAGCCAACAGTATGGCTGCAACAACAATTTTAATAAGGGATATTCGTTCTTTCCACCTTAAAACCGATTTGGATGGTTTAAACTGTACTCTATTTTTATGATTTATTATGATCTGATTATGAAAGTTGTAAATATGACGAAATTTCTCAACTCAATAGAGCAAGAATACCGCGATAAAATTATGGTCAACATCTTCGGTTAGTGACACATCTTGAGAAGTATTTACTTATAAATAAGATATTCAACATTGACAAATTAACTTGAACAGAAATAAAACCAACTCTAAATTGGTTTGCACCAAAAAGTAAATAAACTATGCCAAATCTAACTTAAAAAAGTACCTAATAACAAAGTTAGATTCGAGTTCGGAGATCGTTATTAAATTAATACTTTTTAGTGCAAACCCACTTTGGAGTCAATTGAATTTTAATGTTGCAGTTTCTACTGATACTCAAATGAGTCGCTCCACTTCCGTTTAGATAGCTAGCAATAACCCATACTTACATCGACATCGTTGTTAGGTGATATAAAGTAGAGTGAAATATTGATAAGTTGCATCAGCCATAATGTGAGGAGGAACTTGGCGCAGGCGGGGGATGTCTGCTGGGCCCACCACTGGTAGAGCGCGGGCAGGAACACGAGCCGGACCAGGGCGAACCATACCACGCGCCGCATGCCCAGCGTGGGCTTCGCTTTTGGGAATGATGACCCTGCATAACATTGTCAGGAATCAGGGGCGGACTGGCCCGCAACGGTCACGGTAGCTCCCCACAAGTTTTAGGCATAGAGTTAGAATATTATAGAGTGATATACCTTGCGCGAAACGTGACTAGTTTCCATATAGATGCATTTAATGATAATATCGTACAGTAGTTGATTTACAGTCAGACAAAATGACGATATGGATACCTCGACATTTATTGTTGGTAAAAGTATTGATAAAAAACGAGAAATTGGCAAATCATTATAAGTATTTTAGTCGTTCAAACTATGTACACGCATTTCGTTTCAGGGCATGTAGACCGTACCCGTGCTCACAGACCGTACTCTCGTACAGTCGCTCTATAGGATTCTAACTCAATGTTTTAAGGGATGGCTTCTGCTCAGACTCCACCATAAATATGAACGGCGGCGAAGTCCTATCCAAATAATGTTGGGGTAATAGGTACTATAATTTTAATTGGGTAATAGGTATAATCTAATATTAAAAATCTGTTTGCTGTGGATGTTTGTTACTCAATCGAAACTAAACCAATTCGGACGAAACTTGCCAGGTATATAGATCATATCATGGATTAACATATAAAAATATTGCAGGGAAGCTTTAATATTAACTATAATAATATAATAAATGGTGTAATGTTTACCTCTAACTAAGTCAACATCAATGAGGTATGAGCGCGGGTGGGTGGAGAAGTCAACGATGCGGCGGCGGTACGTGCCGCGCATCAGCAGCTGTTCCACCATCGTCTCCCATTCCTCTTTGTCGTATGAACTGATCTTCTTTTGATACCTTTTAATACATAGTAATAGAAACATTAAATAAAATATTTTCCTTAATCAAAGAGGTGGTAATAAATTCATACATAAGTTTAAGACTTCTCCCATTCCTCCTGCTGCTAAAACTGTACGAAGTGACTGATGATTCCCCTATAGTTTGATCTCTGAAGCATGCTTTGGATGCAACAGGTGCAGTGGTTGGGGGGCCTTGGATGGACAATTGTGGTACGGAAACGGAAAGAAGTGCGACCCCTCCACCCTCTCGCCGAGCATATACCTAAGGTGCGGCTACAGCAGTCAAGCCTTAATAAATATTTGGGTGGGAACAGTCAGATTTTTGATTGCTCATTAAAGTAGTTTTTATACATTTATTTTAATTAAATGATTTATTCAATTATAAAGCAATCAAATGAAAATGTAAATTTAATACCTTGATATTATTCTTAAAATAACAAATCTAATATTAATGTGTGTTTCTGATGAGTTTCTATGTTGTTAAATTACCAATAATTAACAAGAGTTAGTCGTCAAAAAAACTAACACAACATGGAACAAATCAGGCCATCTCTAGAAATCATTATTAAGAATAGTAATATTGAACACTTACCATGCTGCAAGATGCATCATGATGAGAAGAATGTGTGTAGTAAGTGGCTGCTATTAGTTTAACTTCAATATAATTTGAATGCTAAAATAAAAAAACATAAATATGAGTCAAGCCAGGCTAGATGTGGTAGAAGTCATTAGTGGATCAAGGGGGTGGCTAAGGGGCTCAAGCTCCCCCGAAAAGCATCTGGGTCCACCTCTGATAAATCTTGATAAAGGCTACCCTGAGTTGGATCAAGTCGCTCAGCCACCCCAAACTAAAATCCTGGATCTGCCACAGGTAGAAGCAAAACAATGGGCACAATATTATTTACTTGAATAATAGCTACTGGAATTCAATTTTTGTAGTAGAATCTCACTAATCCAGCACTATTAAAAACCAAAGGGTTAATGGAATGTCCGGATTACTGGATTGTATAGAAATATTCATAATAAATAAAATAATGCATTTTATGTAACTCATAATATATAATATGTTGTGTACGTGATAAGTTTTGAGGTTAGACAACTGCTTGACGGATGATGCGACTGGGTGAATATGCAGTGCTCGGCCTTGAAGAGGGTCAAAGGAGGTGCTAGGGGATGGTGCCCGATTATTGGATGTGTCACTCTGCAGATTTTCATCAGGACTCAGGAATCTATTTTATCATCTCCAGATTAGACAAAGAAATGTTGAAATAAGATTGCAGAGATAAGATTTTAGTATTACAAAAATAAAGTGTATCCTTACTATGGCACCATGAAACGAGGCGAGGTAGTTCTATAAGGGCTTTTGCAGTTGTGAGATCATGTCCTTCATTTGCTTCAAGTTTCAATCAATGAACTAAGTAGAATGTTATGACAAATAGTTTGCATAGGTCTGAAAAACAATAGTTTGTGATTGCTCTTTGGTGAATCCTATAACCATTTTGTAATTAATTAAATGAATATAACTTCTTTTTAAAATTGACATGAACATTATGATTGACTTTAACGGTAGTCTGTGACTAACTCACCATTAGGCTACTTAGCAATGGTTATGTTTTCGAGAATTTATCGTTTTTTTTTTATATACATCAAAGTAACATCTGAAAGCAGAGGATTATTTTGGCAACTGCTAAGCAATGCAATTCGAAAAAATGTTTGTACAGCCGTAGCATCTACATCAATTGTTTCGTTAATAAATTTCAAAGATCATGAAAAGTATACACAGCTAGCTAGCACACTCAGAAATATCAAATAGGATAGCGTATATTACCGTTAGGTAGGATCGTTTTTGTTCGACATATTTTATCGTACAGTTTGTTTTATTTGTTGTTATCCTGATTTCATTATTAGAAGATGAACTGCATAAATATTAAATGTTTCTTCAAGCAAATACCCTAGGGAATCATTTACGAGATGTTATTGTTTGAGAATCACACAGCACGCTTGCTTTGCTTTTGTCTAAGCGAATTAAATAATTTCATTTTTTTTTTAGAAAAACGAACGAACTACAACATGACAAGAAGAACCGTGAATGAAACTGTCACTGTCAACAATCATCAACAATGGCTGGGCCAGTGCTGCCAACTCTTCTAACCAAAAAGGAGCTGCCAGTCCCTTGAAAAAACGCTAGATTGAGCTAAATACTGTATAGACGATAAATAAATTACAAAAATTGGCCGCAGTTAGGAAGAATCATAAATTCAGCACCAAATTCAAACTGTTATTTAGCACCCAATAAATTGAAGTGACTACCATGCATTTTTTTATAATATTTCGCATGAGTTAGCACAATTGAGATAAAAAAAATATATATAAACAAACCTTTTTAAAAAAAAAACAGAAGTGGTAGTTAATGTATTTGTAATTTCATCATCATCTGATTTTTGGGACTTCTTTATTACCCTGTGATACGATTTCAATTCCTCCAAATGTAGCAAATAGTCGGACTGTGTCAGTTTTCGACACAATTTTGGATTGTGGAAAAAGCGCTAGATTTAGCGCTAGGCACTAAAAGCAGCTGTACACACAAAAAAATATTCCCTGAGAGGGATTAAGTATTAAGGTAATTACTGCTCCCGACTCTCCTTTTTCAGATATTTTAAAGAAATTTCCGAGTATTACACGTCCACCAGGCATTTTTCAAGAGCCCAAGCATACAACGATGCATTTCATTAAAACAACTGATGGCCCTCCAGTCGTCGTTTGGCACCGTTGAAACTTCGCGCTGCCCAGAAGGAATTCGAGGACATGGTCAAGGCTGGTACAGCCAGACCATCTAGCAGTCCTTGGTCTTCGACGTTACACCTAGTTGAGAAGAAAGACTCAACGTGGCGTCCGTGTGGAGACTATCGTGCTTTGAATGCACGCACCATTCCGGACAGATATCCGGTTCGATACATTGGGGATGTCGGCCAGAACCTTGCTGGAAGTATTCAGCAAAATCGATCTGGTGAAGGCTTACCAATAAATACCAGTAAATCCCGCTGACGTTTGAAAAACAGCAATAATTACACCATTCGGTTTGTTCGACTTTCCATATATGAGTTTCGGACTTCGAAATGCAGGTCAAACGTTTAAACGTTTCATTGACAAAGTTGTTCGTGGCCTTGATTTTTGCTATGCTTACGTGGATGACATCCTAGTTTACTCGAGCTCCGAGTTTATTTGATTTGATTTGATTGATACCTTTCTGGGCTATAGGATTAATGCAGAGGGTATTAGGCCCCCTGACGATAGAATCCAAGCCCTTGTTGATTTCCTTCCTCCAAAAACTGTTGAAGGCATGCGTCGATTTCTTGGCATGGCCAATTTTTATCGGCGTTTCATACCTGCAGCGGCGAAGTACACACACACACACTGGCCACAGTATTTTAGTACTGGCTGATTTGTAAAATTAAGATTAATATGATTAATTGTTTGTTTGAAAATATGACAGGAAGTCTATAATTTTTATACACTTAAGGTTATTTTTTCAATGGCGTTTAAATGGAACTGACGAAAATTACGGACGTAGTAAATAGGCTGAAGGGATGAAAGAGTTCGGGATCTTCATTGAAACAAAATAATTATTGAACAAGGATAAAAATATATTTAGATTTAACAACCATTAGATTGATTAATTCAATAAACTACTTATATTTATTTTCTTTTATAGGCTTCGTTGTAATAAATTAGCATCAACTTTATTATTTCTTGCTTTCAAAACATAAATAAAAGTAAGTTATAATATAACTAGCCGAATACCGACAGATGATACCTACACAGTTTACATTAAAATTACTTACACATAAAAATATTCACATTTCAATATACTTACAGGTACAATTACAATTTTAGGTACAATTTTCATTAGAGGTATTCGTTTATCTAATGAAAATTGTGAAAATGTTTGTTACGAATGAAGACATTATGGATATCAAAGTAAACATTCAAAGGCTGATGTTATTGCAACGGAAAATATAATAACTCGACATATCCGGGAATTGTTTTTTTTTCTATAAGTAGTTTATATATGAGTGACCGCAGCAAAAACACCCATAGTTACCAATTTGTGAATTCCATACTGGGACTAGATAATATCTATTATTTTTTCTACTTTGGTTTTTTATTATTATTAATCTTTAACATAAATTTATACTTAAATCTAACGTTAACAAATTCACAAACTTTAAATTAATTAGTTAGGTACCTTAATAACATGATAATTTACATTGTGGAAAGTAAAAACCAGTGTCATACCTAAATATTTTTTCATTCAATAGGTTTGTTGTTGTAAATTTAGTTCAATATTTCGCAAGAATAATTCTATTAGGTGTATATTTACACTGTAAGCACCACTACTTACACGTTAATAATGATAAAATAAAACGTAGTATTTTTTTTGTACTTGTCAGACTTGGAATGGTGAACAAAATACTTATTGCTATACAGGTTGTGGTTTCCCACAATAATAAAAAATATTGTTTTTGTAACCAAACATTAAGATAATTTTTTAATCTTTTCAAGTTCAACTTAAGTTTAATAACAACCTCGGCGGCAATGTAGAACGACATTCTGTGTGTATACCATTAAAGTAATATTAAAGTTCGGTAGTGAGCTCGTCCTGAGGTCGCCTCGTCATTTCGAACAGTTCGTCTTCAAGCCAGACACTCTCTCGCCTTGTAATCGGTCTCCTCTCCCAGGGATTGGAGAGGACGATTGTCTCTCGTTCTATTTGGGAGTAGCTCGGTGGTCTTCCGACATCACTCCACTCGCATTGACTTTCCAGCTCCTTGTCGATGTTGCTGTCGTACGATGTAGGGGAGTACGATGGCGGTTTGAATGTGGAGAAGGATTGCTGTGTGGCCTCCGAGTCAGAGCCCTGGCTCGGCGGGGCTGGTAGGATGTCCACAAGCTGGTTATCTTGCGGCTCCAACCCGATACGACTGTAGCGTTTTAGTATTCTGCAAATTTGAACGTATATATACATTTTATCAATTGAATAGATCATCATCATCAGCCTATAATGTCCCACTGCTGAGCACAGGCCTCCTTTCACAAATCAGGGTGAAAGGGAATGGGCAGATACTCCACCACGCGTGCCCACTGCGGATCGGTGGAGTTAGGCTAGTGGTCAACCTACTGTTGGAATTTTTCAAGCCGCCTAGGAGGCATCCAACTAGCTTAACGACTATCACAATTAAGTGATAACCGGGACCAACGGCTTTACGTGCCTTCCGAAGAACGGAAACGCTCGATTTGAAATACCACTAGGCGGTCACCCATCCAGGTACCGACCAAGACAGACGTAGCTTAACTTTGCCAATCGATTAAGAACGGCTAATCATGCTACACCATGAGCGTTTCTAATAATAATTGAATAGATAAGAAAAGATATTCTAACAGCTTGATAATTGATTTGCAGGTACAGAGAACATTACAGTGTTCAATATTACGTATCTACAAGTTTCTGCCTCGCAATTTAAATCGCGTTCCCGAAGGTTTCTTTTCTAGAATAAAATATATCCAGATATGGTTTATTCCAGGATTACCTATGTGCCAAATCAATAAAAACTTTCGCAATAGGTACATAAGTTTTATTATTGTAGGATTTTTATACCAATAACTAAAGAGCTACGGTTAAAGTTAACTAGGCATATTATTTGTATTTACCTTTCAGCCCAACTAGCGAGCCGCTGCCACTCTTCCGGTACGACCGGTACCTGCTGTTTATTGAGCAGTATAAGCAGCTTCGCCAGATCGCTCAGGATGCAACTGTAAAGAGAAGCTAATATTAGACAGCAGTCACTCAAATCTACAACGTACATAAAAAACATACGCCCGGTTGCAGTGGAATGTTTATATTTGGAATGCTTTTTGTTGCGCCACAAAAAGACGAGGCAGTGTTGTTACGTCAGCAGCGAGAGTTACGTTATTATTGTTTTTTTTTTTTTAGTTTTTACATGGTGGATAGGTATGAAATAGAATCTTTTTGAAACATTATGTTTGGTGCATCCTACTTCTACCATGGGATGATGGTACCAACGGTCTTCAGAAAGTTTATTAGTAATTCTATGAGTTTCTTCGAAAAATCATGCCTGGATTTCGAGATATAATAGGTAAACAAAAATCATAGGATGAAAAGTTGCATTTAACCCGTTCAATGCCATAGGCTAACTATAATTGATTCAGCCGTTGGGGCTTCAAGAGGTAAACAAGAAACAAACATACTTTCCCAATTTATATTTTATTATTTATTTATTATTATATTAAAATTGGTTTATATTATGGTACCTTATCTAGATTATCTATTGAATTTCGTTAGGTACAGTCAATTCTGTAGATGTATTCTCAGACAATTAAAAGAGATGTTATCAAGCAAAACTCTCGATAGACAACCGTGAAACAAATGATCGCCTTCAGTTTCATATGCTTTTTGCCGCTACTTGTATAAAATATATAGCTTGTTATATTCGAATAATCATGGGAATAAAGACAGATACGTATTTTTTTATGAGCTCGAAAGTTGAAAACGTGAAGATATATTGAATCGAATCGTGGGAAAATGCATATAAGAACATTCAGAGATCAGAAACATTTATTCGTGCGCTATGTGTTGCCATAAAAGGCATACAATAATTATAATTTGGTTTTCGTTATAATATTACTTCATCATCGTTAGCCTATAGAGTCCCACTGGTGAGCACAGGGCTCCTTTCACAAATCAGGGTGAAAGGCAATGGGCAGATACTCCACCACGCGTGCCCACTGCGATCGGTGGAGGTAGGCTAGTGGTCAACCTACTGTTGGAGTTTTCAAGTCGCCTAGAAGGCCTCCAACTTGCACCGGGACCAACGGCTTTACGTACCTTCCGAAGCACGGAAACGCTCGATTTGAAATACCACTAGGCGGTCACCCATCCAAGTACCGACCACGATGGTGCCGAACGGCTTATCATGCTACACCACGAGCACTTCATATTACTTACTACATTATAATAAGTTTACATCGTAAAATTGTATCATAAATTGTGTTGATATCTACTGCTGTAAGTAAACAATGCTCTACGCACAGTTTTAGTCGTTATACCTACTCCTGGAATTTATTGCAGTTTTGTCAGTTCAGTTTGGGAGTTCGATTCCGCTGACTGTAAATTCACCGAATGGTAAGTACTTGACAGAAGTAATACGTTGCAGGTGAAATACATTACCTACGTCACAGTCGGCAGTTGGTAATCCGATGGCGTACCTTGAAATAACAAATGATGAAACCCAATGAAGAACTCTGTAATTACAGAGCGAATTACAAAGTTTGATTGTGTGGTTTTTGTTCCTTTTGATTTAATTAATTTATAATAAGCTGTGAATATTTCCTGATGTCGCAGAATCCTAATCCTCTAACTTTGATTTTTATACTAGATTTTTATTCGCTGCCGTATACCTACGTATGTTTTATCGCAAGTATCATACCTTGCATCTAAGCACATCTAATAACTGCCATAGGTAGGTAGACTGGCTAGAGGATTACTTGTTAAGTTTGGTAGGATACCTGTAAGCCATAGCAGCGTCGTTGTTGCCGAGCTGGTAAAGCTCCCGCACCTGATGTCTCGTGTGATTCAGTATTGCCAGCAGTGTGTACGCGTGGGGCTGAAACATTTTTTTATTTATTAATATTTCCTAAACTTTCCTTTTACTGTTTGGCGATCCGCGCGGGCGATGAAAACAATAGAAATCAATTGTTATTTTTTAACCGCAAGTCAAGGTATTAATTTAACTGTAATTATCATCCCACTAAAAACATTTTCTTTTAAAATGTTGCCAATACGAGACCATATGGCTCACACTGTCAAAAAGTTATCAGATCTCACGTAGAGCCAAACTTATAACTCTACACGTGCACGCCCTAACTCTACAAGCCCTAACTTCACAAACTCTACACCTTAGTCAAAATATGTGGCAAACATTTTCTTGTAAAATGTTGCCAATACGAGCAAGACGATATGGCTCACACTGTCAAAAAATTCAAAATATGTGGCTGGCCGTTTCGCTACCGTTACATGGGCGTAAGGTGAACAACTTTTCTGTAATACAATCGTTCTTGTAGTAGCGAAACGGCCAAGCCACATATTTTTACTACGGTATGTAGAGTTTGTGAAGTTAGGACTTGTAGAGTTAGGACGTGTAGAGTTATAAACTCGGCTCTACATGAGATCTGATAACTTTTTGACAGTGTGAGCCATATGATCTCGTATTGGCAACGTTTTATATGAAAATGATTTTGGTCGGATTTCATTTCTTTTTGTACGTTGCTTATGATTTTTTTTTAGCTTGAAAGTTCCAAGTTTTATATTTTTTTTGTTGTTTGTGTACTAATACAAGCTTACATACCAAATTTCAGCTTTCTAGGACTTCAGGAAGTACCCTAAGAGTTTTGATGATCATCAGTGAGTCAGTGACGAAATCGGGGTTTTTATATTTGTCGTCGATATTGAAATATCGCTTCTTATTTATTTATTCTAAGAAAATGTACTTAGGTACTCAGCTTTATAAAAATAGCTTCATAAAAATTCAATTGCATATTCCTATCTCCATCCTGATATCTGCTGAATATAACTGATTTATTGTTTACCTTATTTAATAGGTATCATTTGTATGAGTAGGTATAGGTAGGGGATGCTTAGTTTAGGTAAATCAATGAGTGCCAAAAGATTTCCACATTTGTATGGAATATTATAACAAACTAAATTAATTTTAGTATTTATAAGGAAATATGTAAATAAATAGGTAGGTACCCTGAGCCATTTTTCACGCAAAGCCATGTGATACATCCGTTCAAATTTAGACAATTGTTGCTCACCAAAGTTTGTTCTGGACGGGAATCGAACCCACAAACTAAAGCATTACAGTATCCAACCTCCACGCCATCGCTACAGATTACTATATACGATCCTCTGTGACATCACTGCCATCGCACCAGCCCACACTACAAAACTAAAATAAAAGAAATACTGACTCGTAAACAGTCGAGTTGTTTGTGAAACTCCCTTAGCTTCGTGTCGTCATCATGGTTCGCGCGTTGCGGCAGTGGCTGCGCGTGCGCGCGTGCATTGTTCCTGCACCGCGCGTACGCTGCACCCGCCGCTATCAACGCAATGCACGCGACTGCGCCGCACGCACCTCCTACTATTACCTGTCAAATAATAATAAAATAATGCAAAAAAAATCATAATGACAGCTTTTCATACATATTATTGTAATTTTTTTTGTAGTTTCATAGGCAAATGAAATGAAAATGGGCATTAATCCCTCACCGCAGTTCATCATCAGTTTTTTTCAATCCAGGCATCTCCCAGAGCGCGCGACGCCTTCCAATTCCTTGCCACCCGCATCCAGCCCAGTCGGGCAACCTTTTTGAGGTTTTCAGTCCAAAGAGTTGGGGGTTGGGGGGCGTGTAACGTTAAACGTGTAACATTACGCTTATCCAGTCGCGGTTTCTGCTCTAACACCGGTTTATACAGACTTGACCAGCCCTTATCACAGCTTACTAATTCCTTCAGCTATGTCGGTCATTTGTATCCTTCGAAGAATGTTATGAAAGTCGATAATAAACTTTTGGTTTTTAATGAGTTAACCATTGCTACATCTGTGTCGCGCATCAAAGCCGTTGCCTCATAGCTATAAAACGTTGCACTTTGATGTTGTCTCTGACACCATTTATTTATATTTTTTAATAGGTAGCTTATCTTTATTCCTTCCATATAAGTATATCTGTGTGGTATTACACTATAAAATGTCTAGATATTCTATTTCTGATTTTAAAACGTGTCCCAAGTTTACCAACGTTGAATAGTACTTATCCATGAGATTAATATGGGTGTGTGACTGAATTTGTATAGAGAATCTGTCTGAATGTTAAAATGTTCCTATGGATAATAGTTATCCCACCTTGGTAAAATTAGGCCTTAGAAAGATAATATAATTAATTACCTCATTATAAGTATGAGATGGGTAGCAGACTCGGCCCATGAGGTGGTCGTCATGTGCCCAAGACTCCCTCGTGCCAGTAGGGCAGTCGTGGGCGCAAGTCCCGCCGGGCCAGACCAACAGTCGGGCACACTTGACGCACCCGTCCGCCGCACACCGCACGCATTCCGTACCACATCCTATACATAGAAAAACATCTAGAGAAGCTGGTTTAGCTTTATCGAGACAATATGGTAGCTTCGATTCCTAATAGAGTTTTCTACATTTAGCGTTCGCAATTACAACCTTGAAACGCCATTTTTGTTTGCTTATGATCCTAATTATTTATTAATATTATAAATGCGAAAGTGAGCTTGTGTGTTTGTTTGTTATGCCTTCACGCCTCAACTACTCAACGGATCAAAATGAAAGGCATGCAGATAGCCTATGGTATGGAGAAGGACATAGGCTACTTTTAATCTCGGGAACGCGGGTGAAAACGCGGGGGACAGCTAGTGACTGATAAAGAGAAAGCAACTTTCGCCACTGCCGCCATGCATATGCAATAAGTAAATGACAAGAAACTTATATTAAATTAGGACTTAGTTTCAAAGATTAACTGTAATGTTTACATTCAAACAACGTAATTCGACATAGCCTTTGGAATATTTGGAATTTCTATGCAAATAATATATGTTAAGGTAGTGCGTAATTTATGCATGGCCGTGCACGACGCTTATTCGATTACGGGCATCACACATGGAGAGAGGCGAACTTAAAATGTCACCACATCACGACAACGACATACTAATATCGATACACCTATGGGATTTAGTCGAAAAAAACATTAACACAAATTTCTTTAGACGTGTTGCATTATACACACGTATGTACATGATATGTGCAATGTGCTTCGAGCTACGATATTTATTATCGATAAAACAGTTTATAATGTGTCACATAAGTATGTTGAAAGCGAAAGCAATCGGTGTAGACATTAATTTTATGAACCTGTAATTGATAATTGAATACGTGATTGAGTAATTATGTAGGTTTCAATGGCACGCTCTGCAGCCTAAACGGCTTGATGGATTTAAACATATGAGGTTCGTTAGATTCGTCTTAATAGTGGAAGTGACATAAGGGAAATATATATATATATATATATATATATATATATATATATATATATATATATGTCGGAGTCAGCGACAGCCAAGCGATACAAAGACCACAATTAGAGTTCAGTGGTATCAGGATTCAGTGGGCGCAGTGCAGGCAATAAAACAACCTTATACCATCGCTTCGTAAAAGTCCCGTATGAGGAGAAGAAGCGACGCAACAAACTCCTCACGGGCCCAATGTGTTTATTGTCGTAATATTACAATTAAATAATCACTCCACTTCACTTCGCACAATTGTACATTCTTAAATAAGTATAGGCTTAAGAACCGGGTGTAACAACGATTGCACTGAGATGTGTACAGCTCGAGAGCTTGTGATAAACTCATTGTCCCAAAAGCAATATGCATCCCCTTATTAACTTTGTTATTCACGTTATAGTAAAATCAGTATTCTTACTTTTTGCAAATACCCTCATTAAGTCTGTTATTTACGTTAAAATCAAATCAGTGTTGCTACTATTTCACCCAACCCTTGTACCACGATAATAACATAATCCAACCGAGTTCAACTAACTATCTCATTCTCCGACATATATATATATATTATATATGACATTTCACTTCAAGACATATTTAGTTTATTGGTTTGTCTCTCCGCCTACAAAACTTATAAAATTTAACTTAAGTATATTCAAAATTCTATAGATTACACAACTTGTTTTGCTATTTTCGGTTATTTTTTATTTTACACAGTCGGGTTTTTATATTTTGTAATATAAGTTATGAAAACTCGGTCCTAGAACGAATAAGGATTTATTCGTTCTCTTGTAACCTATTCTACCAGCGAAACTGTCTTTATGATTTCATTATTACCTAATAAAAACATGTTATCATAATACCAAAGTACTTAATTAATACCTATGTTAATATTGCACTCATAAAAAAGGTACGGGACGGGGCGCTCTGCAATGTTCTAAAGTTTCCGATACCTAAACGATGACTATGAAAATTAGTTTGGATTCAATAACGTCAGTGTCAGTTTAGTGAAGTAGGTAGGTACGTTGTTCCGATACTTTCCAAAGGGAAAGCTCGCGCAATATGCGATTAGCGCTCAGATGTTCAATTAACGGGACCGACCGAACGAGCATTAACACTGCGCACTGCCCGCGCTTTGTGTTTTGTTTACATTTACGTCCTACCTAGACAGTCAGTTACAACTTACTGGTTACTACATCGTACGGTATTTTTGTTTATGTAACAGTTTATATTGCATATTTTGTGATGTTTCATTCATAAGTACCTATGCAAAATAATCTTGCGGGATTAGGTAATATTTGAGAGCTGGACTATTATTTAATCCATTGGCTCGTGGATGTTACGCACGTACAGAGGCCGGCAAACAACTTGAGCCAAAGTCGACGTAGTGGGGGTAAGTTCGCGCATGTACACTCATGCTCGGCCAATAGCGTGGACGCGTGCCGACAGAATGCCCCCGCGCACCTCTCTTTCCACCAACGACACCTTAAAATCGTCTACTGCGCACTCAAGGTCATGGCTCAAGTTGTTTGCCGGCCACTGTACTGATAAGTTCCTGGAGTTCCAGGAACTGTGAGTCAACTGATATTTTTACAAAATAAAGATGCAAGAAATATTCGTAGCAAAATCGAAATAGGCACATAGGTACTTCTTACTTATTTTTTGAAACATTACTTTCGTTTTTCATTTGCAGGTAGTACCGATTTTTTTCCTCACTCTTACTTCTCACTCACTCCTTTTCCTCGCGATAGTACAGTCGCGACCCATTTCCTACAATTATGTTCTAAGAACACTCATAATCCAGTGACGTCGAATGCTCGAAATCTATAGTAATATGCGATATATGAAAGCCAGTGCACAAAGCGTTGCTCATAAGGTTGCTTTTATGCGTTCTGTGCGATATTTAACCTTAAACGGGTCCCAAATTAAAGTTCGCGACTGTACTACCGAACGACACAGAGACGGGCTCAAACCCTCAAAGCCATGAACTTTAGGTTTATAGTTTCCACTCTCAAATGCTAGGCCGACGAATGTTCAGTTGCATTCTTGCAAGATTGTAAATTGAAGGCCCAAATTGGCACAACATGGAATTTTAATAGGTATTTAATAAAGTAACTTAAAAGATTTTTAAATAAAGATTATATAGGTTGAATACCTATTTATATCTGAGATGTCAAGCCACAGGTCGTGGGTTTGATTCCCCATCCAGGAAGGAGATGAGTGCATGAACATGTATTTTTCTTGGCTTTGAGTGGATATTTTAAAAGTAGTATATAAAGTTATCAGATTTTTATAGTAGTTACTGCATCTGGTTAGTTTAGGATCAGATGACCTGTATGAAGAATTAACCAAGATATTGTTATTATTTGTACTAAAATTCTGTTTGGTTGTACTAGTACACTCTGCAAAATTAGTAGTTCCTATGGGGTAGAATAGAATAGAAATCATGAAAAATAATCTTACCTAATATCTGATGATTAGGTTCGTTATAATGTTACTTTCCGCCTCCCTTTTTTACCCATGTTCCACTATTTTACCCTCTAATGGTGAATCCATGCTACGCGAAGCGAGCACGAGCCGAGACTCGAACGAAAATGATTCGTTCGTTGCTCGCGATTTCAAGCGTGGACGTACTTAACGAGCCTACAACGAGCGCGATGCGAATGAAAAAACTGATAATCGGGCGGAGCGCAGTCGAGCACGCTACGAATGCTCGTTCGGGGCTCGCAAGCCCGTCCACGCTACGCGAATCGTGCTCGGTTCGACAAGCATGGACGCACCATTAGGAGTGGAATTTCATAAAAATCTGAGTTCGTAGATGCTTACTTTATACAGGATGTGATTTGTGTGTAGTTTCTAAGTTTCTAATTCTAGCCGCCGTGGCTGTGCGTCAGCTTGTCATAAGGACAAGTATTTTTAAGTACCGATACGATTAAAGATTGTCAGATTTACGGTAACTAAAATATATGACTTCAGTGGTAGTGAAATAAGAACGAGTTGTGATCTATGACTGCATCATTTAATAGAAAGTTTATAATATCCGTCTATACAGAGAACAGAGAGACACATTAGAGAAGCGGTTGATATTAAACGTCATCACCTAGATGCGATTTATTGTATAACAATGGCTATTATAACGTAATACCCCTTAACTTATGACAATTTTTTAATTCAGTGACTTTATCATGAGATTTATGAGTATCTAACGACAAGGAAGCTCGATGAATAATCAGGCCAACACACGATGAACTCTCGGTTGATCTGCGAAGCGAAACATCGGAAAACGTTGAAGAGGAAAACCATAACGACCTAGTTAGCGTCACTGGCAGCCACAGGGTGCTGGCAGCTTAGGATTATTCGGTGTGGTATTATTGGCAGTGGACATCTGCAGTCTTCATAGGATGTTCTTTATAGAGACAAAGATATAATTAATAAAATCCTATAGAATTTAAGCAGTATTTGTTCTATTTCCCCTACGCTCTGCTCTTGTTTCAGCTCGTCACCGCTCCATGGATAAGAAAGGAAGGAGAGAAGAATTTAAGAAAAATAGAGTGCTTTGAAATAATAATAACCTGAAAATTATGTACCTTCTATCTAAGTTAAGTTTTAACGCTGTGTACTGATAAAATGGCCCTCAGCTCAGCATGATGCTATGACCATCAAGGTCACAGCTTCCTTAAACGTAGGCATCTAATATGGATAAGAGTTTACAATTTGATCCCTATAGGGGGATCACGTTTCGGATCACCAAGGCGGAAAGCTGGTCATTTTATGAGTAGCCAGCATAATAAGCAGGTTGCTGTTGTTATAATGTGAACATAGGCTGGACTCACTCACGTGTGTCGTTGAGTGCGGGCGGCACGTCGGCGGGGCGCAGCTGCGCGGCCGCCGTGCTTGCCGTCACCAGCAGCGCCAGCGCCACTAGCGCCGCGCGTCTCATCGCACCGCGCCCATCGGGACACTACTGTACAAACAACAATCAAATATTGTATGAGGTAATCCTAGCAGCAAACACAATAAGTCCTTTATGGAAGCACTCCATTCATTTCAATCCACGTGTTTTATTCACTCCATAATCTAGCAGTCTGAAATCAATGTAAGGTTAGCCATTGATTCATAGTCAGAGCCACATATTAGGGGCAACTTCACTTGTAAAACAACCACCGACCAGGGGCGAATAGAGGGCATTACCACAGCTGTGGCATTACCTACAAACTGCTTAGAATCTCAAGAAAATCTGATTCTACAGCAAAAACAAACTCAAATTAAGTTAATTTAAACAGACGCTAAATTAACTGCCACCCGAAATCAAGATCGCATAAAAGTAAATCTGTACTAACCTCAGTAACAGTAGTTAAGAGTGAAAGTGATATTGATACAAAATCTTGGGACATTATTATTTGCTTCGCTTGCGTTTCAAATCGCCGAAATGCTTTTAGGCAAATAATTTATTTCTACAAAGACCTCATTAAGGATAACGCTGGTTTCTAAAAAGTTTTTAGGGTAGATTATCACGTTAACCCGCGATGCGAGATGTAGGTCAGACGGGCCGTCTCGTCTGGCGATCTCGGCATAACAGTAACTACGGCGGGTTTGCAAATTAGTTGACATTGGCATTCGATAACAACCTCCGATCGCGGTTTACTCGCCCACACCCGTACCACGTGTTCAATATTTATGTGAATTGTGTTTGTTTGTTGTAAGTTCATGATAATGTAGCAACTATTTTATACTTCTCGTTGCCTGAGGCAGATACTTAATGCTAATCAATTGGTTGTAGGTAAATAAAATTATATACCTAGATGTTCAGGTACCGGGCAGAAATCATGGATCAGTTTAATGGCGTGCATTAGTAGATTCACTATCATTAGCAGAGCTGTTCAGCAGGGGAACAATGTGAAGAATTACTTTTTGCTTCTTACCAAAGTCGAAACAAAATTTGTCCTTTGGGTTTGGGATTATAAGTTAGCGTACCCTTTATAGGTAAAGGAAACAACGAAAACTTTCCTCGATATTGCTCTTTTACCGGTACCTAGAGAATTTTGGGAAATGTTTTGCGTTAGGATTGAGTACTTACATGGTTATATATTCTGAAGTTGAAATTATGTCTCTTTAGTATCAAACTTTAAATGTATAAAAGGTTGCCCCAAAACAAAATATACTGAATTAGAAATTAAATAAAATTATTGAGAGGGGAAAAAGGAGTTTTTTTTTATTATCCTATTCTGGCTTCCTGGCGTCCAGAACCTGGAGCTCATGGAAGTTATCAAATAAGTATCTTCTATTTCGAAATAAAGAAAGCCAGGAAGTACTTATAAGACCTTTTTTGTAATGTCTATCTCAAAAACTAAACTTTTTTTTTATGGCAATAGGTTGACAAACAGGTGTAGGTTTTGCTATTTGCTAAACTGCTGTAACTTTCAATTAGTTTTTTTTATACCACTAAGGTGTCAAACAATCATACGGCCTGCCTGATGGTATGCAGCTACCGTAGCCTATGGACGCTTGCAACACCAGGGGTATCACTTGCGCGTTTGTTTCATTCGTAAGGACTTAGGTAGTCACTAGTAGGTAGGTACAGTCGAGGACATAAATATGTATACACTTAGTAAAATTCAACAACGGTTTCCTCTTAAACTACTGATTGAAATTATGAGATATTATAAAGGCAGAATCTTCTAGCATATACTATTATGATTTGTGTAATAGTTTAACACTTAAATGTTAAACATGCGAGAAAATCGCTTTTGAATTTCAAAAAGTGTATACATATTTATGTCCTCGACTGTACTTAATCTGCTACTACATCTGTGTGAGCTACTTGGTGAACGCAACATTCCTCGCCACAATTAATTGAATAATTAGTCAAATAACCACATTACACAAGATATTACGAAAATGTTGTGTTTTTAGATTAACTAATTACGTATTGTACGGCCTTATTACCAACTCATTAAGAAATTAGGGATTTATAATTATACACGTAGGTGTACAAAAGCTAAATTCTACTTCTTATAAAATTACAAATGGCACAGCCAATCGGCAATTTGAGTCTGAATCGGCATTGAGAGTAATAATTTGTATCCGCTTGTTTTAGTAAACTTTTACGGGCCAGTTGGTTAGGCCGCAGGTCGTGAGTTTGATTCCCACCCAGAACATGTATTTGTTTGCATGAATATTGAACATTTTTGCATGTCCTGAGTCTGGGTGTAATTATGATATGTATTTACAAACAAAAAGTTATATGTAGTTCCTACATCAGTAGTCTGGTTTCCATAGTTGGTAAAAGCTCTGCTCAGTTTGGGATCAGATAGCATTGAGTGAAGAATAAAAAAAATAAGAATAAGATATCATTTATTTATTTATATCAATAAAGATATTTTATTATTCTTAATACCTTTGAAACAGTCAAGAATGCAAAGAAAATGATATGAGAAGTATAAAATCGGTCCCGAACTTTTAAGTCGACAAAGTTAGTGCTTGTTTTTATGACAGATAATAAGGCAGACAAACAAAATATTAATATATGAAATTAATGAGCATTTATGGACGAAGACGCGGGAAAATGCTAGTTTATTATATTCGTAATATACACATAGTAGCATAGTGAGTAATTACGCACCACAACCTTATATTATAAGGATATCTACTAGCTAAAACTGAGTATTTAAATCAGGATTAGAGTTTATAGAACACGTTCTGTGCGCAAGCGACGCGACGTAGCTGCATGCAGTAACGTACCTAAGGCGCGGTGAAAGTTACCATTGACGCGCTTTTGTATTCACGCAACTCATGGGTATGGGTACGGTACGAGTAATTTATGCTTCCACTTAAATTTGGTCCCCTCCGCCCTTCTTATTAATACATCAGAGAGATTTTGAAGGGAATATAATCGAAGAGTGCTAGCTCTCGTTTTAGCTGTCGTTTCATGAGATAAATCGGCGGTCATGGCCCCTACTGCGCCGGATCTAGCCTGCCAGACATGCGGGCTTGTCGAACGCGTAAAACATCCGGGAGCAGACTTGCTTACTATTTCTGTACTACACTACTGTCTACATAACATTTACTTATGCTGTTTGATTGAGTTTAAGTCGGTCGGTACTTATTTTAACAAATTTAAAAATGATTTGCTGTAGTAAATTTGAAATAAGGTTTTTTTCACTAAGTACTAAGTAAAACTCTTTATTTTTTTATGATTTAAAGTAAACAGTTGTTAATTAATTCATATCATTTAAAGAATAATTACTGGGCGTCATTCCTTCTATTTGATGCAATTCTTCTTTGACAATACGGTAGTATTCTTTTTCAGCTGCTTGTTCTTGTTCCTCTTCATCAGGACTATCATTAGCAAGGATATTACCCTCCAATTCTTCTTCTGCTTTAATTTTTAATCTTATCTCTTTCACGCGAGCGTCTAAAATATGTTCACGTCTAGTCTCACGTTCATATGTTTGAAACATAAGCTGTTTGTCACCATTACCAGATATTACCATATTTTCCGACAGCTGCAAGAGATACAATGATCCGTTATCATCTCCAACTACCACTGTTTCACCATTATCCTGAGGGGTCACTTTTGTGAGTTTATGTTTGGATAGTTGTAGTGACGCCACTGGTTCTTTATATTTCCGAAGTAAGTCCCAGTAGTAAAAGATTCCATCTGCACAAATAACCATGTAGCTTGAGTACCGCTGCGGGGCCCAAGTAGCGTCGGTCACTTGATAATGATAAGGTCTGGTAACTATTATAGGTGCTGTACGAACTTCTTCGCTCCATACACGGACAGACCAATCGCCACAAGTTAGGAACATTCTCAAAGTGCAAGGACTGCGGTGTACTGCATGTACTGGCCCAGTATGCGCATTCCAATATGAAGCTAATACCTCGGAATGGTGTCTACCCATTCGATTTACATTTATAACAATACCTGATTCAGTACCACAGAGAAACTTTGTCGGTAAACCGCGATCGAATTCAATGAAACTCACGCTTTCAGCGTTACTTAAATTAGGTTTTTCTCCGCTTGGTAATTTTATTGACATCGGTAATCGATCAGTTGGCTTAGAGAGATTTCGTGAATCCCACCAAAGACACTGACCATCAGACGAACCGGTGAAAAATTCTGTATTTGTTCTAGTGTGGGTGTAAAGTAATCCTGTTATTGCACATTTATGGGAATTATAAACTGAGCTACTTGATACAGGATTTTCACCTTCTCTTATATCAAATATCTTAACAATACCATTCTCGAGTCCAGCTATCAAAATATCAGGATCTACAGGTGAGCAAGCTAATTGCCAGCAGGGCGATCCAGGTATAAATTTATTAAGTGGTTCAGTTTGTTTACTGATGTCCCATAGATAGAAATCATTTGATTTGTTCAGTCTTTGTTCCAAGGTATAGCATTTGTCACAATATGATGCAGCTAGTTTGGAGTTATTCTCATGGGTCCAAACAATACATGATACAGGCCGATTGTAGGGGTCTCGAAACACATTAGCTACTCGAATGCTATATTTTTCTACAGGCTCCTGGGGATTCATATCAGCAAAATAAGTTTGATACATATCAATCGCATTGTTTTGATCTACATAGTGTTCCATCGCTGGTGCAAGATTACTGATGGCGTGAATGTAGTTGTCTTCATGCATAATACGTCGGCGATGTCTGATTATATGATCTTCGTTGTAAACATGAACTTCTCGTGGCCAACCACCTTCAGTATGATTAATGCCTTGTTCGTGAACTATCAATTGCTTTGTGTTCGTTTCATTTTCTCCTTGCGCCATTGTTGCTTGTACCTGACGATGTACGGGATTCCGCAGTGCATAAAGGCGTTGTTGTTCCTTGTCAGGATTAATAGAGTCTAATAAATGAGCTGGTACTGATTGAAACAATGGTTGCCTCCCGAAATTTCTCCTTAGTTTCGTGTACTCATACGTGGATTTAATGTATTTAGACATTATTCGTTAATTTGTGAATATTATTTTCACGGTTTGAATTAATTAATTTTATGAAATGTATTGTAATAATATGTCAATAGAAAAATATTAGGTAATTCACCACGGTCATGGTTTGAAATGAATGTTGATGACGGAATATCAAGTGTGACTAAGGTGTCATGAACGCGTGGAAACATATGTGTCCTTGTTGGTTGAGAAGTGGTCTCGTACTTTATATAATTTATATTTCTCTGAGTATTTATCTATAATATGAATGGTCCTCAGTTAACATTATTACATTTCCATTTTCTTTATTATTTTTCATAGATCTATCTGCTTTAAAAACCTAAATAAAACAACGTCTTTTAATCTAGGATACTTAACAGGATTAAATAATTTATTTAAGTTCTGCACGTTTCCCATGTTTGTTGTTTCTTGTTTGTCACCAGTCCAAAGCAGGAAGTGTCGCAACTTATTGTCGAAGGAGTTATGCGGTTTGCATTAATATGCATCGAGAACATATGGCAATAATATGTGTGTGCGAGAGGTGAGACGACTCTTGGTGTTACGACTTTATGCTGATACACTCTACTTATTCCGATTTCATTGCTAACAATGACGTAATTTGATATAAGTATTCATTATAAAAACATTATTCTTGAATACATTATGTACATACAATGTTATAATAACATAAAATATGACTTCAATCTTAAACTAATTGCACAATGTGGTTCAGATAAAGGAACTAACATATCGTAAGATATGATATTTTTGCTATGAATAAATAATCAATCCAACAAAAAAACTAATATTATAAAGTAAACTTCTTTTTACCTTTTTTTAGTTCACTTGGGTTAGGACTAGGGTACGGAAATACTTAAGTTAGTGTGTAACTAGCTACCTGATTTGGCAATAGATAGTTCGGTAATGTTTGCAATGCAATTAAAGGTCTTGAAAGCATATCCTTTGTTATTGTTCAACGTTTAGCTACAATTGAAATGTCAAAGAACTCATAAAATAATAAAGAATTGTACTTCCTTACCATAAAAATATGCGCGTCGTCAACCATACCAGTAAGGCACAAATATAATATTCACATATCTTCACTACACGTCACTATGATGATGTGTTGGTAACATATATGGCATCGATACACTGTCACGAATTGGCACAACACTGTCCTTTGCGTCACGTTTAGAAATTATTGATGTTCGAAAAGTGGTGATATGCGCGGGCGCATAGCGGTGTTGCTCGTTGGCGTTTCACCGGAGACTGGCGCATGACGACTGGCAGTACATAGCGGGCGTAGCAAGAGTGGAGACTACCGACCTACCGACGACGACGTAGGCTCAGGTTGTTGACGAGTACTACGACTGGTTTGGTTCGCGTGTTCCTCTAAAAGCGATGTGAATGATGATGACACAGTTGGGTTACTTAGTATTGACGGGCGGTAATCCCAAATTTGCATTTCGAATGTTTCTCACAAACGTGAATTTTTGTGTGTAGCCGCATGTTTACGTAAATAATAAAGAGATAGGAGACGAATCTAACCAAAGACTACAGTATATACTTAGAGCAATGCAAAATATGAAATGATATAGGTATATTTATTAAACTTCAGTATTTTTTTGAACTCGTTCTCTCATTTTTTTGGAAAATTTATTTAGATATTTATGATGATGATGAAGCCGTTAATAAACATGAAGGTTTTAATAATAATAATAATAATATACCTAAATATCTCACCAAAAGGTGAGCAAAAGATAACGAAATTTCCATATGAACAACTTAGATTATAAGTCTATCCAAGCCTGGAATTCGTGAAGTTACGTACTAACAAATAAAAAAGCTGTAGAAATGGTTGGGTGCCTACTGTAGGGAAAAGTGTACTTCGCAATGTGGAGCAGAGGTAATGACCAAGTCACGACAGTGCCAAGCACTCAACGAAAGCGACGAGTCTTATGTATGTACTTTTTACAATGCGCACGTGAGCTGGACTAATCCTACCTAAGAACTACCCGATAAGCTTTTATATTGTTTACCTAGAAAAATCTTATTTACTCAGTATTGGTTCCGTAGGTAATGACCCAAATTTGTATGCTAGTACAGTACAGGTAGAATTCATCTGAAAGAGCGGTATTGTGTCGAATTAGGTACAATCTATTTAGAAAACGTGAGTTAATCAACTGGAGTACTTACATTATAAGCGTTCCCTAACTAAATTGGAGTACCTACCTACTATACTGGGTGGAGATTTCGAGATGGCATATTTTCGAAACCCATGTCGGGTTAGTCATGCTGAACTACTTTTACTATGGAACAAATAGTGAATTCTCAAAATTTTTTTTTACTTTTCATACATTATGATCGAGCAGGGTTGACATTTACTATTTTATATGCGTTGAGAAACTGACCATCGTTAACTTTAAATAAGTATTAGTATAACTGATTTGGTTGTAAGTACTTATGAAACGTTTAAAGGGTTGAATAAAACTGTTATGGTCAAGAGTTAATTCGAATAATTAGTCGTTAGACGGTCGGAAAGTAGGCATGGCGCTCCTTGAGTTGATTAGTAATTGACCTGGCTTCTGGCCTTGTGCTCCCAGCACAGTACAAGTGCAGTGTTATCTTATTATTAGTATTAACCACTGTCACGTTAGTGTCACGTAAACTATCTTATAATGTTATTATGCCTGTTCATTATATTCATAATAATATAAATCAGATCAGATTCTGAAAGAGTTGTTGTGATAAGATAAGATTTCTCGAAATAATTTCGGGAGAAGCAGAAATCTAATTTCATTTTTATATAATACTATTCTTCAACAGAATCCTTACTCACTTTCATCACCTAGCAATTTATTCACACCACAGATACTCTCTCACACACACCCCCACACCCCTACACACACCCCTGTTTGTACAGACACCCTTACGAGGACCTTATCTTTTCTTGTACAAACCGAGGACCCTCCGTAAAACAGGTTTAATGACCTCACAGGGTTTTATGAATAAGATAGAAAGAGACAGGAAAAAAAATCTAGAGTGATGACCGTATTGGTATAGCGCTATCTCAGTTTTTTGTCGTATGAATTGTGGCTATCATACCGAGGACCTAAAATACACACCTAAACGTGACCAGCCATGCACATACGAGGGCTTTGTGTGAGCCAACCGAGGACCTCTTACGTAAGCCCTGCCATATACTTCCGAGGACCTGTTTTACACATTATTACTTATATCTTGTACAAAGTGCGGACGCTGTGTTTGACTTTACATCACCAAACCGAGGGCAGTTTCCCGCGCAGAACTTGATCAAAGCGAGGACTTGGAAAATCTACCTAATCAATTTGCGTTTAAGATAATTTATTAATGTTATCTTTATTTCGTACACACATTTTCTAATCTGAGCTACCAAGCGAGGACATGTCAGTGACTTTAAGTTTGTTGGCGCTTTTCAAAAGATTTTTGTCAGAGTGTCGAAAGCAACAGGTTTATTTAATAAACAAGCATATACGGCCCGCCTGATGGTAAGCGGTTCCCGTAGCCATGTGGACGCTTGCCACATACGAGGCATCTCTCACGCGTTACCGACCCTCCCCAATGAGTTTTTACTTTAGTTACGTTACAAAGTTTAACTAAAATATTAACCATTTGTGGTGATGTGATGCTCCAGCCAGGGTCGTCATAGCACTTCATGAGTCAAGTCCTCAACAGTTGACAGTATCGTCTTTAAAATTGGCATACGCCTTAGGTTTAGATATTAAACTATTATAATGGCCAGTTTGTGGTGAAGCTGCAGCCAGGGTCGTGTCTTCATGAGACAAGTCCTCAACGGTTAATAGTATCGTCTTCAAACTTGGCATACCCGTAAGGTTTAGAGAGTTAAACTAGTATATTACCAGTATTTGGTGATGCTGCAGCCAGGGTCGTCTCTTCATGAGGAAAGTCCTAAACGGTTGATAGCATCGTCCTAAAATTTGGCATACGCGTAAGGTTGAGAGAGTTAAACAAGTATATTACCAGTTTTTGGTGATGCTGCAGCCAGGGTCGTGTCTTCATGAGGCAAGTCCTCAACGGTTGACAGCATCGTTTTCAAATTTGGCATACGAGTAAGGTTTAGACAGTTACACTAGAAAATTTTCAGTTTTTTGTGATGCTGCAGCCAGGGTCGTGTCTTCATGGTCTTCAAATTTGGCATACCCGTAAGGTTTAGAGAGTTAAACTAGTAAATTACCAGTTTTTGGTAATGCTGCAGCCAGGGTCGTGTCTTCATGAGGCAAGTCCTCAACGGTTGATAGCATCGTCTTCAAATTTGGCATACGCGTAAGGTTTAGAGAGTTAAACTAGTAAACTAGTTTTAAGAGAGGTAGAGCATAGCGTTTATTCGCTCAAAGAGCAGCTCGACTGGGGAAGTACCTCCACCTTACAGAATACCGCAGCCAAATAACTTTATCTTGTGTAAAGTTGTGTTCCTGCGCGTGAGTGCGGTTGCCAGAGCTCATAGGGGAGGGGGGATAGGTCGATAACGCGTGAGCGATGCTTCGTGTGTTGCAAGCGTCTATATGGCTACGGTAACCGCTTACCATCAGGCGGGTCGTATGCTTGTTTATCGACTAAGTTGTATAAAAAAAAAAAAAAAAACTACCTGTTTTTGGTGATACTCAACGGTTGATAGCATCGATTCCAAATTTTGCATACGCGTAAGGTTTAGAGAATTAAACAAGTGTATTACCAGTTTTTGATGATGCTGCAGCCAGGGTCGTGTCTTCATGAGGCAAGTCCTCAACGGTTGATAGCATCGTCTTCAAATTTGGCATACCCGTAAGGTTTAGAGAGTTAAACTAGTAAATTACCAGTTTTTTGTGATGCTGCAGCCAGGGTCGTGTCTTCATGAGGCAAGTCCTCAACGGTTGACAGCATCGTTTTCAAATTTGGCATACGCGTAAGGTTTAGACAGTAACACTAGAAAATTACCAGTTTCTTGAGATGCTGCAGCCAGGGTCGTGTCTTCATGAGGAAAGTCCTCAAAGGTTGATAGCATCATCTTCAAATTTGGCATACGCGTAAGGTTTAGAGAGTTCAACTAGTAAATTACCAGTTTTTGGTGGTGCTGCAGCAAGGGTCGTGTCTTCATGAGGTAAGTCCTCAACGGTTGATAGCATCGATTTCAAATTTTGCATACGCATAAGGTTTAGAGAATTAAACAAGTGTATTACCAGTTTTTGGTGATGCTGCAGCCAGGGTCGTGTCTTCATGAGGCAAGTCCTCAACGGTTGATAGCATCGTCTTCAAATTTGGCATACGCGTAAGGTTTAGAGAGTTAAACTAGTAAACTACCAGTTTTTGGTGATGCTGCAGCAAGGGTCGTGTCTTCATGAGGTAAGGCCTCAACGGTTGATAGCATCGATTCCAAATGTTGCATACGCGTAAGGTTTAGAGAATTAAACAAGTGTATTACCAGTTTTTGATGATGCTGCAGCTAGGGTGATGTCTTCATGAGACAAGTCCTCAACGGTTGATAGCATCGTCTTCAAATTTGGCATACCCGTAAGGTTTAGAGAGTTAAACTAGTAAATTACCAGTTTTTGGTGATGCTGCAGCCAGGGTCGTGTCTTCATGAGGCAAGTCCTCAACGGTTGATAGCATCGTCTTCAAATTTGGCATACGCGTAAGGCTTAGAGAGTGAAACTAGTATATTACCAGTTTTTGGTGATGCTGCGCCTAGGTTCGTGTCTTCATGAGGCAAGTCCTCAACGGTTCATAGCATCGATTTCAAGTTTGGCATACGCGTAAGGTTTAGAGGGTTAAACTAGTATATTACCAGTTTTTGGTGATGCTGCAGCCAGGGTCGTGTCTTCATGAGGCAATTCCTCAACGGTTGATAGCATCGTCTTCAAATTTGGCATATGCGTAAGGTTTAGAGAGTTAAACTAGTCAATCACCAGTTTTTGGTGATACTGCAGCCAGGGTCGTGCCTGCATGAGGCAAGTCCTCAACGGTTGATAGTATCGTCTTCAACCTTGGCATACACATTAGGTTTAGAGAGATAAACTATTATAATGACCTGTTTGTGGTAATGCTGCAGACAGGAATTCTCTTCATGAGGAAAGTTTACAACAGTTGATAGCATCGGTTTGGCATACATATTAGGTTTAAATATTTCTTATGTTTGACCTAATCTCACCATGGTAAGGGTCGAATTATGTCGAAGGTGATAAGCACACAAAGCCTAGAATTTAACGCTACTGGAACACATCGGTAAATGCTCGGAGACACTTTCGAATGGTAGCCAGGTAAAAAGTAAGAAACAAGCAATAATTCTCATCTGGAATTGTTATGTAAAATCTATTCAATATGTATCATTTATTAAATAAACAACTTACACGTAATATATTTTAATGTATTAAATACATATTCATCATAAAAAAATTAAAATACACCTTCGATAAAGTTTTATGTACGTCCACGTTATTTGTTTCTTTGTACCTTTGGTTTGCTTCAAATCTTACTACTGACATTTCACTTAGACGGCATTTCTACTTTAGATATAGATTCTTCTTAAACATAATATCGTATATTAGGTATTTAGCACATATTGCAGAAGAAGCATCATAATCCTCGTGCACTTAGTAGCTACTAAAGATGTTTTTAAAGATTTAATCCAACTGATGAACGCCTAGGAAATGATAGTACAACACTCGTCTTTACACAAGATGAAAACAGTCAAAACGAGGACTTATAATACACACTGTTCGGAAAATCTAGCAAACCGAGGTCCTACATACACACTGTTCGGAAAATCTAGCAAACCGAGGTCCTACATACACATTGTTCCGAAAAACTAGCCAACCGAGGTCTTTTGTGTGAAAGGTAACACTTATGTCCTCGGATAATACAATCAACGTGAAATTATGTGTAATGAGGGTGTGTGAGAGACGAAGTGGCGCCATCTGGTGGGATACACACTGCCTGTGTAAGATTATGGATTTTCTTGATCAAACCGAGGTTCGGACCACTTTTTTATATTAAGTATATAGAAAGGCTCAAAATCGCTTGCAGATTACGAATCTTTGGTCAGGTCAAACCGAGGACCCTCGAAAAGGTCCTCGCTTTGAAAAGGTCCTCGGTCGTGCCTTGTGTATTCATACGCACGTCCTCGGATGGTACTTAAAACAAACACACCCCCATACACACACACACACACAACACTAAATCAATTATAATTATGTAACCTCTTAAAAAAAATATTATTATTATTATTTTACTTCTTTTATTCTAAATTTAATTTAATTTTGTTTCTTTTATTCCTAAATTTCGATGGTATATTGACACAATCCACTCGTTGTTTAAATCTATTTAAGAAAACTTATAGCCGGACACTGTCTCTTAAGATACAGGTTACCCTAGTTTAAGAGGCAGGGTTTTAAATTTATTGTGTACAGATTTCTGCAGCATACTGTAATACAATTTTAAATTCTACCTTTGTTTTTACCTTTATGTTTATTTTAGAATCTGTAACTTTTTTGTTAATAAATAAATTATTATTATTATTATTATTAATTATTATTTTTAACTTCAATCGAATCGAAGTTTTCTTATCTCGATATAACAAAACCTTGCGAGAAGTAAGTATGTATGTAATCAGATATTGCAACAGGTGTCTTCAATATAACATAATAGCAGTAGGTGCTGATTGTAGAAGGTTAAATAATAATGTGACATGTACCCTGTTTGATCTGTAACCATTGCGCATTGAATTATAGGATTAATCACGTTGCCTTGCCCGATGCATAATTAAAAGAGGCCGTGGCTACGATTGGTCACGTACCATTTGGTAAATTATTACACTTAGTTTACACAATATAGTGGACATTCGTAACTGTCAATTTATACTCTTATAACGAAGAGTAATGGAAACCTATGATACAAATGTGTCTTCTTATGTTTCAGAAAGAAGACAATAGTAAGGTAGGTGGATGATATATCGACGCATTGCAACGGTCTTCATTTCGCACAAATGAATGAATTCTTTGTAGACACAATGGACAATGGAGCGTGCCGAGCGGGGGAAGCGATGGAGATCGTCATGAAAAGAGCGTTTGTGTACAACGTCCCGGTCATTGTCATTGTGAACATGACATGATTCTTGTTATATTTATCGAAGTCCTCAGTGAAAAACAATTTCTCCTGTTAATTACCGAATGATTATCATTTTAATAACAATACGCCTTCAATACCCAATTTACTATACGACAGACAATCCACTATCTTAGCAGACTATAGTTGTACTATAGTTATATTTGTCAGACAATTGAAGTTTCGATATGCCCGTAAAATACCTGGTAGGTATGTTATTTGGTAAATCTGGATAGCCTGTAATCGCACGTTTTGAAAGCAGATTGATTGACCTTGTAGTTTATGCGATCCCCTTGTAAGTGGGCCTTTGTAGCTTGGATCATTTTAGTAACATGAACTGAACTCTGTCGAGAAATAGGAATCGTATTTTGTATTCATATTTTGAATGAAGGTAGCTGTGTTTATAAACGTGTTAGTATTATGCGAAAATCGGGGAGTATTCTGATTTACCCTAAAAGAGATTCAGATTCTTATATATAGGTAGAGATACTTATTTATTTTAGGTGTTTTTAGATCGGGAACCTCAACGTTTTTGTGTGATTTATGGAAAGTGGGAATACCATTAATCATGCATTGTCAATTCGAAAGCGACCCATTTCACGCAGAGGATATCTGTTAGGTTTTCTTCCAACAATTTACTGAGAGCTCATGACAGGCTACATTTTTTATAAAATTAATGAGTTTTATTAAAATGTAGGTAGATTGCATTAAGAATACAAATCTGTTTTGTTTCGATGCATCAGCCAAATGGAGTGTGGTGGGAATTTGGTTTTGTGAAAATGAAACGGGAATTGAAATACATTACTACAGGGAATACGGTGTGCCGCAGAAAATCCACAGTTTGCCAATAAATACGGGTAATTTTGCGATGCTAATGGGTATTTAAAAACGTCATTAACACAGCAGATTGCCGAAACAATAGGTGAAACGTATTTTCTACTATTTACTACAACTTGTTTTGTATTGAATTATCTTTATTTGCATAATTGTGTTAGTGTGTATAGAACAAACAGAGATAGAGAGGGAGAAAGATATAAATAATGCGTCACTGCCAAGGATATTTACTCGATAGTGGCCTTAAAATCCCGTAATAAAGTATGGGACCACCATACAAAAATACATACTGACCATGTATATTGAAGATATTATGGAATTCCTTTACGAAAAAGTACAGTTGATACAATAAAGATGTAAACACTTTCATCTGACTGTAATAAGTATACTGTTTTGCAGTCTTCGAAATAAACCCGATCATTTTGGTAGAATTTAAGATTGTCTATGGAATACGTGCTAGTCTTTTCACTTAGGCGTCGTTTTATATTTCGTATTTTAAAATAACTTTTATTTTCAGACCCTGGTTATGACTAGAAACATGGTCAGGTCAGGTCACCGCCAAAATGTGGCAACTTTAAAGATTGTGAGTACAGTATCGGAAGTGTCGGTATCGGTCGGCTTACCGTCAGATTTATCGGTGCGATCGAGTATCTAACGTTTCCCGAGTTACAAGTTTGCCAGCCACCAGCCAGCCGTGAATTTTATTGTTCCCCTCGCACGACTATGTGTAAAGTTTTGTGTTCACACGTACGCTTCAGGCGAACTTACTGGTACGGTATTAATCTTACCGCTTAAACTTATACCGCATACTTGGATCAAACATTGAATATATTGACTGCAATATTATCTGCTTGTTGATCTACGGTTGATTTTAGAAACTCTGACGATGAAATAAGATTATGTATGTTAGGTATTTTAGAATATCGAGATATGAATTTTACATACTTAGGTGCGTACGTCCTCTTTGGAACTTTTCATAAAAAAAGCTGACATGTCAGGTAGGTAGGTCTTTTATTTTTTTACTGACGATGAATTTCATGGTTTTTGATTAAGATTGGTGTTGCTAGAGATGAGTAATATGAGTATGTCGAACAAGCTTAATTTTGTGGCTTTGTAACTCAAATTTATGTATTGAATTTCAACTACTAAGTATTATGTTGAAAAAACTCTGTGACAGACAGACGGATGGACGGGACGTAAATAAAGAGGGTGGTATAGGAGATCTCGAGGAGAAAAGCCAGTACGTTCACAAGCATGAACATAGATACATTTATATAAAGCATTACCCAAAAATAAATACACCTACTGCCATACCTTTAGTACGTAGTAGTAGTTAGTGTGGGAATTTGGGTTTCGGTATCAATTAGTACCTATATTAGTTTGTAATCTTGAAACGTACCTATGTTAGTGACCTAGACTGTACATATGCCGTCTTACTAAAAAAAATATGGAACACGGTTGTTTAACAGCTGTATAGTTATGCAGTGTGTAAGCCTTACACAGTTGCTATACACTCCCTTTACTAATAATCAGTGTGTAAGCGTTGTATCTAATTGTTAAAACAAAAACGACTGGCAACTTTTTAGGAACGTTTTGAAACTAAAACTATCTAACTTTCAAATACGGGAGAAAATATGGGGAAAAATGTGAAAACACTAAAAGATACTGAAAAATAATTATATAAAATATTAATCATATCATAAAAATCAGGTTTCTTTTTCTTAAGACTATTTTTATTTTAATAATTAAACAATAAAATTACTTTTAAAAAGCTTCAAATAGCTAATGGTGGTTTTGAACGAAACTGTCTTGTGCTTATAGCTACAGTAGCCATTTAACCAAAGAAGAAGAAGAAAGAAGAACGTCATTGTCAAATTACAAATGTTACGTCGAAAAAAAAGCGCGGGAAACTTGATCGCGGCGGGAGTGTTTTTTTCCATTTAAATATTTTATTATTATTTTATTCAAAAAGTGATCAGTTTTGTAATATTTTGTATATATTATTCATAATTACTTTTGTAGAATAGGTAGTTTGTAAATATTTTCATCTGTAGGTAAGTTTTTCTTTTGTATGTAAATAAGCTTTGAAGATGAATGAACCGCCAGATCCTGGGGGCTCAGCCCCCCAGGTGGCTGCTTATGTAACTGTTGAGCATTCGGAGTCTGGCATGGACACCGACTGTTCATCATCTAAAACTAATAGAAAACGTAGTCACGCCAAAAAAATCTGCAGAAATTGCAACAAAAAGAAACGCGTTAACAAAATGAGTATTAATCAGAATAAAGAGTCATGTAAATGCTCTGATAGTGATTGCCAGCCATCTCCATCTCTACCGACTCCTTCTGAGACTTTGAAGGTAATTGACAACACTTCCCACAAAGTCCCAGATTCTCAGATTGGCAGAAAATTATATACTTCTACTGACTTGGCTCCATATACTATTCATGTCCAAAAAATACAAAAGACTCCAAATGATAATGTTATATTGCATCCAATAACATTTGGCAATTATTTGAAAAACAATAATTTTAAAAATATTATCAATGGCAGCGTTAAGCGAATTGGTCGCAACCGAGTGACCTTATCTTTTTCCCAACATACAGATGCTAACTTGTTTCTTAATAGTGATACTTTAGTAATAAATGACTTCAAAGCTTTTATTCCTACATTTAATGTTACCAGAATGGGTGTAGTTAGGGGTATCCCTACAGAATGGTCTGATGAAGACATTCTTAAAAATATTTCAGTTCCAATTGGGTGCGGACCAGTTCTAAGAGTTAGACGATTAAATTTTAAAGTTGTTGTTGAAGGAACTGCCACATGGAAACCATCACAGACGGTTATTATATCATTTGATGGCCAGGTTTTACCAAAACGGATATTTGTTTGTTATAATGCTCTATCAGTTGAATTATATCACTACCCAACTGTCCAATGCTACAATTGTTGCCGATATGGGCACACTAAAGCTCAGTGCAGAGGGAAACCACGTTGTTTCAAGTGTGGGCAGGGTCACACAGGAGACTCATGTGATGTAGATGATGATTGTGCCTTGTGTTGTTTGTGCTCAGGATTTCATTTTGCTACAAATAAGACATATCCAGAATTCTCTCGCCAGAAAAATATAAAAATAACTATGGCTGAGGACTGTATCTCATATGCTGAGGCTGCTAAGTTGCATAAACCTATTTCTAAACCATATGCTGATATTTTATTAATACCCAAAAAATCTACATCAATTAGTCCACAAAACAATCAGTCAACAAAACATAACATATCATATAAAAAAACAATATACAAAAATGTTAAAACTCCCCCCTCCATTACTCCTGGATATGACCAGGTAGCACACAATAAATTGATGAATGAATACAATAATATATCATCTCCTATAAATGGTTGTGCTTTATCAACTACAGTTGATAATAATCAACAATCCCAGATGTCAATCAATGATGTTATAGTTACATTATTAAGTGTTCTTACTAAAAATAATATATTGGAAAAAAATGATATCTTTGTGTCCCTGTATCTTAATTAATACAAGGGTTGGGGTTCTGAGTTTTTATTATATGATTTTTGAGATCTTAATTGAGTTTGCCAATGAAGGAAAACACGTTTGATAGAAATTTTCTCGATAAAGTTTAATTCCAAAGTAGCCTCTAAATAAAAATCTTTTTTACTGTAACTCCGTCAAGCAGGCGAAATTTACAGTGAAATTTAATGCAAAAAATTGGTAATTCATTCTTCTTATGATGTGAAGAACAGATTTTCTATACATTACATGGTTATTTTATAAACAATTTATATTTGGTTTGGTACTTACGTCGTTTATTAAAAGCTGCCGCTTGCCTGGGCGAGTACCTGAGAGCACTATAGTCATCTCTTTTTGGCACATACGAAATTACGGTGAACGTATTTATTACTACTCTTGCATCGCTAGGATTATTCGGCCGTAGCCTTTGTCGACGACGGACCTATGCTAGTTGTCGCGACCGGCTCTCGTAGTTTTAAACATAAAATATTTTCGTAGCATATTCTTTATTGTCTTTAAAGATAGTATTATAGTTTGTAATATCGTATTAATTTAAGTTTAGTGTGATAATCTAGTTCAATAGTGCTTGTAAATATAAAGTTAGTTGTGTAGTTTTGTTTTTATTAATTTTATAGTATTTTTTTAGTGTTAAAGTTGATTTAATTATAATTTCACGACATGGGTAATATAATAAAGACCAGGAAAATCAGCATTGGGAGCAGCATTTTAGCAATTATTTATTACAGTTACATCATTATCAGTTTATCGATAGATTTAAAACGAACTTATAACCCTTCTAAGTAAAGTTTACTGCTGATATTGTATGGTCTGCATTCCTCGTACCAACCAACTTGAATTAGACGGGCTACATCCAAGGGCATTGTACTCAACACACACACATAGATATCTCGCTCCCGCCCGCCATCGTCACACAAACTGCTATCCGTCCGAGTGCGAGTTACAGACCATAAAAGCTATGATAACAACTAATTTGTTATTATATTTACGGATTCTTATTCTATTACTTTATATTACATTTTATTACCAAATACCTATAACATGATTTGATTATTATAATTATTTCTTATGGTGTACTTAGGACAACTATCTCTTTTTATGCCTAATAATGAAGAATGTTCACTAATTTAGATTTTTAGGTCTCCTTATTTTCTATAGAAAATAAAAAATACGTGTGAAAGAATTATTTCGATACGTCAATTAGTTTCCGAGATATGGAATTTTAAAATGAGCGCGCGACGCTGGATTCCACCGGCCCGTACTCGATGCGTGTGACGTCATGTTCCAACGCTCGCTCAGTCAATCGCGCTCACAGAACAAATACCCTGACGGGGTCGCGCTCTTCCGTACGTTTCCCTAGATGATTATGACTTTTTTGGTTTTTACCCGACTGACCCGAAAGGAGGGTTATGTTTTTCGAGTGTATGTATGTATGTCTATATCTTTGGCACGCTCTGCAGCCTAAATGGGTTGATGGATTTAAGCATATTAGGTGCCGTTAGATTCGTCTTGACTGTGGGAGTGTCATAGGGTATATTATTTTTATATGGCGTCTACGGATAAAAAAAGAGGGGGGATATTCAAAACAAATATTTCGTTATTATAACAATATGGGTATCAAATGAAAGCTTGTGAACAGCCTATTCCATATATGTATACATTGTAATACTTTTGTGCTACCATTTTGACGTAAATTACAAAAAAACATGTTTAATGCAAGGACAGTAGGTATTGGTACCATGAGCGGTTACCGTACGTAACTCACAGAGTTGCGATGGTTGTTAGCGTTACTTTACCGTACCGCTCATTTACTTACTAATACAGCTAATACTTACAACTCATTCTGTATAAAACTAAAAAGTCTGAAATAAATTAAATTATTAAAAGAAACAAAACACAGAACACATGATTTTCTAGTATTTATATTGGAAATTTAATTAAAAGAAACAAATAACCCGACTGCGTGCGCTTGTTTTTCTCTTTTCAGTTAATTTTTGTTTTACGCAGTCGGGTTATTTGTTTCTTTTAATTAAATTTCCAATATAAATACTAGAAAATCATGTGTTGTGCCAAAATGTAATAATACAACCACCAGTCCAACGGAAAAGTTGATTTTATAATCGTTCCAATGAATGTCCAAATGTGAGAGAAATGGGTAAAAACTGTGAAGGGGTTGGATCTATTTAGAGACGAAAGCAAAGTTTATTGCTGTGAAGATAGTTTTGACGTAAGAATACTGACAGTCTATCTACTATGTACCTAACCACTTTTGTGCAGTTATTTGATACCCCAGCGCAGCCGCGGTTTCACCCGCATGTAGCGTTTTAATTATTTTGCGCGAAACCCCTTATAAATTATCTGAAGTAAAAGAATCTTAAGTTATTCCTTATAACATCCGCTATCTACCAGTGAATGTCTCGTCTATATCGGTCCAGCCGTTTTGGAAATCAGCCGGAACAAACTAGTGTTTCACCCGCTTACAAATTGATATTTTGATATTACATATTCAATTTTATTTATTTGGATAAATAAAGTAGATTGTGTTCCTGCGCGTGAGTAAGGTAGCCAAAGCTCATTGGGGAGGGGGGAAAGGTCGGTAACGCATGAGCAATGCTACATGTGTTGCAACTATCCATTTGGCTACGGTAACCGCTTACCGTCAGGTGGGCCGTACGTATGCTTGTTTACCGACTTAGTCGTATAAAAAAAGATAAGACATAGAAAAGGTTAAGTACATCTATTCAACTCGCTACATTTGCAATATATCAATTTATTTAGTTAAATTTACTAAGAAGAGTATAAATAGGTATAGACAAACATAATTAATTTATTGTCTATAACATGAAACTTAAAAGGTAAATAAGTACCTACTTGCGTTGCAGCTATAAAATAATTATTTTAGGTATATTAGGCAGACAGGAGTAAGTATTTGAATTCTTTCTTCTTGCTTTTCGGCGGCAACGGAATAACTATTCGTCGATAAATAATAAAACTTTTAAAATATATATATGTGATTTGGACATCTTATTTAATTATGTTGTTTTATTATATTACATTGATTATTAGATTCAATTTAAAATAGTTTTACATGCTATTCTGTAGCGAAATGTGTAGACCTTATTTTAAGATTCCACCTAAATTGTACGACATTTTCTGGCGAAGTAAACAATTTCATTTCATTTCAACCAAAAGTCCATTTATTTTATGTAGATTTTACAGTTGCCCTTTTTCAAATCCAAAATACTTTCCACTAATAGCGCAAGATACCTACGTACCACCGCTAGCGGCTAATATGAGTGAACGGAGCGTTGGAACATGACGTCACCTCGCGGTCACGTGACCGTTAGCGGGCCTCGATATTTAGGGGAATTTTAAATGTCTGTAAAATCATAACTACTTGGTTTTTTTGAACGAAACAAAAACTAATATATTTGTATACGTAATTGCTCTACTGATACAAATTTTCAAGCGCTTTTGCATACCTATTAACATTCCTCAATTTTGTAGATGCTATAAATGAAATAAAATATTTATGATTCACAGGGAACAATCTCCACAAAAATAATCCGTAGTGAAAAGATCATGGTAGAACCCATAGAATAATTTTTGGCATCCTTGGTATCGCCCGCACCGCAGCCAGCCTATGATGTCGCAGATAATGTACCACCAAAAGCATCGCATTTTTTTTTGCGATTTCATATTTGGTACCGTAGTAAAAGTTGACCGTATACAGGAGTACTTTACGTGGTTTCATTTAATTTCGTATTGTCGTATCCACCCCGTATACCCTTTTCATTACCCGCAGCATATATACTTCATCATCATCATCATGATCAGCCTATAATGTCCCACTGCTGAGCACAGGCCTCCTTTCACAAATGAGAGTGAAAGGGAATGGGCAGATACTCCACCACGCGTGCCCACTGCGGATTGGTGGAGGTAGGCTAGTGGTCAACCTACTGTTGGAATTTTTCAAGCCGCCTAGTAGGCATCCAACTAGCTTAAAGACTATCACAATTAAGTGATAACCGAGACCAACGGCTTTACGTGCCTTCCGAAGCACGGAAATGCTCGATATGAAATACCACTAGACGGTCACCCATCCAGGTACCGACCACGACAGACGTAGCTTAACTTTGCCGATCGATTAAGAACGGCTAATCATGCTACACCACGAGCGCTTCCTTATATATACTGATATATACTTACACAGTATAAACTCGTATTTACGTACAAATATGAGTAATTACTATAGCTTTTGGTTAAAAATCGTTTATAACAAGTGTAATAAAAAAATAAACTTTTACTGCTCTCCTATAAAATATACTCTGTAATTTAAACGATGGCGGTTCGGCTTTCGTGTTTCTGCCGGCGTCGCCCGAGTCCGGCCGAACGTATCTAGCGGTGGCGGGATTTTTTAAAACTTTGATAGTTCTCTAGGGGCGGTGCCCCCCGAGCGGCCGGCTAGGCCACGCCTTTCAAGGAACGATTTATTTCCACGGTGTCATCTTAATACCGTCCAACGTTGCTCCTATAATTGAATCTACAATTGATGCTCTGAATAATGGATTGTACAACCATAATTCAATGGAATTGCAGAAGCATAAATAATAAAAAAAGTGATTTATTATATCTTATAAATAAATATAGCCCATTTATTGTTTCACTTTCGGAAACATGGTTAAAACCACATTACAATTTTAGAGTTTCTAAATATTCCTGTATAAGAGAAGACAGGTATGATGGCTACGGTGGTGTAGCTATTTTAGTTACTAATAATTTACCCTATAAGATTATATCTCTTCCTTCACATTCTAATGATTTTTCTATAATATGCATTAAAGTTAATAACATTACTTTTGTATCTATTTATATTCCTCACCCCTCTTTACAAATTTTTAATGAAATTAACAATATTTTGACACATATTCCCAGACCATTTATGTTATTAGGGGACTTTAACTCTCAGCATAGATCATGGGGAAGTTCTATAACAAATACTAATGGTGAAGATACTTTAAAAATTATAGATTCCCATAATTTATGTATATTAAACACTGGATCTCCCACTCGTTGCACTTCACCAAATGAAGGAATAAGTGCAGTGGATTTATCCATTTGTACTCCAGATCTGGCTTCCAATGTCAATTGGTATACTCTTTCTTCCACATATGGCAGTGACCACTTCCCTATCATAATCTCATTACCTTATAAAAGAATTCCATATTCTGCACCTCAACACAAGCCTCCTCGTTTAAAATATAGATTGGACACTGAAAAATGGGAATTGTATAAATCTACAGTTGAACAAAAAATTTGTTCCCTCTCCGAGTCTTCTAGTTTGTTACAAAATGTAGAATCTTTCACTAGAATATTATTAGATGTAGCTGATGAGGTGTTTCCTATTAAAAAAGGCTCAAATAGTCTCCCTTCTCCGCCATGGTGGGACAAAGAATGTACTGCAGCCATTAAAAACAGAAAAGAAGCAGAAATTAATTATCACAATAATATGTCAGATGATAACTATGAAATTCTTTTAAAAATCGGTAATGATACTCGTGATCTACTAAAGGAAAAGAAATTTCAAGGATGGAGAAAGTTCTGCACTTCTATTTCCCCTAGCACCCCTTTCAGCGAAGTATGGAATAATATTAAGAGGTTTCGATCTTCATATGTAGCGAGTTCTCCCTTGAAATTATTGCCTCTATCTTTATCTGATGCATATCTTGACCAGTTAGCTCCTCCAACAGTGTCACCAAATATCAATGACTTTAATATTCCTCCCAACATTCAAAACACTGGTATTAATAGTCAGTTTTCTTTAGTTGAATTAAAGTATATTTTAAATAGTGTGAAAGATTCGGCTCCTGGAGAGGATGGCATTCCTTATTCATTTTTTGCTAATTTGGGAGATGAAGCGTTACTTTATTATTTAAAAATAATAAACAAAGTTATTTCAACAGGTGACATTCCAAGTTGCTGGAAACGTCAAGTAGTATTGCCAATACTGAAACCCAATAAAGACCCAAGCCATCATTCATCTTATCGCCCAATAGCATTATCGCCAGTTATCATTAAAATTGTAGAACATTTAATTAAAAATAGATTAGAATGGTTTCTCGAACATAATCATATATTGCCTATCAGTCAAAATGGTTTTAGAAAAAGTAGGAGTACATTAGACAGCCTTAGTGTTTTTACAATAGATATACGGATTGCTCTATCTCGCAAAAAATCAACCTTAGCGGCCTTCCTAGACATTTCCTCCGCTTATGACAATGTAGTCCTTTCCATTCTGAAAGAGAAATTGCTCAAATTAAATTTTCCTGTTATTTTAACTCGCTTCATTATAAACAGTTTATCAGAAAGAACAATATCATTAGATAATGTTTCTAATAATTCAAGAAATATTTGTAAAGGTCTTCCTCAGGGGTCTGTACTGAGTCCCATTTTATATAACGTATACACATATGATTTAGATTCATATTTGAATAACTCTATTTCTATATTACAATATGCTGATGACTTACTTTTATATTGTTCTGATCTCTCTTCTGATATTTTATGCAATCGTATGTCACATTCTCTTTCTCTTTTAAAATCATGGTTGGATAATAATGGATTAGAATTATCTCCTTCCAAAAGTAGTATTATGTTATTCTCAAGGCAAAAAGTTCCTCCTACAATTACTTTAACGTATGATGGCAAAATTATTCCTCTTAAAAATAACGTAAAATTTTTGGGTCTCATTTTAGATGCTAAAATGACTGCAGTTACACATGTTGATCACATAATAGTGAAATGTGAGCGTATGGTCAATATGCTTCGATGTCTTTCTGGCGTTTGGTGGGGGGCACATCCGTCGTCTCTCAGATTAGTTTATAATGGATTGATTCGTTCAATTTTAGACTATGGGACATTTTTATTGGAACCATGCAACATATCAGCTCTTAAAAAGATGGAGTCTATACAATCCAAAGCTTTAAGAATAGTAACGGGTGCAATGCAATCAAGCCCTCTCAATGCCTTGCGTGTTGAATGTTGTGACCCTCCATTACATTTGAGACGTCAATATTTATCAGACCGATATTTATTCAGAATTATGCAATACTCAGACCATCCCTTGCATTCTAAGCTTCCTATATTGATAAACGAAATATCTTCTTCAGCTTATTGGCTACATAAATCTACTCCTTGCCTTGTTTTAAGTTATGAAAAATATAAAATGTTGAATGCCCCTGCCTACAGCTCCCGTTTACTTCCTTTGTTCAATTACGACTATGAGTCATTGATCACGATTCCGAATATATTTTTAGATATAAGTATCACTAAAAATGATCCAAATGCTAACACCAAATTTAATGAAATTGTTAATAATAAGTGGCCTGAAATGCATCATGTATTTACAGATGCATCAAAGAATGGATCTTCAAGTGTGGGTATTGGAGTTTACCATGCACAATATAATATCGTTCAAAAAATTAAACTTCCTCCTGAATCATCTGTTTTTACAGGGGAATGTTTTGGCATTTTCAAATCCTTAGAGTATATTCTTCTTTCCAAGATTAAAAAAGCAATAATTTTTTCTGATAGTCTTAGTGCTCTTCAAGCTTTAAATAAAAACCCTTTTAAATCAAATATCACAGTTATTAATAAATGTAGGAATATTATCTTAAAATGTCTCAATAATAACTTTGAAATAGCTTTTGTCTGGATTCCAAGTCATAGTGGTATCGTTGGTAATGCCAAGGCTGATCAGCTCGCTAAGGATGCCATTTCATGTGGTGACTTGCACCCTTATAACATTTTCTCTAACGATCTTTCTAATTTACCTAAATCGTATCTTTTGGAATCCTGGAATGATGTATGGTCTATCAGTAGCCAGTCAAAAGGAAAATTTTATTATGCAATTCAACCAACTATTCCAAACAAACCTTGGTTTTCCAATGTGAAGCTTTGTAAAAGAACGACTTCTATTTTAATACGCATGCGTTTGGGTCATGTTTGTACCCCACAACACCTTGCAAGGCTTCGCATAGTTCAGTCTGAGTCATGTTCGTGCGGTGAAGATGTCGGAGATTTAAATCATTTATTTTTGGCGTGTACTAGCTATGATACCTCTTCCTTAATTGATCATCTAATATCTCTCGATATTCCATTTCCCACATCTATCCCTATCCTTCTTATGTCTAATAACCTTCTTGTATATAAAGCTCTAAGTATATTTATCATTCAAAATGATATAAAAATTTAACCTATTATATAATTATCCTGTATTTTTCCTTTTCTAAATCCGTATCCTCATACTCAAGCTCATATCCAACATCACTGATCCCTTCCAAATTCCCGACTATTCTGATTTATAAAATAAATATCAGTTTCCTAAACTTGACATTGGCATAATGTTAAACAAGTGCCATTTAAAAAAAAAAAAAAAAAAAAATGTTACGTCAACAAACGAAGCCAATGACTTCAAAACTAAGGATACACCTACCGGAACATTTTGCATAAAGTTATCAAAATCAAATAAATTGTAAATTTTTGTTTTATTTTATCCATAACTCCAGTATAAAACACAAGCCTTTCACTACGCAACTAGGCATTTTTATGGCAATTATAAGCAAACAATGAACGAATTAACTGTTCCGTGGACCGCAGTATGACCGCAGTCGACTGAGTCGCGTTGGCCCTAAAATGACTTTTTAGGGCCAGCGCGTTGGTGTCATTTTGTTGCGCGGTTGGCCTGGTCCGTAGTAAATGGACACAACACTTGATTGTCAGACACAGTTGATCTATTGAAATCCGCCATAATGTTCTTATACAAACACTAAACAAGGGTCCTGGCCCGTGTAAGCCCTGTGTAAATTTCCTAGGTAACTAAAACACGTGTATACAGGCTTTGTGTCAAAAATGTTTTTATTAGTAGCAATTATCCTATAACAGATGTGTACACCGCGTGTAACTTTTTATTAGTAAGGCTGATGAAATGCAAAACTTATGGAATGGTATAAAATAATCACATATTTCACATACGTGTGACAAGTTCATCAGAACCTCGTATTGTGGAGGTGGAGGATGCTCGACTCCTGAATTTTGTATAATGGTCTTCGAATTTTGAGAAGGGAATAATCGCAAACCTACGGAGGTGTACAAACGTGATTTATTACGCTTATATGAATAATACATTACGAATGAGCGATGGATGTATCCATCATACCTCGCGTAATGTTGTTTGTTGAACAGAAGTGCTTCAGATCCTACTCCATAGATATCATTACAGTTTATTATGCTATTTACATATTTTATTGCTGTGCAAAGATACCTAATAAATAAACTAAATAATTTTGGTACCAATTATATTACAGCTAATTCTTTTTCAATGCGGATTATAAACCATTTCAGTACTTATTTAGAAACCTGGATATGCCATTATATTTATTTCGCTATTAGATGAGTGTGTGTATTTATTTACAAATATACAAACTCCAACCTTGTAGGTATAGGCAATAATCTGGAGGCTGCCACTGCTTTCGATATAATATAAATAAGTATGTATTACATCTATTCGTGTTTATTCACTAGAATAATTTCAATGTATAATTTTGCTATTAAATGTTTATGCATATTACACATTAGGTTTTGTGTTATCACAAAATAATGAGATATTCGCTAAGAGCATTTACTGGTTTAGATATGTTTTACTTATCTTGTAGACACTTTTGATTACAATATCCTACCAAAATTGTACGACCTACTCGTACAATTTTGGTAGGATTGTAGTATTACAAAATTACTTTGTTATAGGTATATCAACGTAATTTTGTAATACTACTAGACTACCTATGAATTAAGGTCCCTACGCTCGGAAAATAGATAAAGGATTGAATGAGTATGAAACGTAAGGACACTAAATGCACGTGCGACCGGACTAGGGCCATTAGTCCAACGTATCGCCAGCGGTGTAAATCTACTGCGCCAAGCCTAGCCCGCCTCTAAATCTAACCCATAAAAGCTGTAATTGGCCTTTACAAAACTACGCTCAGGCCACTAGTCTGCTCTGCTAAATGATAAGTGATTTTGTTCAACTAAAATGACAAGCGGAGTTAGTGATTGGAGTTTATAATATTGGAGACAAAAAACTTGTAAATTATTTGCAAACTTAATAAAAATAATAATGTCTCTAGGATTTTGTGCAAAACGCTCTCGTTTTTTTTTTTTTTTACTTTGGCACGTGTTTACCCAATGTGTCAGTGATGATGTGACCAAAGCTGGTAGGCATAGGCACTCAAAGCCTAGAAGGGCTTACGATTAAAGACCTAAACATGAAGAAGTAATTTAATAGAACAATTAAAAATTGTATCTAAATTTGCAGTGAGATGTGTAGTAGAGTAGCTACTAGTAGTCCAGTCGAACTTCTGTATATTTGGGTGTACCGGCCCGGTAGCAAGTTTATCAATGTGTATTGGAGCGTGGGATTGTTTTCGAACGTTGCCTTTACCGCGATGGAATGCAAACTTCTGCCTCATGCCCTACTTGATGGTCAATTGCTTGTATAAATTGTAAGTATTGTTTACGGAACGAATTTGTATAAAAATGCAGGAATTTGAATAAAAATATTCGTCTAACGTATCTATATATCCCTGAGGAAATACTTATATTTTTCATATGGAGTCAATTAAATCTGCTATACACAACATAAGTAAGGTTTTTTTTTTTTTTTTTTTATACCACTTAGATGGCAAACAAGCATACGGCCCGCCTGATGGTAAGCGGTTACCGTAGCCTATGGACGCTTGCAACACCAGGGGTATCACGCTCGCGTTGCCGACCCTGCAGAAATCTCTTCAGGTGAAACAATATTGAAGAATTTCCACGTAGGTATATGAAGTAGAGAATCAGCTACAACGTTGATTGCTTGAGATGAGATTGAGCTATATATTATTGCTTCATGAGCTATATGACGTTATCAAAGATGTATCTGTCACACAAGATAAACGAAGGAGCGAACACAAAAGTTTATGATGAAATCTCTGTTGTTATTTTCCTCCGAAACGGCTGGACAGACATGTTTACCGATAATATGTCTTTACTTTAGAGAGTATATAGAGACAATACAGTAACTACTTTCTAAAAGAAGAGTAGAACCCTGTAACTCTAACTAAGGGTAAGCACTGCAGCATAGTGCTTTTCCCAAAAAAAAAACGAATTCCATAAAATAATAAAGCGATATTCTTGATTTTCAATTCGCTCTTACGTAGAATTTTTTTGCAGGTATGTAGTCTTTAACCACTAAATAATTGTTTCACGTTGTATTTTTAGTAACAATAAATATGTTTAGTATCCTTAATGTAAGTACGGAATACTTGACTTGAAGACCTTCTATCATTTGACCGAAGTTGAAGACTGACTCATTTATCAATGCACTGCGCACAGTGCCTAGTGTGTAGATACATTTTATATATAGATGTGTTTCATTGCGAACCGGTATTAGGGTCAGGCGCAGATCCTTTTTTAAAAGATTTTGCACCATTTCACCATGGGGCAAGAGCTAGTTTGAAGCCTATTACGTAAAACTAAATGTAACTAGGGATGGGCAGGGAAAGAAAAATATTGGGAAGAAAAGAAAAATACGGGAAAATACGGAAAAGAATGGAAAAATACGGGAAAATTCCCAAACGGCGGGAAAATACTCAAATGGCTTTATGTTCCTCAAAAAAAATCTTTGTTGATGGTTTTGATTGTTATTTTAATCATACTCGCTGTTGTATGTACCTACATCACCTACGCGCGGACCTTGGAGGAAGTTATCACACTTTTTTTATACTACCTAGGTAGCAAACAAGCATACGGCCCGCCTGTTGGTAAGCGGTTACCGTATCCTATGGACGCTTGCAACACCTCCCTCGGGACCCGGGACGGGCTATGTAAGCGTCGTACATGTGCACACGTGCTCTTTCTGCACGAGAGCCCACCCCCTTTACAGTGCAGATGGCAACCATTTTGGCGTTTTGGGTGCAAGCCTGGCATAACCTGACCGCTCACCCCGAGGTGGTCGGGGATCCTATGGAGATATTCCCGTGAAAAAAAGGGTTACGTGTGGATTCTCCCAACGCCCTGCGCGCGTCGATTAGAAAAACGGTTACAGTGTTCATTTTGTAGAACCATTTCGAGAATAAGTTAGTCTTGTGACCTTGCCTTCACCAACTCCTCATCGCCGATAAGTCTATCATCGGTACATGGCGGATCCATCCGAAATTAAAGAATTTTGGTTGATAAAGTCATATTCCAGGAGAGCAAGCTAGTCGTTGATCTCCAAGAACATATCCATGAAAGTTGTCAGAGAGAAAGGACTTTGCATGTACTAGAACCGCATGTGGCCTTCCACCAAGATTTTTACCACCGGGTTTTGATACTGAAGACCACATGACCTGTAATTCAAAAATTATATTTACGTCTTTGAGCTCAATCCACTTCTCCAATAAATTCCATCGCTATAAACTCTTCTTCGCTGGTACCTAGCATCCTGCGCTGTGGTTTCACACGTGATCTATCGTGACACGAGTCGACTGAGTGATCTAGTGGCAAGAAGTAAGGGAAGCGCTCGCGTATTCGTAACGAAAGCTAAGTCATAAACGGTTTTCCCTGCGTGGTCCGTCTGCGAAGAACCGAACCACTCACTATGGTTACTAGTACTATTAAATATTCTGTGCTTTGGTGGGCTATAAAGTCTCCGATGGCAATCACCTCGGTTATGGGGTACCGTGGGGTACAGTGTCGGTGTCTTCTTGGACGCGTTTAAAGAAGCGAGATTTTCTTTTTTTGTGTATTGGCCTGTGTTTGACCACAATCTCACAATGGTAAGTGATGATGTGGGCGAAGGTGGTAAGCATACAACGCTTGGAAGGACCTGGCTCTCAAGTGCAGCTGTCGGAACACACCGATAGGTGCTTGGTGACAGATTTTCAACTTGAGGGTGGTAGCCAGCCAGATGGGTATTTCAAAGTACCCTACCACCGTGCTATGGTTTTCCTTCACCGAAAGCTCAAGCTCATTGTAGGATTCGAACCCGGGACCTTCGTCTCGGTATCCGACGTATCTACCACTGAGCTATCATCGCCTTAAATCCACCGTCATCGCGAGTTGTCTCAGTGTCGCCCCGATGAGACTTGTAGAGGCACACCAGTCCACCCGTATATCACATGCGTAATCCACGCGCAACCAGAGAGTAGACAGGTCTCTGTCTTCTAGGTTATTCAGACGTCGACAACAGCAGATGCCCTCTCGGATAAACATGCACACCCCGGCCTTTGGAACGAACAAATATTCGAGATTTTAGCTGGGATAGTGAAGATACGGTGTATCGATCGGGCAGGTTATCTGTATATCTCTCAAGATGGTGATGGATGGCGTTGATATAACTGTCAACCTCTTGATATTGCAAAAGTCCATTCTAAACGTGGAAGGGTGTACCGCTGAAGGAAACCTTTTTCTCTTTTTTCTTGTTCTTTTCCCCGGGACTGCCTGTCTGTTTTTACTCTAGTATCCTCCCCTAGCAGGACAGATTCTCTCGCACTCGTCGGGATTATGCGCACGGTTTGGAGGACTGCCACTTGGGCCGGAGGTTATAGGTAATTCCCAGGATCGGGTCCCCTACTAGCCGGCGGCCGGCCAGCAAACAGCAGTTTCACCGGGTCTCCCTGACCCCCTTGTCAACCAGATACCATATGATATCAGAGATCGCCCAAATCGCATCCCCCATCCACCCCCAGGACCCCACCATCACACACACCGCACACTTCGAATCTAGGGGGGCTGGCTCTCGTTAACCCTGTCGAAACAAAGCGAACTGTTTCCCGACAGATTCACTCACAAGGGTGATCGCTAGCCAGTCGGACGAGTACGTACTACCACCAAACTGGGCGGCATGGGAATTGTGTGGGGCTGCCGCCTGTCCACCACAACCCTTAAACCCCAAAACGTCGCTTTTTTTAAAAACAACGCGTTACTCCATCAAAATTTTTTTTATTGTTTTTTTATTGTATGATATGAGTATGACCCTAATAGAAATCATGTGAAATGTTATTCAAACGATTTGGTAAAGGTATTTCTCGCTTTATACGCAAAATCTACTAAATATGACCATTTGAGTATTTTCCCACCCAATGGGAAAATTCCCGGGTTCTTTCCCACTAAATTGGAAATTTACTCGAAGTTGGGTTTATTCCCGGGAAGAAACCCAACCCTAAATGTAACGCATACACCACCTAGATATATCTACGTACTAAGGCTACATATACCGCTATCGACTTGTTTTCCTTTCCCATGACTATTAAACAGGTGAGTCATGCTGGCTCATACGCTTTGTGTTCGTACGATATAAGTCAGGAACTATCCTTGCCAATTTCTTGCCTAATGGTGCGCCTCGAGACTTGGCCACGCCTCCTATACTACACCTCGAACAGAGACGTATTGTACTGCAGAATACAAATGAACCTTTTGCCTGACATTTGGTATTTAATCGGAATAATAATGATGTGATTATACGGTATTATTGTAGCAAGTTTTAAATTGTGGAGAAACTTACTTACCTTTTTTATGCGATATCAGTAATATTTATAGTCGCAATTCCCAGAATGCCATGTTATTTATTAATATAACATGTTAATTTATATAATTTTCACAGTTTGTTGAATACCGATTAATTAGTAGTTCTGCTAGACTTCGATGTTCATATATCTACCATTATTTATCTGTTCACGGGATGCGTATTAAATTTATCGAATTTACCTTTACGTTCAGTTAGTCCAGCACTGAAAATAAAAGGATGCAGAATTTGTCGAGTGGTGGTCATAAATATCCTAAAGCGACAGCGGGGTCCGCCATTTTCCTGTTGACAAAATCGCACCCACAATACATTCAAACTTGTCTAAAGTTTCCATTGTTTATAGCCCTCCCGCAAATTGTTAAGTGGAGCATTCTCTACACCCTTTTAATTCAATTAAACACACTTTCTATTGACATTAATGGATGTGACTTTCATAATAAATAAAATATGTGAAATACTAAAAGATCAGAACAGCTAAGCTTATTTAACGTTTTTAGGGCTGACTGCGATACAATGGCCTTTCGTGGACAGAATTTATAGCGTCCATTTAAGTGTCGGCGCATCGAAAACGTCTTGAATAGGAAAAAATCTTCATGAAACGTCTCGCTATAAAAAGAAAAGCTCTCTGTTACCGACGTTTCACGCTTTCGTAGAAATAAACCGGGACATCGCGACGACAAAGCTGAAAACTTTATTTTCATACTAAGCCTCGCAGTCGTTATTGTCTTTGTTAATAACCTTAGTGGAGCACCATATTCTAGACGTTCTTACTAATGAGTTTTCTTTTGATTGACTCTGACTGGATTTAAGTTTTGGAGAATACTGAGACTGCATCGCTCGGTAGTAGTTATTTTTTTCATTTATGACAAGTATATGAGATAAGTTGCATCATATATTTTTATACTAGCTCTCCCCTGCGGTTTCATCCACGTTCTCGGGATTTAAAAGTAGCCTATGTCCTTCTCCATACCATAGGCTCTATCTTGGTGCTAGAAAAGTAAAATTCCACTGTTCGTGTGTTTCGATAATATAACCTAGATACCGACTGCAGCGCCATTTGCCGGGCTGATTTGTGAATCTAAACCATCCAGGGCGCCACCCAAATGCATACAAAAAAAATCATCCAAATCGGTCCAGCCGTTTAGGAGGAATTCAGTGACATACACACGTACAGTAGAATTTTGTATATAAAGATATTGTGTATACATTCACACGGCTTCAAATTATCATTGGCACCAAGGGCTGACGACTTGTATTTGAAATTTGGATTATCAAAATTGCGGTTATAGATTTGAATTATTTTTCCATTAATTTATACCGTCTTAGGTTTTAGACTGTACCACTTCACGACTATTAAGGAACCATACACTACGCGTATACTGAGACGCAATTGACCGTTTTTTTTAATTATAATTATGTAAAGTAATTTTTTTATCAGATGAGTTCCTAAAATTAAAATGATTAATTAATAATTTGTGTTATTATTCAGGTAGGATTCTTATTACTGAAATGAAACTAAGAAGGCAAATAAATAAATAAAATAAAATATGCTCGTTAATACATCGGTACCAATTTGTTCTCGTCGCAGTGGCATAGTTAGTTTTGCAAGTTTTGTGATATTCATCTTCAAGTTCGCGAACAAGTTTTCGTCGGCACTTCATAGATCATGTGAGACGTTTAGTAACTTTGTCAACGGTTACTGCATTGCAGAGTTCTCAAGAAATCCCAACTGATATAATGATTTCGATCTGATATTTTCGTCCCACTTTGATATTCTGTGAATTATTTTATTATTATGGTCTTCCTTATTCTCCACTTTTATAGTAAGATAACCTCCAAGTAAGCTATACCTCAGTGATAAGTTTATCCAGAAACTGATCTCATTTCAAATCAAAAGCTAGATACCGCTTATATATACGGTATTATTTTTTTCATTTGTTCATAGGTTTATCTAGCAATGGAATCATCGGCCCTAATATAAGAACTGTCGTCAAAAGTTCTTATATTAGAACCGTAGCTGACGAAAGATGGGAAACAAATAGACTAGAGAGAAGGGTCGGCAACGCGCGTATGTTACCCCTGGTGTTGCAAGCGTCCATAGGCGGGCCGCATGCTTATTTACCACCTAAGTGGTATAAAATACACGAAGAAATAAATTGGATATTCGTATAATGTATCTAATTATAATGTTACCTTAAAAAAAATGCATGAAGGTACCAATTACTCAAGAAAAAATGAAGTACCTAATGCTGTTATTGCGAGGCCATACATATTGTGGTGTGCATCCTTTGCGGTCGACCTATTCGGCATCGGGCCAAGCACGTACACAATTTACTTAGCTGCGGTACCACCTACACCGTGATTTGAATACCTACACTTTAATCTACCAAAAATGTTTGGCACATTTTGGGACTATAGCTGTAATCGATGACGTGTCGAATAAGAAACAATTTCTCAACAATTTGTCTGAATAAAAACTGAAAGTTATGTCATGTTGTCAAAATGTAGGTAATTCTTGAAAGGTCCGTTTGCCAAGCGTTATATTTATTATGCATACCTATGGTGCGGTCATGCTACGCGGCGCAACACGAGTCGAGCCTCGAACGAACAGGATTCGTTCGTTGTTCGCGTAGCGTGGAAGGACTGGCGAGCCTCGAACGAGCATTCTTCTCGCGCTGACAATACTGACAAAAACTGACAATCGGGCGGAGTGCAGTCGACTGCACTCCGCCCGATTGTCAGTTTTTTCACGAACATAGGGATTCGCATCGCGCTCGTTGAAGGCTCGTTGTACGTCCACACTTGACATCGCGAGCAATGAACGAATCCTATTCGTGCGTGGCTCGGCTCGTACTTGGTTCGCGTAGCGTGGACGCACCAGAATTCGAATTTAAAAATTTAATGAACGAACTGGGAATTGGCAACCTTCATAAAATTATTGACACAAAATAAATGTTTCGTCGATTAAGCAAAATAAAACCTGATTCAGGAGAAACAATGGAAACCGAGGGGTTGAAATCATTTTAATAACGCAAATATTTTACTTAAGCCGGTCGGAGTACCTTAGGGCGGAGTTATGCTAACGAACTGCTATTATGTTTCACCCTCGTGTTACTGTGTGAAGGTTTTGCACTCTCGACCGAGTTATGGCGGGGTTGTTTCAGAAAATCATGTGTTGCTTATGGGAAAACTGAAAAGCTGGTAGTGTGAAAACGCGCGGCGGCGGGAGCGGACGCGTTGCACGCCCTCGCTCAGGGGTGAACTACACGAGCGAACCGATGTCGACCCCGCTTATCTAGTTCGATGAACAAAAAAGTGGGTGCTAAAAACACATCGTGACACTAACATAGTACGAGTATTATTCTCTAATCTGAACCGTATTTGGATTTATTGTGGGACAAAGTTAATGATATTTGGAGAGTTAAATGGATAATTATGTTTTTTTGAAATTTGGAATGACAGAAATAAGTAAGTACTGAATAAATTAACATACCCATGTAAGAGATTGTATTTAAAATATTGAGATCGGTAAAAGTTCCGGCTAATTAGACATGACACTTGTTTCTTTCACAAGTTGCCACAAATATCTAATTTAATATCCTCGGATAATTATTATTATTGGTATTTATTACAATCATTTTATGTCATAATAGCTCTAGATTTTGATTTTTATGTTTGTTGCCATAACAAAGGTATCGAGTAAATACCTTACTTGTTAAATACACCTAGTAATACTTAGAAAATAATAAGATTTTAAGTGCCTTTTACGCTTAGGGTGTGTATAATCTGGTATAATATTATTATCTCGTGGAAGTAGAGATGATTTTTCATGATAATATTCTAGTCAAGTACCTAATAATATCAGACATTCATACTAAATAATTTATTCAACATTTATTTTTATTTTTTGCAAAGAGAAACTGTAAACATTTAAAAACAGGAACTTCTAAAGGTATTTCTGAGTTATTTTTAATTATATTAATTTTAATATAATGAAAAATACAAAATGAAATTTTTTAAAATTCTTATAATTTCATATCTCAAATTAGTTCAAAATCATTATATCAGTATTATTATGGGTAATATAGTACCGGCCATAGCTAATATTTAGGTGATTATGCGTCATTTATATAAAAACTTACACCAGTAATATCTACCAGTCTCAATCGCCCTTATAACACCGAACATTGCAAGAACTTGAGCAAAATAAATTAAGATATTTTTTTTTATCGACAAGTTGCCGGCCCATATGAATGTACCATACCGCTGTGCGTGTATTTTTTTTGGTTTTTCTTACAAGCTCACTGAAGATTTCGAACTCACGGTCGTCAACTCGAAGTCCGACGTAATTACTGACAAGCTATCATCGCCTTAAAGTCTACCTCAAGTCAAGACCTTCCTCTACTTAATTATGCGTAAAGTTTACCGACGGGTCTAGCCGAAACCAATGGCGTATAAGTAACTTATTTCCAAACAAACTTTCTGATTTATTGTATTAGGAGACTACCTACACTAACGAGTATGAAATGTTACAATATTATTGAATTAACCTTAATTATAACATATATATTCTGTGTATATTCCACTTTGTTTTACAGAATATAAAAATAAAACATCATATGGCATCTATTTTAAGAGGTTATGTAATAGTACATTATGTATGATACATGTGTGTAAAGTTGGTAATATACATATAACACACGAGGGAGATAAGGGAGCCGAGAGTGTTATGATCAATGCACAAGTGTGTTATACGACGTTTTTCAAAACAATTTTGTATTTTTTTAAGTAGATTTTATGATAATAATAAAATAGATATAAGACATACACTAACTTAAGAATTTTTTTATAGTGTATGTCTTGTTGGTTCCCCTAATATAATAAATAAATAATCAATAAGAACGTCATCAAATATGGCGGACAAGTTTTTTTTTGAGAGGGATATGCTGTCGAACTGTTTTACATTAAGAATGTTTCGTCTCCAGACATATCAATTGCATTAGGTATAATCCCGATACTGTGCGGTAATGTAAACTAAAAAGCACTAGTGCGCAATAAGCTACATTATGATACTAAAAACGGTGCAATAAATGTCACTTTAAGAGCAAGTGTATTGAAAATAATATTTGCAAGAAAAATAAAACTCACTACGGCGTGTTAAGTTTTGCGTTATGTGATTTATGTAGGATGGTATGTAATTCCAAAAATTAAATAAAAAAACCGGCCAAGTACGAGTCAGACTCACGCACCGAGGGTTCCGTACAAACCTGTAGGTATATAAGTAAATGGTAGTATAGACCTGAGTATTTGATATGAATTTCAATTTATGACGTATTAAAAAAAACTACTAACTAGATCTCGTTCAAACCAATTTTCGGTGGAAGTTTGTATCGTAATGTACATCATATATTTGTTTTATTGGTTTTATTAAAAAAAAAAAGATTTTCAGTTCTAAGTATGGGGAACCCCCAAAATTTATTGTTTTTTTTCTATTTTTGTGTGAAAATCTTAATGCGGTTCACAGAATACATCTACTTTCCAAGTTTCAACATTATAGCTTTTATAGTTTCGGAAAAAAGTGGCTGTGACATACGGACGGACAGACAGACAGACATGACGAATCTAAAAGGGTTCCGTTTTTTGCCATTTGGCTACGGAACCCTAAAATGTTGCATAATATTATTAATCATCATAAAATAATATTATTAATAATCATAATAAAAGCATAGTAACTAACGATAAATTAATGATCCAGTAAGTATGTATACCTGATTACATTATTTAAGTCCTGTCCTGAATATATTATCCGTGTAGATAGTGTCAGGTACAGAGGTATCTAGAGTTCTCGGAGCAATTAAGTAGATTTAACGCTCAGATTACTCCGCCTCTCTGAGTTGACAGCAAATTTTAACTTCGAAGTAAACTGTATCAGACAGTGCAGCGAGCCAAATTGCCCCAACTATCTTGAGACGGTGGCTCTCAATTAGCAAAACTGCGATTACTAGAGGATCTGTCTATAGACCAATCCTCCAGTTAATTATCACGAGTCCGCATCTTTACATTTATTTAATTAGGATTGTTTGAGAGAGAAAATAATCTCATAGTGTTTTTCTAATTATATGAAAACATTTTTTGCCACTGAACTGTTTTGTATCGCATGACAGTGCTGTTAATGTATTGTTTCCCAGTTTATGTATAATTTGTTCCAAGTAGTGATATTTTATGTTTCTTTGCTAGTTTAAAGTTTTTCCAGCTTAAAAAGGCTACCTTTTTTTCAACCTGGAAAGATCAACTCAGCTTAATGTTTTTCCAATTAATATTGTATCTTTATTGTTTATTACTTATTTTTTTGCCTCTTTATATTTATGATAAGGAAATGTTATGTCCATGCTATGCGAAGCGAGCATGAGCCGAGCCTCGAACGAACAGGATTCGTTCGTTGCTCGCAACTTCAAGCGTGGACGCAGCATTAAACCTTACCAAGGTAATTATATTTAACCGGTTTTACTTACACTGAACGTGTTCATAACAAACCTACAATAAAAAGACTGACTGATCTATCAATGCACAGCCCAAATCACTGGGGTTAATAGAAAGTTGACATTTTACTTTCTGGTTCCTTTTATAATGCCGGCATCCAGAAAGGATTTTTGGAAATCTTACCTCTAGGGGGAAAAATAGGGCAATAATTGATAATCTTAAACTCTTAAATCTTTTTATTTATCTTAAATCTCAATAAATAAACATAAAACTGTAATCACCAACCCTATTTTAATCAAGTCACATGTGAAGGGCGCGTATCATCCGCGGTGTGGATCGCATCGGACTTCAAACAAACCTGGCAACGGAAGGACGGAAATCACAATTAAAGAGGGCGCCTCTCTCAACAACATTTACATTTTAATTTAAATTTCGCCGATCCTGACGAGATTCAAGATAAATTGGTCTGCGTATTTAGCGCAATAATTCGAGACTGCCGCCTCGTGGTCTCCAAATTAAGGGTTGCCATAATTGTTTGCGATGTAATTAATAATTTAAATTAATTTCATGAACTCGCGTTAGGTTTGTGTGCACGTGCAAATATTATAAACGCAATCTGTGCCGTGAGTTCAACATGTACCATTATTAAATGTTGCATTCACTACATAATTAAACGTAGAGCTCATTTTGTGTGGCTCTGGTATTCTGACATTATTATGTTGTTTTGAAACTCGTCATAATGTATTTAATTTAATCGGGTGGTGAAATATTTCTAAATGCGTACTTTCCAAATGAATATTGCAATATACAATACGTTGCTTCTACGGTAAAAACACTGAACATATTTTAGCCCGTAATTCAGCGCCGCCCGCGGCAGTTTGATCAATGAATTAATAAAGAAATACATATTCGGAGATGTAAATATATATAATATTGTAATTTGTACATATTTGTTGTAAATAAAGCTCATGATATATTACAATTAAAAATATCCGGAGCAGAATAATTTGATACCGGTTGATTTTGTATTAAGTCGACAAACTAAATTATGAGTATTCACCAATATGAACAATATTTACTATAGGACCAACTCTAAAATTTGATCTCTCATTATGAAATCATAAGTGCCTATTTTTAAACATTAATGAATATTTACTATTTGGAAAGGAAACAACAACAGCGCGGTACAATCTACGACTGGACGTCAATATCGACATTGAAATACGGATGAAACATTCGATTCGTTAGTCGAAAAAAGGAAATAATGCAAAATGCGGAGGATTGGAACAGAGAATGGTTCTCATAGGCGGATAACAAAAGGAATGGTATGGAAATATCGTTCGTTTGATGGCCGTAGCCCGTAGTCGTAGCGGCTCGTAGCTCGTAGCACTGGCGGGATGCACGCTCCGACTATTGTGTTTTGATTGCTTGCCAGAGGCCTTTATTGATTAGGTCACTGACCTTTAATAAATCTTAATACACTACTTCTAAACTGAATGTATCCTATCCAGAAATATTTTTTATAAATAATTCGTGTGGAATATATTTTTGCTCCAGGGAGGGAGGTTTTTGAAAATTTAATTTCACTTCCTTCCGTGAAAATATTTGATGTTTTAATGTTAATTGCGGGAGTATCCTTTCATCTCGTTTATCCAAACTTTGTAAGGGGATTTGTTTACAATGTGCCTAATGATACTCTGCGTTGGGATAAAAGCTTTGTAATGACTGCTCAATTTATTTTTATTATCTGTAGGTATTTTACGGTACAAAGCGGTAATTAAATTTTATGTAAATAAGATGTTGTTTTTTCATAGTTACGCTACATAATAATATAGCTTAGAGGTTCATAGAAAAAATACTACTTTCCTCATCTATACGGTACCCGCGTAAAGTACGATGCCTATTTCTGCCCTCATACTAATAAGCATGACCAACAAATTCACATTTTGAAATATCTTAAATACGTAATTCCGGTTGCATTCCCAGTTATAAAATAAATAAATTAAATAACTTTTTGGATTAGTATCTTTTTATTTACTTTTTTACCCTCACTCCGATTAGCATAACCAGCAAACTCATATTTTGATGTATTACATACATGTCTTACATTGATTAAAACTAGATTTTTGATGATAATCTAAAACTAATTAAAACTGCAGTTAAAGATAGAGAAATTAAATATATTTTATTCGTAATTCCGGTTGCATATCCGGATAAGTATTTTTTTATTTAGCTGTCTAATGGCGGTCAGTTTATGGCATATATAATATATGTCATTATAATCATGCTGACACTTATGTGGGTTGGAAAATACCTTAACTTTAGGTAGAATTTACGGAGAGGCCACCAAATTGATTAATTACCTCATAACGCTAATTATTAATTCAGAGATAGACTATTGGCATTGGCTGAGATCCGCTGCTTCATCAATATGAGCAATAATAAAATACTACTAAGATAGTATGTAAGTAATCAAAATGCTTTTGCATATTTTTTTTTTTCCTATGCCAATTTCTTGAAAAGATTTCGAAGAACAAATTCAAAATGTTGGTATTGTATGCTTTATAATGCACCATACATGGGTTTTGGTCACGGCAGTTTTTGAACTAGGCATGCCACCATATTAAAACGGTCATCGTTCTTTTCTGCAAATCAAACGGACAGATAGACGGGCAGACGGACACGATGAAATTATATAGAGACTCATTTATTTGCTATTAGGCTACGAAACCTTAACGATCTTAAGATCGTTATATCGTATAGATCTCATACAATTCCGTTTAACTAATGTCACCACACTGTAATTGTCAAACAATGTGACGATATTTACTGACCTATCATCAGTATATAAGTTTATAGCGTTTTATGAGTAAGGGGTAAGGCTCTCGCCATTTCGGCGCTACACGCGAAGATAGCATTAGGTGAGCGTAGATGAGCATTAGTAATGTAAAAAACAACCGCCAAGGTGCGAGTCGGACTCGCACTTGGCCCCTTTAGCGAGCCTCGAACGAGCATTCGTAGCGTGCTCGACTGCGCTCCGCCCGATTGACAGTTTTTTCACGAACACAGGGATTCGCATCGCGCTCGATGTAGGCTCGTTGAAGGCTCGTGAAGTACGTCCACGCTTGAAATCGCGAGCAACGAACGAATCCTGTTCGTTCGAGGCTCGGCTCGTGCTCGCTTCGCGTAGCATGGAAGCACCATCATATTATCAGGATAGTGGACCCTCCTTTTGCTAAGAAAAGCTTGTATGTCCAGAATCAAATACATAGAAAGACCAAAATATAAGCGGCCTTTCTATGAGTTGAATCTAAGAAACTCAAAATCTAGAATATATAAATACAAAATGGCAGTCGGGAGGGGCCCGCATGAGGCGGGTTTTGATCCCTTGTTGAATATTAAGTTTGCCCATTACGCCAGTCGGTAATTCGAAAGCGTTTAGAGCCCTCGCCGCACCGAATTTATTACTTAATATCACTTTGACCCCAACGCGACGCGGACTTCGCACTGATTATGAATTGTACTGGATTATTTAACGGATATACCAAATTAATGAAATAACGTTTTTTATTGTGTTTATAGAAAATATTTAATAGTGCGAAATCGGGAATAATCGTTCGTTATCACAGAATATTATTTCATCAGAATCATGTAACATGATAATAATTTTATAGTAATATAATTAGGTAAATGCGCTATTTATTTTCATTATCAAATATTAGTTAAGAGCGCGCATAAAGCCAGAAAAAAATGCAAATTTCAGATGAATAAACTTATTATGTCAAAAATTCACGTGGCATGAGATGGAGATAGCTTGTTTTGCGGAACAAAACTGAACTATGCGCTTCTAATCTAAATAACTCGTAAAGTATTAGAATATTTAAAGAAATCGTTAGTATCAGCCCTAGGTCATACATTACTGATATTATTTATCGAATTTTTGTCTTAATTAGATACACCATGAACAAATAAAAACGAAAATTAATTAATATTAGAGGTATCTATTATACTATATATTAGAGGTGATATTTTTTCTATCGAGAGATTTTCATTCCATTATGTTTTTGCTCTGACCCTTGCATATATAATGAAAATACCCATATAACAATATTTTTTCATTTAAATATTATTTACTTGGGTAAATTTCAATTTCAAGATATGTTATTTTGCTGTGTACGCACTTTTAAATATTTAAACTGTGCTGATATGAAGCATGATCATAATATAAAGGTATTAAATTTTCAGTTAATAACATAATGTACAAAGTTAGTAAGTTATCCATTTTCTAAGTTCCTTAATTAATAAATTTCCAAAGTACAAAGTAAAAGTTTCGACGCTATGTTTAAAATGGATTAGACACATTTAGACATGAAACAAAGAAATACGCTGTTACGAGAACGTATACTGTAAGTGGATTAGTTTATTTTATTGGTTGCGTGAATTCTATAATAATATTGGAACTGACGTGGTGCTATTATTTTAAATATTTCATTGTGCCGAATTTCCTTTAAAATGCAGTTTTCAAGGAAAAATTTAGAGAACATAAATGTTACCATAAATAATAAGACTACATATGAAAATAACTTTTTAACTTGTTCTTCAATAAACCACCTCAAAATATGGACTTGAATGATTATAATTACCTATCAATAAAAGTATGAAGTCATTGGTATAAATATATTAATAATGGTATAAAATATGTACAACATATAATAAAACTGATTCAAGTACGGAAAACATTATTTCTTCGTAATATATGAAAACACGTATTTAACGTATATACTTTTTCGATATATTTTTTATACTGGCATAGTTCAAAAGACTTTTTCCACAAAGAATTTTCCGGGAAATGCCATCTAACAAGCGCACTTAATGATCAAGGGATACCCTTCCTATATGTAGTAGGCGAAATCTCAAAAGACAAACGAATAAGGTCGAAAAAGAAAATCGTTTATCCTCGAATATGTTTCTTTTCTTACATAAGTTTCGTCAAAATAATCTTATTTGGTACTAGACGTAATTAATTTAATAAAACGGAAGCCTTCTAAGTAGAAATTAACGGAGCCAAATTGATGAATGTTTATTTTAGCGTTCAAGCTCTTTGGTATGTATGTAGAATATAAAGGTATGTTTGTTATTTTAATGTCTTTTTAATAAATTGATCTTCGGTTTCTATCATTTCTATTTTAATCACCTTCCTTCTTAAATATTAGTAGTAGTTTTATAAACATTCTGTTTACCGTTACTTCTTGTAAATACGTATTTCATTACATTATGTATTTGCCTATATAAATTATGTAAATATGTAGAATTAACAATAAAATAAAAATAAACATCTAGGTGAAGCTGCGGTCGAAGACTAGTTAGTCACAAAGTTTCACAAACAGATCGAGATCTCTGAACGGAGCCCCAGGGATTAGCAACTCCAAAAATAAATCACACCAGATTCAGATTTAATTGCAATTATGCTCAGTGACCTCAATGATCGAGGATTTTGATAATTTATAAATGCTCAGCACTTTTTGTGACTTGCTATTTTATATTCATAGTAGGAAAATATATTTTTATGATATTCGTTTTTTATTAGGCAATGTTAATACCAGCTTAAGTAAATATGGGCTATATATAAAACCCGAATAAGTTTTCCCCTCGGTTTATCAAATAACAAAGGTAATTTCAAAGCTTTGTTGATATAATATCCACAAAATTTACATCGATATATTTCTTTCTAACCTAAACATTGTTAACATGGTACCATAAATACAATCTATCAGCCAACATACAGCCGTTTTTAACAGACATAACAAATACAAACATAACAAATAATCAAAATGTACGGACATAACTGACAATTCATTTATTTTACTTTAATGTGTTTGCTATTAGTAGTTAAATTATTATTAAAGTTATAGATTATTATAAAAGGGCCTATAGACAACGGTTCCTAGCTTCTGGATTTGAAAAAGCGGAGATTTATTAATGAAACAGAGAGCACGTTAATCTCTGTCCAGCGCACGGATCCGCTAAATGGGCCTTGAAATTTTAGCTTCGCGTTTTTATGCTTACAGATATAGACATTTAAATGTAATGATAGCGGTTTTATTCAAGTAATCTAGATGATTAATTGGTGCTAGTTAATCATTATTTTAATTTGTTTGTTTGAACACTCAATGAAAATTTATTTGGTTTTGTTTTGTTGTCATGAATATAAATAAATATAAAATAGAAGAAACCGAACTAAATGTAATGAAAAGAAATACTAGAAGCGGAATTCTGGTAGTAAATTACCCTTGAGCTAGTTTTTGGCTGGAATTTATACGTATTCAATAAAAACGTGATCCTTTATTGAAACGGAATTGTAAAAATCGACTCTATTAAATAACTTGAAATAAGGGCCTCCTACTGTCTACACAAAGTCACAACCGCGGTCCTTCATTCAAGCGAACGTGGTTACGTCATTGAACGATGCATCATTGGTAATTGATAATGACGGTGGGCAACGATAAATTGGCAGGGAGATGTGAGTGTCCTTCTTTATATAGTGATAGATAGTATTTTGAGATACGTAGAAGCGGACGCACCATCAAACCACGCGGCTTACCCCAGATTAGCGTGCCGCGTCTACACGCGGTTGCCGTGGCGTGTGACGTGTACAAAGACTCAGTGGATTGTCCACATTTTAGTAGCTCGTAGTAGGTATAAAACGAACGCACGGGGCGCCGTATTTTCTTCAGCTATTTATTAAATTAAAGGTGGATAAAAAGTTACATTTCCGACAGTGTCATTTGTGACGTGTCGTATCCACGGTACGCGTCCGGTTATATGGGGTGTGGGTGTGAGGTGCGTTCCATCGCCCTCGATGTTGAAATGGTTGACATTTCAATTATTGCTCCATGTTTCGGCTATCCATCTATCATTTCACGGATTTATTTACCAAACTGTGACCAAACTGCACTGTGGTTTATGATTATTAATACTTCAATCATCAATACTCATTCATCATCAATAAAAATAATGAAACTTTTGAATAAACTGAGGATGTCAATAGGATGTAGGTAGGTATCACTATTCCTGTTATTTAAAAAATTGAACGATTTTGGTGATGTTTGTTGCTCATTTACGCTGTACTTGTAGATATAGGATATCTTGAAATAAAAAAATAAGTTTTATACCGGAAAAAAATTAAGATCAACCACTATTCTCTAATCTGTGGATCAACCGTAGTCCACCATATCCCCATTTTTACACCGTACCACAAGACGCCCCGCCACAGTGAACATTTTCACGCACGTTGTGGTCATAGGTACCGAACATACAGACACAGGGTCAATGGTCAAATTATTTAACATATAAAATATAATCGGGAACGCGTGTAAAACCGCGGTATTGAAGGTATTATATATGTAGATATCCTATATACATCTATGTATAGGGTCTCAACTAAATATATATATATATTAATAATGTAGTGCTATAACTCGTAAAATCTTATCTAATTAAATGTGTCTAAGACATAATGTTTGAAAGGAGACGATTAATATGTTGAAAGCGATGCGGTGACGCCGAAGACGGCAGAACGTCAACGTAATCTGCACTCGGTACACAGGTTTACATCAGTCACGCTCAACGCCGTACACAGCCCTTTTACGCGATACTATCACTACAATCCGTTACTACGTGTTGACATTTGCGTATATCAAGGTAATTTGTCTCACGGGCTACGGTAAATGTGTCTGTCAGTGCCAAGTAGTAGGGTAATTATCAAACATTAGCGTCGGGGGGCGATGGAGGCAAGATAATAAGATCTATCTTCTACATGGAAGCCTCTACGATTATAAATCTATGGCCTCGTCATCGCTCCTTAACGTTTTTAATAAAATACAATTAAACAAATGGAGAAGAAACAAATTTGACACTTATCCCACATTATCTCAGCTAGCCAATCGCATAGGCAAACATTTTAAGCGTAATTCAGAGCCTCCACTTCATTTGTACCAAACGGTAAGTCGGGGTTAAAGTGTCTCGGGGCCTGAGTTTATTTTCTCAGTGAATGCGCCGGCAAAGGCAAAGCGCTTTGTTTTTTCGTAGCGCCCTCTTCTCCGCTCGATTAGTCGTTTCCTTTTTATTCACAGACACGTTCGAAAAGCAGACGTTATCGATTTACTCACTCTGTTTATTTACAATTTTCAATTGCGTTTACCTTCTATTAAAGTGCTCTCCTTTTTTGATCGCAAAAGAACTTTGTAGGGTGTTTTTTATTAGGTTATTTTTTTCCTCATCGTTTTGAAATGTTTTTTACTAAGGTTCTTGCTACGATTGATCTACGAATTACATAGTATCATTATTTTATTCAATTGAAGTAATAAAGTAAAGAAAGTATAACCTCATAGTATATAAATACTACATACAAGTATAACGAATGTCGAACTCTGCAACAGAATATTAAAAATGTTAAGACGTTACTCTTTTGTAATTATTAGAAGATCCAATTTATGCATAGGCCCAGATTTTGTCCGTGAAATAATATAAAACAGAAACAAATAAAAAGTCAAAGTATAGGCAGAGTTACAGATGTAACCTAGTTTATAAATAGCTGGCAGTTTACAGTTAATTATATAAAAAAGTTTGAACTATAGTTTTTGAAAAACAAAGCTAGTTTATATTTTAAATAGAAGTGCTGGCGGTTTACGCTACTGTGTGACACGGTTAACCACATCAAACAGTTGTGCCGACAACTTTTATTAGAGAACTTTTACTGTGCAGTAGAGTGAATAAAGGTAATTAGTAGGTTATAATAACATTATAAACCGGGTTCTAATAATGCGTCCAGTAAACTAAGGTAGATACCTCGTTAGAGTTTACTGGCTATGTATGTAGTTCAACAATTAGATACATGAAGTGATTTATGCTCACGTTTATGACCACCGTAGTGTCGCAGTTTTAGATTAACTGGCTAGGTTTTATAACAGGTGGAGATTTCGAGATGGCATATTTTCAAAACCTATGTTGGGTTAGTCATGCTGAACAACTTTTACTATTATTATATACTCTTACATTATGATGATACATGTGTGCAAACTTGGTTATTAACACTCGAGGCGGTATTAAGCGCGTGAGCCACAGGCGAACGCGATATGTGAGCCGAGAGTGTAATAATCAATGCACACGCGTGTCATACGACGTTTTTCAACACACTTGCCAGGAAAAAAACAGACTAATATTTTTTTTTGTAGATTTTTTGATAATAACCAACCATACAATGAGAACGTTAACAAATATGTCGCGCAAGTTTTTTTTTTGACAGCGGTGTTTTGTCAAATTATTATACCCGTTTAAATTAAGAATGCTTGGTCTACACAGATATCACTTGCAGTGAGGTACAAACTTATCATAATCAGGATTATACCTATCATAAAACTGTGCGGTAATGTAGAGTAAAAAGCACTTGTCCGTAATAGATACTAAAAACGGTGCAATAAATGTCACTTTACGAGCGAGTGTGTTGAAAAATACATTAAATATTTGGAAAGTACCTAATTTGGAAAATTACATTATACTCAAGGCGACTTCCAATAATCGTTTACATCATTAGCGACGGTGTTTTATATTCCAAGCGGTCCCCTCCATCGAAGAAAATGGCCTGTGAAATGTTGTCCAAGGGGGTGCGATCGAAGTACTCGCTTCATATCGAATAATGAACACTAAAGTAGGGACTCTGATTTCATAAAGAGGGTTGCTCATGATATTTACTGAGCGAACGTTCTTTTTATAATGAAACCTTATTTGTGTAGTGTTGAACGAACATGGCCAGTTTTTAAACTACATTGTTTCACATTTGGTATTATGTCTTATGAGTATTTTAATTTACAATTTGCAGGTCTGAATGTTTATTTTATAACTACTTACTTACTTCTTTAACAATAAGGCTTTCGGTAGGTACCTATAAAGAAATGTGAAAATAGGTTTTGAAATTTTATATATCTTTGATTACTTATACATTCGTAGTCAAATACCATCATATTCTATCAAACATACTGTTGTTATATTTCCTTACTACTGGACATGGACGAATAGATGATAACTACAATACAGTTAAACAAAGTAGTTGCATAGATTGAACGCATTGTCCCTACTGAGAACAATTAGAAATCCTCGCTCCCTTCTTGTTTCTGCGCCATACATTGGTTGGAAACGACTTTTCTTTTTATTATTCGTTAATTGCTGTGATTGGTGCGAGACGGGACGAAATAAACCCGTATTCGTAGGGATTTGTTGCCTCCCTCGAGTTCAAACGTAAGTCTTTTATTCAGACTGTAAAGAGCTATTGCCTAGTCTATTTTAAGCTGTCTCTGAATTTACGGAAGTAACTGATACATAAAATTTAAATAAAGTTTAAATCATGCAGGCTTTTTTATTTCAACTTTATATAATTCCTTACACTGAAAAAAAAAATATTTAACAGTAACACAAAATTTTAGTAAAGATAACCTAAACAGAGTGACTTGCGAACTAAAAATTACCAGTAACAAAACTAGTTTTGGTTTATTACTAAATTATTTGATTAAATCTACGAGATATAAGATTAAATGTAACTAAATTTAGTTTCCCGATAACAAAACTTCAACATACATAACTAGTTTTGTAGAACATTTTTTTCAGTGTAGTGCCCAACATATACATAATTGCTAAAAAAAACTATAAATGATTGCACTAATAGTGTAATAATACTGCAACATAGTTTTAAATAAATTACTATATAATAAATTTAATAAGGGTAGCCTCAAATATATCAACTGCGAACATCCATCAAGTGACCACATCGCCCATAAACTAATTAGCTGCATTGCTTTACCCGCTTCACTAGATTTAGCGAATTAATCAAGTCGGAGAGTCCCCTTGCCACTATTGAGTACACAAGTTCTAAGTATAAAGAACTCTAATCTATCACAAACTGTGAAATTAATGTATCTGTGTACGAGTTGAATTTACGGTCAATAAGTTACTTAGTAACATTGAAGCGGCAAATGGTTCCGGTAAGTGCTCGTATATGCATTGATAACTAAGTTACCTGGCGATATAACAATGTCTCGGGACCATGCATGTTGACGTTATTGCAACGATGATCAAATACGAGGCGTGAAAAGGTTCCATAAGGTTGAAAATATGAATCAAAGCTAGCTTGATTGAGTTATAAACTTTAAATACACAAACTTTTGCATTAATTATCCTAGTAGGTACTCTAGTCTGTTCTAATCCTGAGAGATCCTCCTACTATGTTTATATATTTCCACTCGGCTTTGATCAGCCTACCAAGTATGTACTTGAATAGAATATAATCAAATTTATTTGTGACATAAAAATTACACAGAAACGTTGACATAAAAAAGAGGTAAAAATATTGCCACAAATCGGTCCTCCAGCTCAGCATGTTGTTAGTTATACATACGTAGGTGTGCGTATAACCAACGCTGATCTTCCGTTGGGGCCGGCAAGTGAAAACACGGTATGATCACTAATACATACACTACACTACAACACTTTAAATGAATAAGTAAACAACCAAAACAATATATAACCAAAAATTATATTGGTATTTTAAAAATAAATAAAAATCATACTAGTTACATGAGAAAAATAAAATAAAATAACTAATATATATTATAAATAAATAATATTTACGTTACGGGCATAAAGACGTTATACGTTCAATAAAAAATATTTGGTGTTTCATACTGCGCATGTACTTACTTATGTAAGTATTTACAAAACTGAAAATGATTCCCTATATAGCACTTGTGTCGTGGCGTACCAATCATACCCTGAAATAACTTATATGATTCTTTTAATCCCGGGAAAATATAACTTCCTCGGGAATATCGGTAAAGCCGCGAGGCAAAAGCTGGTATAACTAGGCAAATGGTCTATTTATATTTTGTGGCCCAAAGACTAAAATTAATACTAACAAATCTTTGTTAAATCTTACGAAAATACACGTTTTGTTGAGTTTCTTCACAGGAGATAAAACCACTTGGCTTTCGTCTCTCGGGGCGAAAACAGTCGTTCAAACGTTTTCCCGCTTTCAATGTAGAGAGCAATAAAAATCGAGACACCATACAATGAATAGCTGTCACTTGGGAGTCGATAGTAGGAATAGCTTGTAGTCCATTCCATTCGTGCTAGCTTTGAGGTAATTATAAAATGTACATAATGTCTTGCTCAGCTTTATTAGATCTACCCACGGAATGAACAAAACAACAGATATTACCCAATCCTGCAGAATGAATAGCCATCTAATCTACTTCAATAAATATAATGCGTAAATATGAATGATTGAATAATTCTTTCGCTTATACGTTATGTCAAAATCGGGAAATTACTAGTGGTAGGTGCAGGCAAAATTATCATATATCTGTAATAATTAGCTATTATTTTAACAAACTCGTAAATTGCGGTAATTCCCGCTTGGTTTCATATTTTCAGATTTAACATTTGTTAGCGGCTTAATGCGAATACATACCCCATGTGGCACATGTAATTTTATTTAAAGGTAGAGCAACAACAAAGGAACGAGCCGCGTTTCACTTTTATTAATTAGTTGGGTTTTTGTTCATCCATTTGATGAAGTTGCGGCGGACATCCTGTAGGTTATATTATCTGTTCCGCGTAGGACCGACAGCGACGCGGACGCGGACGCTGGATTTACGGTCGGTATGCAATGAGCCGGTCGACCATTCACTGTGGCGATGCCGTACCCGAACCTTCATTTTGCATGATATTAAACTGAAAAAATAAAAAGTTGATATAAAGGAAAACTTGGACGGAAAATTATGATGAAAAACGAGAGGTGCTACGGTGCTTAGGTGAGTTTCTGTAGCTTTTAGTTTTTATAGGATAGCCTGCATTAGCGCTCGTGGTGTAGCATGATTAGCCGTACCTAATCGATCGGTAAAGTTAAAGTACCACCGTCGTGGTCGGTAACTGGATGGGTGACCGCCTAGTGGTATTTTATATCGAGCGTTTCCGTGCTTCGGAAGGCACGTAAATCAGTTGGTCCGGGTTATCACTTAATTTTAATAGTCGTTAAGCTAGTTGGATGCCTAGGCGGATGAAAACTCCAACAGTAGGTTGACCACTAGCCCACCTCTACCAATCCGCAGTGGGCACGCGTGGTGGAGTATCTGCCCATTCCCTTTCACCCTCATTTGTGAAAGGAGGCCGGTGCTCGGTATTATAGGCTGATGATGATGATGATAAAGGCCTGCATTAATTTGCCAGTAATAGTGACCGTTCTGTTTTCATTATAGCATGTATATATAATGTATAATTATGTCGTTAAATATTTTACCATTGATTTATTTCTTGGCTTTTATGTCTTTGAACATTCTTTCGCAGTATGTAATAAAATTTCATTTCTTGCTAGTATTTGTTTTTCCTTTAGTAGGCCCTAATATCTTTCTGATCATGTTGTAGATTAGTTACCTATGTTTTACTCGACTCATTCTATAATGTTTTTTTAGGGTTCCGTAGCCAAATGGCAAAAAACGGAACCCTTATAGATTCGTCATGTCTGTCTGTCTGTCCGTCCGTATGTCACAGCCACTTTTTTCCGAAACTATAAGAACTATAATGTTAAAACTGGTAAGTAGATGTACTTATTCAGTGAACCGCATTAAGATTTTCACACAAAAATAGAAAAAACAAAAAATTTTGGGGGTTCCCCAAACTTAGAACTGAACCTAAAAATTTTTTTTTTAATAAAACCCATAAATGTGGGCTGTCTATGGATAGGTCTTCAAAAATGATATCGAGGTTTCTAATATATTTTTTTTCTAAACTGAATAGTTTGCGCGAGAGAGACTTCCAAAGTGGTAAAATGTGTGAACCCCCCTGTAACTTCTATAATAAGAGAATGATAAATCTATAAAAAATATATGATGTACATTACGATACAAACTTCCACCGAAAATTGGTTTGAACGACATCTTGTAAGTAGTTTTTTTAATACGTCATAAATTGAAATTCATATCAAATACTCAGGTCTATACCTACCATTTACTTATTTACCTAAAGGTTTGTACGGAACCCTCGGTGCGCGAGTCTGACTCGCACTTAGCCGGTTTTTTTCTATGTGCTATGTCTAAGACTTTACACGCAGACATTTAATTAGCCGCCAATGTACACTCTTTCAAATGTGTAATAAATTAAAATATTGTTTGCTTCATTTGCCTGCATGAAGAGCTATATTAGCAATTTGTAAAATAATTAATGGAAACTTGACGTCAGTAAAGTGGGTTAATTAAGTACGAAGTCGACTCCTTCAAGTGTATCTAACTATGTGGCAAGGCATATTTTTTTAAGATAAGTAAATAGCCATAATGATGTTCCATAATTTGGAATTGCTCTTTACCCCTCACTGTAATTTGGAGATAGTAATCGTGTCACAGATACCATTGGAGCTGCTCTGCTGCTGGCTTGATTTACAGCACTTGTCTCTTTAGTTAACGAGGGAAACTTTTTGTATCTCCAACCAAGTATACGCGAATAAATTAGCTAAATTGTACCGTCAACTGAATTCACTGCGTCTCTTTTTCTACATGTACTTACATAATGTTTATGTAGGATTCTGTGAATACTGTTCTTACTCGTAAATTATGTTTCATAACTTCATAAATTTGAACATTAAGTCAACAAACGTAATTAAGGGAATAATTTGACATGCTCTAATAATTTTCAGGGCAAACAGATTGGCATCTAGGAATCCAATAATTATATTGGATACAAATTGGTGTTTTCATTCTGAAAATAAACAGATAAAGTTTATCCTGTGTAGATCTCTAGGATTCAAGCTATCGTACCTGAAATAATCCCGCAACGACAAAAATAGCTGAGATATTTATAAAATCAAATAAAGCCATTTCATTTTCAATACAAACTTTGCAATTCGATATTACACTTGAGTTGTCGATGTCAAAGTACGTTTTCTGAATCAAAGAGACGGGTTTAATCGCTCAACTATCAAAAGCTTGTCCAGGTCAGTAATTCGGTTAAAGTCGGGAATTGAAGACGTTCGATTCCAAACTGAAATCTAGGGTAAAAGCGGCACTCCAGGGAGGTCGAGTGATCGCTCCCTACTTATGTACATCGGACAAGCTGCATATGGAACTATGTACGAGTTTACGTGCAGGGTCGTCTTTGGAAATCATTCTAATTAATAAATATCTAAATCTAGATAAAAAGATACTACAAAACACCTCTAAGTACAAAACATAAAAATTTTGTCTATTCACATAATACTTGCATGACCCAGCTTGTTTATAGTGTTCTAATTTTGATAAATCATTGTTAGCATGTATAAACCAAAGCCCCAAAACCATTAATTGCTCTGCTAAGATCTAGACTGTTCCTTCAACGTATTAATTAGTCCGCAATTGTTTCACATCCGTTTGTTTGTTGTATGTATGTGTGCGTTTCTTTTTAGAAACTAGACGACCGATTTTTGAGATTCTTTGACTGATATGAAAAAATATCAATTGTTGTAAAAACATATTTTTTTCATTGTTTTATATGCATATCCTCAACAAAAGAGACATAATTACTTACCAAAATTTTTTTTTATAAAAAATAATGCTAGCTCCATAATGTGTTTGTACCATTGTAAAAAAATTCTAAAATACGTAACAGAGATTATAAGAAAGGTAGAGCATAGCGTTTAAACTCTCAAAGAGCAGCTCTACTGGGGAAGTACCTCCACCTTACAGAATACCGCAGCCAAATAACTGTATATGTGTATTCCTGCGCGTGAGTAAGGTCTCTAGAGCTCATTGGGGAGGAGGGTCGGTAACCGACCCTCCTCCTTTGTAGTATCCGTGTGTTACAAACGGTCATATGGCTATGGTAATCGCTTCGCTTACCATCAGGCGGACCGTTTGCGTGGTTACTGACTTTGTCGTTATAAAATAAATAAAATTACGGTGAAAGAGTAGCCTGTTCAAGAGATAATCTCAAATTCCACTAAATTGTACGGGACAGCATAATAAACACTACTACTCTATATTTTATACAGCCAGATTAGAGTTGCAAAATTTTTCGTATTTTTTTTAATTAAAACAGAACTTTGCCCAAAAAATGTCGTCCTAAATCCGCTACCTACTGGAAACAAGTCAAGAGTTACTTGATCGAAGATTCTAGTTGACACTCCAGTCTTGCTGGCGTCTTATTGCATCGTATAAGGAATAGTAACTGTGGAATGAAACTTGTTAAAAGTACTTTGTCTGTTGGAACTGACCAACTTATTAAAAAAAAAAACGAATCCTACTTGAATAAATATCCTGCGATATTCTGATTCCAAACTAAGCAGAGCTTGTACTATGGAAACCAGATAACTAATATACTACATATACCTACAACTTTTTTTATATATACATAATTACACCCAGACTCAGGACATTATAGATACAGACATGTTCATGCACAAGAATGCATCCTGTGTGGGAATCAATCCCACGACCTTTGGCGCGATAGGTGGAATTGCCATCTGGCCCGTCTGCCTGCTTACGATAGCCTTACGATATAAGAATAATAATTTAATAATATAATAATAAATATCCTGGGACATTCCTCACACACGGTCATCTGATCCCAAACTAAGCAGAGCTTGTACTATGGAAACCAGATAACTGATATAATACATATACTACTTTTTGTTTGTAAATACATACTTAATATACATAATTACACCCAGACTCAGGACATACAGACATGTTCATGCACACAAAATCCTGTGTGGGAATCGAACCCACGACCTGCGGCGGTATATAATAGGTGCAACTGCGCCAAAGGGCCCGTATAAAAAAGTTATTGGTTGTTCTATATAGTAAGATTATACGATATAGTAAGATTTTCAAGAGAGGTAGAGCACAGCCTTTATTCGCTCAAAGAGCAGCTTGTCTGGGGAAGTAACTCCACCATAAAGAACACGCAGCCAAATAATATAAGTTGTGTTCCTGTGCGTGAGTGAAGTCGCCAGTATTCATTAGGGAAGGGGGAAGGATCGGTGACGCGTGTGTGATGGCCCATATGGCTACGGTGACCGCTTAACATCAGGCGGGCCGTACACTATTTTACCAACTTTGTAGTATGAATAAAATCGTCTAAATCGTATTGGGGTATCTTCGAAATAATATTATAATATAAGTCCATCTTTAAACAATTTAAATAATATGTGCACAAGATAGAAGTGTAGTATTTTTAGTAGAAGTGTATATGTAGCTAGAGGTTTATGATGCATGAGAATAATCATTAATTCAAGCCAGAAACTGGCTGCAGTTGGCACGGGTGTAGCTTGCCAATACAATTTGTAAGTCGTGTCAGGTGCTAAAAACTCAACTGGACCGAAACGAACTAGACAGTAAATCTGGATAAATTCAATTTGAGAAACTTTCTGGCTAGTCGAGGTAAAGTTTTATGCTTCAGTTGGATTTCTGCTTGCTTGTGTAGCTTAATTAATATTATACTATTGCAATCACTGGCATTGAACGAACGTAACCAAGTACTTCTTCATTTGTTTCTAAATATGTATAATGTTGAGATACTTACCCTAAATCATTCAATACTAGTTTTTTATTTCGTCATCATCATCAGCATATAATGTCCCACTGCTGAGTACAGGCCTCCTTTCACAAATCAGGGTGAAAAGGAATGGGCAGATACTCCACCACGCGTGCCAACTGCGGATCGGTGGAGGTAGGCTAGTGGTCAACCTACTGTTGCAGTTTTCAAGCTGTTAATATATAAATAAAACACTTCATAAGACTATGAATGTAGTATTGGTAACGATTCCTTTGTTTATCTGTGGAAGGGTACAATTAAGATGAATTATTTATAAACATAATGGGCACTAGCTGTGGATGCGAACCAGGGACGAGCGTGAAATTCATTCATATTGCTTGGCTTGATTTTGATAGCTTAACTCATCTTAGTTTTTGTGGAAAATACCAAATAGTTTTAGAACAGAGGTAAGATAAAAGGTATGCTCTGACAATGCAGCAATCCTATACGCGGATTTCATACACATCTCTTGCAATTTCGCATATCACTGGTGGAAAACCAGTCTTTTGTTTGAAAGAAAAGGTATGTATGTAAGAAAAGGTTTTATTACCTAGTAGAAGTAGTTACTACTATTCATATACTATATAAATAATTGTATAAAACATTTCTGTAATATTTTTTAGATCACATGATTCATCTAGATTTACATAATTATATTATTACTTGCCCTCACTGCGACTGACTGATTTATTCATCAACGTAGACCCTAAACCACTGGGGCTATAAACTTGAAATTTTTCACACAGGTTCCTTTTATAACGCAAGCATCCACAGGGGATTTTGAAAATTCAACCATTAAGAGGGTGAAAAGGGTTTGTTTGTATGAAAAATCTTATTCCTTGGGTTCATAAATTTTAACCTTAACACGATTATTGACCTACATAAATAATGAAGTTTCTCATTATTAGTTTATGAAAAATACGCCTAAAAGGGTAATACGCCTTTAGGGGTCGTAAAATTTTGTATGGAAGAAATGATTTTTACAAATACCATTCCTGAGTGGGTAAAGAAGGGGGTGCAGGAACCGCGGAATGATAGTATAAACTATAGATATTTATGAATGTAGTAGGCCTAATATCGGAAGTTTGATATAATTTTGCATATATTTTTTGTATTATATTTTAAAAGTAAAAGTGTATTAATTTTGTATCTTCAATAAACTTCAGCGCCTAGTGTGAAATGCAACGCAACCATGTTATAATGATGTATCAGGCACTTTGGATATATTATCATGAAAGTTTATCTCCTACATTATTTTCAGATTCAGAATCAGAATCAGAAATATTTTATATCGTACAGAATAATGGTGTTATAAAAAATACATTTCATGAGTCTCAACAGTCTCGACCACATCGAACATGCAATAGTATTAGTTTTACTAAGATTAACATTATACACTTTAATTAGATTATTACCTATACATTTTATATCATATACAAAAAATAATTGTAGGTAGGTTTCATGAGAATACACTATATGCTGGTACGTTTTTATATTGAGAGATCTGGCAGCGTTTCTCTTGAAAAGGGTTAATGTTAACAACCTCAATATTCCCAGCTTTACCCAGATCTTATCAATGTCTACTTTTTGCTTTGCCCTTTTAATGTAACATGGGCGTATCTAAATGTATTATTATTTCCATAACGTCAAAAACATAAACGACCCTTTGATATTCAAAATGGTGTTTCAATTATTCAGTCACATAAAAAAACCGGATAGGTAAACATTTCTTTGAAGTGGGTGACAAAGGCGATGATAAAAATCGGCAGCCGTTTATCAGAGCAAGGTTTGCATTCTTTTGTGCTTGCATAGTAGCTTGAATTAATATAATATGCCTATCAGAAATTAATCTATAAAGGAAAGGTAAGTAGACTAAACTTGCTGAACAATATCTTTGCGGATTGAACACTAATATCCTGTCTGTCTTTACCCAAGGTATGTTCAGTGAAAAATTGGTAACTTATTATAATTTTTACTCATATTTGTGTAGCTATTGACATTCTAAACCTATTATATAAGCGAATGAATGGGAAATTACTGTTTCCAACACCGTGTGAGTGGAGTTTGCGGTACAACACATTACTGTTAAATAATTTGTAACTCTCTCGTTTTAATTTTTTCACAGCACTAGATTGTAGACCCTAGTTAACTGGCGGCCCTTTTCATAGGCTCAGCTACTGCCCAGTCAGTTGAACAGGTAATTGTCCTTCATTTTCAGCTCTATTATTTTCAAAAAGTGGCTCAAAATGTAAAAATAATAAATATTCTCCAGCCCAATTCTACGCTCTAATGATCCATAATATCTCTTCATTGTTTATTATTATTTTAATTGTTTTAATTTCGCCTACATACTAAATATGCAAAACGTCTTTGTCCATCCCAACCTCGCAGTAATAACAATGTAATGTCTTGTCTTGTTTGTCCCGTACTAAGCTAGAGAGCTATCCGAAATTATTTGTGTACGTAATTACCATTGTTGTCTGATTTAGGAAACGAAATGGAAACCCGTTTGGGAAATGAAACGAGTTTCAGCACTGGAAATCTGGAAGCGAGAAGTTTTGAAGTTCGGTTATTATGGAACGAAACAAACTTGTGCTTACACGAGCCAAATTCAGTATTATAACAAAAAATAATATCATATTAATACATGTATATCTGGTGAATATACCTACAATATGGAGAACATAAAATAAGAAATTTTGTGGTAAAAAGTGTAAAAACCTGGAACTAAAGCAAGCAAGCAAATAGATTGGATTGTGTTGAACAGTAGCTTGAAAACAAACTTATATTAGGTACAAATAATTTAAAAAGAAAATTTACCATCCAAAGAGGAAACGTTGACGCCCTGCTGGGGTACCTTGCAGATGATTGGCAGCAGCGTCAGCCTCGAGGAATGTTCTATATTTGTTGTAAATTATAAAATTGTGGGAAGGCAACGCTTATTGGAGGTTTAGTACGTCAATGAGCTATTGCGGCATCAGTCATTGGCGTTGTTTGTCTTTATAAATGTTGCATGATATTGTTTGCATTTGTATCGGGCTGACGTTCGTCGACCCTGATATCCGTTTAATATGATAATCCGCATGCAAACAAGCGGCGGATTGCCCGGCTAAATTATTTATGCACCCCAGCCTGCGGGTGATGGCTTCACTTGTCGGCGACGACTGGGGTTTTACTGAACCCCCGAGCTTTGGGTGGACAGGTGAGATCGCCCTACCTCTCGTAGCTACTTTTTTCATACATTTCAGCCTTCGAATAAATCATGTAGGTACGACAAATTTACAGTTACCTGCAACAAGGTTTGGGTAAAAAATAATCCAGCGACTTTCGGTTCTCGTATTGTACAGCGGGGATTAATGTACATTCGTTTCACAAAATTCCACATGCTTTTTTTATTTGTGATTTGGGAATTTTGTAATCTTTATGGCGTGTAATGCACTTTAGTAGGTAAATTCTAACTCATACACATTACGAGTAGGTACTCTAACTATCCAAAAGCTGGCAACCGCTTATTGTGAACACGCACGCTTTATTTCAAATAGATTATGAATAAAGTTTCAAAAACTCTATAAAACTTCGGTTCGCCTGGAAAATATCGCACGTTGGGTAGTGAAAAGTTGAATTTCTGTAGTTGTCCATATCACCTTGTTGTACGTATTTTCATCGAAAGCCATGATAGGAATATTTACTAATATGTTGAATGTTTGGTGGAATCTTGTTTGAATGTAATTTTCAATGATCAAGCATAATTTCAGATTCGTGTTTTACACTTGATAGCATAATCAAATGAAAAGCTAACGGAAAAAAATGGCGTGAACTTACAAATCGAGGTTAGTTTATATAAAGGCGTGATTGACCTAGACTGACCGCCGTAAACGGCTACCGGTGACCTGAGATTTTAAGATGGCTTAATCGTAACACTTTCTCATATAACTGTTTTTATAATAGCTAGTTTTATTGGTGCATAATTTCGGAGAAAAATCAAATTCATGTTTATGTAGCATCCATCTTTATCTGATTAACTATGATGAAATAACTGGGTTAATTGATTTAACTACGATTAGCTAGCTAATATATTTAGGATAATACGGAGAGGAATTATAAACGTGGTTGCAGTAGAAAAGGTTTATATCAAAGAGAGCGAGCACAGACAACAAACTAATTAGAGATGTAACAAAACATTAGGGACGTTCCGGAGTCGATTGTGATCAGTTTCCAACATCCTCCCTTGATCGCAATCCCATGCCTGCCAGGAACTGTTGATGCTTCACCTTTGGTAGAGCTTTGGTAAGGCAGTCGGCAATCATTGAGTCGGTGCCAACAAACTTTATTGTAATATCCCCACATTTTACTTTGTCTCTGATGTAGTGGTGACGAACATCAATATGCTTGCTCCTAGCATGAAAAGCTGAATTACCTGAAATTTTAATAGCACTTTGATTAAAACAGTACAATGTTATAGGAGTAGCCTTTGTAGATGGCCACAGTTCAAGATGAAGTTGTCTCAGCCACAGGGCCTCTTGAGCAGCAGCTGATATTGCCATATATTCTGCTTCGGTTGTAGATAAGGCAATAGTTTGTTGTCTCTTAGAGTTCCAAGAAATTACTGCATCTTGAAATATGAAAACATATCCAGTACATGATTTTCTATCTTCAGTACAAGATGCCCAATCAGAGTCACAATATCCTATGATTTCATGGTCAACATTACTTCTATATAGTAGTTTATAATTTTTAGTACCCTGTATATACCTAAATATCCTTTTGACAGCATTCCAGTGCTCTGTGGTGGGAGCTTTGTTATAACGACTCAGTGTATGTACTGCATAACTTATATCAGGCCTTGTTCCTTGTGAAATATATAACAAGCATCCAATTGCTTCCTGGTAGGGTGCATCACAAACATTACCAGTAGAGCTTGAAAATTTTACATCTGGCTCCATAGGAGTACTTACTGGTTTACAACTTTCCATCCTGAAGCGTTCTAAAATATTCTCTATATATTTTATTTGATCAATGGAAATACCTTCATCACTATATGATATTCTCAGACCAATGTAATAAACTGCTTTTCACAACTCTTTCATTTTAAAGTTTTTAATCAATTTCTCTTTTATTTCCCTTGCCAAATTTATGTTATTGTAAAATAGCAAAATATCATCAACAAATACAGTTAAGAACAGTATATTGTTTTCTTTATTTTTTATATAATATACACATGGATCCAATTGTGAACTTGTCAATCCAATTTTATTTAGATAATTATGCAACTTTTGATTCCAAGTTCTACTTGCTTGTTTTAATCCATATATTGATTTGTTCAACTTGCAGACTTGTTGTGATCCATTTTCATAGTGTGGTACTTGTGTCATATATAATTCCACATCTATATCACCTTGTAGAAATGCTGACACAGCATCAAGTTGTTCTATATGTAAGTTATATCTAGCTGCTAATCCAAGTAAGTATCTGATGGATGTTAAGCGTGCCACAGGTGCATAGACATCAGTGTAATCTATACCATATCTTTGTTCAAACCCTTTGATTACTAGTCTCGCTTTGTACTTTGTTATATGTCCATTAGCATCCAGTTTTGTTTTAAAAACCCACTTACATGGAATTGCAGATTTATCACATGGGAGATCAGAGAGAGTCCATGTGTTGTTTTCTAATAATGAGCTGTATTCACTATCCATAGCTTTCATCCACTCATGTGCATTTTTGCTATCCAAGGCTTGCTTGACAGTCTGAGGTTCATGCAGTGCAGTCTCAGATTCATATTGGCATAAGGAGGTAGGCATAGTTACATTATTTTTCCTCGGTCTCATTGAACGGGTGTAAGATGGCTTGAATGGGCTAACAGGACTTTCTGGAACATAGTCATCATCAGCATCATCTTCACTAATGTCAAGCGTTGTATCATTCTCTTTGACTGTACACACAGTTTTGCATGAACTATCACTCATAATGGTATCATCGAAAGTCTCATTTATGTTATCTTGTAAGCATTTAGTTGCATCAGTGCAAAATTCTTCTCTACACTATCCTCCAAGAATATAACATCCCTACTTCTAACTATTTTACCTTCTTCTTTATCAAATAGTCTGTAACCTTTTGATTCTAGGCAATATCCAACAAATATAAGCTCCTTTGACTTACTATCCCACTTCAGTCTTTTTGGTTTAGGAATGTGTACCATTGCACGGCAACCAAACACTCTTATATTGCTTATATCTGGCTTTACACCTGTCCACATTTCCTCCGGTGTCTTGAATTGGAGAGACTTGGTGGGTGAACGGTTAATCACATAAGCAGCGGTGGACTTGGAGGGTAGCGGGATCCGAAGCACGGTTCTCCGCTGGCCGACCGCAGTTAGTAGGGGGCCCAAGTAGTAGGCCAGCCACCTATGAAAGGCTGCCCCGCCAACTTGCGAAAAATCCCGAGGTGCTCCATCGTGCCGGTTGGCGACCGGATGAGAGGACCCGATGGCCACTCTTGGGGGGGTTCGGGCGTCCCCGCAGTCTCCAGACGAGCCTCCCATCAGTGCATCTTTCCTACGTTTGTCCCATGGTTCCTTTTGCAATGCCTCGCTTAACTGCCTTCCCCTCACCTATTCACTCCACATCAACATGGCCAAAAGTAAAAGAAAGAGTAGCGTTAAACAGCGGAAGCACGTCCTCTCACTCAAAGTGCACCTCTCAAATATTCGAGGTCTGCACTCCAATCTCGACGCCGTCCATCACCACCTTGAGACGGACAAGACTAACCTACTCTTTCTCACGGAGACGCAAATCAGATGTCCTTCAGACGCGGCCTACCTAAATTACCCAGGGTATACCCTGGAGCACAACTTCAAACCACGCGCTGGGGTCTGCGTGTATGCCCGCGATGACATCTGCTGTCGGCGTCTCCGTGGCCTTGAAAAACCGGGATTTTCTGTCCTGTGGATATTGGTGGGCACTGGTATAGAGCAAATCCTCTATGCCTGTGTCTACCGATCGCACAGCAGTGACCAGGAGACGATCGGGCTCTTTCAATACCTCGGCGAAACGGCGGACGTGATCCAAAGAAAATATCCGACCGCGCAGCTGGTCCTCCTGGGGGACTTTAACGCTCACCATCGTGAGTGGTTGTACCCATACCGGGAGACCGACCTTGCTGGGAGAGAGGCGTTGAAACTAGCACTTACGCTAAATCTCTCCCAGCTCGTTCGCGAAGCCACGCGCGTGCCGGATGTCGCTGATCACACAGCCAATTGCTTGGACCTTCTGCTGACAACAGATCCTGACAGGTACTCAGTTTCGGTGAATGCCCCATTGGGAACCTCCGACCACTGTCTGGTGAAAGCTGTGTCGTCCTACTCTCCGCCTGACCCTTGCCCTAAAGGCACCAGGCGAGTTTGGCGATACAAGTCAGCAGATTGGGATGAGATGCGTTCTTTTCTTGCATCTTATCCTTGGCGGCGAACTTGCTTTACTTCGGATGACCCGTCTAGCTGTGCGAGTGCCATATCAGATGTGATATGTCGAGCAATGGAATATTATATCCCATTCTCCGACATATCACTCAATAGCGAAACCCCCAAGTGGTACAATGCTGATTGTGCCTCTGCTGAGGCACGAAAACAGTCAGCTTACCGAATCTGGGCGGATTCTCGCACTCGCAAAGCTCCTGACACGGGCTTGAAGAAAAAAGCCTTTTAACATCGCTGCCAAGTCCTGCAAAAAGGCACAGAAGAAGGCACGTTTCGACCATGTTGGCCGGATCGGAAAAAAGCTATCATCTTACCCCTCTGGGAGTAAAGCTTTCTGGTCCCTTGCCAAATCGGTCGAGACCAATTTCTGCCGCCCGTCGCTGCCGCCATTGCTGAAGCCTGATGGATCACTAGCCTACACTGCTGTAGAGAAGGCCAATTTGTTTGCCTCTCTATTCGCGGAGAATTCATGTCTAGACGCTGGTTTACAAACACCATCCTCACTACCCACTTGCAACTGCCAAATGCCGGACATCCGTATCCGGCAAAAGGAGGTTGTAAAGGTACTACGCGCTCTAGACGTGAATAAAGCCAGTGGTCCCGACGGCATTCCAGCCATTGTCCTGCGCAATTGTGCGCCCGAATTGTCTCCTGTCTTGACACGCCTGTTTCGCCTCTCACTTCGAATGGGTCATGTTCCGAAAGTCTGGAAGCTTGCTAACGTGCAACCTGTGCCTAAGAAGGGCAGCCGTGCCGATCCTACAAACTATCGACCAGTGGCGTGCATTCCATATAGGCAAATAAGCAATGCCTACCTCATAAGATTCAATACAATAATAGTTTGATTCAATTAAACTACATAACCACTTTAAAAAAAAATTCTAACCTAACATTCAATACGAAATTTCAAACTTTGCCGCGCAGGCACTCGCGAGTTCGCCTCTCAAATTCACGCACACTAAAACGATTTCGGCATATTCATACACACACACACACTTCTTTAAGATAATACGACGAAAGCATAAATCACGCTTTTGCTATGCGTAGCATACTGACATTTGACATTCGCGATTTATGGACCAAAAGTAACCTTACCTACTCTGTTGTAAGTAAAGTAACCCATCCAAATTAAAAAGACTACAGTTTACCAACATTAGAGCAACTCAAATATAACTTCGCAATTTATTTGTGTTGGTTTGTTTATGGTTTGGCTGGCATTGTTTTTGTTTGCAATGTTGTTATTTACTAATTGTGATTTTGCGAAGTGTATCTGTGTGAAATGAAGAAATTTTGTGGTGAAGATGCAAAATGTACTGATAAATTTAGTCCTTTAGTCAGTTTTCGTTTGTTGAAAATAGTAGGTAACTTGCTGTAGTCCAACTCCAAAACGTTCATGGATTCAAAACAAAGGTAAAAATCTTAGACATTTTAACACAGAATAGGTATTATGTTTATTATACACCTGGCTAACTGGGTGCTGTTATTCGAATCTATTATTCTGTTATTACGTATTTTGTTTGCTAATGAATCATACCAAATGTGTATGGAATGATACGCTGACCTAAACAATTTTACGAATCTGGTCAAAAAACATGATCTATCTAAGAGGCATATTTAGGCGTGTATAGCCATGATTTATTCTGCCTACCTAGTCTGAAAACCAATGCACGCCACTGCTATCGACCGATTGCGATCACCTCCATACTCTGCAAGACAATGGAGCGTGTAATGAATCGGAGGCTCCTGGCATACCTTGAAGATAATGAACTCCTCAGCGACCGACAGTACGGTTTCCGCCAAAAACGGTCTACTGGGGATCTTCTTGTGTATGCCACACATCTTTGGAGCGAAGCCATTGAGAGACACGGGGAAGCAATTGCCGTTTCCCTCGATATTTCTAAGGCTTTCGATAGGGTCTGGCACACCAGCCTTCTAAGCAAGCTTCCTTCATATGGAATTCTTGATGGCCTGTGCGCTTGGATTTCCGATTTCCTGAGTGAACGGTCTATACGAGTGGTCATAGACGGGTGCTCGTCGGACCTCTTGGCAATCAATGCCGGAGTTCCTCAGGGATCAGTTCTCTCTGCAACCTTATTTCTGCTGCATATCAACGATCTGTTAAAACCCGGTATCTTTGGGTACGCAGACGACAGCACTGTTGCAGAGAGATACATTTCCAGCGCACGAGCCACTAGTGACGAGATCCAATTGTTTCGAGAGGCCATGGTTGAACGTTTGAACGTGACCTTACAGGCAGTCTCTGATTGGGGCAAAGCCAATCTGGTCACGTTTAACGCCTCCAAGACACAGGCATGTCTTTTCACCGCCAAACGGAGTCCTTACCATCAGGCTCCTACTTTCCAAAATATATCCTTGCCCATATGCGATCGGCTTGATCTCCTAGGCATAACATTAACAGCCAAAATAAACTTTGGCTGTTCTATTGAGTCGAAGGCAGAAACAGCTGCCAGAAAGCTGGGTATCCTCTCTAAGGTTAAGCGGTACTTCACGCCTGGGCAGTTGCTCCAACTTTATAAAGCACAAGTCCGGTCATGCATGGAGTACTGCTGCCATCTTTGGGATGGATCAGCTAAGTACCAGCTTGAGGCCCTCGACTCAATAGACCGCCGAGCCAGGAGACTCATTGGAGATGAGTCTTTAATTAAGGCGAAACTCACGAGCCTCGACCATCGAAGAAAGGTTGCTTGCTTATCGGTTTTCTACAGGATATATTTTGGAGAGTGTGCGCAGGAATTGTTCAACCTAATTCCACCATCCCCATTTTTACACCGAACCACAAGACGCCGGGAAAATTTTCACCCGTACGTTGTTGACATACCGAAAATACGGACACAGCGTTTTGCATCCTCATTTATAATGCGGACAGCAAGGGAGTGGAACTTGCTTCCGGCGTCTGTGTTTCCTGACGCCTACAATCTAGGAACTTTCAAGGCCAGAGTGAATAGGTTTCTTCTGGGTAAGCGTGTTTCATCTTAGGCTTCGTCATCGCCCCTTCTGGGCGGGTCAGTGGCCAAACGCAAGCCCATTTAATTTAAAAAAAAAAAAAAAAAAAAAAAAAAAAACACAGCTTCAGCCCAAAACTTTTTTGGTAGGTTACAATCAATGATCATACACTTTGCACGTTCAGTCAATGTACGGTTCATTCGTTCACTCATTCCATACTGTTCCGGAGTGTATGGAATGGTAAGTTGTCTTTTAATGCCAGAGTCTTTACAAAACTGATCAAATGCTTCATTCACATACTCCTTTCCGTTGTCAGACCGTAATGTTTTTATTTTAACTTCCAACTGATTTTCAACTAAATTTTTAAACTCCTTAAACTTTTCAAGAACTTGAGATTTAGAATGCATAAAATAGACAAATACCTTTCTTGAATGATCATCTATAAATGTGACATAGTATTTGGCACCACCAAGTGACTTTTCTTCCATTGGGCCGCATACATCTGAATGTATTACCTCCAGGAGACCAGAAGCCCTTGTACCAACATTTTTAAACGGCTGCCTTGTTTGTTTACCACGCAGGCAAGTATTGCATATCACATTTTTGTCTTGATTCATTTCCATATCAACGCCATCAGCAGACTCTTGAAGTTTCTGGAGACTTTGATAGTTCAGATGGCCCATTCTTTGATGCCATAAGTGAACTGAGGACAACAGAGCATATGTTTCATTGTGTACAACATACAAGCTATTTTGAGTGTAACCTGTCATGATTAGCTTTGAGTTTTGATATATTTTGCAACAACCTTTGCTGAACCTTACATCACAATTATTTTGTGTCATTTGGTGTATTGACAACAAGTTTACAGCCAGATCTGGGACATACAAAACGTTTTTTACTTGTATAGTTCCTATTAACTTGTTGCTATCTCCATCATAACTATTGATGTTAACTTTTCCACATCTCATCACAGACAACATTTTATTATTGGCTACTTTAATGTTACCAACTGAAGCAGGTCCAAAATCATATATCCAGTCTCTATTGTTTGTCATATGCATCGCAGCTCCCGAGTCAATGTACCAACATCCATTTTTCAGTCCAGGAGAGACAGGAAACGCCGCCACAAAGCTGGAAGTATCATTGGTATTTTTATTATTTTTATCATTATAATTATTCTTATGACTTGAGCCTTGATTTGAACGACAATTTTTTGATATGTGCCCATATTTATTGCACTTGAAACAACGGGGACCTTTGCCTGAGGGTTTGTTAAACTTAGAATGATTTTTATGATAGTTTGAATAAAAAGCTGCCGACTCATTTTCATTTTTCACATCCTGTAGTATTTTAGTTTTAACTAAGTCCATACTAATCTTCACACCCGAGCTTTCCATCGCCATAATCATAGGCTTATATAGTTCTGGTAGCCCTGCGAGAAGTAGGGTACCTAAACACTCATCATCAACTATAAAACCTATGTTCCGGAGCTTGTGTGCACATGTAACAACCTTATTCACATAATGTTCTACGTTACCGCAAGATTCTAGATTTGTGGTAATTAATTCCCGTAGCAAACCCACCTTCCTCGTCAGTCCAGAGTCATCGAATGCTTTACTTAAGTTGCACCATGCCTCTTTTGCCGATGTTGCATCCTGGATGTGGATGTAATTTATCGGATCCACTAACAAAATTAATTTTGACCTTGCTTTTGTGTCTTCGGTTTTTGTAAAAGATTCATCTACTTCGTTTTTGACGCATTTCCACAGTTCCTCGTGCTCTAAATATGTCCTAACAGCAAAACTCCACGTGGCATAATTATCACGGCCTCGCAACTTCTCAATATGAGCCAAATGTCCATTGGATGCCATGATCGCTAAATGTGTGCAAATAAATGCGTAATATTCGTGATTTCGCTGAAAAAAAAAAAACCTATTCCTTGAAATACCGAAGTTCAAAGAGGTTAAGTATGCCCGTATGGCCGGTACTGTAATTAAACTTTTATTTCTATTCGGAACTAAACTAATCGGGCGTCTGGGCCCATAACCTGATGAAATAACTGGGTTAATTGATTTAACTACGATTAGCTAGCTAATATATTTAGGATAATACGGAGAGGAATTATAAACGTGGTTGCAGTAGAAAAGGTTTATATCAAAGAGAGCGAGCACAGACAACAAACTAATTAGAGATGTAACAAAACATTAGGGACGTTCCGGAGTCGATTGTGATCAGTTTCCAACTGCTTTCACTCAATATTTATCATCATCTGCTTGCCCTGAAGTGTACTTTCGAATGATTTTAGGGTTTGCACATCATTAAAGTTCTTTATATTATTTTGTACTTTCTGTCACGAATACACTAAACAATACAAAAAAAATAAAAAACCTGGGACATTCCTCACACCCGGTCATCCCAAACTAAGCAGAGCTTGTACTATGGAAACCAGATAACTGATATGACACTTAAACAGTGGTACAGTCATGTTCTGCAGCATAATGCTGAGCTGTAGGCCCTATTTGTCCTCCTTTCGTGTTTTCTTTTTTTAATAATATGTTTAACGTTTTTTATTTATTTTTTGTTTTTTATATTATTTGTATACTTTTTCTGTTTAATTATATATATATTACTTTTTGTAGGTATTATTACATGTTAAGTAATTATAAGATTGGTGGTGGAAAAATAAAATCTTTTTTCTTTCTTTCTTTCTGAACTACTTTTTGTTTGTAAATACATACTTAATATTTGTAATTACACCCAGACTAAGGGAACAGACATGTATGTCCTGAGTGGAAATCCAACCCACGACCTGCAGCGCGATAGGTAGAATCGCGCTAACTGGCCCGTCAATCAATCAACAATCTATCTATGCTAATATAATAATTTGAAACGTTTTTTGTTTGATTGTTTTTTTTATTGAAACGTGCTATCACTAGAACACTAGAACTACCACTCGGATTTGAAAAATGATTTCACTATTAGGTAGCTACTTTATCCCCGAGTGTTATACTATCCCGGAAACGCGGGGGATGGCCAGTCTTTTCATATGTTCTTCGGTTCTTCTTTTCCCATCCGGTTTTTTACTTTCTTTTCTGACGGAATTGCGAAAATCCTAGTACCTACATGTCTACGCTATAATAAAGCTACCATCAAAATTAATGGCTCTATGATCAGTGGATTGGGCTTTGCATTGATCTCTCTTAAATAGGTTATTTCTGTCCCTGGAACGATTTCAAAAGTCCTCTGATCATTCGCACCTAATTTTATCGCTCCATGCATCTCACATTCACACATCACCTTGGTAATCATCACTCCGCAATTTAATGAGGTAAAGTACAAGCACATAGATATAGAATAACCATAGCATGCAAGATATAGTTAATATTAGGTATATACGAGTAGAACCACTGAATGGGAAGAAACTAGTCTCCTAAGATACAGAATATACTTCTAGTTTAGGAGCTAGGGCCATAAATGTTTTTTGTACCATTATTATATGAAATAAATTATTATTATTATTATTTCCATCATAGCTTTCCATCTAGCTAACCTCTCAATTTGGATATTATTGTAATTGTAAAGTCCCACTATGTCTTTTCTAACAAAGAACATGAGAAAAGGATGTAAGAAATTTAGTCCTGTCAAATAAGTCCAATGCTTGTTTTCTATATAAATTTAATCGCCACTATCGCAGTTACATCCAAACACCCGCAAATCAAGACATCAAAGACTAATTTGAGAGCTTTAAATATGTTCTATCTTTTTTCAATAATATTTTTAAGAAAGCGATGTGATGTGACTTAAATTAGTTTAGTGCGATTTACAACAGAATCGGCACCGTTTGGCTCTATTTTTATAAGGTGAAATCAATATATGGCATCCTATTAAGAATACGTAGGAAGATAGAAACCGCAGCTTAGACAGATGGTAATCAATTTGGTAGTAATTGAATCTGGTCAGGCGTACATGCATCATCCCAGATCTAGGCGGCAAAGCGCGGCGGCCCCTTAATGAAATAATGCTCGATGTAATTTGATTGTACCTCTATGCGCCGCTCTGCGATTTCATTACGGGAAGAACGTGATTTGATTATCCATTAATTATGAAGACTCGTGTCTAGTAAATATTCATAGATTTATATATATACGTGTCAAGATTGTCGGACATTAAATAATATGCATTTTTCAAAAAAAGGAGGAGTTTCTCAATTCGGAAGTATTTTTAACCGACTTCAAAAAAAGGAGGAGGTTCTCAATTCGGATGTATTTTGTTTTTTGTTTTATGTTTGTTACCTCATAACTCCGTTATTTATTAACCGATTTGGAAAAATTTATTGTCTGGAAGGGTACACTTCCCGTTTGGTCCCATTGGCATCAGATCAGGATTTGATTACTTCTTAGTGTACTTTGAAGTCGGTTTAAGGTTTTTTGTAAAATAGTCCAATTATTTGATCACAATATGGCTTTTTGTGGGGGGTTTGATATATATTGAATATTAAATAATCTACTTTATTAAAGAGGAGAAACATAATTATCAATTTAGGAAACGTTGAACCCTGAATGATGGTACCTACACTATATTTTATTCAATGGATAGAAAATACAGAAGAAAACGTCAATAAAACAATTCGCTCCGATGAATCGAGTAATTTTCCTGCGGTCTCTGTTGATAGTTCCAGAGTCATTATTGTACTAGTTTTGATGCGTGTTGTGGTTAATACAGCGCTCTAAACGCGGTTGGTTTGATTCCAGTATTGTAGCGATCAAAGATAATTTTGGCATCGTGGAACATTATGATAACGGCTTCATTCAACGCTATCGTTTCATCGCCTCCGCGCAGGTATTAAGGTAGGTATTACTGCTAAATTACTTGTTATATCACCACGTTGTGTGTTATCTAAGAGCTAAGAGTGAGAGTTTATAAATTCGCCAATATTATAACACGCTGCTGTAACATATATATTTTATAATTATCTATAAGTTATTATATTGTTGCCCATCCTGTTATAAACTATATACAACTGCTAAGTACTATAAAATTTTGGATTTGATGTTATTCCTATACTTGGATCACGTAACTTTGTTGCAATCAGTTTAAAGAAACAACCTCTAGAAATAGAAAATGGTGCTAAAAATTATATTTTGTTCATGGACTAATAGATGTTTTGATACAGCTATCCTGTAATTTAATATTAAATAAAATTGTAAGGATCAGAGGGAGGATTAATTCTATTTTCATGAGATGTTCGCTGCGGCTTATTCGGATAAACCACGAAAAAAGTTGTGCTCCAGAACAGAGTGGTGGACAGTATGGACGCACTACCGTAGGTATGCTAATGAGGACGCAACCGAACGAAACAAGATTGTCGGGTTTATAAAAATAACAGGCGAATCCACTTTCCATTTTTATTCCGAGTTCCGGTGTCAGACCATTGTTGTTCGCGATACGACAAAGGGAACGCATTCTATTTTATTCTCAACGTGAACTGAGTTTTTATTATGAAAGTACTTCGTACATTACGTAATTGGTACCTATAAGCAATAAACTAAAAGTATTCTAGGCACTCAACTCTTTTAAAAGACTTACTGACCAAATATAATATTTTATCATTGTAAAAATATATTCTATTCCACCCATACTGTTTTCCTACTATTCGTCATGGAAAATTATTCAGTGTTATACCTACATTTTTAATTCACCTTCCAGTTTATGTAAAAGACTAAATAACATACGTTTGTCTGTCACCAGTTTTCTAATTATTCCTCTTTAACTAGCTGACCTCTGAGTAACAGTAATCTAACTATAAAAGAGATGCTATTTTTACACCGTGATGGTGCGTCCATGCTACGCGAAGCTAAACGAACAGGATTCGTTCGTTGCTCGCGATTTCAAGCAACCTTCAACGAGCCTACAACGAGCGCGATGCGAATCCCTGTGTTCGTAAAAAAACTGACAATCGTGCTCGTTCGAGGCTCGCAAGCCAGTCCACGCTACGCGAATCGTGCTCGCAGTGTGCTCGTTCGGGGCTCGGCTCGTGCTTGGTTCGCCAAGCATGGACGCACCATGAGATTTTAATGATCTCACAATATTGCGTTATTTTCGTATTGAACGAGCGCTAAAAAAGTTAATGAATATACATATTATTATTTCAACTTCTAGTTTTTCTATATTTATTAATTACTAGCTGTCCCCCGCGGTTTCATTTGCGTTACCGAGGTAAAAAATCTGTGTCCTTCTCCATACCATAGGCTATCTGCATGCCAAATCTCATGTTGATCCGTTGAGTAGTTGAGGCGTGAAGGCGTAACAAAGAAACAAAAAACTCACTTTCTCATTTATAATATTAGTTAGGATTATGTTGTTTCAAAGCGTAATTTGGCTGTCTAGCTAGGTCTTTATGTACTATTATTACTGATTGCAGTTTATCTGCGTCACGCGTTCCTTTCTCGTCTTTAATTTAAAAGGGGATTGTGAAAAATTGATGAGGATTAAGTTGCCGAATTGTGGGCGCTTCTGCAGCGACCCGCCTCGCTTATGAGGATGGATTACGTCCACCGACGTCCGCGGGTTGACTTGATAGATTACTTCATAATGCGTACGCGAGGTCTTGTGTAATGTCACATCGACTATCCTCAAATGAAGATTTATATTGGAAACTCACCTTTCAATAATCGCGTAACTTTTTCTGTCATTCTGTAGAAGCATTATTAAAATGTTTTGCTAGCTTACGTAGTCTATGCTAATGTTAACCTAAACTGCGAAAGGATTATTTTAACTTTTACAATAATAAATTATGTTTATATTATTATTAGGTATAACTTCGAGTTATTTGAAGCTTCGGCTGTTTGAATAATTAATATTTTACTTACCTTACTTCGGAGTAAACAAGGTTTTGAATACCTACCTATTTCGTAGTATCTATCTTTAAATAAAAGGTTATTTGTGAAGGGTATAAGTACCTACCTACCTACAAATTACTGAAGGCTATTAATATCATAGGCTATGTTCAACTAAGGCTACATTCCGAACGCTCACAGTGCTCACAGCAATAATTTGCGTACCGAGTTACATATCACGATATTGACAGCTGAGAACTGTCAACAATTCGGAACGCCCGTTATCGCCCTCACAGTATTCAAAACAGAACATTTTCGAATTTAATTAAAATCTGATTTAACAATGCGCTAGGACTCCTTATACCTTTTTTAATTTGACTCGCAAAAAGGAATATTCGCGTTCTTTATTATTTTTCTCTCTTAAAATCATAAAAGTATCTTTGCCAAATAGATAACCAAGAATCTTATTAGACTTTCTGCCGAAAACACAATAATTAACCGTCACTTTTGACAGCGCTCACGGTGATATCAGTTTAGGGCATGGTCGGTGTGAGCGCAATATGGCGGATATCATGACGTCATCTATGACGTTGTCACGGGACATCGTAATCAGTCATTATTCAATTTACGCTCAAATCGATTACAGCGATTATATCATTAATTCGGAATGCAGCCTAATATGATTAGAGAATAAGATAACCATCGACAGTTTGTACGTACGTTAGAAAGTGTAAAATCTGACTGGTTCATGAAGCAGTCGTGTAAACAATGACAATAACAATTGATTATTTCTGACAAGATTCTGACTGAGTACAGATTACTGGGTACCCATCAACTAATATTTAAATACACAAGCTGGATAGAGTCGAATGAATAGTAAGATTTAATAGATTATGCATTTTTTTCAATGACGTCGGTAATCAAGCATACAGCCCGCCTGATGGTAAGCGGTTATCGTAGCCGTATGGACGTTTGCAACACACAAGGCATCACTCACGCATTACCAACCCTTCCCTCCTCCCCGATGAGCTCAGTACCCCGAGTGTAACGTTTGCAAATAATTAAAATAAATATTGCGTTTATATGAGCACAAAAACGCAAACGCGATAGTTACGTTATGTCTGTGAAAACTTTACACTCGGGGTACTGTACTGGCAACCTATACACACGCGTAGCACAGGAACATAAAGCCCATCACAGACGTAGCTATAATATATATTAATATACCGAGCAATAATATAAATTACAACGCAGGTTGGCGAAATCTGTATTGAAAATATATCGCAACATGCCTTGCTATGATTTATATTAAAATTATAGCTACGTCTGCATATTAGTTATTTGGCTGCAGTATTCTATAAGATAGAGGACCCCAGTGGACCTGTCTTTGAGCGAATTAACGCTAATTACTCTCTACCTCTCGTAAGTACATCTCTCTCTTCAATTGCAATGTGTAATCCCTAATTATTTAAGCGATGAGGTAGGGCAAGTGAAGTATGGGAAGTCCTCTAGCAGGACCTAGGATGTGGCTACTGTTGGGCAAAAATAATCATTAATCAGATTTGTTTGCCTTCATTGAACTTTTGTTTGTTTCAATTCTCCGTCTCAGTTCCTTGAACTTTCACATCTAGGAATAGTAAATAGATTTCAACATGAGAATCAGTTAAGCCCACCTAAATGCCGCATATGGTGGCATAATTTGAGAGAGAGCTCGTAATAACATTGGATTTTGAATTTATAGTCATTTTACTTTACCTTTATTGTAAAGTGGATCACCAAATGTCGCAACCAAGCGTTAAAAATACGGTTATTTTGGACGTAATCGCAAATGTGCTTTAAGCATCAGCATTAAACGAAAGCTGTGTGCTATTAAAGTGAACCGTATTAGAGTGTGATATAACAGTATCTACGTATTTGTTTGTGTATGATTATGGATGTGGTGGGAGGCGCCACCGCGCGGCGCCGGCGCGGCCTTGGAGAAAGTGTATCTTGTATGTGGTTTCACCGCAGATTTCCGCTGCGATGCTCGGTGCGCCAGCACCGCCTCCTGCCGATGACGACCGCCGGCTGATCTCCCTGAGAGACATGCACGTGACGGTCGTGACGTAAAAAGATGTCTCCTTTTAATAACTAAATTTTGGCCAATTTTGTATACATTTTGATCACCGACCGAGATTATTCACTATTGCCTAATAATGGTTAACAGGAACATTAACATTTTAATCTGTGTGATATAAGATAGAAATATCATGCAAGTGGCTATAAATGGTGACAAAAATATACTTTAGTATCAATTAGCACAAATTTAAATGTTCATTATGAAATGTATGCTGCAGAATTACTATTGCAAACAGAGATGTACCCAAGAAACATCCTATAAAAACCGTACCATTTTCTTGAAGATTAATAATCTAACCAACATTCCGACTTACCGAGCCAAAATCTCGACTTTTGTAGAACAGATATTAAAATTTCATAAAGTTTCCCCGTTGTCTAGGGCTTATTCTTACATAAGAGCTTCGCTGCATAATATTAAGCCCGGTCGTGGTAAATCTCCATTCTTCTGTAGAGCGTTTGCATGAAAGGATTAAAGATACCTAGGTAGGCGGCGATTATTTATGCAAATGTGCATCTCTGCAGAAGTAAAGGAAAGCTTCATGGAAAACAACAGTTTACTAAATGAAAGAAAGCAGTTAAGTGCTCAATTAAACGGAAAAGCCGATATTAACTTTAAGAGCGGGTTTCGTATTTTACCAGGAAAAATATTTTTAAGATTTCATTGATTTGGAAGCTTGATATATAAGCAAAGTTGAATTTCAGTTTACTAATGTTATCATCTTAATTTATATTTCCGTTGAGTTGAAATTTTTGTGTTGTCTCGCGTGAACTTCGGCACATAGAGGTACTTTTATTGATATAATGTACTTTGTAGGTAACGGGACTCCCCATTACTTACCTACAAAGTGACCTGAAAAAGACCTGGTGTCATCATCACCTTTCTACCACCGCACCGACAATGTGGAGTTCCTTCTCATATGCTCGACCCGCCTTTATCACCCACACAACGGTTCAGTCCGACGCGGGACGTTCCTACTGCGAACCATTGAGATGTGGAATGAGCTTCCCATTACGGTTTTGCCTCATTGCTACGATATGGCGTTCTTCAAAAGAGGCGTAAAAAGAGATCTTCAAGGTCGGCATTACATCGGCAATCCCACTGGTATTGCAAATGTCCATATAGGCGGCGGTGACCACTTAACATCAGGTTGACCTTCTTCCTGCATGTCAAACTATTGACTTAAAAATATTACTCATAGACTATCCCGTTCAGAATAACCTCTAACAAAAGATTAAGTACCAATCAATAGTACCTATTGTTTGCTTTACATAAAGTAAACAAAGTCGTTGAAGTTCTATAAACAAATCATAGTTACAACAAATATGTACAAAATACAATCTATATTTACAAAATACAATCTATACAAGAATGTTATAAGAGACGGTATGAGTATTGTAAATAGAGAGTTGGAAAGTTGGGAAAAGGCAGGAAAAGGCAGGTCCAATCTCTGGATCGGAAATTATGTTCGAAAATACTTTTCATAAGGTCATTAGCTTGAGGCAGATATGGAATTCTGATAGTACGAAATATTAAAATATGTTAGCATTATTTCTATTCATTGGTTGAAATTTTTCTTTATCTTCTTTTTTTTGTTCAATACATCATAAGGTATACTGATAAAATTCCTGCAATTGTGATAATTTAGGTTTTTGAGCTTTTGGATAAGCATTCCACTAATGATTAAAGTAATACGTGTCAGATAAAGTGATATACTTAAAATGTTCAAGGTCTTGTAATTTGGACAACAAAAGGATACTAAAAGAACAGATAGGGTGTAGTAGATGTTATTCGTTAGGCACTAAGAATCAATTGTATGCAAAGCCATCAAAATTTAAAAAATAAATCCCATTTTTTTTTAAATTTTGTGTTCTATAGTTATACCTACGTTATCATGAATCTTAAGTATTTTGGTAATAATCATGAAACTCGAGTTTTTATATTAGAAAACGCTAGTGTTTAGAACTCATGTCATGTTAGTAAGTGATGATATGGTTGGATGTGATGAGCGTCTGAAAAACTTACAGCTCAGTAGAAGTGACGTTGAATGTCGTGAAGAAGGTCATGGTTCTTGGGTTTTGTGTAAAAAAAAGTGAAGATACCATAGGTGTCTAGGTAGCCATCGGATCATAGGTACAATAGGCAGGTAAGGGCACTTTGTAGTACATTGCCTAGCTGAGTACTACGTTCAAGTCAAAAATCTCTCAAAGCACATACCGATGAATATCGTTCGTAAAGTTGCACTTCGGAGCCAGTTGCTTTCTAGGCTTTGTAAAGGTCGACAATGTCCATAGGCGATGGAAGGCCTCAGGTGGAACACCTCCCTGCTTGTCTGCCTTCTGACCAAAAACAGAAAAAACACACACAAAGGAGCTTAGGTCACAATTTTTTTGTAAAACTCTTCTACAACTAGTGAGGAACATTGCTACGGAATTTATTTTTTCGAATTGACAGCAGATCTTATGCAATTCATCAATTCCAAATCCTTTAATGAATTGAATTGTATATAATGAGTAATTATTTTACCAAAAAATATTGGAATTACTTAGGATCTGCCGAGAATTCGAAAAATTTTTATTCCGTAGCAATATTGCTTAAGCTTTCTTTTTAGCCCCCAGGCTAATGAAACCGTATCCGTTCACTGTATAGTTTCTGGGTACAACGTGTGCCTCGTTTGAAATATCAGTCTGCTAGATGTTCGATAGAAAATATCAATTGGTTAAGTCCTACTGGGTTACATTGCTTATGAATTATTTTGTGTGTGCAGGTGCTAGTGGTGGCGGGTGGCGGGTGACTGCGCTGGCGCGGCAGCGGAGCACGGTGACGAGATGAGCGGCGTGCTGAGTGGGCCACCGCCGCTGTCCGCCGCCGAAGCGCTCTCCTCGCTGCTGTGGCAACCGTACGAGTGCCGATCGCCGCCGTCGTTCGCACGCTCTCGCACCGATGGAGCTCTGGTGCTATCGAGCGAGCGCGAGCGCAGCCTCGCCGGCGCGGGCGGGGAGGAGGCGGCCGAGCGCGCGCCTCAGTCGCCGAACGGCGGTCGTCATGCGCGCGCGTCATTTTGCGCGATTACATCCCGCCACGAGATGCGGCTGCCCGTGCCGGCGCCAGCCCCGCTGCGCAAGTCGGACTCGGTCTCGGTGCGCGTCCCGGGCGAGCCGAGCCGACAGAACGTGTCCAGTGTGAACATAGTGCATGTGCAGGATGCGCCCCCCAGTTGTAATGTGAACAGTGCCGTGCAGACGGAGCGGGAGAGGAGCGTGGCCACCGCCGAGTGCCAGACCGAGGAGCCGACGCGGCGGCGGAGAGTGCGGCGAGCGAGAGTACCTCGGGTTCCCGAGGTGCTGGAGAACGTGCCGCCCCCGCCCTACAGTACCCTGCCGCTGCCGCCGCCACCACCGCTCCCGCTCTCGCATCACCACCCGCACCCACACCCGCACCCGCACCCACACCCGGTGCCGGTCCCACACCCGGTGCCGGTGCACCAGCCGCCGGCGCCCATCATCGCGCCGCACCCGCCCGTGCATCGCTTCCCATTCCAGCCGATCCCACTCAGGTATGATTTCTTGAAGTTAGCACATCATAAGCACATGGTGCATCTATTGATGAGTAGAAATCTATGTCCTATTTATTCGATCGTGTTAGGTGCGTATTTGGAGAAAGGCGGCTAACTCTGTTGTTAAATGTGTACATGCTACATCCAATACAGTGCAGCACAAAGCATATACATATGAATGGAGTATAAATACACTGATCGCGCGGCGTAGCGTGTGCGGAATGTCTTCTTGAGCATTTCGTAGCATCGTGCGTTGAAGTCTTTTGTTTGGTTGTTCAGTTTTCGTAAAATTGCGTAATTTTATATCGTATCGTACTACATTTAAATGAGCTTTTAAAGCTTGAAAGGTATATAATATTCAAGTACGTAATAATATAAACAAAACAACGCTAATTATATTAAAATTTAATAGATATTTGGTATTCTCATAGTTGGTAAAGCCAAACAATAGTAGGAAATATTAAATCTTTTTATAATTTGGAAACTTTGGCAGAAAGTTGCAAACAGAAAGTTATTTTGAAAAGTGGAGCGAATCCGCAACGACGATAGCCTTGGGAATAAAAGCTGGCAAACACTTTTCCATTAAGCCGTGACGTGTAAAATAAGTTGCACTAAAACTGGAAAATAGTTGTTTAAATAGCCATATGAAAACTAAATACTGAAATTATGCCTTATGGCTTTTGACATGAAACAATATCGCCGATATGAAGCAAATTCTTGCTCTCCTATGACTGAAATCAAAACAATGCAAAGATTTGTGCTCATTCGTAAACGCTAGATACGTAGGTAACGTACCTACATAGAGTTAGAATATGAATAGAGCGACTGTACTAGAGTGCGTGCCGTGAGCAAGGGTACGGGCAAAGTGCGTGTACATAGTTTGAACGACTAAAATGATGAATGCTAATATTTCATTTTTATCGATACTTTAACCGAGAACGTAATCCATATCGACTGTAAATCACCTAGTGTACGATATATCTGTGAATGTATCTATATGGAAACTGCTCACGCTTCGCACGACGTAACGTTGTCAACGCTATCACCACATCTATAGTATTCTAACTCAATGATAACGCATATTTACAGCATAGTTTATTTGTAATTTCCTTGTTAAATTCTCACAATAATGTAAGCCGCACTAGTTACTTATTTTAATAATAATTGTTTTGGTCATGCTACGTTTGGTAATACGTGAGTTGCTAACGCGTGCGGCCTCGTTATGTAAACCAATTGTTTACACACACATTTACACACCAAGGTCATTTCATTTCGCGATACGAAACATTTAGGGTTGAGTAAATGAGACTTGAGTTTTTGAACCAGCTTTCTCTCCATTTTTCTGACGAATGAAAATATCGACATAAAATAGTATCGTGATATTTTGGAATAGGGCAGATAGATTGCAAAGTTCTTAACACGACTGCCTGAAAAAAGAATGTAATGTTTTCAGGGTTTATGTAGGTATCATGCGAGCTTTTTTATTCTTACATAACTTTTAAATTCCTGAACAGATTTCGATATAGAATATAGAATAGTCGTTAGAATCCTTACATCATCCCAAGTGACACTCTGGCTATAATTTTATTTACTTTTTAGTTTAGTTTTAGGTTTTGGCGGGGCAGTCGAGATTTTTAATTACCTTAATAAATAATATTAAGTAGGTAATATAGTTTTTAATTATCTTTTTTAATTATTATAATTTTAATAATTATTATATATAATTATAATTATATTTTAAGGCGATGATAGCTCAGTGGTAGTGACGTCGGATACCGAGATGAAGGTCCCGGGTTCGAATCCTACAATGAGCTTGAGCTTTCGGTGAAGGAAAACATCGTGAGGAAACCATAGCACGGTGGTAGGGTACTTTGTAGTACCCGTCTGGCTGGCTACCACCCTCAAGTTGAAAATCTGTCGCCAAGCACCTATCGGTGTGTTCCGTCAGCTGCACTTGAGAGCCAGTTCCTTCTAGGCTTTGTGTGCTTACCACCTTCGACCACATCATCACTTACCATAATGAGATTGTGGTCAAACACAGGCCTATACACAGTAAAAAAAAAAAAAAAAAAATTATGTCACTATACAATTGCAATACTCTTACTATATCCTAGTCAAATTTACAAATGCGAAAATGAGTTTGTTTGTTGCGTCTTTACGCCTCAACGGCACAATCGTGATGAATTGTGGCACGCAGGTAGATCCTGGAATAACATATAGAAGATTTTAATTCTGGAAAATCAAAAGATCCCTCGTGAACGAGGGAGAAACCGCTTGTACTAGTATAATAAATAAAACATGTGTGAGTATGTGCGCACCTTCGTTGTGATGTGAAGATATGATTCGAACTGGTTTGTTTAGTGACGGCCGCGTGGTGGAAAGTCGGCTTAGAACCTTGATTCAGTTAGATCGCATCATATTGTTTATATATTAAAAAACTGCTTATCGTTTAAATATAATTTTTTTTAACAGCATTATGTAAACATGTGTGATTGCTTGCAGTACATATAGCATTATCAAATTTAAAATAAGATCTCTACATAAATTCCTGGATTATATCGCAGTATGGGTCTGTAGTCATTATGTCCCACTTTCCAATGGCCCGCAGGGTAATTCGCTCAATAATTTTAGATATTTGAATGAGGAGATTTATTTATTTACATGAGTAGTTCAAAATACCTAAATTGAAGCATAGAAACTATCTACTCGATTAAATATACTGTATTGAATCAAGTCTGATAAGATCACAATTCACTTAGTGATAACATGAAGATGTGCAGTATGAACATGAGTTCAAAAATACAAAATGAATAGAAAGATTTTTTTAAGTATACCTAATATGATTTGGTTTGTACGATAATACCAGGAGTGGGACCGCGGGCTTAAAAAGGCCACTAGAGCGATATTACTCAATTGTTTTTTTTTTATCAGAATCCTTCTTATTTTACACATTTCATATAACATTCTGAAGTTACGGGCAATTTATCATCTGCTTACTCAAAATTAATGCTTCCTTCACGTACAATCATTTTAGTACCAATGCATATAATGTTCTATATACTTTTATTAGCTGGTTTATTGATACGGATCCACTTATATCGAATAGATTGGTAATACAATATTCATATTGATCAAGCCACTATGGAGACTTTCCCCAATCAATTAAACATTGATTTTCGTTTAAATATATTGAAACTTCTTCAAACTAGTTTTATCTACTCACAGTCAATATGTATGTATGTGTTGTAGTGTCCCACATAGTAACAAGGTCCGTGTAGGTCGGTACGCTCACTATAGACCGATGTGGGTCGGTGCACATCTCATAGGTACCGTCGGCAACATAAGTAGCTGAACAGATTCACAAAACTCCTGGGAGGATAAAAAGGAAGCTAAAGCAATATTGCTACAGATTTCATTTTTTCGAATTCTCGGCAGATCCAACGTAATTCCAATATTATTTGGTAAAATAATTACTCATTAAAGTTGGCGAGTTAATATGCCTGTTTTGACAGCGTACATCAATGTGTCAAAAAGAGACAAACATAGTGCGACAAGAAAAGACATCCTCTAGTCAAAACGGGCCTCTTGGAATTGATGCATAAGATCTGCTGTAAATTCGAAAAAATGAATTTCTCTAGCAATATTACTAAGCCTCCGTTTTAGGGATTTTAGATCCTAAGTAATTTCAATTAGTTTGATGAATTGTCTAAGAACTGCTGTTAGTTCGAGAAATTAATTCCATTAAACAATATTGCTCGAGTAGCCTTTTTAGACTACTTATTTTATCTTTAGGTTAAATGGAAGGAATTAGTGTACGTTTTGTAAAATATCTAATTAGCTTCTTATTACTGACCGTACAATCTACTTGAATATTAAACTATTATATAGTATATACAGACAAAGTACACTATTACCCTGTGTTAAATTATCAGTTAATTAGTTAACTGGTCGGTTAAAGGCGTCCCAAGTAATGTTTGCATACGCTAACTGTAACTAATTACCTAGATAATTTATGAGGTTATTATTTGGTACATAATTAATAAACTTGTTCAGAAGTAGAGCGTATTATATACCGAAATGCTTTTTATTTTATAAATGTCATATTATTTAAAACCCAGCTTAAAGCATTGTAATTTATTGTACCAATTTCACGCAACGTCGGATTTGTCGTCCGTCATGAATCGCGAAGATGAGAATTTTAGTCGGCTTTTTGATTTACTTCTTCGTTTTTAGGGTTCCGTAGCCAAATGGCAAAAAACGGAACCCTTATAGATTCGTCATGTCTGTCTGTCTGTCTGTCTGTCTGTCTGTCTGTCTGTCCGTATGTCACAGCCATTTATTTCCGAAACTATAAGAACTATAATATTGAAACTTGGTAAGTAAATGTATTCTGTGAACCGCATTAAGATTTTCACACAAAAATAGAAAAAAAACAATAAATGTTAGGGGTTCCCCATACTTAGAACTGAAACTCAAAATTTTTTTTTTCATCAAACCCATAAGTGTGGGGTGTCTATGGATAGGTCTTCAAAAATGATATTGAGGTTTCTAATATCATTTTTTTCTAAACTGAATAGTTTGCGCGACAGATACTTCCAAAGTGGTAAAATGTGTGTCCCCCCCCCTGTAACTTCTAAAATAAGATAATGATAAATCTATAAAAAATATATGATGTACATTACGGTGCAAACTTCCACCGAAAATTGGTTTGAACGAGATCTAGTAAGTAGTTTTTTTTTAATACGTCATAAATTGAAATTAATATCAAATACTCAGGTCTATACTACCATTTACTTATATACCTACAGGTTTGTACGGAACCCTCGGTGCGTGAGTCTGACTCGCACTTGGCCGGTTTTTTTTAGGAAATTACCTCCCAATATTATTTCTTTATCATTAATTAACTCGTTTGTAACTTGCAATTAATAACGAAAACCTAATTAAAAAGCAAACTGCTGATAGAATGTCAGCATTTAATATTGTGATAACATTGTGCGGTTAAAAGATATTAATTTGTTAGTATAATTAACTTATACTAACAGATATCGTTGTAATTAACCACTGCTGACATAGATAAGGCGATGTAAATGTATATTTTTTTTTTCAAAATTATTTGTATTGAACTAAAGAACAAATAAATCCCGACTCGGGAATTCATTACGGGAGTAACCCACAATCAATACATGCTTTTAAGCTTACAACCTACATATACACTGAAAAAACAATTTATTTAACAGTAACACAAAATTTTACTACCAATAACCTAAACAGAGTGACTTGCGAACTAAAAATTACCAGTAACAAAACTAGTTTTGGTTCATTACTAAATTGTTTGATTAAATCTAAGAGATATAAGATTAAATGTAACTAAAGTTAGTTTCCAGACAACAAAACTTCAACATACATAACTAGTTTTGTAGAACCTTTTTTTCAGTGTAATAGGAATGCATTACGTATAGATGTTAACTAAAATATTAGAAATACTAATTACAAATTGGGTTTACATTGTTTATGATATTTATATAAAAAATATTTAAATTCAAGCATTGTGAAAATATACACTGCGACTTCCCATTGTAAATTTTAAAAGAAATCTTAAAAGTTTTACAATTTCGTCTGTCCGGCAGGCTAGTTTCTAGTTGGCTTTAGAGATTTCTTGTTTTCACTTTTAAAAGTTTGATATCAAGTTTATTCAAAATACAGACGTATTTAATAACAGACTTATCTGTTCTTTTTCGCAGGGATAACAAAACGAATCGCTTAAATATCAGAAAATCAAATGGCAATATTCTCAAATTACGATTGCAAAGCCAGAAGGCATGCAGGCAGACCGACCTATAAGTAGTTTATGGCACGTTTAAACTTTGCTCAAAACGAATGTTGAACATATATTATAAATTTGCAAGTTTTCACATATGCCACTTAAAGTTTTATTTTGTGTGTCGCAAGCGAATTTTGTTCGAGCTCGAGCAGTAAACAGTGTTGTCCTCCAAACGTGGTTTGTCGGTCAATATCGCTAGCGTTTGCGAAACCTCGCTGCGTAAGTACGCGCCGCGCTGCGCTCAGAATTGTGCCTCGAGTCCGGCGCGGGCGCATCCGTACATGACGTCTTCATTTTATTGTAATTATGCATCTCTTGTTTGAACGACCATCGTACCTCTTTGAGAGAATATATTAAGAGAAATATATGTGTAGATTAGGCTTTTAATATCTGAGATTACTAAACTATTTGAATAACTCGTTGTTGAATGTTTTTGTAGCACGCATCATGCTTGTCATAGGAATTAGAAGAACAACTTTTTTTTAGAAACTAAGTAACATAGATTTGTAAAAGAAATGCCTAAATTATTCTGAGCGAGCGACCGGTCGTTCCACGTGGATACTATTCCAAGACTCCACACTTCCTTGAATGTTAAGCTTACAAATAAATACTTGCACCTCGAGCGCTGTTGGCTCTTCGCCAACATCCTAATGGTTCGGGACTTGCGCCAAAGCCGCCAGAAAATCTTCTATATTGGAATCTAAACATGTAACTGAAAGTGGATTGACTTAATCTTCGCTTTGAATGTGTTCAATAACACCCAAGTCCTCGAAGCACGTATTGTTAAATACCTATCTTTGGTTGTAATGCGATTCCTTTACTGTACCACAATAGCTTGTATTTGTGGTTGAGTTCGAGCTCAAGACTGTGGGAACGGCTTGTGACTCGAGCGAGCCGAGCAACCAATTACGAGCAGACTTCGGCCGATGCTCGGGGCGGCGGCAATCCAATTTGCGAGTGCATTGTCCGTCTGTCTGCAAACCTTAGGCCTTCTTTACAGATGCTATACCAAAACAAGACGTAAATATGACAAGCCCCTATCTCAAACACTTAATTTGTTCGTAAATATTATAAGCTCAGAGGCGGTCTGCAATTTTAAATGTCTGTGCTGTGTCTGTTGGTCAGGTATAGATACTTACTAATATTAAAAAATAACATATAATATTAATGTGAGGTAATGTAGTAGCTTTCCATTGTGAGATTGTGATACAAACAGACTACAAATTGTAAAAAAATAAGATTTTGTTCCGAATGAAAACATACATATTATTTCCACGATATTTTCATCTCATAGAATCTTTTTTTTTTATTATTTGGTTTTTTCTTACTCTTAAAATAACTGTATGTAAATAGATGTTCTATCTATGTATAGTATGTTTAATAATAGTTTGATAGTAAATGACGGAGTTATGAGGTAACAAACATAAAATATACATACCTACAACCAAATTGAGAACCTCCTCCTTTTATTTTTTTTAATGTTTTTTGCTGCTTTAATATTAATTTTTAGAAAACAAGAAACTATATACACGATCAATAAAACCTTAAATCTAAATTAACCCTTAACTACCTACCCGGAGTCTCACGGACTCCGACGATATCATTTTTCTCAAAAACTAATCGTACGCGCAACTATTCACACAGCGCTTCCGTATACCTTCTCCCCACCACCCGAGGTACTGCTCCTGCACTCGACATGGTCACGCGTGCGCGCATAAAGTTTTGGTGTACAAAAAGCTTTTCTTCAGAGTCTGTAAGACTCCGGGTAGGTAGTAACGTAATTTTTTAAATCGAATTATTTTTATTATTTTCGTGAAAAAAGACATCGGGTGACGAAGTTATTAGACGCTGGTTGGAGGAAGAAGTTTTAAATGAAGAAGATTTACCGATTAGAGACTGTAGCGATGTGGAAATCGACATAGAAGACGATTTCTTCTTGGGAGAAGATTTGGAATTAGTTTCAGAAATCGATGGTTAAGAAGAAATAAATTTTGCGGAACGAAACACCAGTTTTAAGTCCCAAAGTACACATCCATTTTTAATCATTAGATGATGACGTCCCTTTAGAAAAATGACATTAGCTTTGTAATTACAGTTGCAAAAAAGTGTAAAGTCTAAGACTTGCAATTTTGTCTAATTATTACCATTATGATTATGGTCAGCACTAAGATTAATTATTTGATCGTTCAATTGTTAGAAATTAATTGGTAGAAGTTCCTATTTCATGTTTTTTCTGAAATATAGTTCTTCTTTTACAAACATGTTGATATTTTTTGTTTGTTTTAAGTCAATGAATAAATTTTAGTTTATTACATGAATAGTGTTGGTTTTTTACTGTTTTTATAATTTAAATACAAATAAAAAGACTACTAAAATACTCATAAATTTTTAATTTGTCTCCCTCAGTCATGGTTTTTTTTTTCAAGAGCATTATATCGCCGGAGTCTCACAGACTCCAAGTAGGTACTTGTGTGACTTAAATAGACGGTAGGTAGCTAAGGGTTAAAAATGAATAGTATGTTAGTTTGATAGTTATTTCGAATAACAATTATCTCAAATAATAGGTACAATATCTTTGAATGGAGTTGTATTAATCCATGTGTAACTTTATCTGTAAGCAGTTGTGGCGACTGTGGTTTGTGCTTGTAAAACATAGGACTGATATAGGTATACATAGACTGTGAGGTATCAAACATCTATAAAGTCAAACACATCTTCCGTGCGATCCGCATGGATTTATTGAGTGCATCAGTTATGATACTTCGCTTATTCTACTTTCCTACTTATATGTTAAAAGTAAAAGTTTGTGTTACCTTGGTATTACCCTATCACGCCGCTATGGCTGACCGGTTTTGACTGAACTTTAGCATGCCGTATGAATAAAATACAGGATATTTATCCCGGGAAAGCATAAGGTCGCTCAGGAACTCGGTGAAAACCGAGGACGAATGGAAAATAGTTGTGGAGTAGAAAAAAAAAACATTTATTTGCGGTTCCCATGGAAACGCTACAAGTTTTCAGGGCATGATATAGATTTTCGAAAGATTTTTACTCGCAATGAAGATTTATCCATCATTATGAAGATTGTGTAATAATTCAATGATGAAGATTAATAAAAGGCCTTCTCGGAACACACAAAATAATCCCGTGAAAGCAGATTTAACACGGTACATGTGAAACATTTGTGCAAGATTGACAGTAGATAGATACGTGGTCGATCCGTCGAGCTAACCCAGTGCGGTGAAAGTGTCGAGTGGCGAAACTCATGCCTTCGAATAACCAAGGTAAGTTATCTGAATTTACGCTTTGTCAACTGTAATTGAATTTACAAATGGAACTGATATCTCAAAGAAAATTCTATGGAGTAATTTTACCATACAATACTTGCTGACTAAATAAAAAAAATGTTAATAAGTTTTGGCCATTACTTCATAGTATTTATGCTGGTACCAACCAAGCACAAAAAAAAATCATTGATTGTTTACGGATGCAATTAAAATGCTAAAATACTTGTGTGGAGTAGTGTGGAGCACGCACAAGTCCCCCGTTTCATTGAATATCATAGTAGAAGCCATAGAAATGTAAATAAATACATGGAACCTTTTATCAAAATAATTACAATCCCCTTTATTATTTACCACATCGAATATCACGTAATTTGAGGGTTAGTTTCTTATTTTTGACGCCTCAACGGTATAAGCACGCTGCAATAAATAATACATATAATACTAATTTCTTTATTTGTTTGCATTGAATAGGCTCCGAAACTACTGATCCAATTCGAAAAATTGACTTGAATTGACTGCTTCAATACCTTTATATAACTTTTTGAATTATTCAATTCGGACATTCCATTCGAAAAATATACGAGTTTAAAAATGTAAGTATCTGAACACAGTGTTTGTAAAAAAACTCCTCCGAAACGGCTTGACCGATTCTTATGAAATTTTGCTTGTATATTCAGTAGGTCTGAGAATAGGACGTAAACTATTTCATACCCGTAGGGTAGGGTAGCTTAGGATAGCACCACAGGGTAGGGTAGCACCAAGCGAACGAAGTCGCGCCGGGCAGCTAGTATAAAATAAAGGGGTTGTGCGGCAATCATGGCTAGATTTGTTGGACCCCACATCAGTCAACTTGTGAAGCATGCAGTCATTGCGAGTAGTTCGTTGCAAAACGATCTCAACGTCATAAGCATATGGTGCGATAAAAATAATATGATCTTAAATCCATCTAAATGCTATCACATTAAATTCACACGAAAAAGAAATAAAAATGAAGTGACATATCTCATTAATGGTACACCGGTGAATGAAGTATCAAGCATACGTGACCTGGGAGTTATTGTGGACTACAAACTAGACTTCCGCGAACATATTGACTACATAGCCAAAAAAGGTGCTAAATTGGCAGGATTTGTTGTGAGACAGACAAAGACTTTTAAGGAACCCGAAATACCTATCATCCTGTTTAATTGTTACGTCCGTAGCCTATTAGAGTATTGCAGTCCGATTTGGAACCCATCATACGCAGTTCATATCAATAGATTGGAGAGACTTCAAAAGAAGTTCTTATATCACCTCACTTACGCTAATAATCTGTGTCGTAGTCTAGATACCTATGATTCAAGACTTGATCACTTTAACATGGTTCCACTTGAACACAGGCGCAAAACGGCTGAAATCGTGTTTCTACAAAAAATTATAATGGGCAAAATTGATAGCCCCGATCTACTTGAGAAGATTCAGTTCTCTATACCACGTATTGGTAGCCGCTTACACAATCGCAAAACATTCACACCTCCTTCATGCAGTACTAATTATGGTCAAAACTCGCCATTGTATCGCATGTGCTCCAATTATATTTCGTCGCTTCATTCTTCAGATATAACAACATGGTAGTCCTTTTAACCTACAGGCAACTTCGCACGGTATAATAAAAAAAATAAGTAATTTAATTTCCCTTCCTGTGGGTAGGCGCTGCGACAGCTCGTCATTTCTTTTATCGTGCGTGGCAACTAGCACACCGCAACAGAGAAAGTATTCGTTTTATTATATTATATTAAAATGTCTAAACGCAGTACTAATGATCAAATTGAATATTATACTGCAAAGATTCAGAAATTACAAAAACCAAACTTTGTTCAAAATCGTCGGCGCGTAATTGTGTACTCGTCCTCGTCTGACTCCGAGGACAAATCGGGTGAGTTTATAAAATACCTACTTATTTAATAAAGTGAAGTGAATTATAGTGAATAATTTCAAAAACAATCATACAGCGTCTGTAAGCTATCCTGGAAGTTAACTGCGGGTTAACACGACGGGTTAGCATGACGATTTGAAAAATAAACCTGGGGGTTGACCGTGAGTCAACACGAAGGTGTAAAACCCAATCTGTGAAATACAGATTCGGGTATATATATATATGTATGAAAAATTAACCTGGGGGTTGACCGTGAGTCAACACGAAGGTGTAAAACCTTATCTGTGAAATACAGATTCGGGTATCTGAAAATTAACCTGAGGGACGAAGGTGCAAAAATCCAATCTGTGTAACACAGATTCGCCTATAAATAATCAAAATATTCATAGGCTCACTATTTTTTTTTTCACGGTATTTGCAAAAATTTGCGAGTAATTTTATATATCTATCTATACCCTCATAAAATTAAATATTTTATTCGTTCAGATAACGGAGCATTTAACATAGAGGAGCACAATGAAGCGTTGCCATCAGCGGCATCGCCTGCACCGGCTGCACCGCCACCAGCGCCGACAGACATCTCATCGGATGAGGTCCAAACTAATGTCGACCCCACGCCAGAACTCGACCCCGAGCTACTCCAAGCTTTGGGAGACACACCTGACGATGCACCAGTATATGGTCCGAGTATACATACCGATTTAGCTCAACGCTGGCTACCGATCCTTACGAAAGGCATAAAAAAAGAGACAAAAGAAAAGCTTTTGAAAGAATATGCCGTTCCGGATAATTGCAAACTATTAAAAGCACCGACTTTAAATGCCGAAATATCGGCAGCATCCTCGGATATAATGAGAAATCGAGACAAGAATATACAGACAAAGCAAGATCAACTAGGTCTGGGCATAACCGCCATCAATAGAGCTATGACGTTGCTACTGACCAGTGACGATAAAATACAAGCTATCAAAATCCTATCGGATAGTTGTAGAATACTTACAGACCTTCATTTTTACGAGACAAAAACGAGGACTAAGCTCATCACAACAGGGCTGGACAAATCTTTCTTGAGCGTGATTCAAGATCAAGACAGAGATGAGACTCTTTTTGGTAATAAACTACCTGAAAAAATCAAGGCATCCAAGGCGATCGAGAAGCAGGGTCTACAGATAAAAAAAGGCCCTATTCTGAAGCCATCAACATCAAGTGCCTCAACTTCGTACTTTCGTCCTCGTCAGCCGGGAAACTGGTCAGGCCCTCCTCGGTTTCCGTCGTCGAGCAGGGGGGGGCGGGCTGCATTCTACCGAGCCGTGCAGACACAGGCGCCGGCGCCGCAGCCGTACCGCCGCGCGCCTCCACCTCGCCACTCATCGACCCCGAGCAACAACAAGCGTGCCCCAACTCGGCAGTGACTCAGGTACATGCCGGTAGACTTCAGTCCCATTACGATTGTTGGATACCACTCACAAAAAATTCTGTTATTTTGAATTGGATTCGTAATGGCTATACTATACCTTTCACTCGTAAAGTAGTACAGAACTATGTTCCTCGAAACTCCTTTACGATCAAAGAGAAGCGGGAAATGACTTTAGCTATCAGTAATCTCATTAATTTAGGTGCCATTACAAAATGTAAGCCCCGTAATGATCAATTTATATCTAATATATTTTTGGCGCCAAAATCTAATGGCGGCTTTAGATTTATTCTCAATCTCAAGCAATTAAATAATTATATCGAAACATCCCATTTTAAAATGGAAGACCATAGGACGGCAATGAAAATGATTCCTAAAAATAGCTTTATGGCGACCATAGACCTCAAAGAATCTTATTTATTAGTACCTGTAGCCACCTCTTATCGCAAATACTTACGATTTGAATTTGAAAATGAACATTTTCAAAAACTTACTTACGAGTTCAATGCCATGCCCTACGGTCTGTCCTCTGCACCACGAACTTTCACAAAAATAATGAAAGAAGTAGTAAGCTATTTAAGGCATCGTGGATTTAGATCTGTTATATATCTCGACGATATTTTTTGTATAGGTGATAGCTACCAGGAGTGCTTAGAAAATGTTAACGAAACACTAAAGTTACTCAACTGTCTAGGTTTCGTTGTTAATTATGAAAAAAGTTGCTTATGTCCTCAACAAAGTTGTAAGTTTTTAGGATTTGTGTATAATTCAGTGGATATGTCGATATCCCTTCCTTCAGACAAACGTAACAAGATATTTCAATTAGCTAAAAAATTTTCCTATCTACCGGTTTGTACGATCAGAGATTTTGCACACTTAATTGGCGTTCTTACTTCAGCCTGCCCAGCCGTAAGATATGGTTGGCTCTATACTAAAAGGTTAGAACGACAGAAATTTTTGGCTCTTAATAAGCATCAAAAATATGAGGCAAAGTTTACACTTTCTGCAGAAATTTTACCAGATCTAGTGTGGTGGAAGGAAAATATCTTTATCACATCCAATCCTCTTGTAGTTCCTACCTTTGACATGGAAGTTTTTACAGACGCTTCCAAAACGGGCTGGGGTGCATTTTGTGAAAATAGACGTGTAAATGGTGGATGGAAAAGCAACGAATGTAATTTTCATATAAATTATTTAGAATTGCTCGCTGTGTTCCTCGGTTTAAAATGCTTTGCTCGCGATAAACACAATTGCAATATCTTGTTACGTGTAGATAATACGACAGCCATAAGTTATGTCAATCGAATGGGAGGAATCCAATTCCCTCATTTGAATGACTTAACCAGGAACATATGGCAGTGGTGTGAGGAGCGAAACATTTGGTTGTTCGCATCTTATATCAATACAAAAGATAACGTAGAAGCTGACCAAGAGTCTAGGAAAATAAATCCCGATATCGAATGGCAGCTTTCCAGTTCCGAATATCAGCAGGTAGTAGCATCTTTTGGCGAACCTTGTATTGATCTCTTCGCCTCTCGCACCAACGCCAAATGCCAAATATACGTCTCTTGGAGACAGGACCCGGACGCCCTAACAGTAGACGCATTTACTATTAGCTGGAAACCCAGGTTTTTCTACGCATTTCCACCATTTTCACTAATCTTAAAATGTATACAAAAAATTATTAACGACGAAGCTGAAGGTATCTTAGTGTTTCCTTACTGGCCATCTCAGCCCTGGTTCCCACTGCTCAAAAGAATAATTCGGTCAGATATTATATTTTTCACTCGTAATACTAATAGCTCATCGTCCTCTTCCAGGACTCGCCAACAACTTCCGAGGCAGTTTACCCTGGCTGCAGCACTACTCTCAGGACTGCGTTCGCAGCAAGGGGAGCACCAAAAGCTTCATTGGACCTAATTATGGCGTCACTTTCCAATAATACACTACTCCAATATAGTGGTACTTACAAACTCTGGTGGAAGTTTAGTCAGTCTAACAGTTTAAATCCATATATGTGTTCATTATCATCTATAATGTTATTTCTAACTGAACAATTTACTAAAGGAGCCGCCTACGGCTCACTGAATAGCCACCGGTCAGCGCTATCTTTATTATTTGGTAGCAATATTACTTCCGACGATCAAGTTAAACGGCTACTTAAAGGTGTTTATAAGTTGAGACCTGCCGCTCCTAAATACACTCATACCTGGGACCCACAGTTAGTCTTAAATCTTGTCGCTAACTGGGTACCCAATAGGGATCTGACAATAGAAAAAATCACCAAAAAATTAGTCGTTCTTCTAGCATTGTGTACAGCGCATCGAGTTCAAACGCTCGCACTTATAAAACTAATAAATATTAAAATAGGTCCTGCCGGCATCAATATAGGTATTTCGGATGTGATTAAAACATCTGCCGCAGGCCGTGAACAACCGGTACTATTTTTACCTTATTTTGAAGAAAATAAAGCAATATGTCCCGCAACCATCATAGAGGACTATTTGCATGTTACTAGTAGTATCAGACCTAAAGTAACCGACAATCTGATACTAACTTACAAACGGCCGCATAAATCGGCAACTGCCCAGTCCATCAGCAGATGGATCAAGCAGGTGCTTCACGCGAGTGGCGTGGACGTGGCGACGTTCAGCGCACACAGCACGCGTCACGCCGCCACGTCCGCGGCGCGCGCCTCCGGCCTATCTCTAGATGCTATTAGGAAAGCAGCAGGCTGGACGAATAGGTCACAGACTTTTGCTAAATTCTATCATCGCCAAATTATAGACGAGAATAGCTTTGCGAGATCAGTATTACAACCCCACGTTACTATTGTAGATTAGATCAAGTTCATAAACGTTTGTATCATGTTCTTATGATTTATTTAATTAAGTACTTAATTATGTTCTAAGTTTGAATATTTTTTACTTTGGATATTACGCAAAAACAATAAAAATTGATAAATTTGGAAATACATATTTTTATTTACTTTCACAAAATTTGTATCTCTGAACATCTACCATGTTGTTATATCTGAAGAATGAAGCGACGAAATATAATATATGATCAAACGAACTTAACAAGTGAAGTTCGATCGATATTATATGAGTACGCTTCATTCGAAGATATACACTCCCACCCTCCCAATACCCGGAAAATAAAATTTTGTGACTATGTCTCTAAAGAATGACGAGCTGTCGCAGCGCCTACCCACAGGAAGGGAAATTAAATTACTTATTTTTTTTATTATACCGTGCGAAGTTGCCTGTAGGTTAAAAGGACTACCATGTTGTTATATCTTCGAATGAAGCGTACTCATATAATATCGATCGAACTTCACTTGTTAAGTTCGTTTGATCATATATTACAATAGTGTGTGTCGGGACCTGGACATTTTCGGTGCATCGGTCAAAACAATTAAAGAATTAAAAATGTAAAATGTAAACCAATTCTCTTGCAAATTTTAAAAAAATTTAGTTTGTTGTTTTTGTTATTTCGTTATCTCTTTGTAATACTTATAATTCATACACTCAATCTACTTATGCCTCTCATTAGTTAGTTATATCTTGATGTAAAGTGAGCAATATTAGTGTGCATGTTGTGTTCGCTCCTAGAAGGCCGTTCAGTCTACCATGTTCTTTATAGTATTTAATTTTATGTGTAACTGCTGTAACGACCAGTTTGCGAACCTAAATAAAAAAAAAAAAAAAAAAAAAAAAAAAAAAAAAAAAAAAAAACCACTTCTATTTATTTAGATTTCTATGATAGAAGTATTGTCGTTAGACTGTGACAAGCGACTCGACTTGATGCTAGGCGTTTACATCAAAACACATGATAAATGCCACTCATGTATTTTAATGAATTGTCATAACAAATATTTGATGTTGTTTATCGTCGTTGCCTTGATGTAGCACCCACATTTGACTTGTTTACTGTAAATTGAAGCTTGTGTATGATTGCTTTGTTTATGTTGGTCGATAACCAGTCTGTTAATCTCACTAATATAATAAATTTCAAAGTGAGTTTTTGTTTCATCTTGTGCTACCGCGACGTTTAAACGACACACGCGATTTTTATTCAACTCTCCCTTGACTTATAATAGCAGTTCTCCAGCACCGATCAGTGCATCCACTAAACTTGTTTTATTTACTGGTACTATCTAGTAAACCATGCGTGCGAAGCTGGGAACCACTACTCGCTTACCTGTTTGATATTGAAGTGTCAAATAAAAGTCAATCTTATTTGTATTAAATAAAGTTAATTTGTATCATCATAATAATAAACCATTGATTTAACCGATAAACCATTTGTAAAGTAAAAAGTTATTTAGAAAATAGAATATAAAAGCAATGTAGTATTATTCTATCTATTATTTGATTTTCGCAACAAATTCGTAGAGGTCAATCTCGTAGCAACGAATATGTGCAGTATACATAGATGATGGCGAAGACCTTTCACAGAGGCTATTAAACCAAGTACGATGTAATAATGGTTGTGTTATGCGTGTAGCTTTAATAACATCCATGCGGTAGAGGCGTCACGGTTTTGTATGCAGCACGCATGTGTATAGATTAAAAACTATGACTCTTTCCCACTATGGTCAACAATTAAATGTTATCTTGAATTTAACAGTGTTATAAGAGTTATAGAATTCGTATACTTATACTATGATATGTATTACATTATGATGAACAAAGCAATAGTATCGGCATTATGCAATACAGTGCCGTCGACTGAGTAGAGATGGGTACGATATGGTACACGTAACAAAACGTTTTTGGTGTTATTCTTACACCGGCAAATAGGTCCTATTATGCAATAACACATTTAAAATACTTTCATGTGTGTTATCTAAGTGCTCGGACGTAGTTAACGTTCATGGGATCGTGACACAAATTCTTAACAAATTAACATTTTTCAACATTGGTAATAGTGTATTTAATGTTGTGAAATACGTACACGTAGTTAATTTTCCATTGTCATGGTTGTAATATGTGTTTATGGTAAAAGCGTTCATGTTTTTTCTTTTACTGGTCTCGGTCGTTATGTAAATGATCGTCATTCGCTGGTAATGACAAGTCATGTATCTCAAATTGTCTGGTCTACCTAATGGTTGTGAACTTTAAACTTACAACACCATTAGAAATCAAAAAAAAAAAACTGCAGCATTTCTCAGTTGTTTGCAATGTTTATTTCCAATTTGTAGTTAATTAACTAAGTATTGAAGGAAATTATTTGATAAATTCGTAAAAATAGTTTCTTACTAAAGTCCTTGCTCTGATTTGTACATTCTGTGTTAGTTTCACTATAAACGCAAGCAATATTACGTTTATCTGTACTGAATGGATCCGGATGGCTGCAAGAAATTTGGAAAATAGTTTTTTAACATATCTATGTATTGCTGTCGCACTGTGCCCGAGCTATCCCGCCCGAGGGCGATAGAGACAACTACAGCTAGGACCGATTATACCTAATTAAATTAGACGAAATCGCTATTTCGTTTATTTTAGTTCGCCCGGTTTTCTCCCCCAAAACTGAATCAATTTTTCTTTTCAAGAATCATAGTAAGGAGGGCTTTGGCTACGTCTGTCGGTTTTCCTTTGTTGTTTTATATTCGTCAAATTTGTTCGCTGGACGTCTGGTAATGGCGTTAAAAATGGTAAGTTTTTGTGATTTTAGAAGGCCCCTAATTCTTATAATAATTAATTTATGGAGAAAAACACAACCCGGGGACATACAGTAGTACCTACAGATTGCATGGTAGAATAATCATTGCTCTAGTGTCATTATCCAGAGAGGAAACTGAGGATTACGTTTGTATGGAACAAACTTCACCAAAAAATAATTCAAAACCATAAACATTAACTCTCTTTAACACTGGAGTCGTACGGGCAGAGCGTGACAGTGAAACGGATTTGAGTGCTTGACATTTTAGATTTGTGACCTCGCTGACTCTGACTCGTTAGCTGGCACTTTATATTATTTATCTTCCAAAGTCATAGACTTTATTAACAACATGTTAAGAAATAAAATGCTTTGATAAGATGCTCAAAAGTATCATACAGACCGCACCTTGTCGACGTGTGCAATTTGTATCTATGACGAAATGCAATGTCCATAGTTGTTCTAGGTCTTCAAATTTTTTTTCTTATGATTTGGAGGTTTATTATCGGTTGTTGTTAAAACCAATATTCAATATATTGCTAATTGATATAATATTTTATGGTACTTTTTTCGTGGGTGAGATCGGGCGTTAGTCGTGGAGGAGATTGGGAATGAGCCATTTCATCCAATCGGATGAATGGTTTAGAAACGCACACAACATTGATTTATATATACACACTATATTATATAAATATATATACCTATGGGTATAGATTGATTTACGTTAAATTAAACCATGTTCAGTGTATTAAATAGTATACAGGTTTACTATAGTTAGACTTTGGCAAGCAGAGGCTTCGCAAATAAATCGTAAACGGTAGAATAGTAGAGAGCTTCACGAGTCAAAAGATATTATTCAGTATCGAATTACATTGAATCGAGAGACACGATGGTTATAAAAACAGAATAATAAAATCTATCTCTCATGTATGGATTCAGACTGTTGCAGATGCATTTGTGATGTTTGAGTTTTATTATTCAACAACTATACTTACCTATTGCGGTTCCAGATAAAATAATCAATCTAGAAAGTCTTCCAGAGTTAAAAAGTTCTATACAATGTCAGGCTAAATCCAATTCATATTCTCTTCTTCTTATGCGTTGCACTCTTGACAGAGTGGTCGTGGTCGTCATGACGTGTCATTTGTGGCGCGCTTCACAACACGCCGCCATTCTTCCCTACTTGCTGCCCTTCTGGTGCAGATATTGACGGGACCGCCTATTGCGGCCTTAACTTGGTCGGTCCATCGCAGGGTTGATCTTCCACGCGCTCTGGTGCCCTCCACCAATCGCCCTATTCATATTACATACTTCGTAAAGCGTAAAAAAAGGATAGATAATATCCATTAATTCTAGACATATTATTTTCTTTATTTATAGGACCTTAATAGGACATACCCTAAATTATTGATATCGTATAAATGTAGTTTAATCATTTGTTTGGCATTATTCTCGGGTTGTACCGCCTATCGTTTTAAACTAAACGTGGGAACTGGGAATGTATGCGTGGTGATGATTACGGGGCAACGACAGCCCGCCGGGACTTTCGCCTCGGCCCTCTCCGCGGTTGTTTTGAATATCAACCCTACAAAATAATGAATGTACCTACTCTCTCAGTGACAGTTATCATTGGCCAACGTTCGCAATTGAATTTCCATTGTTGATGCTGATGGATTTTTTAATTAGCGGCTTGTTATCGGGTTTGAATATACTTTTATGTGGGGTTTGGTGGCATTGAAATTGTAACGTTGTGTGGCAGTAGAGTGTAATTTATTATTTATTTAACTAATTATATCCGTTGGGAAATATATACATACATACTTACTTAATACTTATGTATTCTAATTACAGTGTAGTAATACTTAAGTTGGTCAATGCTCTTTCGGGTACTTATAGCCTCTACCAATATAAATAACACAATTATAATTTTCCTCCTTAGATAGGAAAATGTATTGTGTCCTCTTAATTAACAGGAAATAATGGTTTAACATTAGGTAAACCGCATGAAATATTTATAATTAGGATAGTAGTCATTCCTCATGAACAAACAATAACAACGTGTTCGAGGAAGAATATTATTCGTAATAATTATTCATAAATATAATATGTTCCTATTTATGTCATGATATAAAATAACTGAATTTGCGGTTATAACACTATCCTTATACTCATCATCCATTGTAGGTATTTAACCAAATGTACCCAACCTATTGATATGGAAGCTAAAATGATTTATGCCCATATTAATTGTGGGGTTCAAGAAATTGTAGTCAACGTTCGGATTCGCAATTATTTACATTAGAATAATTTTATTTGAATAGAATATATTATTTATCGTTATTGACTACGGTTATTGAAACAGTTTATCATATAATAGAATAAACTGGGTGTCAGTCTTCATCCGACCCGTGCTACTTATAGGTTTATCAACTTGGCATGGATGGCCAAATCCGATAGAGAACAGCGAAAACTGCTTAAAGTTTGAGGGCCGATTGTGATAAAGACAAAACTGTACATAGATTTAAAAAAAATAAGCCAAGACCTGAACTGTTTTTTTTAAAACAAAAATGGATGATCTTTCCCATGGTGTAGTGCGCGTGTTTTGACAGTATACTACTTTTAACTTAATTCTCTCCCCTCCCCTCTGTTTCTATCTCCGTCTCTCTTCGTTCACTTCTTTCAGTTCACTTTTTGTTTCGAAACAAGATATTAAATTAACAATTCGCTTAATTATGAATTTCACAAAGTTGTCGCACGCTAGCTATAGGTATTGATTAGTGCCGCCCCGTATAGGTACCACGCGAACATTCCATATTAATTAACTTTTGTGGGTCCCAAATGAGCGAGTCTCGCTCAAGTTTAGAATTTAATTAACGATTCAGTGTTACCAATGCCTAATTACTAATACTGCTCGATTGTCAGTGCCAAGACGTGGTATCAATTTAATTGTTTATTTATACGCCTAATGATCGTATTATGACTAAACATAACCAGAACAGTAACGATCGATGAAACAAATTTTATATGAGTTCCAGAAATTATAATGTTCATATCTACCCATTATGTGCGTATTTGTTTGTGCCTATGTCGTGGTTACTTCAGCCCCTATAAATAATGTTGCGTGTCCCGTCGGCGCGGTCGGGGTCGACCGAACTATAATATTCTAAGAGAAGCTTCCAACTTTCGTCTACTTGCCCACAAATAGGTTAAACTTAATCGCCTCTGAAAGGCTATATTTACGCGACAAACTATATCGACGACATTACAAGTGATTCATTATTTATGCTAGTTTTGTTTAGGATATACCTACTATGGATTTGTGCGGCTTTCATTAACATTTCAAATGAACATAACACGCCACTACAAGGCTTCTTTTGGTGCGAGACCAGCATTCATCCTTTCCAAACACCCCGTCCCATCTTTTGGGATAGGTACTGCATCAATAGCCTCCTAATGACGTGAACGGGCTCTTTTGTGCCGCCCTCCTCCTCACTTCCACCCTCACCGTTCGCTCATAGAAGTCAATGTCCGAATTAAGCAACATGTATTGAATTCACACCATCGCAAAAAACGATCCCATTATTCGTATTACTCCAGAGTGAAACAATTAGATACGGGTTGGGGTTCCATTGAAACCCTGCATAATAGATGAGATACATTATTTTGGGACTTTGAAACGTATTGTTTGCGCGGCGGCTGTATTTGGAGGTTAAGTGTTTATTAATCATTCATGAATCATGATATCGCAATGAATCGAACTGTTTCAAAACGTTCCTTTGAATATTAAGGTGAAAATGTTAACAGTTAACATAAAATAATTGATTAAATAATTAGTGTCAAACTGTTTCATAATAATAAAAAATAACATTTTGTAGAACCACGATGTGTACCAAAATATGACTGCGGGCGCTTACAAAAGTAAAAAAAAGAACTTGGAAACCATTAAAGGTACAACCTAGCTAACTTTGAATCGTGTTCCCTTTTACTTTACCCAATAACGTCCGCCCGTACACGACTATTTTTCCAGGTAGGATATGATCAAATCTTGTAACGTTCCCAATTCAAAGGATGCTTATTTCCTGGGACAATTTATAACATACTTTATTTACTTACATAACGTGGATTTGTTTTCCGTATTTCAAATTACATAACATAATGATGACATTGTATATTTTAAACTAAAATACTGAAATATAAATCTATGTCTGCAAGCGGAGCGACCTCGCTGATATCGAAATAACTTTCGAATGCAATAAGCGAAACCAGACTTAGGTATGTAGAAAAACCAATGTAGTGCACTTTCTTATTAATTTATATTAAAGATTATTAACTTAACATTATATTCTGGAAAGGAAAAGTGCAAATATAGAAAACTTATGAAAAACGAATAAAAATATTCCTGTTTTTTCCCACCTCATATAAAAAATGTGCGTATAAAGTTTTCCTAAGATAGCTAAAGATATGGTAAACAAAACGTCACGTGTTTCGTTTGTGGATCCTCGTGGTCGTGGACGGAGCGCACCGGTAGAAAGTAGCTTACCTCCCGTGCCACTCTTCATTCAACCACATTGAACAGGTTACGACTTGTTAAACGCACACAAACGCACCAATGACGCGGGCGCAGCTTTTAAAAGCCTTATTCACACAGTCACACTAGTGTATATTTCACCCACACAATAAAATGTTGGTGTACCTACTTATTGAACTTGCGGGAGCGCAGGTCAGCTTGGGGCATCATTTTTTTCTTACTCAACTGGTTTCTGGAGCATAATAAATAGTAGGTATGACTCAGCTCGGCTGGGGTAACAAAGAGAGTTAGGTGGTTTTGTTTTATGAAGAATATCTATTCCAATATTATTGTAATGATTAAGGTTCTTTTTGATAACCATGTTAAGTTTGAATGCCTGCTTTAGTTTTAAAACTGTACCTACATCTACCAACGTTGTTAAAATAGAAGATCATTAGAAGATTGATCATTTCAGCCACAGACTACCCGGACTCCACTCTCGCTATTACAAAACTGAGGCACCGTAATGGCGGCGGCTGTTTATGTGTGATTCAATTTAGGGTTGCCATGTTAGGCTAAATTTACCTATATTTTATTATATTATACTAAGACTAATATGTAACGGTAGACAAGTCTAAATGAAAATTAAGTAACGATGGTTGATTGTCGCAAAAAAAATAATCGAAAGAATCGACAATTGTAAAACTTTACATTCGATTGTCGATTCATTCGTTCTAACGAATAAACAATCGAATAACAATCGACCTTTCGAATGAAAATTGACCCACGCAACGCAGGTTGTAATAGTATGCACAATCGACGGGTGAGCGCGGGGACAAATAGATTAATTCATTCGGCGGACGGACAGCCAGCGCACGGCATAGGACATGCGCGGTGCCGCACGAAGCGTATTATGAACAATCGAAAGATGTCGATTGTTATTCGAATGATACGAATAAATTGGCCAATCGAATAATTCGATTGTTTTTAGTAACAATCGCCCATCGCTAAAAAGTAAGTGTAAATGTAGGCAGAATATACCGTACTATTTTAAATTGTGAATGGTGGCCAAATCTCGCTATGAAAATATCCTAACTAATATTATACACAAGCGGATATGAGTTTGTTTGTATATTTTTTTTGTTATGCTTTCACGCTTCAACTACTCAACCGATCGCTATAAAAGGGGTTCGAAGATTTGTGTTCAGAGCCTGGCATACTCATCAGGCACCGTTTTGTTTTTTTTTAAATAACGTCACTCAACCCAACCTTTATACATCGATTAAGGACACTCATACGAATATAAAAATAATGGCGTGCCTATGTCCTTAAACATCACGTTACATAGTTATTTGCAAAAAAGATCGATGTTTCAATAACCATGACAAATTAATCATTAAATGTTTTTACGCATTCTATGGTGCTAGAATAATAAGAAGCATAAAATATGTAAAGCAGATTTCCGTAATAGTATTCTATTAATAAATAAATATTCTGGGACATTCCTCACACACATTTTAAATACAATAAGATATACAATATTTACAACCTACGCGGTAAAATAAAGAATACCTACACAATAAACTATGGCTAAGTTGTACTTTGACGTTACATTATTAGAAGGCTCTACACAAAGTTTAAAATTACGGAAAAAACTGGTTTACGAAAAAAAATCAAAATCGTGAAAATCTATGCAATATTTTGCCACTAAGTATAAAGTAATGTTTCGTTTTATGTAAGCAACCAATGAGTATATAATCAACAAACACAAAAAAATTATACTATATTCTATCTAACTTCATTGGTAATAAATAATAATAATAATAAATAAATATCCTCCACCACCTGCGGCGCTTAAGGTGAATCTTAACCAACTGCGACAACTAGCCCGTCAAAAACTTAAAAATATTCATACTTATTTACATAGATATTTTTCTATGTTATTGAATAGAATGCCACAAGAAGAATAGGTAAAGTATAAATAAATATCCTAAATAGGTTAAGTTTGAACCTAATTCCTACCTAAACTATTGTTGGATTATTTTAGGGCTCCATCGAATAATCCGCTTTCTAAAAGTGGTCCGTTCGCCAAAAAAATTTGAGAACCACTGATATAAAGAATGTGTACTAGTCGCGAAAGTATGAAATCAATTTATAATAAAATACGTATTAATGATAACCATAAAATATAAAATTCCCATATTTCGGGTAATTTACAAAAGTGTATATTGGCAACACTGGCTTCGTCATTAATTCTTTTGTACTGGTGAATGAATATTTGTTTTGATGTATAAAATCGGGAAATAAGTGATTGAATTATTAATTTAACTGTGAAACGTGATTCCTGGTATTTTTTTCCTCAGGTCTCTACGGTTTTTACACCATTTCACTACACAAGAGATGCTATATTTTAATATTTTACGGCACCGCAAACGTATTGACTCTGTTGACGTTTATCCGCGTAATGGCCGACTAGTGTGTGAATGTGTGCGTGCCGGCTTGTACGTACAGCGAGGTGGCCGACTCTCAGCGACACAGTTTTTTGTTAGTAAGGATACATCCGAAGTTTTATAACATCCTTGATTTCAGCATAACAATTCATAAATATCAAGGTCAAGCAACCTTTTATTACAAGGAGAAATAAGTCATACCTACTCTAGAGTAGTCTAGCTAGAGCATTAAACCGTGGCATTACCTTCCGACCTACCAATCTTATGAAAAAGTTTCTATCGACATGCTCTCGACTCAAAGTTTCTCTTGCCCAAATTTTTTCTTATCTTATAATATCAACAATGTGGTACGACAGTCGGCGACAATATATGGCAGTGATTTATTGAATATCCGAAGTTCCGAACACGTGTGGTTAGCTGTAGAAACGTTCGTTTGTTCGTCATTTTGACAAGGGATGCTTTTACCTGCTATAGAAATGGGCCCCCTTGCCACAGACTGTGAATATGCGATGTATCAATAACCTTTATTCAACAAGATATTCTCTATTCATGTTGGATAAGACCTTCGCATGCTTGATTAGTTTACATGCGTTTATACTATGAATTGGGCCATATAGGAAATTTATCTACCTGCTCTTAACTTACTTTACAGCTTATAATATTGCTTGCTGCCTTATTAGTTGGCTTCATACAGTAGGTATTATTTTTTATGATTATAGGTAACATTACTAATATATACTCTTATTTTATTTCTTTCAAATGAAGTTACAGTAGGTTGAATGAACCTAGGTTTGTTTAACTCATTTGATTCCATCTGAAGAAAGAGTAAACAACGTGCAAGAAATTCACTAAAAAGTTATATAATAAAAAAAACCCTGGTGTCAAAATTATTTTTATATTTCTGAATTATAATATAAATAAAATTTCTCGTGGACGAATAAATAGCAACCATTTTGAAGAAATATACCATACATATATGTAATTACTTGTAAAACCTATTCATACAAATATAAAGTAATAACTCCAAATCCATAAACCTACAAAGTTTGCCATCCCAAAGGAAATTACATCTATATCAGTTTAGTTGAGATGATTATGCCATGCGCTTCTCGGGCGGTTGCTTATCTGTGACACAATGGCTGGCTACCTACCTGCAGTTCGCATTCTGTTACAATGTCCAACTTAAGTATCTCGTCATAATGTTCTAAAGTGGCTTTGTTCCCATAGTTTACTTAAGGCGGCTAGTTAAAACCATTTTATGGTCCTCTCAAGGTTATTTTGGGGGACAAGGCAAGGTAATTACATATTTGTTATAGAGTACTCGTAAATGTCATAATTAACTGTACTCATAAATGGTCTTGTGCTAAAGTATGTTTAATTGTTAGCTATTTGTACTTTTAGAAGTTTGAGATGTCAGGCATTTTAGGCGAATCTCGTATTATTTGAAAAACCAGCTCCTCCAGGACACCTTTCTTTCTTGTAATGAAACATGTACTGTATCTCGCTCACGCTTTACTTAGCTCACCATAATGAGGAAGAGAGACAGGGCACCTAAAGCATAGCTACCAGCAAGTCTCTACACGCTGCGTGTATCGTGGGAAACCGATGGAAACAAGGTTTCTGTCCTTCCTTTCGCTTTACTGCCTATATGATTGGCCTTTGTTCTTAACTTGATGCGTAAGTTTTTGCTCTTGTTTTTTGAAAGAGGATATTTTTGGCATGCTCTATGGATTTATATAAAACTATGAAGATGGCTTTTAAAACAGAGAATCAGTAGATTTTGTATAATGATATAACTTAGATTGTATCTGTGATGTAAATAGTTTTTCTCAGGTGATGTCGTAACAGCTGTTGTCGGTAAATAGCTGGCCGTAAGTCTGTGGAACGATCACGCGTCGCTAGCTTTACGAACCATTTGAAGCCGAAATATGAATACGATCATTCTAGTAGTTAGCAATATTTTTCTTACAAAATTCTTATATTTCAAATGCCCCTTCTATTAATTTATAAATAGGGCGAAAACCAAGTGACTACCTATTTAATTTATTACGAAATACCTATATATAAAACAAAATGGTTCACAAAGTTCTTAAAGAAAGTACCTAATCTGTTTGGTAAACTCACATAAACAATTGAACCACAGTGTAATACTACATTGAGAAGTGGTTACTATAAGATATGTAAAGTGAATGCGCGGGCGCAGTGCAGCAAGCCCTAACTAACTAAACCGGTACTGGGTTGAGGTTTGAGGTCGATGCTCGCTCACCAGATGTCGCGCTTGGACCACACCGCTAGGGGAGCTAGAAGTGCCCCGTGTATGCTAAGTTAATTAACCACTTGTGAGATATTGGCTCTCAAAATTCCTTTGGCGGCCTTGACATAAAAAGCTTGAATAAGATTCCTTTCCAGGTGTTTTATAGGGTATAAAATTGAGTGAGGGTGAACATTGGATTTTAGGTCAGTAAGTAACTACCTTTTATTTTATTTTTTTTTTTTTACGTGGGGAAATCCTCATGGATACCCGGGCACTCCGGGGGGAGCGGCCGGGTTATGTCAGACTCCTACTGACTAAAACCCCACGGCGTTCCTACCTGTCGCTGCCGGCTGGATATACGGGGGCGCCGAAGCATTCGTCCGCGTATCCAGCAGCGACGGCCTGATCGGAGGCCTCCTCTTCGTCGACGGCAGAGACCGGAGCTCTTGTCTCTGCCGTCTCCTCCTGAGTAGCGTGCGGGAACACACGCTCCACTACTCGGGCCCGATGTTGATGGGCGGCAGACTCCCCCGAGTCCGCCACCCTTGGGCCCATGTTGGGGGGAAGGTGGCTTAAAAAAGCCGCCCTCCGACGCCCGGTTCTCCTGCGGCGGATAGCCAGGGTGGTAGTATCCTCCCTGTCACGTTCCGCCGCCTCCTTTGCAAGCAAAACCCGCTCGCAGAAGGAGTGGAGTGCGTCCCACGATCTCTCGCTGTCAACCACAGCGCGAACCACGCTCGGCAGCGAGAGATCTGTCCCCACTTCGGCGCAGAGCTCGCTGCGCTCGCTTGCCCAGGCTGGGCACACCTCCAACGTGTGCTGGGCCTCCTCCTCGAGGCACCCGTCACAGTGGTGGCACTCGGCGGTCGGCTCCCTCCCGGCAATCCGACACAGGTACCTCCCGAAACAACCGTGTCCCGAGAGGATCTGCGTCAACCGGAAGGTCAGCACGCCGTGCCTCCGCTCCAGCCACTCATCCAACACTGGACGGATGGCCTCGATGGTCCTTAGACCCGCACTAGGGTGCTCCAGCCTGGACTTCCATTCCTGGATGGCGAGCGCGCGCAATTGCGCCCTGCACCCCTCCACCTCGCGTGGTGCCGGCGTCTCGCCTAGGGCCAGCGCCTCCTTACGCCAGAAATAAACTGACGCGAGGGCTCTCGCCTCGAGGTCCCATGGCAAGGAACCGGCCAGCACACACGCCGCTTCGCAGGAGATCGTGCGATATCCCCGTATTGCCCTGATCGCCACCACCCTCTGCGGTCTCCGCAGGACGGCGATATTGCGGCGATTCAGGGCCTCCGCCCATACGGGAGCTCCGTACGTCACCATTGATCGCACGATCCCCAGGTACAGCCGCCTACAAAGGGCGCCCGGTTCGCCAGTATTCGGCAGCAGCCGCCCGAGAGCAGCCGCCGCGCCCATCACCCTTGGCACCAGACACCCGAAGTGGGCTGTGAAGTCCCACCGACCGTCGAGGACGAGACCCAGGTATCTCATCGTCGGCCCGACGTCTATGCGGACTCCACTCACGACGATATGGGCATCCCGAGGTGGCGCGTGCCGAGGCCCGTGAAAACACAGGGCCTCAGACTTGCTGAGGGCCACCTCCAAGCCCAACCGTCGTATCCGGCCCACGAATTGCGCCACTCCAGCAGTGGCGCGGTAGGCGGCTGTACTATACCTCGTGCCGCGGGCAGTGACCAGGGTATCGTCGGCGTAACACGTTACGTCGACACCCTGTATACACGGCACCCGCAGCACCCAGTCGTACCCGATGTTCCACAGGAGCGGACCCAGAACCGAACCCTGCGGAACACCGCACGACATTTCCCGCCGGCCCCAGCCCTCGTGGCCGGGGTAGACCACCGACCTTTCGGACAGGTAAGCCCCGATGACTCGGCGCAGGTACAGTGGCACTCCATGATACCGGAGCGCCTCCAGTATGCAGCTCCAGGGGAGGGAGTTGAATGCTAGTAAGTAACTACCTAACCTAACCTGTATTTTATGTAGGTACTGTAAAATTATAAAAAACAACATATTCCAAAACCATTGCCAAAAATAGATGGCAATGAAAACTAGATGTAAATATTAAAAAACATCTTGAAGACTTGTTTAAAAAAAATACCTTTATTGGTCTTGATAAGAAGGTATTTTCTAGTACTTTCTAACCTGTGATGACATTTATCAAATAAATTCAAATATTAACATATATAAATCACTCACCGTAGTTAAAATACGTGGCTTGGCCGTTTCGCTACTACGAGAACAATTTGTAAAATTAGGGCTTGTAGAGTAAGGGCATGTAGAGTTATAAGCTTGGCTCTACATGAGATCTGATAACTTTTTGACAGTGCGAGCCATATGCCTTGTCAACATTTTACATATAAATGTTTTTGTTGGAATTGACTATTCTAGACAAATAAAACAATTCCGAGTTTTTAACATAGATGGTCATGTTTCAATGAATGATGGACATGTGATGACCTCAATTTGGACACACTGTAAAAGAGCGAAATAAATAGCCCAAAATATTTTAGTGGCGCTTCCAGTTTTATAATACTAGCCCCGTTTGCATAATGTGCATCGATCCGTCAACTGACTGATAGTCGACGGCCAAACTGTCGACTTTGCGCACATCCGATGCTGCACTGTCAATGAACCTATTTTTTTCCCTAACTATTTACTGCAGGACTTTAACCTAGTTCCGTTTATTAAAAGTTTTTATTCAGCTCAATGCTTGACAAAAGGCTTTGTTGCAGTTTATTTGAAGCAAAAAAAAAAAAAGAAGTTAACAGAAGATAAAAGTTACAAATGAGAAAAATTACGATGTGACAGTAAATTAATTAAACATATAACTATTTAATTGTGCCACCGTATTTTCAATTTATTGTATGTTTGATTTAGAGATGTGGGATGGGTAAATGAGTGACGGAGCTCAGGAGTACGTTTGCAGCATGCATGTTGCATGCATCTTCTGTGTGGTCTGTCTAATTGAGTGATAGAAGACATTGACAGACTCCACTATAATTCTTTTCTACTTCAATTTGGTACGTGCCTCGAACTGTGTATTTATTGATGTTTATGGAGCGTAACTTAAGAAAGTGTGCGGATAATAGTTTTTCATCGATTTGATCTACAAAATCTTTCACGAACAAAAATTGTTATCAACATAGACATACCTACAAAAAATGTATATATAAATCAGTCGGGTAAAAAGAATTCGTTCGTTTGATATTAGATGATTTTCGTAGTCTGCTGCTCGTAGCAATTCGTAGCCTTACTTTTAAGTAAGTATTTTATTATTTTTTCATCTATTTCTATTAGGATTATTCGAGATCAAATAATACCAACTTACTTTTGTTTTCATTAGTCAACAAGTGTGTACTTGTAGTACATACAGTATTGTGTTTACAAGTCTGTATATGTGTTTCTTCAAGCCTTTGTTCGGGGCCCGCTACTCTCCCTTTAGTCTCAGCGCAATAATACATATCCCGAAGCCTTCCTCTGGGCATCTCCTAGCCAACTGTAAAAATCGCATCTTACATCCGTGTTTTCAATTTATAATCACACTGACGGACAAATAGAGACGTTGTATAAAATGTAAGGATGAGGAAGGAAACGTAAACAGCGGCAAAACATATCGGGAACTGCTCTGGTTCCCCTTATTAATGTCATGTTGAGGACATAGAAGCTAAAATGAAAAGAGACCGTCCAATCACGTTCCAAATAAATAAAATCAATCCACGAAAAAATCTCTAAAATTTTCATTTGCCTTGTTACAAATTCGTTGGTTGGTTCGTGGTATTATGTAGATTTTTTATTTGGGCCATTTGGATGTATTGTATGCAGATTGTAAGGCATGGGTTTCCAATGAAAAGTTATTATATATTATATAAATATTAGTTCCAATAAATATTTAATATAATATTGCAAACAAACAACATGGATATCGATTGGATATTAAATATTGGGATGCCATGTAATAATAATCATTTTCTGAAATATCATGAAATAGTAAATTAAGGAGTAGATATTTATTTAGTTATAAATAGAACCACTCGATATTTCAATACTTTTTATGAAACGGTAAACAAGTATAATTTGGCTAGGCTATCAATTCACGTGAACATAAAGCGTTAAAACGCAACAGCATTAAACTGTTTTAAAACTGCTCGACTTCATGGCACGAGGCCGGGAATTCACAGCATGTTTTCAACGTAGGTACTCCAGAGGTATTAATTACGTATTCATATGAGAATCTACACGATTTTGAGTAATTAATAACATGCTCTTGTTTTGTTTCAGGTCTGTATCAACAATCAATAACTACGCCAACTGTAAACCATAGTCGGTAAGTTTGTATGGCTACTTTTAAAACTTTTTTCATGAAATTAAATAATTAGAGCTCGTTTGCTTATTTTTGTTTACCAGATCAGAATTGACTATGTCAAAATATTATATGGGATTGGGATTAGGCATCACTGGAATTTAAAAGTAATGACATCGTAGCATATTCCACGATGAACGTCATTTAATTAAAGTTGATTATTAAGGATAAAGGAAAATGATGACTCGTATGCCTTCTGCTTAATTAAATCGACCAAAAATATAAGAACAGTATTATTTTATCGATTTATATAACAATGATAGCTGTCGTTGGCATAGATTTTCTCTACAAACGTGTCGAAAGCCGGTGAAAGGTCGTAATATGCCGCTTTGACTTCGCTTGCGCCACAAAGGCCATTAGATTTAGGCCCGTGAGCTTTGGCCAAAATTTGTGAAGAAAGTTATTAACACCAAAATCACAACTTTAATATGCCTTAATACATGAAATATTTATGTATTGGTAGTTATTATTTTCATTCGAATTGTTAAATTCTAGAATAGTAGCTCTTTGCTCGTTGTTGAATAGTACCGAATGCCTTATATTTTTAAATTAAGTACTCATGATAAGTATGGAAGTGAATTAAGCACGCAGTAGTGCGTGAGGATGCTCTTCGCATAAAATCCTACGTGTTGCAAGAACTCCGCCACCTCATTTACCATTGTTGCATATTCTATGCCAATGTATCAGTAGGTCAAAGAATAAGATTGACTCAAATAAAATCGTGATGCAATAAACTACGGCGCTTATAATATAAGTATATATCTCTAAAAGAGTAAATAAAGAAAGTGCATTATGGATGTGTTTTCTTACGTAAAACGAAACGCCGCGTTTCCAATGATCCTAACAAAAAGAAAGCATAAGCGACTTCCATGATGAGATGATGCAGACAAGCGGGGTCACGTACGACTTGACGGTTTATTCCACTTTCCAGTCTTCACTGGGAGTGAATAATAAATGGTAAAACACATTTTTGCTTCAACTACAGTCGCGAGTATTCCTTCAGCAAACGCGAACGCGTTTCGTTTTGCTCACGCTCCGTAACTCGGTGTCAAGAGCAAATCGTTTGGAAATGCGAGCACTCTCGCAAAGAACCCTTTTGTTTTATTGAGTACGAGCGAACGTCGAGAGTTGTCTCTCATAATTAATGTATTTTTTTCAATCAGGACCGTTGAACCACCTCTTTTTTGGAGGAGCATCTAATCAGTTTGGAGTTAAGGATAGCATAAAAAGCTCCCGACATGTGCGTCATTAAAGCAACCCAAACCCATGTTAAGGATTCGAAATGGGTGCCCTGCGGGAGGCAGGCCCAATTACTTGACCGTGTATCGGCGATACTCTGTCTGACGGTTCTTTATTTGGTGATAGAAGAATAATCAGATGGTATTTATTTTTATTTTACTACAAATTGCACAATATGTAGTAAAATATGGAGTTTGATGTTAGATAAGTAAGTAACAGAACCAGAAATCTTTATTCCTATGCCATACATAAGTTAATTAGTTTGTAGATTTCGTATCACAAGGTGTACCACACAGAGTACGAGCATTAGTTAACTTTGTAGAACTACACACGAGCTCCGCTCAGTTTCTTGCAAGCTCATCTTTTCGCGTTGCTGTCTACTACATTTACATTTATTTATACGTAGGATTGTTGAATATGAAGCGAAGAACTAGTGTTATAAATTGTTTTATGATATTCAATCTCAAAAGACAAAATATTGTTGTCACTCAAACAACTATCTTAGAAGCATCCTGTGGATTTTGTACCTACATTGTATAAAGATAGTGAATATTTTACGGCGAACGTAAAATAGCTGAGCCAGGGATACATGGAGCGTTTGCGTGAAGGCGTCAGTAAATCCCTAGGGATCCAATTTACCTCACCGACTTGTAAACGCTACGCCTACCGGGCTAAACTCGCACACTACACGTTTTATGTCCCTCAAAATTTGCTCAACTTTGCCAACAATAAAGAAAAAAGATGTTCACAGGAAACCTTAAGAAATTCATTGTACAAGTAAGAGATTTATGGAGATACGATTTAAAGAGCGGATTTTTGCTATTCGGATAATGTAGCGGAACTTCAAATGATTATGTGGCATTTATTTCTTTGTTATTCAATGTTTTAACAATAACTCGACTATTTGCCTATTAGCTTCATACAAACATTGAAATACATATTTTCAAAATCGACAGCTGTTTAAATAAATAACATCGGAAGCGACCTTCGTTGTTGCCACTGCATCAAATTACCAACTATAGTATGATGATTGAAATCTGAGCGTACCCGTATGCTCTTGTTGAGCAACCAACAATTTTGTTTGATTGTAACATAGATATCAATTTATTGTGGTTGTAGAACGTGCAATTGGCTACAAAAATTGCGGTCCAGTTTTTAACCGACTTCAAAAAAAGGAGGAGGTTCTCAATTCGGTTGTATGTTTTTTTTTTTTTTTATTTTTTTTTTTATGTTTGTTACCTCATAACTCCGTCATTTATGAACCGATTTGGAAAATTCTTTTTTTGTCTGGAAGGGTACACTTCCCGTTTGGTCCCATTGTCATCAGATCAGGATTTGATTACTTCTTCGTGTACTTTGAAGTCGGTTTAAGTTTTTTTGTAAAACAGTCCAATTATTTATTTATTTTCTTGACGGCATCTGACAAAGCTTTATAAACTTATCAGCCTTATTGATCTACAAAATGTACTCTACGAAATGGCAATGATTAGGTACCTATCAAAATAATAATGTGGAAACGTCCGCACAGGATTTATACTTAATTATTGTAATAATGAATTATTTGCAATTTTCTACCTCTTCTCTATGTTATCTAACCAGAACAATTGATAGAAAAACGTAACTTTTTCATAACGTGCGTCCTTTAGGGCCATGAGATTGTGATGTACTTAACTAAAATAATATTGACAATCCATGATCAATCAACTGACCTAATGTTTCCGGTGGGGTCTGATACCGACTATCCATTACATTACTGAGTAAACATTGATGGGGTTATAATGATTGCTATTGTAACAAAAATATCGGATTTAACGGCTGTAACTCTATGTTTAGTGAATGACAACAATAGTTATGTGACTGACGCTGTGTATAACAATTACACATGTGAATATCATAATGACAGTCGCAAAGAACAAACGGCTATCAACAAAAACTCATGTAGGGTGTTTTCAGTTGGGATTTTAATAAAATATCAACTTTGTTGAAATTCACAACAGCTTATTAACCCATTAGTTCGTGGATTTCTTTTAAACATATCTATGAAAAAAAAAGAATTCTAGGAACTGATTAAAAATATTAAAGACTATTTTTAAGATAGAGCGGAAACGGAAAACGCCGTAAAAATGCAATTTCACCGGGGTTTGTATGGAAAAATAACGCGATCAAAAAGTAATAAATTGAATAGTTTTCCAAAATTTGGATTGGAAACGGAAAACGCCGTAAAAATGCAATTTCACCGGGGTTTGTATGGAAACATAACGCGATCAAAAAGTAATAAATTTAATAGTTTTCCAAAATTTGGATTATGCGTCATGTAGTATTTTACAGCAGGCGCGGGATTTTAACGTCGGCGTCGGAGGCCATGCGTTTATTGTTGGCACGCTTGCACTAGGGCATATTAAATAACACTGCACACGAGTCGGAATTAATAGCTTGCATTACCTATGGCGTAAATGTATGAACTATAGGTAAGGTACCCGCGTTTTCTCTCACTATTTATAAGCAAGATGGAAATGGCGTCTGACGCCGGTTTATATGCAATAACATTTGCAGTTACTTTCTTATTTATGTTCTTTATCTTCGGAATCCGACATTTAGCATTAAATCCATTTGTAAATTTATTTGTCTCTTATCTCTTCGCTTACTGCATTATTAATTTATTCGATATTTCAAGAGTAATCTCAACTAATCAGCCCATTTATACCATGAAATCTTTTAACAAATTTTATTAAAACTTTTCTAAACGTAAAAGCAGTAGAAAGCTCTTTAATTAACGAACTTTATTTAGGAACGTTCGATGGTACTGCCATCGACATCGCCATCCCTGCTTCTAAATTGAATTGTATTCTAATTGAATCTATTTCATCCGCGAAGAGATCGCTAATATCCTTCGCGAGAACGTTAAGTGCTTCATATAAATCCTTCCTATCCTATACTGTACGTAAAGTACAACAATATTGCAGAGTGAAAGGCAAACCGCTACCCACGAAGTGAGCGAGCCGGCTTACAGTTGTAGTCATCTGCAAGTGTAATTTAAGCTTTATGACCTTCATTACTGAGTTCACTATGAAAAAAAGCTATTTTTTGTGCTCTGGAAAATGGCAATGCTATGTTATTGTTTGGATGTTCTCTTGGAGTACTTGGTTGGTGAGTCTTTTGTTTGGATAGATAGTAGCTATTGTAAATATTTTATACAGACATTTTCTTGTATGATCTTTTTCTTTATCTATTTATGATATATCTAATAAATTTAATTATTATAATGATTTTATTCATTTCAAGTTGTTAATTGCCTTATGAATTTGCGTTTGCCTTATTAGATGGTGTTTATTAATTATTATCTAATAAATTAACAAAACTAGTTACGCATAAGAATATTGGTAATGTTAAAACAGGATGGTGCAATATTTCAATCGCGAACGGTATTTTAATTAGAACGTTAAACAATTTTAACAAAAGACCGTAGCAGGAATTTTCTGTGTCAACAAAATTATTTTAATATAACACAAAAGCTGGATTTTAATAAAATGCGAGCAAAGAATATTACTGGGGTGATGTAGGTGTAGTAACTTTCTCGTGACACTGACCGACCCGAATTCTTTAGATTAAATGATTTGTTAGTTTCTGCCTCCACACTCCACACAATACGCCATTCTTTTATAACTCGGTCCGTAAGTCACAAAAGTATTTCTCAACGAGCATTGCAATAGGGGAACTTTTAGCTGAAAATACGAGCCAAGTTTCTTCTTTACCTTGGCTGGTAAAAAAATCCGTAGTCCCGCGGCGGCCGTGCGCCCAGACACGATAAAATTTACATGTTTCGCTTTCAGCCTTTATTTTATTTTAAAGGGTGAAATAAGACGGCATTACGCAAAGAGAATATTCAATTAGAGACTGTTTTAAGATTTATGCAATAGAAGGCCGCCAGCACCGTTCGAACTTATTTTCTTCAATCTTTGTGCTTTTTGGTATTTTTTTGTTTCGTATTTGTAGGTCATTTTTTTAGGCACCGAGCCTTTCCCGAAAAAGATTATATATTTTATAAATCACTAAAGATTACGAATTCAATTTAAAGAGCCGCGCGATGATGTTATACTTTTACTTTGGGGTTTTGTTATTTAATTTATATAAAAGCAATCATAATTTGGGGAACTTGGCTATTTTTATTTTGATTAGTGCCTAATACGGTTTTGATGTTTCTCGGGAATCAGTTAAATATTTTATCGGTAGTTAGGTTCGGCTTGCGCTCGCTCAGTTCAAGTATCTCGTTAATATTTTACCTAGCCGCGTTCGTGGCGAATTGCCTTCGCAGCTCTTCACTATTGAGATAGTCAAGTACTTAATTTAAGGTACCTAAATAATTTGGCAAAGAAACGACTGTTGGTTTGAGAATATTAGGTAAGTACTCACCTAGTTACTTGCTAGGATAATTGCACTGTCCTGCACTACGCGTGCTATGATATTTATTAATTTAGACTAAATTATTTGATATTGTTTTAATAGCATTATTGAGGAAATGTTTTTGAACATTTTGTATTATTAAATTGTTGTGATAATTGTATAGAAAAGTGTAGGACGTAGTATTTATATACTCTGAGGTGTAGGTAATATAAGGGCGATGATGTGTGTGACGTCTTCTAATGAATCAAATAGAAGCTTTTTCAGTCCCGACGGGTAAGGTCGGTTGGAGTTTTTCTCTTATTCGAACTATTTATATTTCAACCCGCAGTTTCACACGCTTTATAAACAGAATTATGTTAACTTATCTAACTGTTATCAAGAGATATTATATTATTGCTCTGGATAATTCAAATGGGCTTTGAATTTGAATATGTGGAAATAACTGACTTTGTTCACACATTTTAAAATGAACCAACTATATTTCGCTTCATATTATTATGAATAATAGTCGATTTAGGTTTTACCTGAACTCATGTGTTGAGTTCAGGTAAAACCTATTAGTGTAGTATTATGAAATACAAAATGATAGGGAATATTATAACGAATAGTATGTAGGTACCTAAGCAGGAAAAAACAATAATAATTAATGTCCCAATCAACCGAAAATACCCACGAGCGGGACCATGAGGAAAGCTTTACAAAAATAATATATCATCTACTAAACCTCTGTGTATACCTAATTATTGGTAGGTACCTACCATTCCACCTATTCTATTAAAACCTGCGATGTGAATATACAATGATAGATGGCAAGAAATTATATTTCTGTGTATTTTATTAGGAGCAGATGTGTCGCGCGCGCCCGACTTACCGACTGCTCAAATAAGAGAGTTTTATTGAGATTCTGCCTGCCTTTGATGTTTGCTAAGTATAATTTTCCCGTGTATAACAATAAATAAAAATCATAAATATCCTAGGACGTTCTTCATACACTGCCATTTGTTTACTCACTAAGAGTTATGGAAACCAGATATTATAAATATTAATCGTAATTCAATGTATTAATCATAATTAACAATTTAAGGAAGAATCGTGTTGTGTTCATGTTCACAGCAAGTGTAAATTCATTATCAAACTCCTTCCTGATATTTCGTTATTTACTTATGTACCTACTAAGTATAGAGAGCCAAATCATAATTTGAATATTACACATGTGTGATTTGTAGCTTAAAGGATTTATCTTAATGACATCTTCAGAAGTACATAGTTGCCGTGTAAAGGTCAACGCACACTTATCCGAGCCGAACGCGTCGAACCACGGAAAAGAGAATACACTGGAAGGGCGATGCGTTAGAATTTGTATCGGAACCAGCGTCGCCAAACTCACACAAATAAATGTTAAATCATATATTGTACTACAAATAAACAATCCTTTTGATTGGTCGTTTCTATTTTACTCAAAAATAGCTTTAATCACACAGGTCATACATATGAAAATATACCTTTTTTCGTTAACATAAAATTTATTTTTCTATAGCGTACAAAGTATTTACGTCGTTTTGTAATCTACAAACTAACTAGATTCAATCGACGAAAAAGTTCTGCCACTCGGCACTAGATGGCGTTATTTTCATGGAACGCAATTTTGAACTCAAACGCATTAGACATAATGTTGATAATTGCGTAATAGCTGCGTCGACTGGCGTCGAGTAGCAACACTTATTGCTATTCGCTTAATGCAGCGAAAGTAATCGATAAAATATCAATAAAATTATCGATATTTTAATTTCGTCGATATTAAATTGAATTATTTTTTGAAATTCCGTAAGAAAATTCACGTTCGATAAGAATAATTGTGCTAAGAATACTGAATTGTAAAAAAAACGTTTAAACATGATGAAGTAAATAAAAAAAAAGTTATTTTTACACGGTTTATTGCCCTTGAAATAAAATTTATTTGTTTCGAAATTCTCGTTTTGAAAGCTTAATTTTAACAGATGAATGCGGATATTGATTGTGAACTTTGAACTATTGCCTTAATCAAATCAGTGATAAAAAGATGAATTTTATCGATATTGATCGAACAAAACTATCGATGCACGTGTTTTGGGGTCACGACAGGTCACGACTCACGACGAATGTGAAAAGAACGCAATACATTACGTGCGGAGTTGCGCTCGCTACCTTGCGTACAAATAAAGTGAGTACATTGCCTTCAATGTATAATCTTGCAGAAGTATCAGAGTTTATCGTTTACACCTAAAATTATCATAATCTCGAATACATTTTTATAAATATCACAATGAAATAAAGGTTTGTAGACTCATCGATGAAAGGAAATCCCTCCTTGAATTACACTCCGACTCCTCACTTCGTTTCCTACAGGAAATAATAGCGCATCACGACATAATTAATATTTTTCGCGGAGCTACGCACCTCTGCTAAGTATGGCGGATACTACGAAGCGTTGACGCGTGTTTTGGTTGATATATGCCCATTTGATGTCATGTGTGGCGCGCGGGCTCCGCTAGCATAGCGTCTCTATTATATTTCTTTTCTCTGTGCGTCGAACGCATCGAACGAAACTAATTTTAGAATTCTGTATATGAAATCTTATCCAGATTCGGACAATTCGACGCAGGCGAGTGTGCGAGCTAATTCTAAAATTCGTTTTGTTCGATGCATTCGACGCATTCGGCTCGTATAAGTGTGCGTTCACCTTTAATCGTTGGCTTGATCCCGTAGTATAAATATTATGGAACGTCGTATAAACAAGACGAGAGCGCACATCACCGCGCCGCGAGCGCAAACAAATTATTACTACCAATGTTTCTCAAACTTCTCAACATTCTATTTGATTTCAATACAGACTGAAATAATAACAACATTCGTATAGAAGATTTATCGTTAAATGTGAATTTCAACGTGTAAAAGTCAAATCTAAGTAGTATCAAATTCGTAAACAAATCATTTTGTTGTTAGGTACTACATATTGCTGTAGTTTTTACAATGAGTATAATAATATGTGGTTTGATATAATTGCATGTTTCCATAAGTAATGCCATGAAAATGCCCAAAGCTCACACACAACGCACCGAATTTTAATGTAAATATCAAACTAAATAACTGTTATGTAAATATATTTTAATAAAAAGAGGCTTTGAATTTTTCTTCCCATTTTTAACGTACATAAAATAATGGTATTCTTTATTGTGACATAATTGGGTCGGATGCGGTATTCATTAAGAGTATAAATATTACATCCTTCCCCTTTAATGAAATAACCATCTGATCGAATTAATGTTTATATTCGATCGAAATAATATATTTGAAACTGTAATAAAAACATATACATACATAGTTTAAACAGATATAAGGGTATACCTAATACAAATTATCCACGACAAGTGACGACAACAAACGTTTAGGGGGTCTATCTGTGTGCCAAAACTTTTCCAAATCCGTTCAGTATTTTTTGGCGTGAAAGAGTCATCCATATCATCAAAAATCACATTCATACAAACTTTCGCTTATAATATTAGTAGTATTTTTTTATAATCTGGTGCGGGCAAAACCGTGGAGCAAAGTAGCTAATATAAAAGAAATAACACCAAACATGTTATTTGAAGATAACTTATCGTTATAATTACAAGCCAAACTACTCAGTAAAATAATAAAAGGCGAGAAAGAGTAAATAGCGTTATTGGGAACCATTGGCTTTAATAAGACGAGGTGACGTCTAGCACATGTGGTTTTAATGGGGTGCACTCTAATTCAGAGATGCTCTATTTCTCCTTTATGCCGACGCCATTGGACTAAGTATATCGTAGCAGTATAAAACGTTTGCATTTTATTCAGTAACATATCTAATATTATAGACTCATAATACTTTACTGTGGCTGAGAATGATAAAGATAATATCCACAGACTACCTCACATTATTTTTAGTAGGTACTAAACCTGAAAAACAACAGTAGTTCACAATCACTAAAATAATTGATTGCAATAGTTTTGAAGTAATTTTAAATATGCTCCAAATTTGGTACAACCATGATTTTACCGTACAGATGGATTGTGATTAGTGCAATAAAACTAGCCATTCCTTTATTATTGATGATGATGATGATGATGATTAGCACTGTCTCAGCCAGTACAACGACCGACCCATGTCCTATACAACCATTCAAGCATCAACCACCATGTAACTAACTTAGTTTATAATGACTGGTACCTGAATAGTTGTATCGGAGTAACCATGGATAAACCGAGGAGTGCGTGGTATATAGGAGTGACACGCTCTGGGATGGGAGAGGACGGCCAGCCAACCGCAACCAGCTGACCACAATCGACCGACTGTTCAGCCTATAGCCAATATTGGAAAGTGGGAAGACGGGTATCATAGAGAGGGATGAGCGTTGGTGTATGTTGTCTTCTTTCTTCTCTCTTTGTAGTTGTATTTAGTTCCTGGGTTGAGGTTATTTCGTTGTTGTTCATTTGATTAACTTCCTCCATGCTGGACCTCGATTTCGGAGAGCATAGCTTCTGTGGTTGAGAGGTTCCGTGTCGCTTTCAGCTTCGGTATGTGCTTGTGTGGAAGCGCTCATGGTGTAGCATGATAAGACGTTCTTAATCGATCGGCAGGTTAAGCTACTACCGTTGTGGTCGGCACCTGGATGGGTGACCGCCTAGTGGTATTCCAAAGCGACGTTGGTCGCGGTTATCATTTAATTGTGATAGTCGTTAATTTAGTTGGAGGCCTTCTAGGCGGCTTGAAAACTCCAACAGTAGGTTGACCACTAGCCTGCCTCTACCGATCCGCAGTGGGCACGCGTGGTGGAGTATCTGCCCATTCCCTTTCACCTTGATTTATGAAAGGAGGCCTGTGCTCAGCAGTGCGTTATTATAGGCTGATGATGATGATGATGATGTTCTTGTGTATTTCTTTTTCTTTGTTATTATTCTCGATTCAATTTAATTTCCTCAGACACACCATTCGGTTTAGTTCTTGGTGTACTGTGTAAAGAATGGGACTATAGTAGTTCAGATGTGTGCTTAGAAACTTAAGTATCATAGTTAATGGAATGAGAAACCTCCAGGATAACATATTTTTGTGTTTCCGAGTATTTTGGATTTCATATCGCTTTCCATCATGCTGGGTATATGACTTTCCGTAATGTTAATCTGGTCGCAGATTATTTTTTCCTAGTTAAGTTAATTTTGAGCCCTATTGTTTTCATCGTGCATGTGATATATATTATTTATAGCATAGTTTTGACCTGCTTGTTGATACTGTGATGACGTCGTCGTCCATAAATATTGTATTAATAATAAATGACTATAATGGTCGTTAGATCCTTTCGTTGTGGATTAAATGCGAGTCTCGTCTCTCTTGGTTGGTTAAGATTTCACCTATCACGCCGCAGGTCGTTGGTTCGATTCCCATCTGCATCGATGAAGAACACGCATTGTTGTGCATGACAATGTTTGTATGTCCTGAGTCTGGGTGCAATTATGTATTTTCTAGTATGTATCTATCAAACAAATCAATAGTAGGTATATGTAGTTTACCAGTTGTCTGGTTTCTATAGCACAAGCGAATGTCTCAGGATACCTATTTCTTGCATTTCTTCTTCCAGTGTTGTCAGTGTTGCCTCTATTCTCCGTGGCTTAAATAAGGTTTAAGTATTTCTTCGTCCATGTATTTTACACTTCGTACTTCAGGATTGTAGTGAGGCATGGCGAAGGTATAAGTAGTTCCGTTTCCTTTTTCCAGCGGATATATACTTTTTTGTCGTTCTGTGTTTGGCATAGAATTTGTTTGTCCTTATGTAATGTTAATGTATTGTATCTTTAAGTACTAAGACATCAATCGTCGACGTGATGCTTCTTCAATGTCAGGAGCTAGAGTAGATTGTTGAAATGCCGCTGATTTTTCCTGGTTCCTGATTGATGCAGTTTGATTGATTCAGTTGAAAGAGCGTTTGGTGTTTTTGTCCATGCCGGCGTATTCTTGTGGTTTGCTATTTCTTCTGGGAGGTCGATAGTGATGATTTGAATAGTTTACTATAGTTTTTTGCAGTGCTGTTTCGTTTGCTCCGCATTACCTTCGCAATATCCTTTCTTAAATTCCAAGTAGATATCCTAATGAGCTTTCGTTTCGCCTTTCCTCCACGTATTTGCCTTTTTGAATTATGGTTTGTATAAATTTGAAGTAAGTAGTATCCTCCCATTGTCAAGCTTCTCACATTTGAATGTTGGAATTAATTCTTTGTTATGGGACGCCCGTCGTGCCCTTTTCCGGATATCATCAAATTTCCCATGAGTTTTATGCCTTGAAAGTGAATATATTTTGTGAATTATTATAGTCTAATGGAGTTGCTCAATTATTAAAGTAACACATGCACTTTCGCTTTTGTTTTGCTTAATGGATTTGCCACCATTCTTATTTACGGTCAATGAATTGATACGTGTTACATATTCTTCTTTGGTACATGATTGATGGGGTTGGTGAAAATGTCGAATATATTAATTAGATTGAGATGATTTGTTTCCGGTTTGCCAGAACCTTCTGAAGCTTATGCGTTTGAGTTCCGTATCTTGCTCCTTCCGTATGACGTTATCCAGATTGGCGTTGCATTTATTTCAGTACTGCGGCGTGGGTCTCTAGTAATGATTTTCCTGCGCATTGAGATCGCTGAGATTAAAAACTTTTTTTTTTTAATAGTTGCTTAGTGCTACTGCATACTTCTATAAATGTCTTGACGCTGACGTGGAGGTTTCGTTGGGTATATGTACCTTCTTTTAAAGAGATGTTTGTTCTTTGCACTTGTTGGGCCTAGGTTAATAGTGACCCGCGCTGGTCACCATTAAAGTGTGGTTATTCCAATAAGAACCGTGAATCCGCGGTGTTACAACCTTCATATAAGAGCCCTTGTCATTGCCTTTCTTCAGGTATACTACAGTATGCTTTACATTCCATGTTTGTTATTCTTATTGGTACGTACAGACGTTGCGCTTTTGTTCAAAGTACTGTGGCTAATGTCGTCGGGGCAGTTTATTGTTGTACTAATTACTGTATGTTGAACTTTATTTTGAACTTTTCATATCCTTATTTTGTATGGCAATCTGCTCGGTGTCTTCCGATGCTCCATCTTGCATTCGGGTGGTGGCCATCAAGCTAGCAGCTTGCACTTGTCTGTGGGAGAGAGCTTATAGGCTAAACTGAAATAAAACTGAGCGATTAAACCTCTTTAGTGAATCTAACATGCTATGGTTCAGCAAGTATGAATTATATTATAGAGTAACTTGTACAGTATTGGTAGAACATACTTTAAGAATCGCACTGATACCACAGCAGCCCCTTTGACCTTTTTTTTTTGTTTCAGCGGTTTGGAATTTTTACGACATTCTTGAGAGTTTTTGTTTGCAGTCAGGCACTTATTGCACGTGTTCTTGTCGTTTCCCGCCGCGATTGTGAAGTACTAAGTATTCTTTTGTTTGATGGTAGTTTTTTTTTTTTTATGGTGTTCGGGACCTATTTTTTTGTGTTACAGAAAGTTAAGTTATTAGTTGACAACTGGATGGACACCAGATGTGGGAGCCTAAGCGATTCGCCAGGGATCTATTGTGTCGTAAATATCTGGTCTGGTTTTATACTTGTGTGTTTTTGTCGTAGTTTTAAGTCGAATGTTTTCCTTCATCGAAGCGTCCATTCTAGTTATTTGATAAGAGATGTAAGCGGAATAAGCTCTGATTTGATAGCTATGCTAAAATGAACCGACCCATCAATTTAAAATCATAATATCACCCCTGCGTCTGTAACGTCAGACCTATGATGTTATACGATGTGGGGACAGACGGACGTTTCTAAAACTAATTGTACATACCAAAATATAAGGAAAGCTGTAACCGTCCATCCTTCAGCTGATTAAATTTCCTTAAACCAGGTGTTGTTTTTGTACGATTTGTTCGAATTAATAGAATGATCAAATTTGACATAGGTACGTTGATGGCACATAGAATTAGATGTGGATGCTAACCATTGTCAAAACAGTGAGAGCAGACTGCGTGCCACTGGGCTATAACTAATAAGGTCTCTGGCAGTTGTTAATGATTTATAATTGTTTCAGCTAATGCAGTTCGTTGCATCGACTTATATATTACTGGCGTACGGTCCTATACAACCATTCAAGCATCAACCACCATGTAACTAACTTAGTTTATAATGACTGGTACCTGAATAGTTGTATCGGAGTAACCATTAAAAAAAATCCTTTTTTTTCTTGGGCCTTGAATACAGCTATTGAGACATCCACTAGTCATGAAAAGCGGTGTTACAAAATCTAAACCTTCAATAACAAGCGTCACCTGTCACGTATTAGGTATTGAAATAGCGAAACACCGAGCTCGATTAGTGCACGAACCTATAAAGCGGAAAAATAAAGAACGTCCGAAACTAATCAAGTCCCACGACCTGGCTCGTCGCCTCTACCAATGGTTGCTATGTATTTTAATCAGACATTCCTAAATGGTTTTTTTTATTAAATGACGGTGCCGAGCGGAATCTTTCCTTTTAATTTTTTACGGCGGCATGTCGAGATTCATCGAAACAACTGTACCTGTTAGGTTAAGAATGCGTTGAATTGCTAAGAATTCTCACATGTTGATCGGTGACGGTTTGTTGCACGTGTTATTAAAGCATTGTTCTCGTAATTATAAACACTTTACACCGTTTTTATAACGTTCTGTTGACGTTTTATGTGTAACGACTTGTATCTTCTTTTATTGTCACTTTGTCTTAAAACTGGTGACAGTTAGGTATCGCTTGGACCATTTAAAATATTATCTGGCAACACGCTTCACCGGTTTCATTTCGTTGCATCGTTAAATGTTTGTAATGGCAGGTAATGATAGTCAGAATTAGCCGTTCTAATACCCCCATTGTCTACAGTTACGCTAGATTTTATAATCGTCGCCCGTCGATTACGTACAGATAGCAACAAAGTCAAAAAACTTGTTTGACATTCAACGCTGTTGTTGCTTGCATTTGTTTTTAGCTAGAATTTATTACTGTGCACATTTTATTTCAAATCAATTTGAAAATAACAAAATACAATTTCGTTTGATTTTATTTAGGTTTAGTAACTAAATATATCTTGCAACCCAATTTGTTGTCATTCAACAGCACTCACAAAGGAAGTCCATTTAAAGTTACTAAGTGCAGTACAAACTGCTACTAATTTTAATCCAGGAACGAGTCGACTAACGACCGGATATTTTTGGGTTGACTCCGTTTGGACCGTTTGAAAAAACTAAGCCCGTCCGCGCTCCTCTTAATTTATGAACACCCTATTTTATCGGCTCACTAAATTATGTTGTTCTAAATTAATTTCTAACCTTTTTCCTTTCTATTCTTGTCTTTAGATAGTTGATGTAGTTACAACAAGTTTTAAAAACTTGTTATGTAATATTGCCCTGAATCTATATAGACCTAAAATTACTGAATTTCATAAAGTCTTTTTCACGTTCCCTGTGTTTTAAAAGTAAGCCTCAAATAGGTAGCGTAGGTGGTAGTCAGCCAAATGGTGCTGACTCACGTATAATAATGTTTTCATACAAATGGATGTAATTTATTTCTCCACGGTAAATACATTCTAATTAAGGTGAATTTAGTATGGCACACAACGATTTAAATGTAACTGCTAAAGTCATTAAATTTACATTGCTTTATTTTTCCTTTTCTGATTTTAGATTATTGGAGCATTTTGGGATGTTGATTTCCTGCTATGGTCTAATATAATAATTGCGTAGCTTTTGTAAATGGGTAAATACCCACATGAACCACATAACAATTGATAAGAGGAACAGTTTTTGTCGGTTAGCTTATATGCACAGAAATCGGAATAAATAGGTAGCTATGTGTCATCATAAAATATTTCCTCTATAAATTGTTAGAAATATAACTAGCAGCAGTTTTTAATTTCAGTACGACTGTTCTGTTTTTGAATCACTTGACAAATCGTTTGCTCATAAAATGATTGATCCATGATAGAAATAAATAGTTTTGTACTCTACAAAATGCAACCGAAGGTCTTTATGCAAGTATAGCGGTGCTCCTATACTCATATTATTGATGTGAATATTTGTTTCTCAATCTAGCTATTGTGGGCCTTATAGATTATACCTGGGTTTAACATAGTGCCTGTCCAGAAGGGAAGAAATCGCCGCGATTATTTCGTGCGAAATTGCGAATGCATTACGCGGGTTGGCGAGGTTCTATGTAGTCACCAATACATTGCGTCCAAAAGCATCGCACGATTTTAAAATACGCGTAAATCGCGTGCTCTTCCCCCATACTTTGATGCGAGAGAAACGCGGTGAATTCGTCCTCTTTGGACAGGGTCTTACTTAGGTAAAACAAAGTATATAAAGATAAATATCTTAAGACTTGCTTTACAACGGCTATCGGACCAAACTACGCAGAGTGTGCTCTGGAAACCAGATAACTGATATACTAATACTACATCAAAGTCCATTTTATTTTAATGTATTGTTAGTCTAACTACTTTCATGATAAGTTATTTATTGTTAATGTTTACGAGACTACGTAAGCAATTTGATGGAATGGAAAGTTAGTTCATGCTTCACTTACCAGAACTTGTCAGAGATAGAGAGATCAATCAATTTACGTTTAGCTATTACAAGTACAAGAAACCGCAAGTATATTTTGTCAACTTTAACTATAAAACTATGTACCTGTGTACTTAACCTGTTTTAGCAATTTGACTAATAGGCTAATAGTATACATAATCTAATAGTACTTTCTTACCAATTACAAAAGTAGACATTCGAATTATTTCCAAACTTTGTAAGTACGTGCCAATTACTGCCAATACCTATATATAATTATATAATTGAATACGTATTACGTATTATAATAATAATATCCTGGGTCATTCTTCACAAACGGTTATCTGGTCCCAAACTAAGCAGAACTTGTACTATGGAAACTAAATAACGAACCCCGAACCGCCACCCCGGGGGCGTCCCGAGTACTTTGGTGTGATTCCACTTATACTTTAAAGATCGCGCAAATTAAACAAGACAAGTGTATGTTATAGACATTGTGACTTATTCTTTGAGCTGAGCAATTGTGACGAGTCTAACGTGTTTGGGTCTGTATCTGTGTATCTTGTAAGTACATACAAGATCTTTGGTTTAGATCATAGAGATCGAGATAAATTTACCATTTGGTTGGAAGCCCTAATTCTTTCATTCTTCCTTTGTTTTAGATTATTGAAATATGTATGTACATACCTATATGAAAGGTTACTAAAATGACCATGTAATTATGATGCTGACTGTGCTACGTATTGAGAGGAACACATGCAATAACCGTTTTTGAATACTAACACAATCTTTTTGATTTAAAAATAAAAAGTATTTGTTCCAGTTGGTAGTGCATACTTCGCGTTAGGATGGTTGTCTTGCGTTGTGTCGTGGTTGTGTCCACCGACTTTCCCTATTGTTATTATTAAATATATCAGTATTTGTATTTGAGTATTCAACATAAAAATGCGTGCTCTTAAAATCATCAGTCGGTTAAATCACAAGTCGATTCATAAAACGAGCTGTAACGGTCTGCATACATATTGCGAGTTAGCACTTCGTTAACTGGATACAAAGTAATTAACTGTGAAGTCGTGTTCCTAACACAAGTCCCAAGTTGCTCTGGAAACTCGCCGGAGAAATTTATCGTTCTTTCTTCTTAAAACAGAAAAAAACGTCTTGGTAATTTATTAAAAAGAAACAATTACATTGGGAGTAAAATCTTATTCTTTTAAACTCGAATGTTGAATCGGATTATACTTGATAGATTTATAGGGGGAGTAGAGAGCATGATTTTACAGAAACTGCTGATGATTGTTAAAAAACGCTCATTAAGGCGCAGACTCCTCTCCAGCAGATTTCAGTTTTCACCCTTGCGCCACATTTTCACATAATATTAGCGGAAATTACCGGAACTAAGCAACCAAAAAATACTAGCTCCCTCTATTTAGAAGTGCGTCATTGCAAGCAAACAATTCAACGTGACAAACCGCCATCTATACATTTCCGCGAGAACGAAGCTGTTTGAATTGGACACAGTAAAAATGTTAACAGTAGACAAACTGTAGACAAACATTTAAAAATATAAATTCTGAAATACCTTAAAAAAAACTTTTGACGGGCCAGTTGGTGTAGTTTGTTAAGATTCCACGACGCCGCCGATTGTATGTTCGATTCCCACCAAGGATATGCATCTGTGTGCATGAACACGTTTGCATGCCCCGAGTCAGGGTGGAATTATGTATATTAAGTACTAGCGACCCGCCCCGGCTTCGCACGGGTACAATGTCATAATGTGGTGACAGTGGAGCGATTTGCGCGGCAGCCCACCCGGTCACGGTATCGCGTATAAAAAGTGTGGCCGAATGGCCTCACTTTAACGGAACATAGTTGTGACGTATGGCGTCTTTTCTATGCGTAGTAATAATTTTCTATCTGATGGTTAAAACTGCATCGAAATACATTGCGTGGTTTAGAGTTAGCGGATAAACAGAGACACAAGCTGACGCGGAAAACGAATTCGGAGAATACAGGCTGTGACAAATGGACAGACAGGAGAGGACCTCAATCGAGATATTAGATGTTATTTGACAAATAAACAGGTTTTCTTCCACCACTTTTTACAATAATTTTAGAATTTCTCCATAAAATGCCCTCTACTTTACCTACCATTTTTATTCATCATTATCATATCAGCCTAAGGATATCCACTGCTGAACATAGGCCTCCCCTATTAACTTCCACTTCAAGCGGTTTCGGGCCGCTTGAATCCAGCAGCGCCCAGTAACTCTGACCAGGTCGACGGTCCACCTGGTGGGACATCCACGTACGGTGTCCCCTTCCAGTACGTGGCCGCTCTCGAGAACCTTCCATCCCCATCGGTTATCGGTTCTTCGAGCGATGTGGCCTGCCCATTGCCACATCAACATACTAACTCTACGAGCTATATTAGCGATGGGCGACTGTTAAAAAAAAAGTAATCGAAAGTTCTAACGAATAAACAATCGAATAACAATCGACCTTTCGAATGAAAATTGACGCACGCCACGCAGGTTGCAATAGTATGCACAATCGACGGGTGAGCGCGGGGGCGAATAGATTCATTCATTCGGCGGGTGGACAGCCAGCGCACGGCACAGGCCACGCGCGGTGCCGCACGAAGCTTATTATGAACAATCGAAAGAAGTCAATTGTTATTCGAATGATTCGAATTAATTGGACAATCGAATAATTCGATTGTTTTTAGTAACAATCGCCCATCGCTAAGCTTTATCGAGAATTTTTGTTCTCCTACATACTTAAGTCCTCGTTTCGGATCCTGTTTCGTAGTGAAATTCCGAGCATAGCTCATTCCATAGCTTGCTGAGTGACTCTGAGCGTATTTATTAGACCAGCAGTGAAAGACCACGTCCGTGTTCCGTATTTCATCACTGGTAACACGCACTGATTCTAAACCTCTGAGGTATTCTGGACTTGAAGATATGGCGTAGCTTCCCGAACGCTGTTTTTTTTATTTTATACAACTTAGTCGGTAAACAAGCATAATTGTGCCTCGAAGAGGGGGCCTAGCAGCGAGCTCTGCGCCGAAGTGGGGACTGATCTCTCGCTGCCGAGCATTGTTAGCGCTGTGGTTGAAAGCGAGAGATCGTGGGACGCACTCCACTCCTTTTGCGAGCGAGTTATGCTCGCTAAGGAGGCGGCGGAACGTGACAGGGAGGACACTACCACCCTGGCTATCCGCCGCAGGAGGACCGGGCGTCGGAGGGCGGCTTTTTTAAGCCACTTTCCCCCAACCCTGGGCCCAAGGGTGGCGGACTCGGGGGAGTCTGCCGCCCATCAACATCGGGTCCGAGTAGTGGAGCTACTCAGGAGGAGACAAGAGCTCCGGTCTCTGCCGTCGACGAAGAGGCGGCCTCCGATCAGGCCCTTAACCTTAACCATCATAACCCTTCCAGTTCAAGAGATTGAACACATCCTCCATTGCAGTGGTAAAGAGTTTCGGGGAAATTACGTCACCCTGTCTTTCATCCTTCTGCAACTGGATTGGTCTCGTACTCTCGTCCTGTACTCTGATTGACATAGTGGCTTTGCTGTACAAAGACCTTCAACAATTCGATTATAGCGATAGTCGATTTAGCACCGCTGTAGACTCTGTAATATCGCCAATGTCTCAACTAAATCGAAGGCTTTTTCATGGTCCACATACACCAGGCATAACGGCCGATTATACTCCTCAGTCTTCTGTATAATTTGGCGAAGTATATGTATGTGATCTATGGTACTAAAGCCTTCACGGAAACCAGCTTGTTCGGGAGGCTGGAAGTATTCAAACCTACGTGCAAGACCATTCGTAATGACTCCCGAAAACAACTTATAAACGTGGCTTAGGAAGGATATCGGGCGGTAGTTCTTCAATAGGGCCTTATCGCCTTTTTTGAAGAAGAGCACCACCATATTTCCTCTCCATACTTCTGGTGTTATAACTACAGGGCATGAATCTCGGTATATCGGATCATCGCTATATCGGAATTCTGATATTACAATTTACAATCCGATACTGAGTGATCCAATTATATCGTAATATCGGAATCGGTAAAAAAAAATCTATTTGGGTTTTAAAATAAAGCTATTGAGCAATTTATTAATTATAATTATGTGCAGTTTATAAGGAATATGTGCAATTTATAATGAACATTTCTAATTCTGCTATTGAGATCCAATATTGAAAATCAATATGGGAATTAAAAACCTACCGATATTACATACACATACCCTAGTTGTACCTTCCTGTATAACGGAATTAAATAGCTTCTGAAGGACTACAAGTCACGGGTTTCCATCCGCTTTCAGAAAATCTGTTTTATTTCCGATTTTACTACTTCGTTATTCTACATCGTATTATCTTTCAAATAGTAAAAATATCGCGTTTATAACTAAATCTGAACATTTCCTATCAACTGTTAAAGAATGACAACAAAAGTTATTCTAATTTTATTACTACAAAACTGTGCCTGGCCGCTGATTGGCTGAAAAAGCTAAGCTACCGGTGGTTAGGGCTGCAGAAATAGGAACCTCCTCACAATGCGAGCCGTATCGAGGATTACTGCCGAGAGGCTCGAGGCTTTCGGCCATCAGGCCATTGGCCGATACGACAATCGGCACAATGATAGCCGAGCTCACTAATAGTAATTGTAAATTTACGATGGGTTCACATTCCAACTAACCGATTCAGTAAGTAGTAGAACATCGAACAATTAACCCAAAGAAGCGTAATGACGTTGATTTTGCTTGCAATATATTCCGCCAATTTGCCACCATTGACAATGCGCTCTGATTGGCCAAGTCAAGAACACACGATGAAGTGATTGGTCCTTACAGTTCAAAATCAGTGACAAATCACGACTAGTTTCGGAATCAGATTGCTCGGTATAAATTCTGTAAGGGTTGTTCCTCGATGTAGTAGAAACTTAGTCAACGTAAGATGTGTAATATTTTCCTTACTGGTACTAATTTTACTGTGCCATTGACACTTCACGACTAAGCGACTGGACCACAATAATACAATGAATATAAAGGTATATCGGCTCGACTCGATGACTACAGATGACTCGATGACCGCAGTAGTGACTGGCACGCCCGCCCCGACTTCGGGGCACCTACTGTTACCAGTATCAGTCAACCTACCTTCAATACCTTTTCTTTGATCTCAAAATAAACAACATTGAATGAGGTGTTATTTAATCAGGTAAGGAACTAAATAGATAATTGCTCATTAAAAATAATATATATTGCGGATTTTTCATTTTGTATGATTTGAAATATAAAAAAAAACTTTCCGGGATTTGAATCATCACTTCCTTCAGTCGGAGCCTACATTAATAACCCACACTTTAGCCCCCTAGACTACCCAAGCCATATCCTGCATAGACGAAAATAAGTATTAGTCTCTGTCAGTACCACGACATGGCTCGATGACAATTTTCAAAAGTATCAATCATAACAGATTTTATTTTATATATTTTTATTCATAACAAGCAAATAAAAGGCTCAATTGCCTGTATTTGACTAGCATGCATTTCCAGTGCCTTCTGAAGATATTTGATATGATTTTTTACTCATTTGAGAGGGTTTTATTTTTGTGAAAATTCTGAAAGAAAATGACACAGGTCCATCTAGCAACGCGGATCGCCGCGGAATGCGAGTGAGCGCGAAGCAAAATACGCGAGTTGCAGGACAATAGAGTGCGGTATGAGGTTGATGGTGCTCGGATTGAATTTGACGTAAGCGACTTTTTTTAAAATCATTATTATGAAAAACTGAATAGCTAATTCAAAAAACTAAATCGGGCGTTTATTTTCTTATGATATGTACTATATCGATGAAAAAAATCGTATCAAAATACCTTTAGGCGTTGGATATATTTGGGAATTTCTTGATTTTCAGAGGTATGTTTGACATTTTTTTTTATCGAGGCTTTTAATGTGTAAATGCGGGCGATGTGTTTGTTATATCCTTAAGTATCATATATTTAAATTTCAACACCGTAGAGTTAGCAGGTTTCATATAATTTGGGCAGCAATGTAGTGTATTTTGCCCAAGTCTGCCCCTTAAAAAATTAGAAGGTTCATATTGTTGTACCTAAACTGTATATCCGCTTTGTTAGAAGGTCAAGTATTTGGGTAGATTCCACTTTCGTTTTGTACTTTATTTAGTATTTTCATGAAATTTACGTAAAGAAATAGACAAGCAAGAGACACGGATATGTCCAAATAACATCTAAAATTAAACGTAACTAACATAAGGCACATAAAGTCCATATAAAGCATTATGGTTGAACTGCTATAAACGGAAGGTGTAATAGCAGGTTGCGTTCGTGATTCGCGATCGGCCGGTCCAGTTGTGTCCGTACTGGGTATATGTGTCATGGTGATGTTACGAGGTTGTCCAGTCCACAATTAGTATTTATTATTATATAGAACTATACATCAATTATTTTAGTCTATGCTTTATATTATTGTTATCATCAAATATCAAAGATATAAATGTCAGAAAGCAAATATTTGCCAACATCTCAATCTCAACACTAACTTTAATGTGGTCCCATTTTCAGTAGCATTATGAATAAGAGGCTTTGCCTTCAGGTATCGAACAGCAAATTTTCTTTATGGCATACATGAACTACGGTTCTAATTCTGTTTTTTTTCAGTCGGTATCCCATACAATTGAACTGTCAGTCAAATATCGGCTTATTAACCTAATAATAAATGTAAATTTTGTTTCAGAATTTGGCCAATAGTCATTAAACTTTACCGTAACTCTCATTAAAGTGACATGTTGGGAATATATATGCTATAATTACTGACAAATATAAAGTGGAAAATGTAAATCGTGTCAGGCGAAACCGGCTGACAACCTGTCCTGTCAGGTGAATAATTTCTTCGGAAGTCACTGTTAACCTGATTTTTTATACAGAAAAATGCAACTAAGATATTTTCCTCCTGAACTTATGCACCTTATAACGGTTATTATTAAATGGCAGCGAATTATTTTCGGAGTTATATTTTGATGTTGGATAGTTGCCAGTTACGTTCATAATGGTGATTGATAGGAGTTACATAATCTAACGCACGAAAATTGACATTAATTATAATTTTGCTAAAAATATCAATGCCTATGCTTACAAATCTTAGGCCTGTTTTATAGAACAAGATCAAAACTCAGATCAAGTATCAAGTTTATTTTCGATTAACACAATGTTAATCGAAAATAAACCTAAAAACATTAGTGCAAGCTTCAAATTAAAATGGGTTAATCTCGATTCAAAACTTGACTTGAGCATTGATTGACGTTGTAGAATACGAACCTTAGAGGTCTAAAATAACTTCCTTGTATTAAATTTTAATAGACCACCCATCTGTGCAATAGGTACTTTGGCTTTACCTACAATAGGTCCACCATGAACTACAAGTATATGAGGATTATTTTTATCAGGTTCGTTTGTGTCTTCCCATATATGGAAACAGGTCTGACTAGTAGGTACGTACGATTTCGCCACTCATTGTTCTGTTTCTAATAATAAAAACGTTCTTACACGATCGCTTTCTATACGCTTTGCTCCTAACGGTCGCGTCAACAATGTATGTTATTTGGAAATCGCCAGATGTGATTGTGACCACTAGTATTCCGTAAAAAATACCATACATAAATGCGATTAGGTGCATTATGGTGTTTTTAAATTATAAAAATTATCACATAGGTAGGTAATCTTCTTCAGAGAAATAGTAAGTGTCTCAATTCTTTATCGCAAGAATAGTTTTGGATTTTGCATTATATATTTTTTTTGGTTTTTGGAAATTTCATACACGTACTAGGTACCACTACCTATATAGCGTTGCGAATTGTAATAGAAATGGGCAGGCCACATTGTACAGTCACCAATAACTTTACCGATAAGGAAGAAAGGCTTGAATGGCGAAAACGTCCCGAATTGCATCAAACAGGACGTCTCGGTTCTTATCAAATCAGCTGATGATCTCTACACAGACAACAGTTCGTTGATAAGGTGGTGTTAGCAAAAAAAACGGGTGCCGATTGCCATCATTCGAATCAGACCCACGCTATTATTATTTCACAACGTAACCGGTCATGATTACGACTGTTGTGTAATTTATTTGATATCGAGTTTATACATTATAATTCAGTAATATTTTCAAAGCGTAATAACTGTAGCAGAAATGTTTCGCTCGATTAGTATTGAAATAAATTAATAAAATATAATGTAATAAATTAAATTGAAAGCAACAATACTTAGGTCTACGACGACTTCTTGTAAAGTCTAAGTTATATAATGAGTATTATTTAGTTTAATGTATATTCTTGTTATTTTCTGTAAATAAACTACTTTTAATTTACAAATAAGCTTGAATAAAAGGGTAATCGAACAGTAATATAGTTTTGTTTATTTCTCTAAATATTACGTTAGTAGTTTACAGTACAGTTAAATATTTAATCAACTACGTGAACCGCAGGTTAGGTAACCATTTTTATTTAAAAATATATTTTGTGAGGGTTTTATAACGTGGAAACTGAAATCAAACGTACATAAATAATGAGTTCTAATGAAATATGTATTCGCTTTATACGGCACCTCTTTTGTTAGTTAGTAGGTACAATGTTTTGTATGTTTAAAGAAAAACATTACATACATTTTTCTTTTATGTATAATATAATTTTTTTATCGAAAGCCAAAGTTACTACATGTCTGTCCTAATACATTTTTTTTGTGCTAGGTGTATCACATACCTTATATGGTAAGAACTGCAAATTCTATATATGATGCTTTCTCTGATATAAGATTCTTTTACACTGATGAGGTAATTGTGGTCATCGTAAATCTTATAATAGACTATGCTTTTGCCCAGCGTACTTTGCAACGCTTTCTTTCTTTGTTTCTTTATCAGAAACTTGCGCATAAGAACACCAAAGTTTAGTCGCAATCAAATGAATGATATTATTATGAACGTATACGTTAAAACATATAAACTGACTAGCTGCAGCTGTCCCCCGCGGTCTCAAAGTAGTTTTTGTCTGAAAGAGTAACAATATATATATATCTAGATATTTCAATTACTAAATAATTATTATGAAGTTTGTATTAGCAGTTCAGAAACATGTTTTATTTATAGATTTGATTGTAATTGAGAAATATCTGTTTCTGATATTATTAACACGTCCTAAATAAACAAAGTGTCGATATTATATCATTAGAAAATATTTACTTACGTTCGTAGGGTTCGTTTTTTTTTTATTATTTTCATTTATATTTAAACATATTTTTGGACTATTATATTATTATTATACTTATCATGCAAAAACAATGTTGGTACCATAGAGTAAGAATATGAATAGAGTGTCTGTGTCGTGTACGGGCAAAATGTTTTGAAACGAATTGCGCGTACATACATAGTTTAAAGTACTAAAATACATAATAATATAATGAATGCCAGTTTCTCTTTTTATCGATACCTTTACCGAGAACAAATGACAAGGAATCCATATCGACGTTTTGTCTTTTTTTTTTATACAACTAAGTCGGTAAACAAGCATACGGCCCACCTGATGGTAAGCGGTTACCGTAGCCATATGGACGCTTGCAACATAAAAAGCATCGCTCATGCGTTACCGACCTTTCCCCCCTCCCCTATGAGCTCTGGCGACCTTACTCACGCGCAGGAACACAACTTTACACAACATAAAGTTATTTGGCTGCGGTATTCTGTAAGGTGGAGGTACTTCCCCAGTCGAGCTGCTCTTTGAACGAATAAACGCTATGCTCTACCTCTCTTAAAACTGTTGTCTGAACTAGTTTACGATATATCTGTGTATGTATCTATATTGAAACTGCACAAACGCGTCGCACAACGTAACGTTGTTAACGCTATCACTCTATAGTATTGTAACTCTGTGGTAGGTACACTTAATTTATAATATTCTATACAATCTTTTTTGAATTTGTCCAGAGTTGAAAACACAAAGATTACTGTAGCCTTAAAGTTTGTATGAACACACGACATTATAATTCCTTTTGGTACCTACCTAAATACTTTTTAGTTTTATAATAAGGTATTATTTAGAATATCGTAAAAATAATTAAAAAAAAAATATTGCAATATTAGCAAGCTAAAATTTTGCATCGATTTTACATACTTTTATCAAAAATTAACTTTTATTTTTTGTGAAATTGATGTAAAATAAGAATGTTTAGAGACGTTATGTAATCGAAATTACCTGGTGCATCGCAGAGTACTGAAACAATAGGAATAAAGTAAAACAGGACTGGAAAATGGATTCGCTACGAATTTGAAACGCGAACTAGTTCTACTGTACCTACCTAATAAAATGCTTGTTGTGTCAGTATTTGATTTATTCAAAAATTATAAGCAAAAAAATGTTACGTACGTAAGTTATAAGGTTTGCTAATAGGCAATCGAAATTAAACATCAGAACAGAACCACTATAAAGGAATGAACTTTATTGATTGAATATAAAGAAGATTAGAGAGGTAGAGCTCCCCTTACTCTGTGGTAGAGCATAGCGTTATTTCGCTCGAGAGTAGCTCGGCTCGGCCAAACAACTTAATGTTGTGTTCCTGCGCGTGAGTAAGATCGCCAGAGCTCATCAGAGTGGGGGGAAGGGTCGGTAACGCATCAGTGATGCCTCGTGTATTGCAAGCGTCCATAAGGCTCCGGTAACCACTTACCACCGGGCCCGTACGCTTGTTTGCCAAATGAAGTGTATAAAAAAAAAGATTTAAAAAAAAAACCTACCGCATGCTTTAAAAATATAACTCAAGTTGTTATAACGTAAAATGACGAACAGCTACTCGGATTCATTAAAAAATATGTTACAATGTGAAGTCACGGTTCAAAATTGCTCCATGTTACTGTTTCTTGGAGGTTCAAACGCATCGTTACAGTAATTTAGTGTAAACTTGTTTATGTATAATTGCTGTGTACCGTTTATTGAAGGTACACTCTTGACCCGGATACATCGAGGATCAAACGTTGAAAGTATTGTTGTACGGAACTTCAAATCAAACGCATTACGCATGTGATTTGTTTGTCTATAGCACTCTTTTGTATTCTGTATTTATAGTTCGTGCATCAAAATCATGTCTGATGGAAGTCAGTATCTATGTAAGGTAGATAAACAATTTATTCTTGCAGTAATAATAAAGAATTTAATATGAGAAAAATATTATAGCATTATGTTAAAACCAGAAGTGCTACTCCGAAAATAAATTATTTATTTAAAAATATATTTATAAAATGTACGTGGCTTATCTTTCATTTCATTCGTTATTATTATAAATAAAAGTAAAATGAGAGATGCTTATTTGTCGTTCTATGAAATAACATACAGGTACGAAGCTACTCCCCAAGTAGCACGCAAGCGTATTCTACATCAATAAACCAGCCCATTTAGAACAGAGACTTACAAGAGTGTTAAGAACAGTTTTAATACTTATAAGAGTGGTTTATGAGATATTATACAGCTGTAGCTGTATAACATTCTTGGTAAGGGATCCGCGTCAGCTTAGGGTTCTTAAACAGAATATCAACGTAGTATCATCGCAGTATCAAGTATCTACCATACAGTGTCAAGAATTGTATGACACTTCAAGCTGGTTTTATCGTTAAAGCTGTATACAGGCTGTATAAAGGGATCTTTAGGGAACTGTAGGAAGATCCTTCGAGCTCCCCGCTCCTCGCCCAAGCTGGTATCCATAAACTAAGAGATATATTTGGTTAAAATACCCACTAAACAGCCATTTAAAAAAACACTGGCCTGCATTACGACCCAATTAAAAAAAGTTTGGAATAAATAAATCAATCCATGTATCAGAGGTAGTAGACAATTATTCAAATAGTTTTGTAATGCCTGCCACGCCGTTCTGTGAACGTGTGGTGCATAAGGAGAACCAATAATAACACGCGTGCAAGCAATCAAGCGTCGATAACACCAAGGCTATGACTCCAAGGCAACGGACCAAACATACTGGATGCTCTTATTAAATGCATAAAACCAAGTAATAAATATCCTCGGATATTCTTAACCTACGGGTATCTGACCCAAAACTATGCAGATCTTTTTCTAGGGAAACCAGATGACGGATACTGAATTATAATATTGTAAGTACTTGTTCAATTGAATAACAATTTGGTCAAATTAAATGTCATGCTTAGCAGATTACAAAATTATATTCTCAAGCTATCAAAAGATAATTCTATATAAAATTATTCGTCTGTAAACTCTGCAAGTTCACCTTTTTTTTGTTTGAATATTTTTATCGTTATTGTATGTAGCCTTAATGTGCTGTGACTGAATAGCAAATAGCACTGAAGATGAATGCTTCTTTCATACTTTCATTCTTTCATATGCAGCAAGTTAAGTTAAGCAATGGCATTATTCACTCAACATCGCTATCTAGTATTTTTTGACGGTATTTATTGTGTATTAACTATTTTATTGTGACATGTACGTGCCTTATCAATGAGCCATAATATAAATCTAAATAAACGTAAGTTTACGCTACTCATATGATAAAAGAAAAGGTATAAATAAATTGGTGGTAGGCGTGCACGGGCTTGACGGCACGGGTTATGCTATTTATCGGCCATTACTAACATATTATTATGGTAAAATTATGTATAAAAATATAGCCCACAGATGGACGCCCCCTTGCCTCCTTTACTCTAATGTGATTAAATTACCAAATTATATCTAGATACATAGGTGAAGTGTACATTAAAATATTTGATTTGGTTAAAATACTAATGTAATTTATTTGGGTTAAAATATGAGTGTGGTTTTTTGAGCATAATAATATAGTAAATAGAAATTTAATCCTTTTTCCGAAATGAATATTCATATGAAAGATAAGAGTAGAGATACTAGAGATAAGTAGAGTAATTTTAATGATGGATTTTACTAAAAAATACGACACTAAAAACACCTGAAAAATAAAAACCATGTTTTTCTAAATACATTAATAATAATTTAAGGACATCCCCATAAAGGTTTTATGAATACAAATTGACAATTAACGATTGCTATTCCAGTTTAGGAATTTTAACTATATTGTTATTGTTTCAGGTAATAACTTCGTCAACTTTATCATCTATGCTGAAAATGGTAATGTGAAAATCACGACTGGAATTTTGAAATTCTACGTGGATATATAATTGTATGTATTTTGCGAAATCACGCGCGCCGTAATGAATAGGCGAATAGATAGATCTATGATAATGATATGACCTGTGTTTTTTTTTTAAATGTTATTTGTTATCTCAGAAAAATATGAGACGGAATATTATATTCATCTCCAGTATTCATTTACATTTTCCCAAAAAAAAAAATACATTGGCTGTAAAAAAATATCATTACTTTGCACAATCAAACTACATCGGCTTTGTTTGATTTATGCAGGACAAGGATCTAAAAATCCTTGTCCTGCATTTTGATAACGATTATGATGACACTTTAGAATGCTGGCAGCGGACGATACAATCCTAATAAGGATGGGTATTCATGTGGAGACACATGATACCGATCGTCATAGGTAGTTTAGTGCCAAGTTATTTAATTATTTACATTTATAATATTTTTGATAATTTAATTTGTTGTTACATTTTTTTTTTACAAATAATTGTTAGCAATTTAATCGAGAAAGTTGACTTCATTTCAAACTTGCGGAGGGATTTTAATGTGTTTTATACATTTCAATTAAATTAATTATAGCTTCTAGTCATAATAACCTAATTAACAAGATGGATAATACCTATACATTCTCATATTCATAGTTAATGTAAACACAGTTCCTTATTATCAATGTAAACTCACCTACTGATGTGGAGGTACGGGTTTGTAATCATTACATCAACACGTTTTCAATCGCGTGTGTTACATCAAACCTAGTTCTTTTCATCTTCATCTATATCGCTATCAGGAAACGGTCCATGCACCCGGTAGATTATGATTCGTTCCGTCCATGACGATTATGCAAGCCCACAACTCTCCGCAGACTATATTTACGCTACATACTTTCTAAATCCTTTCTACTTGATTTTTTTACTATTTTTTTAAATTAAAAGCTATGAATAAATAGGATGGTAATATATTTTATTCATGCTGTGAAATATGGGGTTCTATTTTTCGTATTTTAAAACAAGCTTTTTGCTATGAAATTTTATTCAAACATGTAATATAAAAATGTCTGTTATGAAGGTAATACTTTATCTATACAAATGGTGCTTTGAATACTCTCATCGTTATACTTATCTTGAACCAATATATAAGCAGAGTAGACTCTTATTGAATTCTTTATAGGTATTATTTTATTCTTGCTTGCTTTACCTATTTCAATGGAAATTTATGAATTGGACTCACATACCACCAAAATAGTTACCTTATTATACAAGCAAGTGTATTTATCATAAATTGCGCTCACCGGTTGCGTTTTGCAGACATTAGCATTAATAACAACTTGAATATTTAATTGCGCGTTGTAATTAATGTCACTTAAGCAAACGTCGTGTTGTTGTTGTCAGCAACTGCTGCGGATTTGTCAATGCGATATTAACCGCTCAAAAGTGATGCCACGCAATGACTGAGTGCGGAATCACGCTTGCGACCGCGCTGATTGCAAATCAGCGTCATTTGCCGGAATTAAAGCGGCTAAATAGTTATTCTAGCCTATGCCATGACAGGCGTGGGAATGCTAATTCGAACAGCAATGATATTCAAATCAAAAATTAAAAAGTTTTTTATTCAATTTAGGCCCTGGTAAGGCGCTTATGAACGTTAAATTGGTACATACAGTTGAATTTACCACCTGATCCTGAGAAGACTCCGGCAAGAAACTCAGCAAGGCCATTTTTTTTTTTCAGTCGTGTAAGATCATGATCATCATATTATGTTGGATATCGCATTGTTTGTTTCGGAATGTCAATCGATTGGTGTATGAGTCCAGTTATCTCGCATGGATATGTTCGATAGGTTTATTACTCAGGTAACAAAAGAGTTAGTCTGTAACGTTGTTTGGTAACATTTGTGACTAGTGGCGCACGCGCACGCCGCGCGGTTCAGTCACGAGCGTGTCGCAACTATAACGCTCGGCGAGGATAGGTTCTTGCAATAGCGCGTGGAACTACATTCGGAAATGGCCAGCCTTTTGTTCCACGTATTACTGGTTGAGACACTCCAATGATACTGCCCCATCTACTTGCTTCTTATTAATACTATAGCGAATTGAACTAAACTTACGTAAACGTATATTTTAACGAATAGAATATTGATGCGGTATCTATAAAGAACAACTTTATTACAATGTGTTAAAGAAATTCCCTTTCACTCGAACTTTATGGACTTGGTTTATATCTCAGTATACGGGGTGCATTTACGATGTCATGTGCGAACGTAAATTTTATGATTTTGGACAGATTTTTAATAGACTGACTGTTTTTATGTGGACGCAATAAAATGAAAATATCGACTGCTTATGATAGGATATCTTGTTGTAATTCTGATGCATGAACTCTTAGCAAGGTTAATTTACATACGTGCGTGAATTAATACGCACTGTGTAGGTCAAAGTTAATGCATTACTCGCAATAATTAACAGCTATTATTGATGTGAATATAATGGATTCAAGAACAATGAAACATAATAGTGTGCAATCATCGCAGTGTAGGTACCTAATTATGTTTTATAACTATCACTGATGCATTACATATTGGTTTCAAATTGTTTGTCGTACCTCCCGGATATCATTGAAACGGTACATAAAGTAATACAATTTTTGCATGGCAATCAGATCCAAAACTAAACAGAGTTTGTACTACAAAGTCCAGATAAATGATATAGGTACTATTTATCACTACTATTGTAAATAAAAATACAGATTATAGATATATAATGACTTACACCAAGTAAAGACGCATAGTATTTATATTAAGATAATAATAGTTTGCAGCCAAAATAAAGAGATAAATAAAATTATATATGAAGCCATAAATATAAAATCTTAAAAACAGGAAAGTAGTCCACTGGCCAAAGATGTTCTTGCAGAAAATATAGATACGTCTGTTAACATAATTAATTTATATTATGTATCTAGGTGGCCTTTGTTATTATAACGTGCGCAAAATGTTAATGCAACTAGGTACTTCTTGGTCGAGTATTTATTTTTAGCCTTAAGTACGTAGACACGCAGTCAGACATCATTACTTCATTATACTTAAACAGATCTTATGTGCCTTTTATGTTCGTTTTACATTAAATGAATTATATCATGCTACGAGTATTATATAAGTAGGTATGTATAACTACCTTCAGATAGGATCAGAGGAAATACTGCACGAAAACCTACTCGGTATGAATTAATAACATCAAGGTCGCCGCGTTCACACGACGAAGTTTTCAAACATGTCTCAAGTACATGGGAAATTCAGACACATATCGTATCCGCACGGTTCACACGCTCTTAGACTAGAAAATATTTAAGTTAATATAGTTCCCTCGTGTTTCCTTAAATTTTCTTTGAATTTATAGGTAAACAAAGGAAAATTTGGCACAAAATTTAACATAAAGTTAAATTAAGTTTACGTAGATTACATATTGAGCGGATCGCGCCGAAATTGCTTTTTCATAACGTTCTACCGTCCGTTATAGTTGAAATTTATAAAGCTTTTCCAACGTCAGAGTAAGTACGTATTTGTATTCGAATAGGCGGTCATAACTCATTTTTTTGTGAGAGAATCATTACCGTGTAATACAATAAAGGTACGCTACTCGGTCTCCGCTTATTACGTTTTTTTCATAAGGATAAAAACAGACATTTGACAAAGTCTACGTCGCAAAAAGTTCTGGGAAAAAAATATCAAGATCACTGCCAATGGCGAGCGTGGAATCTGTGACCACGATAAAGGTCGCTGGTTACAGGCAGGCGAGCCGAGGTGACGTAGAGTGTTCATGTTTTATTTTTTACAGAAACAAAGTATGATTTTACGTGACATTGAATGAATATCGGGTTTTATGTTTGTTTACACGTTCCTGTTCGTGTCGGCCGTTGTTTAAGTGGTATTGTTTTAAGGATACATGGCTTATTAATTCAATCAGAGTCAAAGCCAATTATTCAATGTATACCCTAGTAGGACACTTATATTTGTACTCCAATAATATTCGTAATAATTAATAATTCGTTTCAAAAGTGAGTTATTATCCTAAGAAAACAACCTATAAGCTAAGCCTATAAGCTATTAAAATTGTAATTGTAACGAGCTGAAATATAATTTCAGCCGATTTCAAAAACGTTTAAGAATAACAAATAGTTTTTAGTCTTGTGTGGTACAGACAAACAAAGAAACAGACAGAAAATAAAGATTGTTACTTATCATGTAATAAAAAGAAAAATTTTGCTCTCACTAAAATGACAGCTAAATGTGTTATTTGTGCGCTACTATCTTAGACAATTTGTGAACCCAAAACTTTGGTAACAAATATCGGCGATTCATCAATATCACGGTGTATTTGAGCCGTGGCTCACCCTTCCATTATCTTTAGACGGCGTGACGTCTCTGGACGCCATCAATCCACGTGAAACAATATGTTACCCAGAGCCGACAAAAGCATATTGATGTCAAGATCGCCGGCTCTGTTGGAACGGACTTCTTTGTCTATTCTGTTGAGGGCCAAATGTCAAACACATGGTACAAAAGTGGTCACAAAAATATCAATGTTTACCTCCGGGCCAAGGTACATCGTAAATCATGTGTCAACAGGAAACAATTTAATGTAGCTAACGTTTATGACGCTGCAGCGAATATACCAGCTAATTGGCCTTAGAGAAAAAACAATTAACTTGTATGATATTTTAGCTTTAATGGAGAGGACAGAAAAAGAGATGGATTGTGGGTACGACAATATTAGCAAAAGGAGTTGATGGTGGAAGAAACGTATAACAGGTGGAGATTTCGAGAATTCAATGTTGTTCCCATAGTAAAAGTTGTTCAGCATAGGTTTCGAAAATATGTCATCTCGAAATCTCCACCCAGTATATTCAGCTGACCCCAAATAATTGAAAACAGGACAGGCAGATAATTAATGATGATCATAAATGCAACTAGTCCTTTTGTTAAACGTTAAACCCGTATTTAAGCCCATCACAGACGTAGCTATAATATATATTAATATGAATCATAGCAAAGCATATTACGATATATTTTCAATACTAATCTTTGAGTGACCGCACACGCAGCTATAATATATATTTATGTTACTTCACCAACTTGTACTGGCATTTATATTATAGCTCGGCATATTAATATATATTATAGCTACGTGTGTGATGGGCGTTACGTTACGCACGTAAACGTTTTATATTATCATTGCGCCTAATGTTGAAATGCAAATAAGAATAAATACATTAATATTCGGGCTTTTTTTGTTTTAAAATAAGGTTTGTTTACATTATGTAGATGTTCCGGAATACGGTAGGGTGTATGGATAAGTCAGGGGACATCCGTGCCCAGGTGCCGGGAAGTGGTGCCCTCGATGCAATGGCCATGCGCTCTGCACCCAGTTGTAACCGCACTGTACAGGATGTTACGCTTTGCTGGCCCTGCTTCAAACTACCCATATTGTACTACCATTATAATTTTAATAATTACTTATCATTAGGCATCAATAGACGAGAAGTTATTAAATATTGGGCAATATAATTGAGGCAAAGAAGGTAAAATATACCTACTAAAGCTTATGATGAAGGTGATGAATGAGTTTTAGTTTAGTTGAATGAGATTTGTCCATTAGAGTCCTTTAATGATATTGTGTAAACTTTCTAAATTCTTTAGATATACGTAATGGCATACAATATCATAATTCTAGATATAGGTATGTACTAAAATAACCTCAACGAGGCATTTATTAATAATAAAACTACCTACAGATTTAGTTATACTGCCTTTATATGCCGATATGTATGTTATGTGAAAGAACAAAAAGTTTGTAAGGAAAATACTTTGTTCATTGGCGTTTATTAAAATGCATATTTATTCTATACTCGCGTCAGTGTTGGAGTTTTCGGAAAACTTTTGTAGGTAGTCATTGGAAATATATTAGGTCAGGTTATTCTGTTTATTTTTCACAACCTTAGCCCAAATAGATAAAAACTTTATTGACGATGATTTTCTTAAACAAACAATATTTTTCGTAGTCATAATGGAAGGAAATGCACGCCTATTGTGAAACTGGTTACCTTGTTTTGAGCGATAAGATTAATGTCTTCAAAGGAACTTCGAGATTATCATGGTATGCAAATATAACGCAGCAAACACTTTCGAAATTGCTTAGATTCCATTCAAAGTTTTTTTTTTCTAATGAAGCGATAAGCAATTCAGGTTTCTTTCATAAAACATAGTTGTCTATTCTGTAGATAAAAAAAAAAAAAAAAATTTAAATCTGTTTATTTCAAGAAAAAAATACACTAGTTTATTAAGGTACATAAGGGTACTAAAATCTTCATAAGCAAAGATTGTTGACCCTTAAGGAGTCGTTACATAATATAGTTACATTTAAGTTGAATCTGGAATCGCATATCTGCCCACCACGAAATACCTTTTCATAATGTTCTTAACTTGTTTATGAGTTTTACCATTTAGACATTCAACCAAATGTTTTGGTAGTTGGTTGAGAGTGTGGGGTAATATACGATCCCAGACTCGTTTTCCATATACGTTAATATATGAAGGCATCACATATACAGGCAAATACGATATGGATCTCAGGTTATCAGGTCTTTTTGTTTTGGCAAGTGAGTCTATATGGCTACTATATTCGGATACAATTGCAAGTTTTACTTTATCATATACGTTTATAACTTTACAATATTCAAACAATTTATCATAGTTATTTTTATGTTTACATTTTATTTTGAAAGGTACTATTGTTTTTAGCAATCTTATTTGTAGATCGTATATTTTTTGTAGGTACGTCTTAAACGTCCTACCATAACTAGAGATTCCATAGTTAATTATGGAGTCTGCCAATGCCACGTATAACAGTCTCAAAGTGTTATATGGTAGTCTACACTTAAGAATGCTCAATTTAGCCAATATTACTCTCAATCTATCACATACGCTATCTATATGGGGACCCCAACAGAATTTATGGTCGACCAGTAGACCCAGATACATGTGATTAGTTACAGTCTCTAGACCCTTACACTGGCAGTGTAAAAGTCCAGGGTCCGCCGAGAGTGCTCGTCTATGCATGCACTGGTGGTCATGGGCCACCACCTCAGGCACAATATTAGTTTTTAAGTGTGGGGAGTGAATGTGCATCAGCCTGGTCTTCTGGTAATTAATTGACAAACCTAGATCGTGAGCCCATGAGCACAGCGCATTAAAGTTTTCTTGCATCATATTTATAGCTATTTTGATGTCACGATGCGCTGTTATGAGGCATGTATCATCAGCAAACAAATAAACGGTACCATTTTTGAAGATATTACACATGTCATTTACATATATCAAATATTCAGTTGGGCCCAGGATAGAACCTTGAGCCGTACCATGGTGTGTGTAAATCATATTACTTAGTTCACCCCCAATGCTAATGGCTGTATGTCTATTCAAATGATAATTCTTGAACCAATCCAACATCGGACCTTGTATGCCGTTCTGTTCCATTTTAACAAAAAGAGTGTTATAATCCAATGTATCAAATGCTTTACTAAAATCAACCATAACCGCAAGAACATGTTTTTTATCATTTAAATATCCATTCACCTCATCACTGAACAACTTCAGCAGTTGAGTAGTACTTTTGCCACGTTGCAATCCATATTGCTTTTCATGTATAATGCCATGTCCCATATATCTTTCTATTAATTTATCTAGACAAGGTAGAATAGTTATAGGTCTGTAATTATTTGTGTCAGTATAGCTACCTTTTTTGTGCACAGGCCTAATGAGTCCCAACTTTAGGCAATTTATTAGATTTTTTAGATTATTTTTTATATTATTGTACTAACATTCCGCTCGTCGTTTCATCCGCGCCCCCTTGGGAATGGTATAACCAAAAAAGAGTTAATCTAGACAAGCTGGAAAATCCTACACTTAAAACACTAGTAGGTACCCCTTTAATCCAGTCAATCGGAACACGCGGTACTTATGTTTCTTCCATACAAACGTAACTAACACTCACTAAACCCCCTTTTAGGGGTAGTAAAAGAGGTAAAAACTAATAATTAGAAACTTTATTATTTATTAAGTTAATTAATCGTTCTGTTACAAATTTATAAACGCAAGAAATAAGATTTTTAATACAAACAAAATCTCGTCTTTTCACCCCCTTAAAGTTGAATCTCCGAAAACCCCTTCTTAGTTACCTACGTTATAAAAGGAACCTGTGTGCTAAATTTCAAGTTTATAGACCCATCGGTTTAGGCTAGACTAGTAGTAGTAGTAGTAGTAGCTAGGCTAGTCAGAACAAGTAATTATATAGGGACTATGTATAGATTTTGGTACAACAAATAGATATGTTACATGTGTGTTATTTTTTGTACAAATCAATGTATGGATCTCGCCATGATTCTTTTGCAGCATATGCAAATTGGATTATAAAGCAATATTATTATGACAAGGACCTGATCTGATGATAGACCCGGAAGGTGGCCGTGGGAAATCTGTAATAATACGACGCAACCCCATCCAGTTCGGAGTCGTTTGATTCGTCTTGACAAGGACGGTTCGAGGGTCTGATGATTAAGTTGATCGACTATTATATGTATAAAAAGCTTGTTTTAAAAAATTTACTTTTAGAATGTTATTCTTTTTTATGAGAATAATGTATACTGATGAGTTAAAAGAAGAGTCCTAATGTATGTCGGTTAGCCTGCTTACCTTTACCACGGTCCTATACCGCGAAACTTTTTATATAACACAAGTAATGAGTGCCTGTATGTAAGCAGCGTGGTTTTAATGTCCCAAATCTAACACGTCGTCGGTTTCCTAATGTACCTGTAGCCGTGTCTCGGCTCGTTACGAATGCCTAATGGCCGCTCCACTTTTATTATGAGTTTTGTTTTGTAGCTACACACAATGCTCACGTATCGTGTAATACTTCCTAATGTTTTATTTAATGACCAGATACATGATTATGCTTCGTTTCATTTTATTTATTTAGACCTAAAATACACTTAATATTCGTAAGTTAACTACTTGCTGAAAATAGCCAAGGTAACAGACATACTGATTGATTTATAGAAAAAGCACAGCCTAAGCTTGTGGGTCTAGAAGTGTCAAATTTGGCATAAGAGTCCTTATATCTTGACCACTAAGAATTTAATTCCCAGAACACAACCGCTAAGGGCGTAAAACGGGGATTACGGGAGAACCTGCAGAGCGCAAAGCTAGGTTACTTTATAAAGTAGGTATAATAAGAACCTAATACAATTTTATCTTCGGTATACAATATACTTTTAAGAACGTAGTAAAATAAATAACATTATAAAAAAAGTTAATTCATTTTTCAATTTGAAGAAAGTAGATTGTGGGGTTTATCGACAGATAAAAACGTATATATAGGTATATAAATGGATTACAGGCTCGAAACCCGTCTAGTGGCGATGCCGAAGCGTCAATACCTATCGGGGATGATTAATAGCACACGGATAATCCTTCGGCTTGCAGCAGCTATCGTTTTGCTCAATGCTTCCCTCGTCCTGCTACGTACCTATACGTAGGTACCTATATAGTGGTGGTATGACAATCTTAAATAGTGAATTAGAAACGACTAAGGTTGTTGGATGGATAGAAGTGTATGCAGCTACTAGAAATATTTCGTAGCAAGAGACCTTTCAATGGTTTCTTGGTATTTTTTTTATACATCTTAGTCGGTAAACAAGCATACGGCCACCTCATGGTAAGCGGTTACCGTAGCCATATGGACCCATGCAACACAAAAAGCATCGCTCACGCGTTACCGACCTTTCCCCCCTCCCCTATGAGCTCTGGCGACCTTACTCACGCGCAGGAACAAAACTTTGTTCTACTGCTGGAAAGTTGTTCTACTGCTTGATATACCTAGGTAAGTAGGTAGTAATAAGGTAGGTAGGTAGTAACGTTCATTGTTACATTAGTCGTGTGTGCATCACATTATCAATACTCGAATAATAAAGACGAAGGAAAAGTGATTAAAATGAAAAAAAAAAAAAAGAAAAATCATTTATTGTGATTTACACACAACATAATTCAATACATATCTAGTAGTATAAATGACAAATATACAGAGGAAACATAGTACTTACTCCCCATTTTTTAGTAAGTATACAGTTTTCCTTGTGGCTCGTTTAACACAATTTTTCGAAGCATATTAAACTTATTCCTTCATTCATTTTAATTCATAACCAATTTATATTCATGATGTTGTTACACTTTCTTCTTGTTTGACAAACAAGTTAAACTTGTAGACATTAATTTTTATTAGCTTGTTACGAGTATTTTCATTTATGGCATGAAACGATGTTTTTTTTCATTATCTCTGTTAATTCATTGTTAGCTACTCATCTAGTAGTGTTTTAGGTTCAATATTCCGCTAATCAGCTGTTTGTGGCTGTGCAAAATAATCCAAATCGTAAGAAACTAGAGATATCTAAGATCAAAACTCACATAGTTAAACCACAGTTTTGTACTAAATTGAGTGAATAGGTATTTTCTGAGGCGTGTAACTTCCTTAGTCTAAGGTCAAACTCAAGCCCATTTTACAAAAAAGAAACCTTGCATCTAATCTCATAAACAATTAAAAGATGTTAAATACTGACCATATAAATATGAGATTTTCCTCGATAGAAGTAATCCAATCACCTAATAGCTTGCTCGAAATAAAATGCGCTAATCGGGGATTCCAAACCGAAATATTAATGGATCATTAAGATTGATGTTTTGCAAATGCGATTGCTTCGTCGCCCTTTTGTTTCTAATTGAGTCGATCGGCAGTTCAGACAGAGTAATCTACGAATTGTGCGCCATCAATTAGTCACTCCTCTCGTCACCGATCCCGCTTTGTGAAACCCTGTAATCATTTGCACCAACACCTCTACCTCTAGGGTTTCAGTTCAAGGGACGTCACAGACATTAATTGTCAGAAGTTCGTTAGCAATTTGATTGTGACACTTGCTGCTATATTCATACAATTTATCATTCATAATAACATGCAAATGAGTGCGAGATAAATTTATTAAAGCGAGAAATAAAATTTGCTCGTAATTAAATTGATGGTGCGCGTGACTACGGTATCAAATTCATAATTTGAAAGGGACATTTTTCATCGCCCTAGAGCGTTATGCCAAATTGAATTGAGTGAGAGCCACGGATGAGCCGAAAAGTCCCCGAATCCTTCGCCTACGTCATTCTAAATAGATAAAATTATACGGGTGCTGTTTACACAAAATAAACATAAATATATAAATTCACTTGAGCTGAGAAACTTTGAAGGTGTTGAGTTGAAATACAGGACGAGAAATGTAATTTCGTTAGAATCTTCGTCGAAGTTTTATAAGATGTTTACATTCAAAGCAACGTGTGTTTAGTCATCTTGATCTTAAAATTTAATTTTTTGTTGAAAATTTATATAAAAACTATGTATGTTTTCCTTTCATGTCTATTATATATTTTTTATTTATAAAATAAATGACAGAACCTGTTATCCGTAAATATTACATATCAGGTCAAATGATACGAAATACCTGCGAAATTCCCGAACCTTTTTACTACTATTGGTTCAGAAATCTTTATACGTAAGTATAAAATGTTTGTCTATGACCGCGTACTTATGTGGTATTTTCTCCATGATATTGGCTGAAATCCCTTCATTCACATTTCAGAAATTTCCCATAATACCGGTAAATACATGTCGGCGTATATTCGGCATCTCAATCAAATGTATCGGAGTGGTCTGGGGGAGTTTCTATTCGGATGGTATTAGGAAGGTCTAACAGACATGGGTCCCCAATTTCCCGATATTTATACGAGCAAAGGCTGACCACAGATGTGCAATTTACTTTAGAATACACAAAAAAGTGTTTTTGTTGATACCCTCTTTTTTTCAATGCAGTCCGATTCTTTCCGACCTTTATAGATAAGAATTGTTTGCTTATATTCGTCTGTATCCATATCTTATTTATTTTGAACTTTGTTCAAAGTTTTTGAAACGACAAACTCAAAAGTTATGATTTCATTATTACTTTCTCATTTTGACCGTTTTTGATAACTTTTTACAGCAAATACAACGTAACAAACTATTGATTGGACACAGTTAATCAATTACTAATTTACCGAAAATATTGTACATTATTTCTTACTAAACAAAGACTTTCCAAAGATCCATTAGTAGATAAACGCAGATTACGCAGAAATTATGAAAAATAAATGAAAAAAAATACACGTAATATTTACAATCATTTGCAATGAGCTTAACTTGAATTTGAACATTCTGGGAAACATAATTCTCAAATTGGACAGAACTGCATCGCTGCATCGGGCCCATCTGGTTTTGCTCATTCAACAGCTGTGTACGGACTGACAGTAGGGTCTAACAAAAACCCCAACCAACCTTAAAGAATCCCAATAGGCAACCCCCTGTTCAAAGCGAACAAAACATACGTAGGTAGAGACATGTCTTTATTCGCGCCTATACATCGATACCGAAGCTAAAGAATTTTACCTGAGTTGAAAACATTATTTGCAATGCTTACAGAATGTTGATTGCATTTGTACGGAGAACAATTTAAATTTTTATACTTACACGAGGAGATTTATTTTAGCTAATAGAACAAGCTCAATCGTTGTATAAACTTAACATTTATATCGCTGTTTGAACTCTTTAGGTAAATAAAATAAATCAGTTTTATGGAGGTATAACGATATTAACGATTACAGTACATACATACATATTTCAATTTAATGTTTTGAATCAGAAATATTCGGAAATCCTTAGACATGCAAACGTCCAAAAGCTTGATCATGTAAATTGCAGGTAAGATATAGATTCCTTAATAAAATCCACGAGCTCTTGTTTGCAAAGTATGTGTATGTGTACCAATATATCCCCAGTGATTTCAAGTCTCTGAATCGAGCAGAAAACAAATATTCGTATCAATACAGAATATTTCCCGTAAGAAATTCAAATGCGTTTCACCCTGTTTCCTATGGAAATCTCTATGAATGAATAAAGAATCAGCCGAAAACTTTGTGCGGGCACAAGTTGAGTGAGAGTATCGGCTCCGTGTTTACAGACATTTTAAATCTCTTATTTGCATAATCAGTTTGTTTCTAGTTGAACAAATTACTTAAGCGGAAGGTAATGCTCCATTTAAATTAATAATAAATGAGATTCCTCGATGCAAATTACATTTTTAACCTTCGTTCTTATCGCTTAATCATAATTCGTAAATAGAAGCGTAGAATTTCTTGCTGAAGCCGAGTACGTAGGTGTACTATGCTGTGAAGCAACCTCAATTAAGTTAATAGTTGGCAAACAGTGGAACAACTATCTGGCAAAATCCCTTATGCCAACTGAAGAGGTAAACATCTTGCACGGCGTAAACATCCTGCGACTAATTGTACGCAAGAGCAGAACATGTCGGTGGTGTAGAGAGTGAAAACAGATGGGACGGGATGAATGTTTTATGTTTACAAAATATTTTAAAAATCGCTAAAAGGTCAATTGTATTTATGGAACTTGTTTTAGAACAGAATTTTCTTTCTTCGTAAAATATACATTCAAATATGTGCTCTATAACTTTGTAATAAATATTGCATATGCAATTAAAATATTGACGAAACAATCAATTTTGTGAATAACCTGAATAGAGTCCATAATTGCGAGTTCTGACACGTGTCACCCTTCACGAATCCACTCATGGTTTTGGTGAATTCGTGCAAAATACCCGACCCGCCGTGATTTAGCCAGGCTTTGTATTTTTATGTAGGCTCAGCCCCACGCAAAATAACGAAAAAAGGTTAGAATATGCGCACCGCGTACAAACCTTTTATTGTTAATCTGTCACTCACTGTCGACAATTTGGGAATAGGCAACTAAAACTGAAAAATACGAATTCTTAATTAGCAATGATTTTACATTAGATAGTAGAATTAAATTGCTAGCCTGAGGCTACGAATAGTCTATACATTATATAACAGAGAAGCCGTTATTTGTATAATCATCTTGCTAGCTTAACTACTCAACCTGTGAGTTATATAGGGGGCTTATTAAAAAAAATCATGCGCTTTATGTTTGCTTAACATCTTTAGCCATGTCATCACCTATATTATAATATGTTCATAAATTATTTTAATGTCTACTTTTGTATGATTGTTTTTTTTTTTTTTTTGTCTTGTTATAGTAAGGGGCACGAGTGGTGAGCACAGATTGACACCTACGCAGTAGTTAATTTTTCGGTCTGTTTGGCAGAATGAGGAGTGCCGAGCTGCACACGATTGGTTCGTCAGTCAATGCTCGTCGTCTATTGGATTCTTGCGTGTCATTTGGCTACTGTGATTTGGCCAAAAGTGTACATGCGCGAGCTTGCCCCCGTTACTGCCTATCTGTGCTCACCATTCGTGCCTCATACTGTACGTCTGCTTATCTTTGCTACTGGATGTTAAGACTGACATATCACATAAGGACTTTGTATTATAATAGAAGCATTACAAAATGTAAGCTTGGTACCCGACACCCGTCAGTTTGTAGGTAAGCTATCATTTTTCACAACCTAATCCGAAGACAGGGCTCGTCAAAGGGAGCGCTTATCGCGGATCCCAATTTATTTCAACGGGATTCCAACGTGACATTGCCATAGATGTGTCATTTCATCCCCACATTTCGGACGGACTGTGGTGTTACACGTAAAACCTCAATAAACAACGAAATTGTTGTATTTTATGAGCTTCCATTTCTGTTTCGCGAATGGTTCGATTCAGTTTAATATAGAGCTTTATTTACTTATATAGTACTAAGATATATGATACAACAATAGGGAATACGAAGCGATATCTTTACCTTTCAAAATTGGATACTATCGTATACATACATACTAACTTAACTGAAATACCATAATTGTGCTAGTTCAAACCTATTATACAATGTGTAACAGATTCGACGGGCCAGTTGGCGCAGTTGGTTAAGACTCTGGTAAAGATTCCACCTATTGCGCCGCAGGTCGTGGGTTCGATTCCCGCACAGGACATGCATTTGTGTGCATGAACGTGTCTGGGTGTAATTATGTATATTAAGTATGTATTTACAAAAAAAAATGTAGTATATGTATTATATCAGTTATCTGGTTTCCATAGTACAAGCTCTGCTTAGTTTGGGATCAGATGACCATGTGTGAGGAATGTCCCAGGATATTAAGATGCTAAACCGTTAAACTGGTTGTTCAGAATCGTTTTCTGAATCGATATAATTAACTTTTAATATAAATATTTAAAGTTACAAAATCGATTCAGCAGGCGATTTTGAACAAAACCGTTCAGAATCGCCTACTGAATCGATTTTGTTAATCTTTTGATTAATCTGTTACACGTTGTATATTGGTAATGAAATACAAATAAAATCTGTAAAGTTAAATCAATATTCTTTTCAACCATTTTCTTTCTTGTAGGATCATGATTATCATATAAGTTGCAGTTTAGTAGATATGTGATAGTAAGTAAGTACACACATTCAAATACTTAAAAGATCCGATAAACCAATAGACTAGATGACAGACGTGTCCACTATTTTTTAATAATCTAACTGACGGACTAATTTGAATAATAATTATTTTACCCAGGAATCATCCCTATTTGGTATCTATTGGAGACTGTGATTGGAGATTGTTTATGAAATTTCAGAGAGTGTAAACACAGAGTGGAGCCTAGCGGGAGTTTGGGAACAAGCCGGTGGAAACTCTCCAGTAAGATAATTTATTGACATTTCAATTTTGGCGCCCTTCTTTGTATTTCAAATCGAATCAACATCAATCAAGTTGGCTAAGCCTTGTCTGCTAAATAAATGAATTATTATGTAGAAAAGGTATCGTGCTTACCTACGCTACCTGTGTAAATATACGTTTATGTTGAGTCAGATTTCGAGTAAGATTGTTTTATAAGTTTTTTTTATTTGAATAATAAATTGCAATATTACAGGTAAAAGAATCCTTTTGTGTTTTTTCGATTAAACTAACGATATTTGGTGTTTAACTTTTTATTAATAAGTAGAAGCAGTACTTTTTTGGATAATGTTAAAAATAAGGTATCTAATGATGCGTGCTACGCGAATAGAGCACGAGCCGAGCCACGAACGAACCTACAACGAGCACGATGCGAGTCCCTTTGTTCGTGAAAAAATTGACAATCGCGCTCGTTCGAGGCTCGCAAGCCCGTCCACGCTACGCGAATCGTGCTCGCAGTGTGCTCGTTCGAGGCTCGGCTCATGCTCGGTTCGCCAAGCATGGACGCACCATAAAGTTCAGTGATCTATGAGATAAAATGTCTGTCAATACAATTGGCACATACACGGTACGTGACGATTAATTAGTACCCAATAGATATTAAATAGAGTAACGACTGTTGATTAAATTATGCAAGATTAGAACATTTTATGAAATAATTACATTTACCGTTGCGTAAGTTCTGGCAATACCGGATGGAAACAATAATATACAGAAGACCTTACATTAAGTTCGATGACAGTACATACCAAGTGAACGGACAGACAATGACTCGTCACTAATAGTGTGAACACGCATGTGAACTGTGCGATCGTTGATCCTCAACTCGTGATCTTGATGCTTCCTCTTCCTATATTTGTGCCTCGCCCTCGCTACAAATGTGTATCGCAAAGCAGAACAAATGTAGAGCAAAAAGTGCCCTTCGTGCTACTGAAGAAGCCTTGACGATGACCTTATATCTTACGCAATTCAATACAAATGATAGCGAAACTTTTTATAGCTAGTCAGAATTATTAATTCCCATACAGATTCTAAGACAATTTATTTACTTTATTGTCTGAAATCCAAACAGAACCTATTGTGTAAATACACAAATGGAGAAGATGTCCTAAGTATTGATTTAATGAATGCTAGCCTTTAAAGTCCTGATCACTGTCATTATCATAACTGCTTACATTAGAACTATATTTGGGATCAAATATCGGTTTATAATATTTTCCAGCGCGAGTACACTAATCTTACACAGCCTGTGTTATACGACATTCCCTTGTGTTTAATTTAGCTTGCAATAAAGGCGACGCCATACCCAATAAAATTATGAGGCACACCACCTACCACAGGGTATTAAAATATTAAGCCCTTCGCTCATTAATATCGGCTCTAATGAAATGAACGTCCTATAAAACTGCTATAGGCTTATTTCAGCCAATTTTCGACGCGAAATATTTTATGTATGATCAGATATTGATGATTTAAAGAGCGTCCTACGTTTATTCGATAAAGCAATAAAAAAAACTGAAGCTCGTACGTACATCTGAATTTATAGTAAATATTCAGTCTACCAGCTAAGTAATAGGGGTTTTATTTTTATGTGTATTTGCTGTCTTATGACTTAATTTAGATCTGATAAAATAGAAGTAGTAATTTTAATGGAGGAAGGTTTTCAGGTATCATTACTATCTTTAAATTATTGTGAAATATTATATCTTGATAAAAAGAAATATCGGCCTAGGTGATGCCATGACGTAAAAGCTAAGACTATGAATTAAAAAACAAACACAAGGTAATCAGTAACGTGAAGCGGTATTCTCTCTGTAATATTGAAGCCTCTCGAAGCATTTCAGATTTTATGAGTGGAATTTAATATTGTGAAAGGAGTAATTTAATTAGAGTGTGACCTGGTTATCTGTAGGTGGCTTCGTATGTTGACGTAGGTAAGGGAAACGTCAAATTGCTGGTGGTAAGCGAACCGTATGTGTCTGACTGAACGTCGACAACGCTCGAGTGGCGAGTGGAGCCGCACCCAGCGAAACAGGATGTGGGGCGGGAAACTTATAGTTGCTTACAGACATCGTGATAGGGTACGGTCCAACTTGTACATACGGATTTTAATGACGCTGCCATAAAGACAATTGATATGTCTATTTCAGGAGTATATCAATATATGTATCTTAATAAAATTCTTAATATAGAAAGAAAAAGAAAGAAAGAAATAATCATTTATTCCTTACAGCTTAATAATATAAAATAAAAAAGAATAAGTTTTTAAATGCAAAAATAAGCAGTGTGTAAGGAAAGGGACTTGGTATCAGCATTTGCTAAGTAAGCCAAGCGAGGCGCTGGTTTTCAGCCGAGCCCTGTATCACGTGAAATTTATAAAGTGTTTGTGGCAAGTTCTAAATTAATACAGTACATCAACGCAAAAAAGTAACATAAAACCGATCCGTAATTTGTAAAAAGAAAAAATAAATTAATAATAACATTCGAAATACAAAATCAGTTTTTTAAAAAATAATACAAAAATAAATTGTACAATACCGACAGCAAATAAGCAGCTATCTTTTTTGAATTTTGAATAAAGACTGTTTATAGTGAATCTTAAAATTTAAATTATTTTTTAGTTTGCGAATTGGAGGTGGAATGTTATTCCCACATGACTGTTCCACACTTTGGACGCTGCGTATTTGAAGCTACCCTCGTAACCTTAGGCCTTATATAGGTATACTTAGTATAATATTTGAATATACTTAATACTTTTGCGTCAGAAACTGCATATAATAGTCAAACTACACCGTATTCGTCGCAAATGATTTACTAGTTCTTTAATACCATCACAAGCAGTAATCCTAGTAGTGTTTTACACTTTTGGTCTTCTGCGCTGTCTAGGCAGGTAGCATCTGATCTAATTCAAGTTAGTTAAAGTTGTTTGTCAAAATGTTACAAAACGTTTCCTTTACGGTTACTTCTAGCTGCGTTGTACACCAACGATTATTAGGTTTCATACGATCTAAGGTTGATGAAGCGTGCCTCTGCCCGTCTGGCTTGCACAAGGGGGCCACGCTTGTTTGTTCACAGAATTGCCATTTTTATGGCACGCCATGCGATCATATTGTGCCATTACTGTTCTCGCTTGCTGTCATGTCAATTTGCAGCACTCTACACAAACAATAGCGATGCTTTTCATAGGTGAACTCATGTGATAATTTATAAACATGAATAATATATTTATAAATTATATTGTGTTGATGAATTATTTTGTGTTGATGCACAGCCACTTTACGTCAACTTTGTTTATATTGTGATTGTCAGTAGGAGTTCTACAACAGATGTAGGTACAACAAAGCAACTTTGACGTGTATTCCTAAATAACATCGAAGCGTTAAACTATCAAACACAACTTTCATACTATTTGAAATCGTCAATTTTGTTTAAACTGTGTATCGTTATTCGTCACACGTCGCTGCCGCATCTTAGCTTTCATCATAATCGCTGAGCAGAGCTCGGCGTGACGACCCATAGCGGTGTTACTCGAAGAGGCTATTAAACTGTCAATGACAGAGGACATAATAACGCTTGCGCCGCAGTACCACAGTATGGGCAACATTAATCAGCTAATTAACCCTCGTAGCCCTTATTAACGACATAAATTTCGCGCTCCGAAGCACACCACTCGAGATGTGATGTGGGTTTAATATGCGCTTAATACACTCGACTAAGGGTAAAATCATGGTCTGCAAGGCAAGTCTAGATGCTTGTTTAGTTGCTGCGATGTCCATGTGTTGTGTAAATACTACGAATAATAAATAAAATTTATCAAGAAATTTTATAGATTGTCTAAATCTTTAACTAGATGATTTTTGACATATTCTCAAATCAAATCATTGTCAAAAAGCAATAAAAAGCATATTTACAACATATTACAAAATGTTGCGAAACCTATATTTGAGCCTAGTTGAAACCTAGTTTCAAGCACTAGTTTAGTTTGAATACAAGCAACTACTTACCTTACCTATGTATATTAGATAGGCCCGATTTAGCTAATTTGAAATGAGTTGTTACCATAACTATCTTGCCCATTGTTTTTACATTATTAAAAATATTATAGAAATGTAGAGTCCACGCAGCATGTGTTTTATTGAGCGATCACGTATCGCGTGGCCAGAGCCATTACGGAGGACATAAACGAGTGACTCATCCCAACCCTCGCTTATCGGACGGGATCGTCTCGTAGCCGCCCGCGCCGCCCGGCGCATATGGCGTGGCGTCATCCAATGCACTTTATTGCATTACCACTATCTCATCCCACGCGCCAAACTATTTCATCTCATTTATTCAATAATGAATATCGGAACAAGATAATATTCATTTATATTATTATGTATTACGACTGAGTGCTTCTAACAAAAACTTGAGCGTTATGAAAGGTCTTGTCCAGTGAAGTAGAAACGGAAAACGTGTTTTTCACCAAACTCCAGGCTGCGCGGCGAGGTCGGCGATGACTCGTCAAATTAAAAACAGAAGAGAGCCGAGCGAGCAACGAAATGAATGTTATTGTACCAATAGTAATTTATCAAAACGTCCGACGTCCGCTCCGTCGGACAACTATCGTGCCGCTCGCTTTATACGAAATTTATCCAATGAAAACGCTTCAGTCTTATTGCTTTTACACTTGAGATACACATCTATTAAGATCACTGCATTGGAAAAGATTAACCGTTTTAATTTTGACAGCTCAGTTCCCTGAGACGGTCGAATCACGCTCATGGAATACTAATGTTGACTTTGACAGCTTCTGTTGTCTGAGATTGTGTCTAGTCAATGGGAAAAACAAACCCAAATGGATTTGAATAGGTGAGTCTTAGATCAATAGTCACAATGGTGACTACTTTGATGCAGTGAATAATTTCAATGGCTCGGTCATAGAGCGTGACACAGATAAAGGCTATGAAGTTTTATCTGTTCGTATGTGCTGCGATACCATTAAGAGCTTATACTACCCCAGCTCAAATCCACATTTTGCCCCCGCTTCATGGCTCGGCCGTGCAGCCCCCGCATCGCGCAGTCGCAACTATCTCACTCGCACGAGTTCATGACACGGCAGCCCGGCAGGAGTCACGCACGACTCACGAGTCGACCGTACGATAGGGTAAATACACAGTTATTTGACCTAAGTATGGAAATAAAATAAAACGATTGTAGAAAAGTACTAAAGCGCCGCACGATAGGGTAAATACACCAGTATTTGACATCTTACTAGATTTCCATACCTAGTTACTACTAGGTATGGAAATAAAATCAAAGAATAGGATAGAATATCATTTATTTGCTTTAAATGTGGTTTTACAAGGTCTTAAAATTTATACAGTTCATTGTTATAGTATTCAGCACATTCAGCTTTCATAATAAGCATGCAAATAGGTACACTAGGTACATTAGGTATAATTATTAAATAAAATACAAATTACTATTAAATCAAAAACACGTTATCAATTTAAATATTCATTTACTAAAATTAAGTATTATACACAGACATATAAGAACAAGGTATTATATTAATTTAATTGACTATGTTAACTTTTTGTCTATTTTACTCACATGTCAAATACAATTTAGCCTACGAACAACGAAAAAAAAAAAAAAACGAAAAACCTATGTTAAACAATTGTACCCATATAATTCATTAATATTATAGAAATGTTGGGATTTTAGCCACTGTATCAATTTACATTTAAAACGTATCAGTGGAAGTGTTTTAATGTTATTTGGTATCGCATTATATACCTTTATGCACATTGCAAAACATTGCTTTTGATAAAGAGCCATTCGAGGCGGATTGTCAAAGACCAATCGATCTGGATACCTTGTGCTTCTTGGATAAATGTCTTGCCCTGTTTTAAAATAACTATGATGAGATTTTACAAATAATGCAACTTCAAGTATGTACATACAAGGAAGAGATATACCCAGACTATCGAACAGGGGCCTGCATGAGGCATGTGGTGGTACACCACATATTGCTCGAACGCATTTCTTTTGTGCAATGAATGCTTTATGTATATCTGGAGAATTTCCCCAAATAAGTAACCCATATTTTAATGTAGATGCTATGTGACCATGGTTCGCTGCTAATATAGTAGAACGCGCGGATGTTTGTTTCAATCTGTTCTATACGTATATGAATTTATTTATTTAATTTTTATTACAACTTATAATTATTGATATATCATCAGCAAAAAGGGTACATTTATTTGTAGTCACATCCGGAAGGTCGTTTATATAGATCAAGAAAAGCAACGGCCCCAGGACGCTACCTTGAGGCACACCACAGCCATTAACTCTATTTATCGATTTATGAGAAACTAGTGCCAGTTCTTTATTTAAACAATTTAACTCGACATATTGTTCCCGATTTTGTAAATAAGTCTGCAACCACTTAAGCGCTGTACCTCGTAGGCCAATATTATTTAATTTAGTGACTAGAAGCTCATGTGATACGAAATCGAAAGCTCGCGACATATCAAAGAATATAACAGACGTTGCCAGTCTTGAGTTGAGAGAATCTGTTATTTCACGTACCAGTGCAGCTAATGTAGTGGATTTTTTACTCTGAAATCCAAATTGCTCCTCTTTAATAATATTCAGCTTATTTACAAACGACATAATCCTTTTATGCATAGCTTTTTCGAATAACTTTGACAGAATCGGTACTAACGTTATTGGTCTATAATTATTTATATTCGATTTATCGCCTTTTTTGTATAGTGGTTTGACCAGAGAGAATAAGTCTGGAAATTCACCATTTTCAAAGGATAGATTTATTAAATGAGCTAAAATCGGGCTAAGCTCTTGTTTACAGTATTTAATTACTTTTGTAGCGATTTCGTCATATCCTTCTGCAGATGTATTATTTAGCGATTTAATTAAACAATTTATTTCATTTTGATCACATGGTGTTAGGAATATGGTAAAAAATTAAAATCAAAAAGTATTTATTCAATATAAGCCCTAATGAGGCACTTATGAACGTAAACTTACTCCGGTTCCAAATACAACTTGAACTGAGAAGACTCCGGCAAAAAACTCAGCAAGCTTTTTATTTGTACTTAGAAGTATTATAATTTACAAACGATATATTATTATATAACAATAGCCTGCGAAGCGAACAATTCATTCAAATGCATTCTTGTCATCTACAAATTCTGAAACTTTATAGTACCCTTTCTTGCATAACTTATGTTTGACTATCTTTTTAAATGTATTTAAATAATTGCAATTGTACAAATTGGAGGCTTAATTTACATTTACTTCAACTAAGGGAACAGTGAAAGTTTCTTCAGAATCGGTTCAGTAGTTTTCAAAATATGGATTAATAAGTGTGTCGGCCTGGCTTATTGATACCAGCTACGGGTGCGGTCTCAAAGGGAAAACATCAAATTCAAGTCAAATTCTAGTGCATGTAAGAAAAACTAAACATGCCTATTAGAGATCTCTATGTATATATTTTTTTTTTTTTTTTTTTTATACGACTAAGTCGGTAAACAAGCATACGGCCCGCCTGATGGTAAGCGGTTACCGTAGCCATATGGACGCTTGCAACACACGAAGCATCGCTCACGCGTTACCGACCTTTCCCCCCTCCCCTATGAGCTCTGGCGACCTTACTCACGCGCAGGAACACAACTTTACACAACATAAAGTTATTTGGCTGCGGTATTCTGTAAGGTGGAGGTACTTCCCCAGTCGAGCTGCTCTTTGAGCGAATAAACGCTATGCTCTACCTCTCTTAAAATAAAAATATATAAAAAAAATATATATATTATATAAAAATTAATCCCTATTTCCCTTGGTCATGCAATAACTTGAGAACGACTTTACCAACTTCATCTTTCTATTGAGAAGACTCTTACGGGAAAATAAATAAGTAAGTAAAAGACGGGCAATCCATTGATGAAAATAATTCGTTAAATTGGGAAAAGCCAATACCAGTAGATATAATGCCAGATGTTGCAGCTTTATTTAAATCCTGGTTTGATTTGGGTTCCGAGTCGAGACTAAATTTTAAATTGCACATGTTGCATTTCAACGTGTATTTGGAAAGTAGTCCTTTTCTTTTTTCTCCAATAATGTGGACATTACTCAATGTACATCCAAACGCTTTGTTGTGATTACATATTGTTTGAAGTGACTTAAAAAATGATCCAAATCGATGATTCTTCGTCCATCCACGGGAATAATATGCTCAGTGGCGTGCATTGGTTTTCGGACTAGGTAGGCAGAAGAAATCTTGGCCATACGCCTAAATATGGCTCTTAGATAGATCAGGTTTTTTGACCAAATTCGTAAAATTGTTTAGGTCAGCGTATCATTCCACACACATTTGGTATGATTCATTAGCAAACAAAATACATAATAACAGAATAATAGATTCGAATAACAGCACCCAGGTAGCCAGGTGTTTTTAATAAACATAATATCCTGTGTTAAAATGTCTAAGATTTTTACCTTTGTTTTGAATCCATGAATGTTTTGGAGTTGGTCTACAGCAAGTTACCTACTATTTTCAACAAACGAAAACTGACTAAAGGAAAGGACTAATTCATCAATACATTTTGCATCTTCACCACAAAATTTCTTCATTTCACACAGATACACTTCGCAAAATCACAATTAATAAAATTGTCTAAGATTTTTACCTTTGTTTGAATCCATGAATGTTTTGGAGTTGGTCTACAGCAAGTTACCTACTATTTTCAACAAACGAAAACTGAATAAAGGACTACCCAAGTAGCATAACAAGCTGTTTAAAGGCTGTATTAAAGTTCGTTCTTATACTATAAGCTGAATATTCAGGCTGTAAAAAGGCTGTATAAGCGCTTATACAGGCCTTATAAGTGTAAAAAGGGCCCACATTACACAGCTTATTTCGTTATTGGAGCTGTATAGAGGCTGTATAAACAAAAGACAAGTATAAAAGCTGTATTAGGGCTGTTATTAGGTGTATAGAGCAGCCTATACTCTACGGATATCCTCTTATAAGTATCTTGTAAGAATAATAGTTCTAAATAGGTTGTCGAAGAGAATTATGTGAGAATAAAATAAATAAAACTATTTACGATGCCATATTGAATGGCGACATAATATTGTTATTAAAATGGAAAGGATAAAATCTTGGACATGGATATCTAATGCTGTTTATTGATGAATTCAATGTGCAAATTTTAATTTATTGTGAACCTGTGTATGTTTTCCGTCAAAATATTCACGCGCCAACAAAATAATCAAGCCAAAATAAAGAAATTATACTAAATACAGTAAATAAGTGTTTGTTTTTAAGGTTAGGAAGTTAAAAATATATTTATAAATAATAGATATGAGTATACAAGATCATTATTCAAGATGATAACCATGATACGGCTATAGTTATTATGAAATATTCCTTTAATTGTAATTTAAATGTTGTTATTGTAAATGTAAAATGTCGACAATTTGCTATACAGCCTAAACGATACTTGGAGTGTGTTATAAGTCTTAGTAGCTGTACTAAGTTAGTTATGAACGTTTATTGCTGTATTAAGTAAGTGAACACATGCTTAATACAGCCTGTATACAGCTTGAACGATAAAACCAGCTTGAAGTGTCAGAAAACACTTAACGCTGTATTATAGAGTTATAATATCTGTTTCAGAACCCTAAGCTGACGCGGATCCCTTTATACAGCCTGTATACAGCTTTAACGATAAAACCAGTTTGAAGTGTCAGAAAAAGCTTAACGCTGTATTATAGAGTTATAATATCTGTTTCAGAACCCTAAGCTGACGCGGATCCCTTTATACAGCCTATATACAGCTTTAAAGATAAAACCAGCTTGGAGTGTTATTAAATTCTTAACGCTGTATAGTAGAGTTTTGATATTCTGTTTAAGAACCCTAAGCTGACGCGGATCCCTTACTAAGAATGTTATACAGCTAGAGCTGTATAATATCTCATAAATCACTCTTATAAGTATTAAAACTGTTCTTTACACTCTTGTAAGTCTCTAAAAGAACTCTAAGTTCTAAATGGGCTGGTTTATTGATGTAGAATATGCTTGCGTGCTGCTTGGGTAATTAATCAATACATTTTGCATCATCACCACAAAATTCCTTAATTTCACACAGATACACTTCGCAAAATCACAATAAGTAAATAACAACAACACTGCATACAATGACGATACAACGCCAGCCAAACCATAAACAAACCAACACAAATAAATTGCGAAGTTATATTTGAGTTGCTCTAATGTTGGTAAACTAGTTTAGGTAGTTTAGGTTAAGGTAGTTTTTTTAATTTGAATGGGTTACCTTACTTACAACAGAGTAGGTAAGGTTACTTTTGGTCCATAAATCGCGAATGTCAAATGCTTTCGTCGTATTATCTTAAAGAAGTGTGTGTGTGTGTATGAATATGCCGAAATCGTTTTAGTGTGCGTGAATTTGAGAGGCGAACTTGCGAGTGCCTGCGCGGCAAAGTTTAAAATTTCGTATTGAATGTTAGGTTAGATTTTTATTCAAAGTGATTATGTAGTTTAATTGAATCAAAATATTATTGTATTGAATCTTATGAGGTAGGCATTGCTTATTTGCCTATATGGAATGCACGCCACTGAATATGCTCTGCTTCGCTTCCACAATAGTTTATTACGTACCTGAAATAACCAGTTTCAATAATAAATTAATTATGTAATTTATGTAACTAGCACTTCGTTCTAAGTGAGTAATAATAAGTTAAGAAACGCAGAAATAAGGTACCCAATTACATTCAAACTTATATATGAGAAAAAAATGTATGTAAATATATTATATGTATGTAAACTAAGAATTATATGTATTGAAAAAAGTTAAGATGTAAAAAGATAATAGACAGAAAGAGTTACTTACACTAAAGTACACACTAATAGGTAACGATAGTTAGATAAACTCACAATTCTACAGTTTGTAAAGCCATCAAATCAGGTTCGTTTGCATGTTTAGAACTACTGGCATCCATGTGTTCCGTTGGTATTTGCAATCTGTAATAAAATAGGCTATACGTTTCTTCTTACATACTACTAAAATTATATAATAATATGACCGTGGCCAATTACTTGAACGATTACCCTAATATTTAACCCTTATATTTAGAACTAGCTGTCCCCCGCCGTTTCACCCGCGTTCCCAGGATAAAAAGTAGCCAATGTCCTTCTCCATACCATAGGCTATCTTCATGCCGAATTTCATGATGATCCGTTGAGTATTTGAGGCGTGAAGGCGTAACACACAAACTCACTTTCGCATTTATAATAGTAGTAAGGATAACCAATAAGATATTTATTGAAGTAATTCAATTCACTACATAACATATACCTACCTAGTAGGTGGGTACCTACCTAATAACCAGTGCAAACTTTATTTACTCTGTTGTGAAAACATTTTAGTATCTAACCTAATTAGCTAGGTGGTTGATACTTACGGGCACGGGTCCACGTCCGGTACCTATATTTTCTTTATTTCGGCTACACATCAAGATATAAATTTCCAGTATAAGCTGATCTCGCATTGTATAGGATTTCCGTACAATGGAAGGTCAGATCAGAGGAGCTTATACTGGAAATTACCTACTTTTCTTACCCATTACAATAATCAGACTCAGAATTTATTGGTAGATACAAACCAAAATGCCTTCCTAGGTAAAAACACATATTATGATTCATTTTAGGTAGGTACTTACTTCAATATTTTTATTCTTAATATGTGTAGCATTTTCTTTTCTCCAATTCCATCTTTTCTTTTCTTGTCTCGATCATTTCCCATTTAAAACAAAATACACTTCACTTATAATTTATTAGGTACGTATCTACGTGGGTCGTGAGAGCAAGAGACACGGGTTCCCCGTTCGAACGCCGGAGCGCGACTAAATCTGTGCGGCAGCGCATCGTACCACTCGAAATATTTGAGATTTAATTTCTAACAAATTAAAATAAAACATTATTTTAAATTCAAATCATATGGTACACGTATTGTACTAACTACAGTTTATATAAAAAGTTTCATTAGTATAGGTAAAGTATTAATTGACTAATGCGATTTATTTGTAAAATTCAGAGGGAAGTTTGAGATTATTTTCTATCGAGAAAATGTTTAGGAATCGTGTTTTCACATCATACAGGAGTCAGTATATATCCTCAACTGTACTATATATTTTTTTCAAAATTATTGATTGGTTACTTTTATTGATATGCAGGATCAAAGGAGCACTTTTGAGGTGGGGTAAGGCCTTAACCATTGGCATTATAAGTACCCTCTTCCTTTGGGGGTCAGATGATATGGGGTCGACAAACTCTTGTTCATTCAGCCGTCCTCGCAAGCTCAATGATGCTCGTTAAATATATTGCGAAGCACAAAAGATCGATTAATACTTTGTAAGCGATGTCGTAAAATATGATCGTGGAATAAGCAAATAGAGTGAGATACTATTTTGAAAAGAGACAGTTGTAAGTGCAAGAATGAAAAGAATAAATTATGAAAAAAATAATGACGTCGCGTGAGCTAAGAAATTACACAGAAAAGCAATTAGCGTAAAGGGACGAGCATGTATAGTATAACCTAGGCCTAATTTGAAAGAGCCCGCATTAAAACATAGCCACATAATGCAATTTATGCTGTCTGCCCACAAGGTTAGCTATACGTTTTCGTAGCTGTTTAACAGAAGTGCGTTTTAAATATTCCTACTTTATTAACTTTAGTATTGTCGCCCCGACGTAATATAAAAAAATCAAAGAATGCCTCATCTAGATTTAGATATTCCTGTACCTACAAGGTTTTGTATATAGTAATGAGCTGTTCGGTATGCGGCTTTACCAGTGATGGCTTTACTACCTTTACCTAAGTCAAAATAGTTTGAAAAGTATATTGTATTGTAATATAGTAGTATGAAACATGGATGGAACTTTATAAAGTATGAACGAGTTTCGTATGATTCGGATGTGAATATTTAATGCTAACTACTCGTATGCACTTTGAATATGAATGGCTTCATTTAGACATCGGGTAAGAAAGTAATTTGATGGGTAAATCTAAGATATTTACCTACGTTTAAGATAAAGATATCTTCTTCAATGTTAATAAGAATCCATGTAAAAATTGTGTGCATTTTTGCAGAGAATTTCAGCGATATATAAAGGTTATTTATACGTTTTACTAAAGCTTACATTAAAAATATTTTCATTAAAATAAAAAAATAATGTAACTCGCATAGTTAGTTAGCTACTTTTATTGCCCCAAATGCCATAATTTTTCGACGATGGTCAATTATTTTTTTGGTCAAATTTATAGTATAGTTAAGGTACTATACATATACTATATATTTTTGCACCAAGGTATAAAAATAATATTGCAATGTTCATAATTGCCAATTTGATATAATTTTTACATCTACGCATCTAATGTTAGACAAAGAGACTAGACCAAGGTATTTTTCTAATTTCGTAAAAATATCGAACAACGAAGAAAGATATTACAAATCTGCTACCGTCACATGGGTAACTTTTCTGTAGTACAAGAGTTCTTGTAGTAGCGAAACGGTCAAGCCACATATTTTGACTACGGTGTGTAGTTTGTTAAGTTAGGACTTGTAGAGTTAGGGCGTGTAGAGTTATAAGCTTGGCTCTACATGAGATTTGATAACTTTTTGACGGTGCGAGCCATATGGTCTCGTCTTGGGAACATTTTACATGAAAATGTTTTTGGTGGCATGTTATTTATTTGACATTATTTGCCTAGATATAAATATAATAGTAGGTAACAGTACCAAGAAGTATTTATGAATTTTACTGATATTTCTGTGTCGTTATAATCGTTCCAATGTTACCTACTACCTCAGTATTACCATCTTAATGCTACTACCTTATGTTCTCCTTGCTACTACTTGCTACCACAGATTAAGTAATAGATACTTAATTAATTAAGTAAATCCGAGCAAAAATATTCTTCTTCCCATTGCTTCTTCCTTCGAACTCGCATTAGCAAGAATATAATGACAATGGTTTTAAATAGAGTCGTCATCGTTTTAGTGGGATTTAGAAGGTGGAGTAAGCTTCATATCATGTGGAAACACGAGCGCTGTTAGCGGCATGCATTATGCAAAGCGAAGCGATCCAGTTACTGGGGACGATTCACCTTACGCGACTATTTCACTAGGGATGTTTCTTAAGCACATTTATGTTTAAAATGCTGGTTACAAAAGACTAGAAACAGATTAAGAGCTTACTCTTGTAGTACAAAAGCGCAACCTTCAAGATTAAATTAACCATTTTTCTACTAGAACATTCCAAAAATTAAATAAGATCACATTCTCTAACCTAAAATATTAAACCTTGCCAAATATTAGAAGAATTTGATATAAAAACATATACAAAGGCTTAAATAACTCAAAATTATCTCAATTTTAGCACATCACTAGACACATTACATGAATAGCCCACCCCTTGCGATAACGAGAAGATAAAGGGTGCACAAACGGTAAATGAGCAGTAATAGGCCTATTCAGAAACCGCTACGGAGGCCACAATGCGACTCGCTTGCACTACACATGTGCACAATGTGTAAATGTAAGCAGAGTATTTTCAGCGACTGTTTGACTTTCACAACCCATGTTTATATTGCAGCTTCTAAACGTATGTCAATAAAAATACATTAATTCAGAGTCCAATCTTCTTTTATTTATAAAGTTGTTTGGTAAAACACATAGCTCCGTTACGTAGTATTTATCTACTCTGAGGCTCCGTAATTAAAATGTAACCCGTTAAAGTTACTGCTAAAATATGCAACTGAAATGTGTTTACCTAAGCAAAGTAAAATACTTGGCCCGATTTTGTTACCAAAGGATTTAAGTAAAATTTGCAGCACCTATGCATCGCAGAATTCACCAAGTGTCGAAATTAAAACGTGAATTTACATAGCATAGGAACGCGCGGTTTTGTTATGAGAAAATAGTTACGTAGACCTCATTTTAAATATTTTTTTGTTTTGCAGATCAGGTAGAGGAGCGGCGTACGCGTGTTCCGAGGGCGATGGCAACGCCCCCAAGTCGTGTTGTGGACGACCCCCTCTAAGGCTGTGCGTGCTGTTCCTCGGTGTCGTAGGAGCGTGCTTGGTGGCCGCCGGCGCAGTGCTCGGAGCCCTCAGGCCTCACCCGAAGGCCCCTCTCACATTACTCCTGCTTATGATAGGTGAGCTGTTATTTTATTATGTGTAATAATCACGATTGTGGATGTTTGAGTTAATTTCAGCCCGTTGCTTGCTGTGTATCTTTTTTTTTCACACCTCAGTGACGCCTATCTGAATAATAAACAACTCTATAATCAAGTCTTTGATCGTTTAGCAGTTCGCAACTCATTTCATGCTCAACAGTTTTTTCCTTTATAGCTGATTAAAGTTATCCGGTCTGATGAACGTGCCAATAAAATTAAACTAGGCAATATTCCCGCCTTGGTGCGCCATTGCTAACAGATGTGCATACATTTACGGCCATAATCTAATATTCATAAATTGAACCAAAATGAAGCGCAACGTAACAGATGAGAGTAATTAACGGTGAAACATTCTTCGGAGGCTCATTGGTTATTCGCTATGCATATGACAATAACAAGTCTGGCCGAAATCTCATTACATCATTTACAAAGTCGCCTCCGCCCTCAACGGGGGAAGTTTTCAATTAAACTTCAAATGAGTTTTGGAGCAGAATTAATTGGATTTTCATTAGCGTTAGGGACAAATGATGTTGTTACAGGCAAGCGATCTATTGTTGCGCCGACGGGCCAATTTGTAGGCGTCACTCACTCACGAACATCACGCATCTACACGCGCCATGCACAGCCCAACAAAATTATACAGGCTGTTGGTTACTTGGTCAACGGTGACAGCTCAACAATATTAAAACTCTTTTCACATGACGGTATTCTTACGAAACTTGGTGATTGGTGTTTCTTAATTGTCACTAATAAATATGTTGTTATATTTAATTAAGCGTAAATGTTAAGTTTTATTAAACACCATGTTTGTAAGGCTCTGTTGATTACACCAGAACATATTGTCCGTGTTCACGGGCATAAAAATAATTAACAACAGTTGCTAAATAAACGCCAGTTGTTGTTAATTTCGTTGTAAATAATTTGAAATTTCATTATCCCTTTCATAATGGTGCTGATTAATATTTTAATATGAACTTCTGAGGTCGCAATTGATGAATTCTCTAAGTCAATCAACATTACATATTTCAAATATCTTCTTAAAATTTTCCAGGTATAGGTGTAGTACTAGTGACAGCTGCGGGCTTAGCATGGAGATTGGGAGCCAGAGACGCGCCATGCGCACTTCTGGGGCTCAGGCGGGCCTCATGTCGTCGACTGGTGCCGCGCTTACCTCCGAGTTACGCGAGGCCTCACCATCCGTACGCGGCCATGCTGTACCCCGAGTTTCATTATAGGCCGCCACCACCGACGTACCAAGCCTCCATGCAAGAGTATAGACTCAGGTTTGGCCACTTACATTTTGCAATCCTACCCCCTTATTCTTAATCGCTTTTTAACTAAATCAGTGTAATAGTATCCACCGTCTTACTCTTTCCCTCACTGGTTAAACCAAGTTAGTAATATTATAGGCTATATAATATAACCAATCAATATCCTACTCTGGACCCAACACAATTCCACAAATAATTAAACAGCATACGCAGCATCAGCTTTGACCTTAGTGATCATTCAATATGTAGAGTTGCCGCAGCATAGTAACAAGCTTATTGCATTCGTGACGTAATCTATTAGTGAACGTTAACGTTGATAAGTGCAACTAGTTTAGAAGGACATTATGACATTTTAATGTTCTATCCTGTCCTGATAATTATTAAAATTATGAAACTAATGAATGTAGTCTTACCTAAATTTAGAAATGAATTCAAAATTTGATATAAGTTTAAAATGTCGATGCAGTTTTATAAAAAAAAACGAGGCCACGAAAATATTTTTCCTTTTTTATAGGTAGGTACATCTTCTAAGAAGGTTGTATCTGGGGCCACTACCAAGTCAGCCAAGTCACTCACTTTCGTTTATTCACTTATACTTAGAAAAACTCATTTAAACTCACTACTTTTTATGGCTAAGTAATCTTAATCGAGACTTGGTACTTTTTTACAGAATGTTTTTGTTGGGATGATGTTAACAATTTTAATCAAATATTTAATTAAATAATTGATGGATAAATGATGCAATAATTAAGTAATTCAATTTTAACATTTAATTTCAGGTTGCTTCTCTTGGACAGAAGTGCGCCCGCGGTATCGCCGCCTCCCACCTACAGATCAAACTCCGCAACTCTAGTCAGGTACGATATTGCTAAGTCAACACAATCGCAACACGAATTGTTACCAGAGATTGCTTCTACAACAACCAGTAGCGATTTCTTCAATTAAATTAAATGGAAAATGAACTTGCACTGGTATTGAGGTTTCTACGTGATATTTACAGTTAATGGATGTTTAAACGAACAATGCAGAGCTATCCTGAGAGCACAATGGAAATGAATCTAAGCTAGTTTTGAAAAGAGTTAGTTGCTGAGTTTATTGCCGGTTCTTCTTAGCAAATTCAACCTTCCGAATCGGTATTAGAGTCAGACTATTCATAAGCCTGCGAAGGTATTTGATTAAACATTCATGGTAATTAAATTAGAAATTGCTATAATTAAAATTTAATTTGATAATAATCTGTGCGCGAATAGACCCGATACATTAATATTACAATCATTAAATTGGATTTCAATTTGTTTGGAGGAAAACAAACAACTTGATGGTAAGAGATTACCGTGGCCTGCTAGGTATATGCTAAAAATATCTATAAACTACAGGTGATGATGATGTCCATAACACAATTTTAAGTAATTAATGGATGTATTGTTATTTTAGCAGAGGATCAACAGGCGCTGCTTGGTGCGGCTCGGAGTACAGCGGCCCGCCGTCGTACCGCGCGCCGCGCGCCGCCCCGCCCGCCACCGTCGCCGACGCGCTGCCCACCATCACGCCCCTCGACCTCAAGTACACGGACGACACCATCGAAGCTCTACCCAAGCCCACAGAACAAGAAAAAGATCCCGACGAACATCTCGTCACTATCGTTCACACAGAAGCTCAGCCGGTCATAGTCACTGTATCAGGGTCACCTGCTCTCAACGACACACACATACACACGTCATCAGAAATCGACATATTAGCGCACTTATAACGAACCATGTAAACATAGTGTAGTGATATAGCCGATTGTTCGTATCGGGGCTTTAACTTTATTGTGACATATTCGAGAGTTGGGCTTAAGGATTGTGATTGTAGCAACGATAAAAGTTATGTTATTATATGAAACGATGTACAGGATACGAGGTTCGCAAGCGAAAAGTGATTTAAATATAGTAACCATATTATGTTAATTATGTAAACAATGATTAGCGAAAAATGTATGGACTACTAATGATGATGGCAAAAGTTATGACGGTTTTATTGTGAATAGTTTTCATGCTAACTACAATGAGAATGTCTTAACTTTTGTGCATTCGATTAGAATCTAATAATGGTTTCAAGTACCTTATTTTATTTATAGACTAAGTTTTGTGTAAATATTTAAAAAGCACTGAGAATGTTTCGTTTGCATAGTGTTATTTAACAAACGTGCCGTGTAAATACGATTTACTACAAATTATATTAGCGATTAATGTAACGAGTAAATTTTACCTAGTTGTCGAAACGAATGATTCAATTTAAACCAAATCCTTCACCGTAATGTACAACATGACAATTTGTTATTAATTCATTTAGTGCCAATGTTTATTTCATCCTTTTGTAAATAAAAAGAATCCTTTGTGAACGAATTTGCTTTAATTTGAAAATGTAGATATGCAGTGATATATATTTTGGTTTTTATATAAATAATGCCTCGCAAATAACAGCATCCATTTCATAACTAACATACAAAAAAGTTGTTTTCTTCGTTATTATTTATTGTGTTGATTAATTTTTATAATAACCCAACAAGTCTTATCCGTCTTCAACATCACACCTCTGTGGTTATATACGAAGGTTTGTTTTAGTTATTTATATTATTGTGATTTACATAATATGGATTGAAAAGGCATATAAATATCGAAACATACTCGACGACGACAACTGAATATTTCGACTCTCAAGCATTATTAAACTGTATTTAATATAACATACAGTAATTCCAATTCTTGAGGTAAGTCATGAGTATCTTAAAATCACGAAATCTATTTGTAATCTGCGTTTAAAGTTCATGTTAAAAATTAGCAGTCATGAAAGTTCCAAAATACATATTATATTCAGTGATGAAATAGTATTGTGTAAAATATTTTATATTTGTAAGATAATGTAATGATAACGTGTACATAATGTTATTTGTATTATAAGAAATAAATAAAGATCTTTAGTGAAACCATGGAATGTGTTTTCGTGTCGTTTCTCTTAGAGCTGTGTAGTGAAATGATAAACAGCATAAATAAATAGACATTTGCATAGATTTCGCGACATCATACGAATATTTAAGGAAATAGACAACAACATTTGCATAATCTCGTAGTGGTGGAGATATTTCGGTGTTTCTAGGTGGATGGAACACTTTCACTCAAAATATTATGAACAAAATAAAGCTGAGAAAACAACATGCCACATACGAGTGTTCATACGCTTAAGTAGGTGCAAAGATGATGATGCAAAGAAATCAAAAGTAGGTGTAGAGGCTTCCGCTATATACTTAGTGCAGCGTAGGATGGTGTAGGTATAATTTGAATTAAATGTCACGATACAATCTTAAGTCTATAGGTATTATTGTATGAGTCTCGAATGCTTGCCTATTCAAGTTCAATAACAGATTCATTGAATTCCGAAGAATTAAAAGTGTTGACGCAATAATGATTTAAATACAAGCTTAATTGGTAAGCTTGTGTCGGCTTATATTGGCACGTCAGTAATCGCTCAAAAAACGAATACAGTGCCATACAGCGCAATTGTATCAATTTTGAAAGCAAGTGAATCCTGTACAAATTTGTCCCATTCTAAATGTAAATCGAAGCTCTCGCAGCGGATTCCGGAACAATGGTCCTCTGTAATTATATTGTAAAGCAATTTAGTCGCGTCCGCATCGCCCCACGACGGCGACGTTGCGAAAATGAAAATCGGTGCCGGATTAATAAAACGCTCGGCATAATGGCCGAGCGCAAAGTGAATGCAATAAAGCAAAAATTATGAATGAATTAATTTTTTAATAAATGTTCCATTATAACACCAAGCTAAGAATTTTTTTATTAGCTACGACGTGTTTTCACGATATATGTGTTTAAGAGATTATCAACGCACGCGGTTAGACCATTCAAAAGATGTTTTGCAATTTACTTGATGAAATCGCTTGAAGTCCAATAGAATAAATATGGACATATAAATCGTGAGTAGATTTTAAATAAGTAGGTTTTTTTTTCAAAATTAAGTCTCATTCTGATAGATCCTTAAAACGGAAAAAACTATTTCAGCGATTTTGGTAATAGGTACTCGACAAAACTGTTAAGTAGGTAGGTACCTATTTGTTTTGAGTCGTTTTTTTAAATTAAATTTGTACCATGGCTAACCATGTTTATTTCGCTTTCGTGTACATCGACATAAGTTAACTATAGAAACTTAAAATACGTATGATCATTATTTTACATCGTATCTAAGATATTAGCGATATTCTGCCTCTTCCTTTATAAGTTGATTTCGGAACAGACCATTGAAAGAAGTTGAAAATAACTTTCTTTTTTCCCTTTATATGTAAAAGAAACTCGGCACAACGAAACTTGGTAAGTAATATATAACCGCAAGAACGTTTTCTTTTGATTTAAAGACCGCACTCTTGTCGTAAATTTAGTTGGCAAGGTAACTTCTGACTTCATTTGCGGTTGGGCGTTAGTTATTTTACCATTAAGGTACTTTTAAGGAAAATATAGTCATTTCTAAATATGCATGTATATGTCGGTAATTTCATAAGTATCGATGTCTCGCTCCATTTTTAGATTTTTCTAAAACCATATCACAGTTTTGGTTTTAGACTACCTATAATTAAAGCGAAATATAAACATAGTAGTGCCATCATAATGGAGCATTTTCGTTTCAGAATAGACCTTCCTAATGCAGCGTTTTCCTACTATTTATGTAAATATGTAAATAAGTGCCTCCAAACTATATATTATGTCTTTAAAAAGTTTCTGTAAATCTCAAATAAAAGTGAGTTGAGTTGAGTTCCAATAATATATGAGCGGATCCTTCCATCAAATTGTACGGGGGTATGTATCCAGACACGCGGGTAAGATCCGATTATCCGATACGCGTGATCGATGCCCGTTCTTTTCTCTGACACTGACCAATAAATTCACATTTTGCCCACTTTGATGATTACATAAGGGAAACTGTTTTAAAGAAGTCTATTGTATTCTGACTTAGGTATTTAAGTAGTAGGGTTAAGCTTGACTCGCACTTGGCTTGTTTCTTTTTCATAATTTACACTAGGTCACCACTTGTAGCCATAATGACCTACTTACCAAATGGCTATACACATACTGACTTACAGACAAACAATCCAAAGGCTTCAAGGTTAGTTCATATTACCCCAAGCAATATAATAATAATTTTGAAGCTCTAAATTAGAGTTCAGATTTGTAAAATCTAGAAGTTTTATGTAGAATTCGATCTAAATATACGTGCTCTGTATATTATGAACTTTCATCATAGCGAGATCCACCCAGGGCCGGATTCCACTCAGAAATTCCAAATTTCAAATTCCGAATGCCTGCATCTCAGCATCCCGGAGGAGTGCTCGCGCCGGATCCATGCGGAGCCTGTGCATGTCCGATACAAATCCATAGCTTAGTATTTTCTTGTGTAAACTTAAATAGTTAGGTATTTATGAACGACAAAATATTTTTGATATTTTCTAAAATTTTATAGTTTTGTTACTGCTGTTCAATCGCTAAGTACGTCAAATTTCACTACTTATTTGGGGAAATAAATATACCAGAATGAGAAGTAATTTTAAAATCTTTCATAAGAATATACCTACCTATAGGTACGTCCTTCGATCAGCATTCAATAGACTTTCTTACGACAAGATTACAAGCAGAATTTTATTTCTTACAGGCGTATTATGTAGCCAAAGCCTACTCATATTTGAAAAGCTACGATTAAGCATCGAGTGAATAAATCGCTATTGAATAGAATCGATAAGAGATGCCGATGCCGAGAAATGATTTATTGACTCGTCGACTACTCGCCCGGTCTCGCTGCTAATGGTGGCTGAATAAGCGTTCGCCAGTCAGTTGTTTTTTCAAATCTCGTAGACGTCGATAAATAAAAGAAAATTATGCAATCGGGAATTTATTGACTAGAAAGGCTATTTTTCCTTTCAACGTTTAAGTATTCAAATTATTTGTGTCGTAACAAAATTACAAGCAAATTTTTTTTTGATGTGGACATTATTAGCGAAGAAAATCGCAACGATACAAAACTGGGTAGGTACCCGTATACCCTAAACTTTGATAAGTTAAACGCTTGATAAGAATAATATAGAGCAGACTAAACTAACAACATACAAGGTATTTTCGTTTTGGATAACATGAGATAGAATATTAAATGTTCCATTCCTAGTATGAGCACTAGAACATCTAGGCACACATCACAGACGGTTTTCGAAACTTTTCTCATTTACATAAGTGACTTAACCTTCATTCATTTTATATTCAAACCCCGCAGATTTGCCTGAAAACGTTCTAACCACTCAGAAATTATTATGTCTAGTCTAGTGCAGTTGTGTGCGAACTCATGAATTCTCGCGTCAGAGCAGCAAATGAGATTGTTTAAGTGCTTTAGCTAGGCATATTAATTTGTCCTATTTAAAGGAAAGAAGTTCAAGTACCGGAAGGAGTTTGGCGACTGATTTTCATGTTAAAGGTGCAGGTAGCCAGCCAGACATACAGCAAGCATGTTTCCAACACCGCAAACGCTAAAACTCATTGTACGGTTCAAACCCATGAGCTTCATCCCGGTATTTAGCCTCTGAGTTATCATCGCTATAACCATCGTTAGGTACCAGTAAAAAAGATTTATTAAAATTATGATTGGGAATAAGATTACATCTTGTATGATACCAATGACTTTACTTTGCTACAATGAAGGAAGAAACTTTTAATAGGTACATTAAAAATACGATTTTTACATCCAGCTCATGAGATTTAAATAAAAACTAACCCTATCATTCTATTCAGATACGTTACTTTATAAAAACAAAGAAAGTAAATAAATCGCCTTATTAGATAATCTGCTATAGCAGAACACGCCATTAGAAATTCATTATAATAACACCAATTTGTAGAGTCATAGTTCACGAATACCAACAACAGTAAGTGAGGAAGTTAAACTGAAGTTCAATTAGTTCGCGTACAGTTTGCACGGAACAAATATACTGTGTGTACACTTACAGACGAGTTGACTTCGGCGACTGGCATCAATTGAGTGGAACATCACGAAATTAAGAACAGCAGGCCCTGTGGCCAAATACGGTTGTGGATAAGTTGTGTTTTAATAGTTCGGTTGTATGGGATAGTATTGAAGATGCTCCAAAATCTTATGTAGCTTCAATATTTGGTCATTAATTAAAAAATATAGTGATATGCGTATATTATGAATGTCATAAAATTTGGGCTTTTACTTTTAAAATTCATACTTTAGGTAATTATAAGTTCCTACTTACATTTGAATCTAATCGATGTCAACAATTTTTGTTCACGTGGTATTTATCAGGTGGTCCTGAATTCCTGATATCGACCTGATATATTGACGCCTCGACTCAATAAAACTACTTATGATGATATTTGACACTACTTTGTACTCGCTTGAGATGAACGCACTTTGGACCATAGAATACTATTACTCTGGCGAGCATTGGACTGCACTACAAACTTTTGAATTCGTGGACCTCGTAGTAGGTAGGTACTAAACCTTCGAAAAGCAATGACATTTTTAGATATTTGGACTTCCTTACTACTTGTACCTTCATAAGTTTCGTGTCGCGGGTCACATAACGAATGTGCTCACCTTTTTAGGTCAACAAGGGTTGTGGAGGTAGGGTTGCCATCTCTAAAATCTGGAAACCAGGACAAGAAGCGTGAAAGCCCCGGGTTTTGGAACTTGGAAACCGTACGTGTTAACAGTGCTTTTTTTAAATTACTCAGTAAAATAAAAAATAGTTTTGATTGTTGTGACTTAAAAACTTTTAAACCCAGACAAAAAATTAAACCCTGCCCTGAGGTTCTCCGGACGCCCACGCTCCCTCTAAAAAGGGCAAATCCGGGGAAACCCAACCTTGGCAACCTTATGTAGAGGACGCATTGGGATGACAGCCAGACTGATAAATACCAATAGATCTTAAGAATTTTGCAAGATATTTCACCATTTATTCTTTGAAGGTTATATATTGTTAATTGTTTTGTTTAGCTTAAAGTTGTAAAAGGTCGATACATATGCAAGGCAATCCCAATGCTAATTTTCATGATGATGGGCTGTGTAATGCCACTATTTGTGTATTTTTTGCACAATATAATGTTATGTTTCTCACACGGCCATTTGATCCCAAATATTTTTTTATACGCCGAAGTTGTTTAACAGGTATATGCCCCCATTATGGTAAACGGTCATCGTAGCCACATGGACGCTTGGAACACACGAGGCACGTGGAACTCATGCGTTACCGATCCTTAAGAGGAAATGCTGGTGGCGTTTGTTCCATACAAACGTAATCCTCAGTTTCCTCTCTGGATAATGAAACTAGAGCAATAATTATTCTACCATGCAATCTGTAGGTACCACTGTTCCTCGGTTGTGTTTTTCTCCATAAATTTATTATTATAAGAATTAGGAGCCTTCTAAAATCACAAAAACTTTAAATTTTTAACGCCCGTATCAGACGTCCAGCGAATAAATTTGAAGAATATAAAACAACAAAGGAAAACCGAAAGACATAGCCAAAGCCCTTCTTATTATGATTCTTGTTTTTTTTTATCCATGTAGTTATGATGGAGAGAACTGGGGATTACGAAATAGCGATTTCGTCTAATTTAAATAGGTATAATCGGTCCAAGCTGTAGTTGTCTCTATCGCCATCGAGCGGGATAGCTCGAGCACAGCGCGACAGCAATAGCTATTTTAAAAACTTATTTTCCAAATTTCTTGCAGCCATCCTTTCCTCTAAACCCCTCCCCAATGAGCTCTGGTGACCTTAGTCACGCGCAGGAACACAACCAATCTAAACCAATCTTCCTCAATCGAGCTGCTCTTTGAGCGAATAAACGCTATGCTCTACCTCTCATAGAAGCTAAGCAGAGTACTAAGCAGAAGCAGAGCTTGAAACTACTATAGAAACCAGTTAACTGATATAAGTACTATCTACTACTTTAAATATATACTCGTATTTATAGATAACCCAGACTCGGGAGAAGCAGACAGTTGATGCACACATGTTTGTCTTAGTCTTAGGTCAGGGAATCGTGTTCACGACATGCAGGCATGACATGAGAGTATCTTACCAATCACGGCAAGCGGCTTTTTATTTTACCGAATTATTTATTAAGATGTAACGCGTAGGGAGTTTTATCTTGCATCCTATACGTACGTAGCGAATACATTTATACATATTTATTTTGTTTGAGGTACCCTGAGCAAGGAATAGGAGCAAAGATTTTCAATAAAATGATTGTTTTGTAATTTCAAGGGTATTTACTGGATCGGATTATATAGCTATAAGCTTTAGAAATAAATTTGCATTTGGGGAGCTTTGTCCTGTGAGGCAGCGGTGCCGAGGTACGGTACACTTTGTGAACTGACTTTGTTCATAGTAACTTTCAGTTGCAGAGTTGCAGTTACTTTTGTTTAGCACGATCACGTGATCACGCTCAATTCGCATGGCCTTTAGAAAAGTGTTGAATGCGAGCTTGTGCGCTCACTGTTGTTTATAAACCGCACACGAAATTGTCACTCAAAAATACATTTCTTCCATAATTTTTCGAAGAGCGTAGGATAATTATCTAGATATTTAGGTATTTACAAACCTTCTAGCATGAAAATAAAAAAACACAGGGAGTTAAGTATCAATTTAGCCTTACTCTTTCGTTAAGGGCATATAGAGATCTATGGTATAATTGAACAACATACCTATACCTACAACATACATAGGTACTTACCGAAGTGCTGGCAATAGAAAAATAATTTAATTTCTGAGAGAGTCAGAGCATAGCGTTTATTCGCTCAAAGAGCAGCTCGACTGGGGAAGTACCTTACAGAATACCGCAGCCAAATAACTTTATGTTCTGTAAAGTTGTGTACTGCGCGTGAGTAAGGTCGCCAGAGCTCATAGGGGAGGGGGGAAAGGTCGGTATCGCGTGAGCGATGCTTCGTGTGTTGCAAGCGTCCATATGGCTACGGTAACCGTTTACCATCAGGCGGGCCGTATGCTTGTTTGCCGAATTAGTCGTATAAAAAAAAAAAAATAAGACAAAGAACATAGCAAAGCCATTTAGCGAGAATTAATACATATGTGAGGTCGTTAAGCCCGCGATAGCTGAATTCGCGGACCTCGGCGGAAGGTGCGTGAAATATAAATCAGCTAGCTGTGATTTACGCGAAGCCTCCCGGAAAGTTTTAATTCTGTTTTGCCCAAGCTCTCGGCCATTTAATTTAGGTATCTTTTATTTATTGCACGGCGAGAAACTTAGACATGTTGGTTGTTAGCTATTCAATTAGGTTGTTTGATACGTTTGTCTGAGTCTGAAGTGGGATTTATTAATATTGTTGATGCACGTTCATCTTTTACTTTGATAGTTGTTATAAGTATGAAAAGGCAAGTCTCATGTGTTCATAATATCATTGTTCAACTATCGACGAATGGAGGGAGTGAATAGAAAGATTTTTTGGCATGCTTCGTATCTTTTAGGCACATGATTTTGGCCCCAATATTCAGTGCGCACAAAGATTAAGCTTCAGTATCCAGCAATGTGAAATTAGTTTAGTTTGCTTTTTAGCTGCTCGACTACAAAATACCTAGCCTACCTACAGATACAGTATGTAGCGAACTTTGTAGCATGTATTGGAATATTTTTTTTGAACGCTCTCATACCTACGATACCTACTTGATGATCCTTGACAATTCTTCTCACACGGCCATCTGACCTTAAAGTAATTATTAGGTACCTGATAATCAACATATACTTACCTACTTTTTTGAATAGATATGCTTATACTATAGCTTACTTACACAAAGACTCAGAATGAACCATCGAATGAACTGACACATTCGGGCACTCAGAAATGTTTCCTATATATAACTTGTGCTTACTGGGTTGAGGTAGCTACAAGATTATAGAGCTTTTCTTTCAGGCAGTTAAGATCAGAATCGTAAATTTCTGCCTTTTCAGTGAAATTTGGCTTTTTATCCGTAGGTTTCCCCGCATCTCGGTATCAGGTCAGGCATCAGGTATCTCGCAGATAATGCCTAAACATAATAACTAAGTACCTATATGAGAATGAAAATCTGAAAACCATTACATACGCTTTTCCCAACTAGCATGTAGTAATAAAAAATAATCCCCAGTAACTTTTTATTGGAGTGTAGCACTAGCACACCACACGTCCGTAGTTCGTGCCGTCCCGGTGGGGAAGACGTATGTTAAATTAGCATAGTTTGACGGGAGCGAGCCGCGGGCAGCTGGCGGCCAGCAGCGGCCAAGCTCGGGCGAGCTGTAATGAGAATTTACAGCTTTTACGGATGCTGCCGACGCATTCCGATATTTGAGCACGTACTGCTAGGTAACTATTTTACCTATATCTTTACCGTGACTGGATAGGAATATTAGGGCAACCCAATCTAAAACATTGTTCCTATGATATCTATACTGTGTACTAAAAACGTCAAAAGGATCCATCGTAGGTAAGTAATATCCATCAGAGCAAGATAAAATATTTGCTTACCTATGGTCCTAAGAGCAGCTAATCTTCTCTTATCTTATGATTTATAATAATAATTATGTAATTAGGTAATTCTTTGCCGTAGTTACAAAACCAAGAGTTGGTATTGTTCAGTTTGTTCTGCACGTGTCTAATTTTTACCGTGATTTTTTATGAAAATGTTATTTGAGTTTAAAAACTTACTAACAGCAAGCAGCACTACCTATTTCGTTAAAACTGTTGGCAAAATGCTTCGCAATGTATTTGTACCTTTTCAGAAATAGAATACTTTCAGAGATACGTCCGTAACAAAACACTGGCAAGTTGTTATCTAAATCTGTTCATTCAACTAGCGACCGCGATAACTAAATTGCATTGCTAGTCGACAGACAATGTTCACTTTGACTACCTAGATAACTTAATCAGAATTAAATCTTGTTTCAGTTTTACTACTTACCTACCTAGATATAAGCTGATTTTCCCAGACACTGTAACGATTGAGTTCAACATTGGAGATTTATTCCTTCTACATTTAGGTACATCTGTAAAATAAGGGGTCAATAAATCATTTCCCTAAATCAAAACTTCATATTATTATGTCAAATGCTAACATTAGGTAGGTACTACCCTTTTGGTAGAGGGTTTAAATCAAGTCTTTAAAACTCTGCTTTTATAATAAACTCTTTTTGTTATAAGACTAGAAAGTGACGATAGCGATAACCTCATATCATAGTAATATCATCAATGTATCTACTTATTTTTTTGTATATCAATGGCAGGTCCGACAAATGAAAGTATTTCAATGTTTTTAAAGTAGCAGTTATAATGGAGAATAACGAAAATAGTGTAAAATCCTAATTTTCTATCACCTACAAGCGCATTAAGTTCGAGAGAACAATCGATAGGTATCCATAGATAACATCTCTACATCCGCGTTACCTACATCATCCTACGTCCAGGGAATGCCCTATCTTGAAAGCCTCTTTAGGATTGAGATTCTTATCGGTTCGGGGAGGCAATTTGACTGCACCCTTGTGCTACAGGATTGAGCGGCCGATATCTGTAGCTCGATGTTTTATGTAAGGACAACCCTTCGTTTAGGCAACTATTTGAATTTCATTTTCACTGTGGCGGGAATAAGCTATACCTTAGTTACTATGTGGCTTTTTTATGGACAGGTGTTTGGAATCATTGGATTATCCGTTTGGTACTCATATGAGGGAATTTTATATACATGAAATTCCCTCACATGAGTACCAAACGTATACGTTCATTTATATAAAATTCCCTCATAAACAAATTCTAGTCATTATAAAATTTAACGTCTATTTTATGTATTTGAGACCTATGAAAGGTAAACAAAAAACAAGAAATGAAATAAATATTTTTTTTTTATAAAAAATTACTTTATTCTGCATGTTTATTTCCATATTAGTGAAATGAAAAATGTTATCCACACCGCAAAGTAAAAATTATATACATTGGTTAAATAAGTATTGCATTCAAGTGTAATAAGTATTTTTATGCAAGTTATTTTCAGGAAAGAGAGCCTTCATAAAGTGTTTTATGTATGCGCATGTTAAATAAATGACGTCATTTCCAAGTCACGCAGAAATCTGAGGCAAACTCGACTGGCGAGAGAAATTTATGATGTTAATATAGGCACTTATATTAGACTAGGTACGGCGGGTATTTGTGTATACAATAATTATATAATAAACACTACGAGGCTATTTATTCGACAAACATTATTCAAGAATCAAAGGTGGAATAATGTTGTTATTTTAGTCTCCTCTACCTACAGTTTTAATAGCTACTAGTGCGCAGTTAAGACTATACCAATCATGTAACCAGAAATTCTAATGGTGCGTCCATGCTTGGCGAACCGAGAACGAGCCTCGCCTCGCACGAGCACACTGCGAGCACGATTCGCGTAGCTTGGGCGGGCTCGCGAGCATCGAACGAGCGCGATTGTCAGTTTTTTCACGTATAAATGGATTCGCATCGTGCTCGTTCTTCTTCTTATTTTTAATTTTGGCAACCAAGCCCAAATTAGGGCTCATTTCTGCCAGTGTCGAGTTATATTATAATATCCAGTCACAAAATCACTTCACATTATAGTCCTCAGTCAGTCACCGTCCATAAAAGTCATGTTTTACTACAATGGTGGTCATTGTACTAAAACTCTTCACGGACATTTTGAGACAACTTGAAAAGTAACGATACACATAATTCATTTCATTTCACTTCACTGGTGCACATGGATGATCTTTATTGGGTAAAATACCACCAATAATACACAATAAAACTCAAAATACACAAATTATTGAAAATAAAAATGAAAATGCTACGTCACTCTGCAAGTTCCCGCCAAAAAGTCCCATCGTGCTCGTTGTAGACTCGTTCGTGGCTCGCACTAGCATGGACGCACCATTATATTTACAATACTTTTATTCACAACAAATATGTACAAAATACAATCTATATATGGAAAATTTCCTCAAGCCTGCCGCTGCTTCCGATTAACGGTAAGGTTCAATATCATGTAACCTGTATTGTTATGTATTTTTAGCATTAAATGATTCATTTGTTAATAGAAACTACCTACTATATTGAATGAGTATGTTTCTGGGTACTAAAATGAGGCAGGAAAATTATTTGTTTAAAGAAAACACAATATTATGCAGACATAGAAGGGCACTACTACTTACCTGTTTTACACAATTAACAATTTCATCTAAGTAATTTTCAATGGAATTTTTGAAAACGAAATTTTCCTTTTTAACCGACGACGCAAAAAGGGGGTGTTGTAAGTTTGACGTGAAAGTCTGTCCATGTGTCTGTCTGTCCTACCTTAAATATTTAATCGGGTGAACCGTTTTAAATACGGTATTTTTAATTGAAAGAAAATTTTCTTGCTCTGTTGCTTAGCTATGTTTCATCAAAATCCGTGCAGCCGTTTGAAGATTATCATTTCTTTTTAGTTAATGAGAGCGACTTTCACTTGTGTCTGCCTGTGGCACCGTAACTCTTAAACGGGTTAACCAATTCGATTTTTTTATTTGAAAGGGCGGAACCCGACACGACGACGCTTAACTATTACTGCTTTTATATAAAATTAAAGGGCCATTAAGTAAATATTACTTAAACTTTATAATATAATAATAATAATATAATTTTTTACTTCTCCATGTATACTGTCATTATTACAGTTTTAAAATGTTAGGTACATTATAGCATTTTAGAAGTTAGTCGACTATTTTTTTTTTTTTATACCACTTAGGTGGCGAACAAGCATACTGCCCGCCTGATGGTAAGCGGTTACCGTAGCCAATGGACGCTTGCAACGCCAGGGGTATCACACGCGCGTTGCCGACCCTGCAGAAATCTCTTCACACCCCTTTTGAAGAACCCCATGCTATACTCGGTAACTAGTAAAGCCTACTTACCTGTGATAGTTTGCTTCGGGCAGACAGATAGACAGACAGACGGACGGACGGACATGGCGAAACCATACCGCCAAGGAAAGTAAAAACGTAGTAAGTAGTATACAACAAGAACCATAAAAAACGACTTCGACTAAGAATAAAGAAATTGTGCAAGGTCTTGTATGTACCTACTTACTAAGAAAAATTAGGTCATGTTAATATGCGCATATGTTACTTCTGTATAAATCTGGCAGCAAGTAACAGATGGAAGCCAATGGCCTCCTACGGGATGAATGAATGAGGCATGTTGTATGAAGCATATGAAATGAATACAGTAGATTTGGCAAACGTTAAACATTGGTATATTTTTACCCGACTGACCCAGAAGGACGGTTATGTTTTTCGGATTCGCGATTAGATTCGATTAGCGCCCAGCTGGGGCTTAAAATAGCAGCTACTGTGTTCCCCTGTCTGTAGTAAATAGTGAATAAACGGGGTCCTTTGGGGTCGTGGGCAATCGAGGCGGGGACCCTGAGCGGCCAGAAGCGACCCCAAAGAGGTTGTTGTAGTCACGACTCATCGTGCGACAGGACAGCTTAGCATTGTGCTAGGGGAGGGTATCAAACTTCTCTCGCGAGGCTATCGCGTAAGCCAAATGGACTTGATTGAAATGGGCTTCTATTTTCTGTAATTCTAATTCTAATTATTTATGGAATACAGAACTCAGCATTAAAATCTGTGAGTGAACAATAAATCATCCCCATTTTCCCACCCTTAGCGTAGGTTTTTGTATCCAAAGGATCATGGCGAGATTTGTACAAAAAAATAAAGATTTTTAGAGACACGTTACAATGAAGTTATAATTGATCCTTGGTGCCTAAGGAACAACTTGAACCATATAACTATTTTTAGAACCCCGGGATAAAAATGAGAATTTCTATGGCATGCCGGCGAATCGCGGCTTTTCGCGACCAAAACCGTTATATTGTTGTTCTGTTTTGCTGGTAATGTAATCTCAACATTGGAAGTGATTCAAAACTTTTCCTGTTCCGTGTTCAAAACCCTCTAAAATGTTTTATTTTTTTTGTACAAATCAATGTATGGATCTCGCCATGATTCTTTGATCAAATACATGTTGCATCCACGTTACTGGGATAAAAAGTAACCCACGGCAATGATGAATGATGATGATGAATGGTTGTGCCATTCCCAAGGGATCTTATGTATTCCAGGTTACTATGTATCTATGTATGTGGCAAATTTCATCAAGATCGGTTCGGCCCTTGAGGCGTCCAGACGTAACAAACTCACTTTCGCACTCATAAAATATCTACGATAGTAGGAGTTGGATAGTAGAAATGCCATAAGTAGATAAGAATCACTGTTGGTTGCAGTGATTCTTATCTACTAATATAATATATGAAATATACGATACGATTTAACCAAACTTCGCAATACAAACCCTTCCTTTGCTGGGTAAAAATAAAGAAGGTAAAGAGATGAGCATAGCATTATTTCGGTCAAAGAGCAAGATGCCTGTTGAAAGCGTCTATATGGCTACGGTAACCGATTACCATCATTTGGTCCGTATGCTTAATTAACGAATTCGTCGTATAAAAAAAGGTAGTCAACTTTAATAAGCAATCAAAACCATGCCAGAGTTGACGAGTATCCGGCAAAACGTAGTTTTATCTCGAATAGGTACTGTTAAATGCCGCGTTAAATTCAAGATTTATGAGAAAACTTAGGGACTTCAACTAAAGCAATTAATCAGATGGCCTCCAATGCTTTCTCGTCCGCATCTGCACCTATATCTGGGCGGGATGAATCGACAAGTGAAGCTGTAATGTCTTAGTAATTCTATCATCTGGGATTGCCAAGATTTGCATAATTTCCTTCAAAGTTGTATTTTCTTAGCCTTATCATTAAATATGGAGCATTTTGTCTGAAACAGCAAATACGCAAACATGAAATCATTATTATTTAGTTGAATGGAAAAGAACTCTACATTCAAAAGTATAGTAAGTAAGTAGTTCGTGAACAGAACAAACTTCTTAAAGAAAAACTGATATCGCGAAGCTTTACGTAGAAGTAGAACTGAAACAAATACTCTTCAATGTAATTTTATATTTTATACACCATAATTATTTTATAAGACATTTCATTATTATGTACATAATAATGTACGTAAAATTACCACTATTCATGGTGATGACAATCATTAATTTATCATTTCAAATTCATTTTTACTAATAATGAAATATAAATTTTTCAATAAGCAACATTGAGAACGGCTATTTATAAAATATATTTTTATGGCAAACCCGTCGATATAGTTAACACCGTAAATATCCAACATGCATCATATTTGATCATTCAAGAACTATTTAACTGTAGATATACTATTAATTACACTAAAAGTTCGTTATCAATATACCAGCATAGGTAAATATGGGGTTAACTATAAACATATGAATTTGTATATAAATATCGGTGAGATCACATGATTGCGATCAAATTAAATTAAATTTTATTTACCTACATACATACAAAACAACAAGGTAAGGTGCACTTCCATCACACGCACATTTTATACACCCAAAAATAATGTTCATGATTATTACTTAAAATGGAACCCAGATATTAAACTATTTAAAATTCAAATAACAAGTTTGGTGCTGGGTTTCGTTCGTCAAATATAAAGTCATAAAGTGTATTGAGTAAAGAAATGGTATCAGCGAAAAATATTTTACGCCTAAAGAAGGTATGCCACTGCTAAGGAAGCTTTACAAAATCTTTTAATACGAAACCAGAGTTATTATGCACAAATATTGAAAGACAAATACCTTACGTAATTTTTTTGAAAATGAACATCACAACAATTTTAATATGACTGAGATTTTGAAAGCCACCTAGCCTGAGATTTTGAGCATGCAAAACGATGTACATCCCTGTTGCAGCCTTAATTCAGGATAATTGTCTACCTGTAAATAAAGAAAACAAATATGTAATATCCAATATTTATTAGAAAACTTTCTAGTGAATTGAGATCACCTAGTTGCCAAATATACACATTTGAATGGATATGACCCCTGGACTTTTTTCAAATGGTCAATAAATTTTTGGTCTAGACTCTAGACGACCTTTACTTGGTCACTGGATGATACAGGGGGCGCATAAGGCAGGCAAAGGTCGAGTTGAACTTGAGCTAGGTTAGTTGAGTTAGCTTAGACCTCAACTTGGCAGGTGCTGGGTAGTGTTCAGAAAATACGCACTACAGGCAGAAGAAGGTGCATGTGACGAGAGACGTATCGCATCGAGCAAGTATCACATATTTCCAAAATCAACCAAAACCGTTACCCCCTTATTAATAAATAAGGTGTAATTCAGTCTTATAATACCCAGGTATTAACATAGCCTCATCCCTTTTTGTTTATATGACATTAGAAAGTGACGGATATATTTTAATCCTAGGTATTACTATACTTGACTTATACCTTATTTATTAATAAGGGGGTTAAAGTTTTGGATTTGCATAATAATTAAATAAAGTATATGAATGTTTATTATGCATTTCATACTGGCATTGACAATTTCACAAAACTTTTACTTGTAACAAGGTATTGCATGCCCTATAGCTTCTACGAAAATTTAAGTTACCAACTGAAATACTCGAAACGTTCAAAAACACTGGTTTCGATAACTGCGTGAATAACGTTACCGGTCGATAACCATTGTTTATCGTTTGGTATGACGTCTAATTCAATTCGGTCTCGATTACGATAATTTGATCTTTCATTCAAAATATTGTAAATTGAAGTTAGTTTTTATCGTAACAAGGTAAACTGGTCGATAACTGAGTAACTGTGCGGTTCTGAATCAGCATACTACAACTACTTCAACTTTTTTTTTTTTTTTGTATCTGCATCTCTGTTAAGTTTCTTACAGGTCCAATGTTGCCATTTTTATTTTGATATATCCTTCCATTGTTCTATATATGTATATACGAGATAACAGTCCATTTGCTGCTTAATATTTTTAACAAAATTTTAATCCCACTTAATATTATGTGAAAGTTTGTATGAATGTGATTTGTGAAGATGTTTATTTCTCATTCACTCAAAAACTACAGAATGGATTTAGGTGAAATTTGGCACACAGATAGAATATGTTCTGGATTAACACATAGGATACTTTTTATCCCGGGAAAATATTATATCCCTCTGGAACGCGGGTGAAACGCGGGCAAACGATAGTACTATCTATGCCTGACCAATTCACGCACAGGCCAAACTGCAGTCTTGAAACTTGAAATTTCACACAGGTTCCGAAAACAAATAGGCATACGCCATGAAAGATTTTTCAAAATTCAACCACTTAACCTGCTGAACTGATGTTCGTGCCCCATTCAGGGGCACTCTCAGGTGTAGTAGTTACCAGCATCACTCACTTATCCACATAAGGGTGTTAAAGCCATCCGAAGCAAAGCGTCAGAGCGATATAATATAGAACTTTATTTTATATAGTCCATTGTTGGTGGTGGAATAGATTTCAAACGTCATTGCGCTTCTTTGAAAGCAGCTCTGCGGCGCGGATCCAGCGCTGGGTGCCGACTCCGCAAATGTGTAGAGTAATGCCGCTCGGTTTGTAATTTTAAAAACCACTACTTGTCATAAAAATCGATGTTATTCAACAGCTTACAAACTCTAGTAGGTAGCAGCTCATAGTGACGAATACAAACCGAGCGGCACTACTCCGCATATTTGTGGAATCGGCATCCAGTGCTCGACCCGCACCCCGCAAATATGCGGAGCTGGCAGCGAAGGACTAGGCTACTAGGAAAGGCTAGGAAACTTACCTCTTTTTGACAGTGGTATCCTCCTTGGCCTTTTTGTCCGCTTCGCGACGCTTGGCCGCCTCGTCGCGCTGCTGGCGGATGATCGCGAGTCGCGCCAGGTCGGCCCGCGCCTGATCAGTTTTGCCCTCCGCATGCGCTTTCTGATACGCCGCGGCGGCACGTTGCCTTTCTATTTCCTCACGTTCGCGTCTGTAATTATACTTATTTACTTTTATATTGATATTGAGTTGCGATGTTATTTATCCCTTGAAAATAACAATTGATTTCTATTGTTTTCCTCGCCCGCGCGGATCGCGAAACAGTCAAAGGATTAAAGATGCAAAGCTTTTTAGATCGGTTAAGGTATATAACCAAATATTTCGGTATTTGCACAAAGATTATACGCTGGTAATCCTAATCCTAACTAATATTATAAATGCGAAAGTGAGTTTGTTTGTTTGTTAACGGATCATCATGAAATTTGGCATGCAGAGTAGAGGAGAAACCAATAACCTATATAAAGCTAACAACCATCGCAATTCTGTGACTTACGTACGGTAACCGCTCAGTAGGTTAGGTAATTATACTGTCCTTGCATTAAACGTAGTTTTTTGCAGTTTACTTCAAAATGGTAGCATAAAAGTATTATAATATATACATATTTGGAATGGGCTATTTACAAGCTTTCATTTGATACCATATTGTTATAATATCGACATTTTTGTTTTTAATACCCCCCCTCTTTTTTATTCGTAGACGCCATATAAAAATAATATACCCTAAGACACTCCCACAGTTAAGACGAATCTAACGACACCTCATAGGTTAAAATGCATCGAGCCGTTTAGGCTGCAGAGCGTGCCAAAGAAATAGACATACATACATACACTCGAAAAACATAACCCTCCTTCCGGGTCAGTCGGGTTATGATAACACAACATTTATGGCATTACAAACCTGGACAGCTGTGGTTTTTCTCCTTCGCCTAAGTTATCCAAGTTAGTTAATTTTTTGTTTTTCTTTACTACACGATTAGGATTTTCTACTTCGATTAGACCTGATACACCCTTAGCCTTTGCTGGATGCTGAAACAGAAGAAGAAAACAGTAGAAACTATACCTTAATGAATGAAGACATCAATATAAACATATTTTGTGTTGTTTAATATCCTATCCTAAGCATGTTTCTAAATATTTAAGAAAGCAAAAAAAAAAAACAATTTTTCAATCTTAAAAACTAAAATGGATTTTGGCACAGCAGTATGGTACTACTTTGTCGTACAATATTTGACACTAAGCGACATATCAGTGAGTTCTCTTCTAGACTTTCCTTATTACCATTTATTTCCCATAACATCTCTTTAGAAGGTGTAATATTAACAAATGTTTAATTTATTAATCAATTTCAATCATTTTATTACTATCCTTACAAGAGAACAATATAATGAATTTATCGGTGTGCCAGCATGCAATGGATAAAAGAATGATCAAAGAAAATACAGGAAAAGACACAGAGGTAAGAAAAGGAACAAAAGTGACAGATTTAGTGGTAAAAATTAGGAAATGGATGGGCCACACACTGAGAGGAAAAGACAAGTGGAGTAGAATGGTCACCGTTTGGCATCCAAGAACTGGGAAAAGGAAAAGATTAACATAGAACAAATTATGGAAAGATGACAAAGAAATAATGGGAGCAAGGCTTTGGACGAGGATTGCAAAGGATAGGACAAAATGAGAGTGAAGGAGGAGGCCTAAGGGCACAGACACAAAGATTGCCAGTGACGGATTAAATGAAATATAATTGAAAGGCATGTTGAATAATTTAAATAATTAATTAATAAGGTATAAATGTAATTGTATTGTAATTTAATAACATCTGAAGTAAGGACACCATTATAATTTGTTTATCTCGTCTGAATAAAGGGCTTTCTAATTATTTATTATTATAATTACTCATAAACATTTTGAGCTCATGTCATTGATAGTTCTAGACTTGTAGAAATACTTACATCATCGTCTGAGTCACTGTCATCACTACTTCCAGAGCCAGATTTATTGTCCTCAGACTCTTCTTCACTAGGGCTCTCCCCTCCATGCTCCTTTCTCCACCTGAAGAATGAGAATATCATTAATTATTCACTGCAGCTTTATAATCAGGTTTTTATGGATCAACAAACTGTAGTTAGTCATAAAAGGTATTAACAAAAGTTAATTTAAAAACTTAGGCATGAAAGTAAGGACAAATGATGACACTTGCTTAACCTGCTGGAACACAAATGGGATGCACAACCCATCGCTACATATGAAAAAAAAAATAGAATTCCAGTAACTGCAATTCAGAGATTACCAAACAATTAATGTATGTATGATAAAGAGTATGCAAAAGTAGGCAATATTATTCATTTAAGTAGAGTAAATATCCCAATATCTTGTACAAAAATAATGAAAAATTGCTTCACAAGGTACAAAGACAAAAAGATAACAAAAATACTGGTTGTGATAAAGAGGGTGAAATTCAACTGTACCTCACCTTATCTTATTCCCGAACTACTCTAAAGTTGATTTAAAAAGTGGGTTTTGAAATACAGTTAGATTATTAATAGTTTACTATTCATAACATGACCTAAAACCCTGAGTATAAAATTAAATAATGAGTCAACACAATCTATAGGAATGACCATATAATATTTTTTGCATCTTACTGAATTTGTTATTATGTCAATCCATGCAAAACTGCTAAGAGCAGATTTTGAAGTAATTAGGGTAAGTACATATACAAATAATTATGTTTCTTTCTTTGTTTGACCAGATATGACAATTTGGTATAGAAAACTTACTTCTGCTTCAGCTCTTCCTGTTTCCTTTGCTCCTCTAACTCCTCAGGACTGGTGAACTTGCGATTGCGTCCTTTGTGGTTAGTGTATTTACCTGAAATGTGTATGCACATACAAGAAAAAGGTTAAAAGGTTATAATTTAAAGTAACAAATTAGTACTTCTCACAGACACAAACACTAAGATGTTTACATTAAATGAGATGATTATAGATCTCGGCGATAATCCTACAGCTATTAAAAAATTCTTGGCGTCCACAAATTTATAAGAAAGCACATTCTAACATTGGACGACATTGATAAAAACACAAGTCATAAAACACAAACGGAACACTTACCGCGCGGCATGTTGAATGAAATTAGATTTAGAAGTTCAAAGTTTAACAATTGTTTAATAACTAATTATTTAGCTTCAAATGAGTATTTCTAAGAGATTGAATCAGCAAAATATTAAAAAAATTGGTTGGATAAATTTAGCGTTGACGTATTGACGGAACCGGATTTCTTTAACCACAGATACGTAATTATTATTTTTGTGTTCAATCAATTAAACCACAGATGCATAATTTACTGAAGTACAGATAAATAGGAAACAAGGGACAAGTAAAACAAAACAAGAAACGCCCATCATTCGCAGTAAATCCTAATCCTAACTTTTTAATATTATAAATGCGAAAGTGTTTGTTTGTTTCTTACGCCATCACGACGCGACGCCTCTACTACTCAACGGATCATCATGTTTGGCATGCAGATAGCCTATGGAGAAGGACAGCTAGTACCCATATAATAATTACCTACTAGTCCTGATTGACTATTGACTGCCTGACTGACTGATTCATCCATAGATTTAGAATAATTGTCTACTACCGTAGATCATCTAAGGTTGTAAACAACAGAATCAGCACCATTTTGCAACCAAGTCGAATTAGAATATTAATATTCTAACTCTATGGTTATACTCTATGGTTTTATGCTCTATGGTTGAAGCGCTTGTGGTGTAGCATGATTAGCCGTTCTTAATCGATCGGCAAAGTTAAGCTACGTCTGTCGTGGTCGGTACCTGGATGGGTGACCGCCTAGTGGTATTTCAAATCGAGCGTTTCCGTGCTTCGGAAGGCACGTAAAGCCGTTGGTCCCGGTTATCACTTAATTTTAATAGTCGTTAAGCTAGTTGGATGCCTCCTAGGCGGCTTGAAAAATTCCAACAGTAGGTTGACCACTAGCCTACCTCCACCGATCCGCAGTGGGCACGCGTGGTGGAGTATCTGCCCATTCCCTTTCACCCTGATTTGTGAAAGGAGGCCTGTGCTCAGCAGTGGGACATTATAGGCTGTTGATGATGATGATGATGGTTATACGCAGATTAATGCCCGGTTTCAATCGTTATCGGTTAAGATTTATTAAAATTAAGACTCATAAATCTTTACTAATAATGAAGCAAATGCCTCAAAGCTTTGCATAGCAGACCCTTCCATATGGAAGTAGCTATCACAGGTAAAATTAGCTGACGAAATTATCTATATGCCCAGTTTGGCAATAAAAAAACCTACCATTGGTAAGCAAAACGATTCGTTGAAACCGACCGAATCAATATCGAATAACATCAGGATTGATACAGGATGTTGTGGCGAGGCGCCATCTATCTTTCTGGGTGTGAACTATCTTAGTGTAACCTGTGTAACTGATAGATGTCGCTACTTACATCAAAAAACTTAGGTCTATGAAGTACCTATTTAAATCACAGATTTAAATAGGTACTTGATTGACTGACCAACAGTTGTCTTTGAATACTTTTACAGCCTTACTAATAAAAAGTTACACGCGGTGTACACATCTGTTATAGGATAATTGCTACTAATAAAAACATTTTTGACACAAAGCCTGTATACACGTGTTTTAGTTACCTAGGAAATTTACACAGGGCTTACACGGGCCAGGACCCTTGTTTAGTGTTTGTATAAGAACATTATGGCGGATTTCAATAGATCAGCTGTGTGTTGTGTCCATTTACTACGGACCAGGCCAACCGCGCAACAAAATGACACCAACGCGCTGGCCCTAAAAAGTCATTTTAGGGCCAACACGACTCAGTCGACTGCGGTCATACTGCGGTCCACGGAACAGTTCATTCGTTCATTGTTTGCTTATAATTGCCATAAAAATGCCTAGTTGCGTAGTGAAAGGCTTGTGTTTTATACTGGAGTTATGGATAAAATAAAACAAAAATTTACAATTTATTTGATTTTGATAACTTTATGCAAAATGTTCCGGTAGGTGTATCCTTAGTTTTGAAGTCATTGGCTTCGTTTGTTGACGTAACATTTGTAATTTGACAATGACGTTCTTCTTTCTTCTTCTTCTTTGGTTAAATGGCTACTGTAGCCATAAGCACAAGACAGTTTCGTTCAAAACCACCATTAGCTATTTGAAGCTTTTTAAAAGTAATTTTATTGTTTAATTACTAAAATAAAAATAGTCTTAAGAAAAAGAAACCGGATTTTTATGATATTATTAATATTTTATATAATTATTTTTCAGTATCTTTTGGTGTTTTCACATTTTTCCCCATATTTTCTCCCGTATTTTAAAGTAAGATAGTTTTAGTTTCAAAACGTTCCTAAAAAGTTGCCAGTCGTTTTTGTTTTAACAAATAGATAACTATACGACGCTTACACACTGATTATTAGTAAAGGGAGTGTATAGCAACTGTGTAAGGCTTACACACTGCATAACTATACAGCTGTTAAACAACCGTGTTCCATATTTTTATTAGTAAGACGGTTAATATATAACTTAACTGCAATCACCGTCTTGAGTTTTACAGAATATCTATTCTGGCTAAATGTAGCGATAAAAACAAATATCATTTTATTAGGTATCATTGGTACTAATTGAGCTCTTCAAGGATTTTTTTGGGGTTCCCTATCCAAGGGGCAAATCGGAGCCCTTAGCTGTTACTCTGCTGACAGTCTGTCTGTACGTCATGGGCTCTTGTAGACGAAATGAGTTACATAGGTGAGTATATAGGTAATGTTGACCCAAAATTAACTGAAACTAGAATTTCAATTCAATAATTATCCTACACGTGTATAAAGCTCTTTGAGTAGAATCAAATATAGTGGTGCCGACTCTGTTGAAAATCGCACTAAACTAAAGTCACATCACATCTCTTTCTTACAAACATTATTGAAAAAGGATAGAAAATATTTAAAGTTGTCAAAATTAGTCTTTGCCGTCTTTATTTGCGGGTATTTAGACCAGGGTTGGATTATGTACTATAATTATAGTATTTATACTATAATTTCGCCCTTGGTACTATATACTATCCACATCTAAGGATAGTACACTAAAATACTATAATTTAAAGTTTGCTCCCGAATGCTTATGGGGCGATTACATTGGCCAACCTGCAGGGGCCGATTTGGCATACATTGTTGGTTATCTGAGTACATTGTAATAAAATACTCAAGATAACCAGCAATGTATGTCAAATCGGACCCTGCAAGTTGGTCAGTGTAATCAGCCCTTTAGTTTTACGTTAAATGAATATTTCGACCGTGCGTGTATCCGACCGAATTCTGATCTTGCGATGTTTTCTGTGTTGATGGCCGGTGGCCGGGGATTCCCCGATTATCCTCCGCAGTACACTTCTATCTTTCCACTAATCTCGTTCCTTCCATTCCATTCGAAATTCAATCAAAGTTTTTCTTCAATTCAATCGAAATTCAAAAAAAAAAATTATCTTGTGACGCTATCAAAAGCGGTAGGTAGTAAAAGTGGGAATTGTACTGATTTTATTCCTACTGAGGATATGTTGATGAGATTAAATGCCAAAGATGAAGATATAACTAATAGTAATATTCAAGAACTGATAAACTTAGAAGAGGAGTAAATTTTGCCATAATTGGTGTTGATTTTAATGACTAATAAGTGAAATTAAAAATAATGAAAGTGTACTATAATTTTTTATAAATACTATCCTTTTAATTTTTTTGTGCTATCTTTTTCAACGTACCTAAATCCAACCCTGATTTAGACGTAACCGCGATAGATGGCGACAAAATTTATTATTGAAAACAAGCATTGGACTAATTTGACTGGACTAAACATCCTTTTCATAGGTTCTTTGTTAGCAAGACACATAGTGAGACTAAATTAGTTTAGTTGTAAACAATGGAATCAGCACCATCATATATTTTTTATCTTCAAAAATAAAGAAATCGGGTTGTGGGGGGGGGGGGGGGGTGTTAGTTTTTGACTATTATTGTTGGAGGAGACGTAAAACTAAACTAATTATATTTAGTAGTTTGAAATGTCTATAACCATCTAAACAACAAATACTAAAAACGCAGATTAATAACATACCTAAGTACCTACCTACTTTATAAGTTGTGTGCGGCACCCTAAAACACGATGCGACTCGCACTTGGCTTTTATTTTTCATCTTTGTAGGGGAAAACATGGCAAATAAATAACGTTCGGTAAAAAAGTTCCGTGTTAAATGTGACCTATATTCAAAATCTGAATTGGTAATGGTCATTTAACGTAACGGGTCCTTTTTGAAAGCATTTATCAAGCTGATAACACTCCCGCGCAAGACATTCGCACTCAGCATGTGTCGTTGAACTCTTGTGCGACATTTAAGGTACTTGTATGTATTATCAACTTGAACTTCACGATTATGATACCTACTTGAACTGTATGGTGCGTCCATGCTACGCGAAGCGAGCACGAACCGAGGCTCGAACGAACAGGATTCGTTCGTTGCTCGGTGGTTGCTCGCGATTTCAAGCGTGGACGTACACACGTCTACCGCTCAAGCAATACATTTCCAGTACCTATAAGCTGATCTCGCATTGTATACGATTTCCGTACAATGGGAGGTCAGCTTATACTAGAAATGTATAGCTTGATCTGTAGCCGTGTGTACTTACTTAACAAGCCTTCAACGAGCGCGATGCGAATCCCTGTGTTCGTGAAAAAACTGACAATCGAGCGGAGCGCAGTCGAGCACGCTACGCGAATCGTGCTTGCAGTGTGCTCGTTCGTGGCTCGGCTCGTGCTCGGTTCGCCAAGCATGGACGCACCATTACCGTAATGATTACACGTGTTTGGCTGCATTTTTTAAGCTATATGCGGTGTGTACTTATCTGTTACGTATGAGAGGATTATTGACGTAGGTGGATGTCAGTGTTATTTTGGTCATCAAAAATAAAGAAAAATACTCAGTAGGTAAATAAAAATATAATAAACTTCATTCATTCATTGTTTGACCGAGAATTTAAAAGAGGATGAACCTTAGGAGACGTAACCCATATCAGTAAATAAAGAGCCTGTGAATCATGGATACATCTTTAGATCAATCGCCTCGTGTAGTCGCAACTCGGCTCTACATCATTTAATTTATAATAGATGAAAAGATAAATTACCACGATAACACGAAGCGCTCGTGGTGTAGCATGATAAGCCGTTCTTAATCGATCGGCAAGTTAAGCTACCACCGTCGTGGTCGGTACCTGGATGGGTGACGCCTAGCGGTATTTCAAATCGAGCGTTTCCGTGCTTCGGAAGGCACGTAAAGCCGTTGGTTATCACTTAATTGTGAGCTAGTTGGAGGCCTTCTAGGCGGCTGGAAAACTCCAACAGTAGGTTGACAACTAGCCTACCTCCACCGATCCGCAGTGGGCACGCATGGTGGAGTATCTTCCCATTTCCGTTCACTCTGATTTGTGAATGGAGGCCTGTGCTCAGCAGTGGGACATTATAGGCTAATGATGATGATGATGATGATGATGAAAAAGATAAATTACTTAATCCCTTATTGACTTGCGGTTTGTAAATAACAATTGATTTCTATTGTTTTCCTCGCCCGCGCGGATTGCCAAACAGTAAAAGGATGTCCGGTACCTATGTAGAGCAATCAGTGAATTATCGATATTTAAAATTTTCCCCCCCGTCGTTTAAACGTCCCCTCTAAACCGCAATCATTATTATTAATAGTCTCCTCTTAGTTTCACAAAATCTTGGTAAGTACCCAATTCTGCGAAAATCATGGATCCAAGTGATTTTCGGTGACAGTTTTGATCGTGGTAATTCTTGCAAAAATGACGGACTTTGCGACATGTGGTTAAATTATTTCCATATTGTAAAATTTAGATAAGAAACACATGTAACATCATCGTCGACGTCATTGTCCTAAATAAAGGCTCCTTCCTTATTGCCAAATACTGAAACGTCTCTTCCATTTAATACATAATAATTTAATCGCTTCCATTTATGTCGACATTGAAAGTTCGATTGTATGGGATATGCGCTTCTCAAGTATTTATGATGCTCCCAATAGACTTAGGATTTTTATCATGCTTCCCGTCACTTACGATCTTGCTACGATTCTTTGATGCTCCCAAACATTAAGGTACGTACGTATTCGAGGACGTCAATAAATGCTAAAGTCAAGTTTTGAGTCGAGATAACAATTAAATTTGGAACCTGTACCAATGTCATCAGATTTATTTTCGATGAACACGATCTATTCTTGAACCTTGATCTGGGTTTGATCTCGTTCTAATACAGGCATTAGTGGCGTCTTAGTATTTGGTCATTACCTAGATTGAAAGAACAAAATGTACCTGAGCCTATTACTGCTCTAACCTATCAATTATGATAAGGAAACCACGTGTTTTATTTACTCTATCCTGTTACAGAAACTAAAACCTAATCACGAATCATTCACCTCGATATCGGAAAGGTTATTACCAAGTCAAGGCTGATCAGCAGCTTACTATGTAAGGCGTATGGTCGACACAAAAACCTAATGTTTTAACGCATTGTCACTCGTGAGTCACAGCACTCACTTTTTGATGAAAACAATGTTGATCTTTGGGTTACTGACATACATTAAAAAGGGCCGATTTTTTGGAACGTCTATGACTAATAATATCTCCTACAAACAATATGTTTACACGTAAATGATAGGATTCTATCTAACGTCAAACACCGATTAATCTTTGTAATTTTTGTGATGTACTAAGTTATAATTATAATACCTATGTTATCTAGATTTTACTATATAGTATAGTACAGTCTTTGATTAAGGATACATCCAGATAGAGTGTCGCGGCTGTGCACGCGTCGATAAAAATAGGCTCTAACTGTTAGGGGCTATATCAAATAAAATAAATAAAAATGCAAAATAATGTTCAATATTTAAATTTCTCCCGATTTAAATTGGAATATTTCAACAACTAATACCATTATGAACGTCACTATGACAAGCAGAATGACGCAGAGGGAGCGTAAAACGTAGCTGTTACGCGCAGCAGCCTATAAAAGTTGGCCTGTTTTATATATTCGTGTAGTATGGCGACGTTCTTTCTAGGTATATTTATTTCTATGAGTACAGTATAGGTACATTATATTTATTAGTGTCAATAATTACCTACTACAAACAACGCGGTCCAACTTCAGGAGCTGAACTGACCTAACCTAATAAAACATGATTTATTTTATGGTAAGCAAAAACGCTTCAAAAAAATATATATTTATTCTCTGTATTAAAGTAATTAAATAGAAATGTCACCTATTTATATAAATAAATATCCTGGGACATTCCTCACACACGGTCATCTGATCCCAAACTAAGCAGAGCTTGTACTATGGAAACCAGATAACTGATATGATACATATGTACTACTTCTTTTTATATATTCACGAAAGGTGAAGCTATACATGTTTATTGCGTTTTTTACCCGACTTTGTTTTATACTGGAAATTATTAAACGATACTTAGACACGTGATTGTAGGTACTCATGATAACACCTATGTCCTTCTCCATACCATATCATGGTCCATCCATTCCAGGGTCGGCAACGCGTGAGTGATACCCCTGGTGTCGCTAGCGTCCATAGGCTACGGTAACTGCTTACCATCAGGCGGGCCGTATGCTTGTTTGCCTCCTTAGGTATAAAAAAAAATGCTATCTGCATGCCAACTTTCATAGTTGAGGCGTTAAGGCGTAACAAACAAACAAATTCACTTTCGGATTTATAATATTTAGGATTAGGATAGTTAGGATTAGGATAGTAAGTATGGATTAGTATTGAATTGGATAAGTATGGTTAAACACTATATTGTAAATTCTATAATAATCCTTTCCATACCTTACACCGATACCTAAGGCTTTTTGTGACATTGTTACGTAACCCTAAAACTCAAGTAATATTATGTAAGTAGGTAAAGTGCTTTTACCGAGACGGGACCCCAGTCGATAATAAATATTAACGTATGAACGAAATTCAAGTAATACAAATACCAAAAATAATTTACAGACGTATATTTGTTAGCGATTTAAAAAATTCGCTAACCATTTTTGAGTAAAACATTAACCACTGTCTTGCTGAACATTACATTTTATGGTGGTATTACTGGCCTCTACTTGAAAGAACTTTTTGTTTTAATTAAGTAGGTACTTAGTTGGCAACATTTATAAATACGAACCAAGCACGCAATGCATCGGGTTCAGGGACTTGAAAATTATACAAAATTTTAGGTTAAGGAGTAAATTAGTTCAACTGGTCGATTATATTTCTCCATCAAATTTTATTAGCTTATTAAGGGTAACCAAACTGGATATGTGGAAATCATAAATTACATCTTCTCAAGACGGGTTTCCTGGATTTCCCTTTCTTGGAGGCTTGGGAGCTGCCTCGAAAACTGGAACGACCAGTTTTTATGCATTTCTTTGGGGATAGGGTCACCATAAATGTTGGGTTTATATAATATTTGAATTGTGTGGAACTTCTTGCCAATTTAAAAAAAAATATATTTTCCGAGCCTATTCATTATTTTTTGCAAAATATTTCAAACAGCATAAAAACATCGCAGTTATATTGTATTAATTCTAAAAGATTTACTCACGATAAGTCAACATAGATCATCGACCTGAGTTTTTCTGACTTCGTCATTTAATTTAATAGGTATGACCTACCTTTTAAGCTTTCAATATGTACCTAAAGAATAGCCTCAAAGGGTCTCTATAAAACATCATTGAAAAAATGGTCATCGACGGACATGATAAATTTATACCATAACAAAATGATTAATTTGAATTTTAAAGTTATACAAACTACAATAATATATGAATTATCCAGTCCGTATCCTCAGATTTAACGGCGACAAAAAGAAGATAACTTTTGGAGATAAATAAAATTGATAGTGAAAAATTGTTTACGATTACTTATTTGATTTAATAATACATTTTGTAAGCAGATATTTGAATTACAAAAATAACGGTGTGCGATATGAAATATACATCTGTGTCGCGTGCCACCTAAAGAGCGGTTCCTTCCGATGACTTAAGTAATTCTTAATCTTAACGCTTGACAGTCGTGTCTCTGAGGCACTCTGAGCTAAGATTCGGCGATATTTACGAAACAAATACTACATAATCGCTATTAAATAAATTGTAATCTTAAAATATGATAGATTTAAGTTTACAAATTAAAGGGAAACAACTGTTTTCCAAGTAATTTGCATGATTCGTCATTATTTAGGTGAACCAGTGTTAGTGAACTTAGCAGATTATTTTCCAGCAGATCAAAAAAAAGCGTGTTCTTTTCGCATGCAGCAGAGTTCTACAGTTTGTGATACTTTTTAGCGATAGTTCTAGCGAAATACCTGAAAAACAGTAAAATGAAAAAATGATCCGCCAACTTCCAGTAGCAGATCATGTTTTTGCAGACAAAAATTGAGGTGAGTTCTCTACTCATAAGAATGTGAAGAAAAATGCTATTGCTTAAAAGTTTCAGGAACTGTTGTACTCGTTTCCATGCGAATAAAACTCACTTTTAGTTTGGTTTATTAAAAATAATCTGCTTCCTTTTATTTATCTCCCTGTTATTTGTATACTAGCTGTCCCCCGCGGTTTCACACGCGTTCTCGGGATAAAAAGTAGCCTATGTCCTTCTCCATACCATAGGCTATCTGCATGCCAAATTTCATGATGATCCGTTGAGTAGTTGAGGCGTGAAGGCGTAACAAACAAACTCACTTTCGCATTTATAATATTAGTTAGGATGTGCTAGCAAAACACCTGTTTACTCGAGATTTTAAAGTAACTTCACAAGTGTAATTTATACTTTCAGATTCGAGAATGTGAACGCAGAAGAAATCGAAATGCCCAGAACCTTAGCACCCCTTAACAATGCGATAGAATGGCTGTCAATCAGTAGTGCGATAAGCCTCTGCCAAGTCTATCATGCGCTTAAACACTACGATGAGTAGCTAAGTATAAGAAGCGAAGGAGCCGAGGCGCGGCACACATAGCTTCGCCGAGACCTTGCCCGCCATGCAAGGCCGCACATCAGCCCCTACATGAAAATAACCCGCCATTTTTAAACGAACTCTTACGCGGGAAAGTTCACTTCGAACTAAAGATTCTATTTTTAATAGTATTTTTTATAATGCCAGTAGTTTTATTTTAAAACTATTTTTGATTATAGACTGAATTCTGAAGACTGTGGTAGTGAGTTAGCAATAAAACTGTAAATAGTGCATTGGATCTTAAGGTAAGTGATGATGATTATTCAAATATTATAGAATATAGTTTTAGGTTAATTAAACGCACTATGGGTGTTTGCGTTGAAATCTAAACAACGAAAGATAGGGATATACGAGTTAGTTAGTACTATTATGTTAACCAATGATTAATTTATCCCAATGATTATTGTGGTATTTTAATGTTAATGGTTTGATAATAATATAATCTTATAAATAAATGAACAAGACCTAAGTTTAAATAAAGATGTAATTCTCTCAAAAAATATTATCATTAAAGTTTTGGCTTGTCAAATAAAATTTTTATTATAAATCACTAGTTGCGCCCTGTGGTTTCACCCGCGTTCCCGAGGGATATATTGCTTTACCAGGATAAAAAGTACCTTATGTGTTCCAGAACCCCCCAATTTTATCCAAACCCGTTCAGTTGTTGAAGCGTGATTGTGTAAGAAACATATATTCAAACTTTCGCATTTATTATATTAGTGAGATAGTGAGATTAATTAGTGAGATAGTGAGAGATTTTTCACTATTTTCTAGGAAATCTAGCTTCTAATATATAATTTTACCCCGTAATGAGAATTTGTGAACATGATCTAAACTTACCAATTATGGTTAATACAAGCATGTATCTATGTTATTATAATAAAAATACTTCTAAACACATCATAATAACTGTATAAAATTTGATATAAGTAAATAATTTTTCAGGGTTAAATATAATATCTAATTGAAATATAATGTGGGTAGAAGAACAGTGGAGTGGAAAACGAGTAGAAATTAAAATAAATTCATTGATAATTGGACTGTTTTACAAAAAACTTAAACCGACTTCAAAGTAAACTAAGAAGTAATCAAATCCTGATTTGATGACAATGGGACCAAACGGGAAGTGTACCCCTCCAGACAAAAAAAGAATTTTCCAAATCGGTTCATAAATGACGGAGTTATGAGGTAACAAACATAAAAAAAAATATAATATAAATATATAATATACAGCCGAATTGAGATCCTCCTCCTTTTTTTGAAGTCGGTTAAAAATGAATAACTCTATCTTAACTATACCAAAAAGGACATAGAGTTTAAATTTGTTAGAGTCATGAAACTTTAAGTTCATTACATATTCAGTCGTGACGCTGAGCTTTGTAATATTCGTCATTCAATTTGTTGCGTGAGATGTCATATTCACCCGTACGCATGCTCTGTTGATTTTATGAGTATTTGAAAAGCATTACCAATACAATAATTTAAAATGTATATTATTATTGAAAACTTAGCATAACTTATTTAAAATAAGGAAAATAGATGTTAAAATCGAAATATTTACAACCAAACAAAATAAATTGATACATTTAAAAATAAGGCCATGCTTAATCATTATGGATGCGAATTGATAGGTAATTTTCCGACCCGACAGATGTTCTCTTGACTTACAAAAGTACCATGGAAAAAATTACTTCCCGGAAAATTAGTTTTTCCATTTTTCCGGGCAATTTTTTCAATTTTTCTTTCCGTAAAAATATTATTTGAACTATTAAAAAGATAAATCCCAATTGGTCCAGCCGCTCTCAAGAAAAGCGTTTACCAAAGGACAGCCATTTTCATTTTATAGATGTGTGCGTATACGCCTATTATTACCAGCTGGTTGTCAGTCCTGTTTTTTGTAATTGACTTAATAATAGTTTTATGGTTCTATATCTTTCTAATATAATAATTGCTGCAATTAGCTTCTTCTCTACATATTTTTAGGATCAAGTTCATCGACATGTTATAACTTATAAGCTATGGCTTTCAGTTATGTGTGTGATATAACTGTCAGTTTTTTAATAAAGATCTATATTGGCTATAGGCTGAACAGTCGGTCGATTGTAGTCATTTGGCTGCGGTTGGCTGGCCGTCCTCTCCCATCCCAGAGCGTGTCACTCCAACATACCACGCACTCCTTGTTTTGTTCATGGTGACTCCGATATAACTATTCAGGTACCAGTTATTATAAACTAAGTTAGTTACATGGTGACTGATGCTTGGATAGTAGTTTAGTAGGTACATCATGGGATCGGTCGTTGCACTGGATGAGAGTAGTGCTAATCATCATCATCATTATTTATAGGAGTTCTTCAAAAAAGGCGTAAAAAGGTATTGCAAATGGCCATGTGCGGCGTTGACCACTTGCCGTCAGGTGCTCTGCTTGACAACTTGTTGACACACACAAAAAATGTTTGATGAACACCGCAGACTTAGTGTAGGTTCCAGCGGACCTGGCCAAGTGGTATGAAAAAAGAAACATCAAATTATTTTTTCTAATCTAATGTACCTCCTAAAGCTCATTTAAATTTGCCATATATTGCAGAATTCCCACAAGAATTGTTCCAGGAATTATGAACTATTAAATTATTGAAAGAACCACTCAATTCTATTTACAATAAAACCTATTTGACTTCGTAGTGTTTCAAACATTTGCTTGAACCTGTGTCCGAAGATCTCTTGATAGGGCTGCGCGGCCGCACGGTTCATGTTAATTCAATCGATAATGAGAACACTGCACCCTGCTAGATAACTACATGCTACCTCGTATGGAAATGTAAAGGAATTTGTGAATTTGTTTTCTTGTTTGTATGTTTGAGCAGTTTTCATAGTGGCTTAATAATTCGATAGCACCATATGCTCGTACTTCAAATAGCTTGATCTCTTGCCACGTGTAGGTAGGTATTCAAGTAGTGCATAGGTGTTTTTAAATAATTGAATCCAATCGGTTCGGTGTAAAATGTCCTGACACTCCTGACTGCTACGCCTCAGGTTCTATTCCAACCTGGGACAAGTATTTTAGCATGCTGTTTTTATTATATCTTGTGGTAAACCACTAGACTGAACTAGGTAAATTATCAAAACATTATGATCCTACTTATTTGGGTACGTATAATACATATAGCTTCGACAGAACAGAAACATATGAATGTCGAAATCGTCTTTTCCTTCAAACCATATTTTTTTTCTTTTCGTATTTACCTACGTATTGTATGTAACTATAAATTCATGCGAAGTCAATGGTTATAGTTAGTGGTTATTGATTTTTTTGCGTAGGCACATAAAATCAAAGCTACTCATTAATTATTATTTTAGAGTACATATTTCGCATCAAAGCCTGTTTTTATTACGATGATTATTAGGTCAGGCAGTACTTATTAAAATAATACACGTAATTTGATTGTTGCAAGATATGAAAATTATTATAACGGATAAACTCGTAAGCTGGTAAAAGGATACACAAATATTTTTGATACGGCAATATTCGCTTATAAAAATGTAAGTACAATATTTTGTTACAGGTCTTTATGATGCTTTTTGCATTCACAGTTATCATAATTTGTTTGGGATTTCGTCTGTAATTAGTATGCATCCCATTATTTTTTAATAATGTTAATAATTTAATGTGTAAAGTTGATGTAATCCTATTATAAAGGCGAATGTGAGTTTGTTTGTTTGTTACGCCTTCACGCCTCAACTACTCTACGGATCATGATGATCATGATGCAGATCATGATGGTATGGAGAAGGACATAGCCTACTTTTTATCTTAGAGACGCGGGTGAAACCGCGGGGGACAGGTAGTATTAAATATTTGTAGCCAATACCTACTTGAATTAAAAATGAAATTAATCTCAGAACTTCAAAAGTATAAAAACGCAACGTAATATACGGTAACCGCTTACCATCAGGCGGGCCGTATGCTTGTTTCCAACCTTAGTAGTATAAAAAAAAGTAACACAGGAAAAGTTCTGATTCGAGATACGCAAAAAGTAGGCAGTCTCAAAAAACATAATTACCTACCTAATATTTAATAAGTATGTAGACCAACTGGTGGTTCGACAATTGCTTAGTTCGAAGGTTCATCTCAGATAAAAAGTTATCTTCTGCAGATTACTTATTTTTACTTTTATATCGCTAAGGCAATCTAAAATTACGACCCGCCTCATGGTAAGCGATTCCCATATCCTATAGATGCTTGGAGCACGAGGGGAAACACTCGCACGTTGCCGACTCTCTCTTTACACCCCGTTATGTTCTACCTTTTTAACCGACTTCAAAAAAAGGAGGAGATTCTCAAATATGTTGTATTTTTTATTTTTTTTAATGTTTGTTACCGCCATAACTCCGCCATTTATGAACCGATTTGGAAAATTATTTTTTTGTCTGGAAGGGTACACTTCCCGTTTGGTCCCATTGTCATCAGATCAGGATTTGATTACTTCTTTGTGTACTTTGAAGTCGGTTTAAGTTTTTTTGTAAAACAGTACAATTATTTGATAACAAAAAAAATACAGTATTTTACTAATACTATATTTTTTTCTGTGAAGCGCTCGTAGTGTAGCTTAATAAGCCGTTCTTAATCGATCGGCAAGTTAAGCTATCACCATCGCTCCTGGTCGGTACCTGGATGGGTAGTGGTATTTCAAATCGAGCGTTTCCGTGTTCGGAAGGCACGTAAAGCCGTTGGTCCCGGTTATCACTTAATTGTGATAGTCGTTAAGCGAGTTGGAGGCCTCCTAGGCGGCTTGAAAACTCCAACAGTAGGTTGACCACTAGCCTACCTCCACCGATCCGCAGTGGGCACGCGTGGTGGAGTATCTGCCCATTCCCTTTCACCCTTTCCCTTTTGAAAGGAGGCCTGTGCTCAGCAGTGGGACATTATAGGCTGATGATGATGATGATATTTTTTTCTATGATGTATCTTCCATCGTGCTTTATAAAAAGGCAAAAACCTCTACTACTGAGAGTATTGAGACACATCTAGCGGTTCCCATCGATTCTTATTAGGTGGTCATTTCACAATTGCCTTTACGAGCCTCTTTATTTCTATCAGTTCTTTGACTACTGTAGGCAACCTAAAGTAGCTATCCACTTGCCTCAAACGTCATTAAAGTACCTCAATGGAAGTAAATTCCTATCTGACATTCAAGACAACTTCGATAAATTAAGTACGCAAAGCGTAAGAAAATAGAGAGCAAACAAAACCAGAGAACTATCCATTGTAATTTTCGAGCAAACAATCCAATCAAATATCTTCAACTAGGTATGAGGAACCAAAGAGTATTTTATTAGAAGAAACCTTTCGATTGCGCTGGTTTAGGTACCTACATTATGCGGGACACGGAGTTTATGACAGGACGAGTGGTGGTCAATGATGGATCTCCACCAGAGATACCCCGAATAAAGCTATAAGCAAAGACATACAATATTTAGCTTTATGCTTAAAATCGCCTAGGATGGCATAAGAGGGGGAGGGCTAGAAATAGTGATACTGCCAAGAGATAGACCGAATGTATAACGACAAAATGGCCTCCATATACGCTCTAAGAGAATTCCAGTTTTTCAACGCTGCAATTTACTACAATAGTCAATTATAGAGGTATGTGAACTGTGTGTCCCTCGGGATCGATAGCATCATTTGTACTCATGTCACTTCCACGGAGATCCTTGTCATATTATTATCGCGAATTCAAAGAGTCATCCTCTCTCTAGGAAACTTAAATTGGAATTTAAATTCAAAACTTTATTGCATTTATGTGGATAGAAGATGAAAAATATATGCAATGTACAACATGAAACCCTGTAAGGGCACAGCAAATAAATAAGATAAAATATAAACTTATAAAAACTAAAATTATTAGGGACCGTAAATATATCTATGACCAAAATTTAAGTATATTGAGATAACAATATTTAACTTATTTCCTACGTTATTACATTATCATTATCATTGAATTATTTAATTAATTACAAAAATACATTCTATACTTACTATAAAAGAATACATTTTGCTATAAAAGCGATAAAAAAATCTATTTTTTATCGCTACTATAATAACGTAGTCATGACTAGGTACTTGCCTCTAAAAAAACTCTGGTTATATCAAGCCTTTTAACGCAAGAAAACCTTTTCAAAAGAATGGATCTTCCGTTTTGAGTTTGACCAAGTATTTTTAGATATAACATAATTAACACATATTACACAGTAATTTTCTTTAATGGAACAGGTGCGTTGAATCGAATGCAAACACTTTTGGTTGAATGCAAATACCTCGGGAACAAGTTGCAATCGCTTACTTTTTGTTTCGCAGTCACTTGAGATATAATGAGGATAGCTTTTTTATGGTAGAACTTATCATGAAAGCCATAGGATCGATATTGCAGAATTTAGTTAATATTGCAATTCTTGTAAACCAGTGAGTACACTTGTAAGGCTGCGTGTTTAACTAGAAAAAATGATAATTCGGTATCTAGTAGGTACTATTACACATTTAAAAAGCAACTGAATGATAATAATGCAGTTAAGTTAGGTGAAGAAAGTATTCCTGCAAATAGCAAACGATTTCGTGCTTTGATCATAGGCGTAATTAAGTCCAGATTAAAAAATCTCATAGGCAAATACACAACCTTTGTGTTCATTTAAATCATCATAACTTCAATATTTTACAATATTAATCAAGTGGTAATTATTTTCATTAATCATTAATAATGTTCAATCATGTTTTACGCCTTCAGGAGTTGAATTTTTAGAAATGCCTGAATTTCTGATGAATTAGGTCGTGCGTTGTATTTAAATCAGCATACTAAATTCAACTGAAATTAGATTAGATGCATAGGGATTAGGGATCCTATTGCTAGTATAAAATAGTGATCAAATTAGGCAAATAGTATTGGCACCGTAAGTCTGTTCATTGACTCGGCCCATATGTTTGAGTGCACGACGCGCTAATTCATGCTGTAACTGTAATAAAGTCAATATTAATCTAAGACGTGTAAATTTTTGTGCACGTTATTATGAACACATTAGGAAAATAAGTCCAGTTGGTTTCATCGACGTATAAAGTCTTGTTTTTGAAAATTATTTAGTAATATATCATTAAATATCTAAATGTTAATGTAATTGAAATCTTATCTACATATATATAAATCTTATTTTTGTAAATATTTTATGAAATAATGTAGATTACACAATACGAGTAGGTACATTAAATAAGATAACTCATGTTTTTACTATGATCCTAATATATATGCTAATAAATTTATTATGATTTGCTTGTGCTGATATATACCTATTTGAAATCATAATGAAGTCTCTATTTAAATAAATACTCAGGTTTATTTTGCACTTAGTCAAGTTAAAGTAGAGCTACTGTAGAGGACGGTAACACTCGACTTGAAATACCACTAGGCGGTCACCCATCCAGGTACCGGCCACGACGGTGGTAGCTTTACTTTGCGAACGGCTAATCATGCTACACCACGAGCGCTACGCTACGAAGATCTGAAAAGGGACAATATATGGGATTAAATTTATCTGTACTTAATTTTTTTCAAGAAAAGATATTTGTTCGTATGTAACGTTACAACTAACATCGATTCTTTCATGTACAGACGATAATAAATTGCATGCTAATATAACCGTTCGACACGACTAAGTAGGCAGTTTACTTAAACGCATTCAGCACATTTGGCAAGTTCGCCAAGTAGGTATAATTCCAAGTTCAATGCCAAGAATCCGACAGTTTCTAACACTATTTGGTAATAATAGTATTATTCTGAACACACTTTGTAACACTTAGTTTTAGGTTACCTGATTAGTTCTTGATCGTAAAGCAACAAATATGATGTTTCTGTTAGATTAATATTGCTAGGAGTTTCTAGGAGAAGAGACTAGACTGCTCTTTTGTGATCCAAAGTTGTGTGTTTTGAGTTGTGTTGGAGTGGTTCACAAAGGAGCAGTGCGGTTACACTGAAGCAGTAAAAGAAAAAAACGAATGGTGCATCCATGCTACATGAACCGAACACGAGTCGAGCCACGAACTAACATAATTCGATATAGTATTATCTATGCATAATTCGTTCGTTGCTCGCGATGTCAAGTGTGGACGTTACAAAGGGCCTTCAGCAAGCGCGATGCGAATCCCTGTGTTCGTGAAATAACTGACAATCGGGCGGACCGCAGTCGAGCGCGAGACGAATGCTCGTTCGAGGCTCGCAAGTCCATCCACGCTACGCGAACAACGAAATAATCCTGTTCGTTCATGGCTCGTGCTTGGTTTGCGTAGCATGGACGCACCATTACATTATAATAAAAATAAAAAATAAATATCCTGGGACACGATTAACTAACACATATATACCTAAGTATTTTAATAACCAATTTGCGAGTCTTCTTACTTGAAATAAATATATTTTATTTATTTATTATGCACTTCGCAAGATAATTAGTAACTTATGCATTTTCCTCATACATAATATATATTTTCATTTATGTGTATTTTTGATTTTTATTATGTTTTATAATGTTTGTGTCGAATGGCGCGCAAAAATTAAATGTTTTTTTTCTTCTTTTATGTAGTTTTTAAGCAGTTTTTTTTATACCACTAAGTTGGCAAACAAGCATACGGCCCGCGTGATGGTAAGCGGTTAACGTAGCCTATGGACGCAATACCAGGGGTATCACTAACGCGTTGCCGACCCTGAAGAAACCTCTTCACAGCCTTCTTGAAGAACCCCATGCTGTACTCCAGTGGGAAAACCACGGCGGAGAGCTCAAAGTAAGCACAAAAGCGGGAAAGTATTATTTGGTGTAATTTATAAACAAATTATAATTCCGTTAGATTTTCATTATTTAATTAAGTATGTTAGGTATTAAATGCAAACGGTTCGACTTATTTTACGGTTATTAATTTTATTAATAAATCCAGCATTTTCTGAATTCATATTTATTAATATTGCAAACTAATATTTATTTTTGTGTTATTAACCAAAATCTTAAAATTATCGAGTTGAATAGATAGACTGATAGATATGACCCCTAATATGTCATGAAATGAAAAACTTTGAAAGTCATCAAACTTTAAAGTCAAGTAGATTTTACATTTTGAATTAATAGCTCAAATGAAAAATCAAACTAAACAAATTAAACTAATTAAATTAAACTAGCAAGGGAGGCTTCTGTTGATGGTATTAGATTTTAATGTTTACCATATTTCACTGATCTTCTATATATAGTTAAAGAGAATTGTTTCAAAACATGGTCAGAATACTTTGATGAAAGATCCCTCTAAAAAAGGTATCTGGTATAAAACAGTACAATCTTCTCTACTTCGTAATCCATGGTTTGATGTTACCAATATGGGAAGGCAAGAAATTTTGACTGCTCTTAGGCTTCGCTCAGGACACATTCCTTTAAGCAAATTTGGTTTTATGATGGGTAAAGTTAATTCTCCAAATTGTCTTGATTGTAACATTGTTGAGGATGTATATCATATAATTGTGGAGTGTAAAAGGAATGAGTCCGTGAGGAAGTATTTGTTGTCTCAGTTTAATATTATTTTAACAAACGTCGGATGGTGTAACAGCGTCCTGGCTTTTAATTCTTCAAAGGAAGCTAGGTTATTGTACAAAAGTGTTATTATAAGTGTATTTTAATGATTGTTTTTCCTTACGGGGGTGACATGTTCAAATTGAACAAACTCCTTTTTTTTTTGCAAATAAAGATTAAAAAAAAAAAATAACGAAAAATTGGCAAAATTAATTTAATACTTGAAATTTTGAGCAAGCTCCTAAAAACTGAGGTCCATTTGAGAACAAAAAATGGATCTACAGTATTTCCTCACGATAAAAAATAATTAACATTAAGAGAAATTAGATTTATATGTTGAAGTACTCTGATATAATAAACATTTAAAACGTAACGGGTTAAACGACGAATGATCTGATACTACTTTCCTCATTTAAACATTGAAAGGACACCTAATTCTAACTGTAACATTGAACGGTACAGGGTTAAACGGAGAGCACAATTGTTCAAGGTGTGGTGATCGTGGCTTCAAATAATATTCATACGCGTCTCATTCATGTGTCATCATAGAGATCTTTATCGTGCCATTATTATAGTATGCTATCGTAATAATGCTGTGATGATTTGTGGGCAGATCACTGTTTTTTTTTGTCTGCTTTTGCATTTCGTTATAAGTATCGCTTTTTAGGGTTCCGTACCCAAAGGGTGCCAACGGGACTCGATTACTCAGCCTCCACTGTCCATCCGTCCATCCATCCGTCCGTATACATCCTTTCGTCTGTCTGAGCGGTTGCCGTAGCCTATAGATATACCCTTGCAACCATAGGGGGCCAAGTCTAGTATTTTAAATAAAAATTACAGTCTGACCCGACCCTATGACAACTCCACTGCCATTGAGCCAATGTGCATTGTCTCCTAATAATGATTTTCGACGCTATTCAATTAGTAGACCACCAAAACTGTCAACTCTGTAAATTTTTACACCACTGATAGTTCATTAGAACACAATTGTAAGTGCAGAGTTGGGTCCCAGGGGTATCCCTCCACCCTCACCGCTATACTCTTGCTAGTTTTCGTATCGCGAAGTAATATAATTTAACCAGCATAGAGTAAAATCTTATCCATCTCAGTATAATAAACTTGTAAGTAGATTCTCTTCTTCGTCATCAAAGTATCGCTTAGGTGCTTAATTTTTTCCAAATCATACCTATACGTATAGGCGTTAGTTTTAATTTTTTTGCGTCAAACGTGAGTTTTTTAATCCCATCTTAGGGGGTACCCTAATCATGCTTAAGGAACAATAAGATCCCACATCTAAACGGATGGCGTGAGAGGTTCAAAGATAAGACATCAACGCGTACGCGCTCTATATCGAATTTGTCGTAGTACAGTCTTAAACCAAAAATGCTATATAATATATAATATACTTTTTGTCATTGATTCTCTTTCCTGTTTATTTAATAAATAAAATCCTGAACATGGTTTATGTTGAAATGATCACATAATATCATAATAAGTAACAAAAAAACGTTGTAAACAATTGAAAATAACAAAATTGTTCACTGTTGTTAATAATTAAAATTTTATTAGCTTGAATAAATTTAGAGCAGTTAATAAATGCATAAATGCTCATACATTTCGGATATAAAAAACTAACCTAAAAACTGCGGAATCCGAGCAATGATGTGGTAGCTTTTTTTACGTAGTGGGCCTTATTCATTATACATTTTTTCCGATTATGTGTCATAGACCTAATGAAAGACCATTTTAAAATGAAACCTAAATATAGGGACTTACCCTCTGGTGGGACTAATAACATGCTACTCAGTAGCTTTAGGCTCGACTTTGGCAGATTATAAGGCAATTATGCAGACAGAAATCCTCGCAACAAGTCTTTTGTTCCACGGAGTTGCCGGGACACGGCCAACGACCCCGCTACATAATCCCAAATATAATTACAACCAGATTATAATCGGGCAACACGTACTAAATGAGGATGTTTTGTTTCTTACGTGGCGAGCGTGCAACAATGACCAGTTTTTTGTCCCTACAATAAATTAAGCAACGTATTAAGATGCTTTGTTTTATAATTGTTACCTATATGGCTGTTAATATTTTTTGTCCGTACAAGGTATTAATAAAATTGTGTACGAAATATTTGGCTATGTAACTATTAAGATATGTGGGTTATGTAACTATTGTTATGATAAAACGGGTGCGATTGTCGAGGTGGTGTCGAGTTGAGACAATTTGTATGAGGCCGTTACGTCACTTAAGTCTTATCGTATAAAGACTAAAAAGACCGTACCTACTGAATTTAATCAGTTGATTTTGATGATTAAACTTTGCTGTATCTAGATAAAATATTGGTACACATGTAAAATGCTACTTTGTGAACCATGGATGTGCTATTCCCAAAGTACTCCTAGAAAATTTACCTTAAAATATTCTAAAATTTAAGTTTCACATTACTCCATGAAAATACGAAAATATTCTCAAAGTACTCCACCCTACTCGGAACGAATTAATAATTAGCCATACATTCATTCTCGTAATCAACTCATCGCATTCATTATTAGAAACTATCTGTCCCCCGAGGTCTCATTCGCGTTCCCAGGATAAAAAGTAGCATAGCAAGTAGAAGTATAATATTCGGGAATAATGTAGCTTCCTATTAGTGAAAGAATTTTTCGAATTCGATTCCGGTAGTTGTAGAGATTAGCGCCTCTATACAAATAAGAACAAAATTAGTGTAAAATATATTATTACACACAATATTTTGCAAAGTTAGGCAGAAAGGAAAATAAAAGATCAGAAAATTTTTCTGATACAATAAAATGAAAACTTTAGTCAACACCCCTTCAAAATTTCATGGAGTACAATTAAATATATTTTGATTTATCGTTATTTTCAATGGAGCAGTTTAGGAATTGTAGATGAACGAACAATCACTGAAGTACTTTAAGAATACCCAGCATTCTGTTGAGTAGGGTGCAACATAAATACAGTAGTTATTTTTAAATTAATAAATTATATTAATAATAATTCATTGGAGTTGTTTGAGAACTAATGGGATTCTTATTTTTTTAGAATAATAGGAGTACTTTGGGAACATCCCCTATATAGGATTGGGGTCGTCTAAACTATAACTCGGTTATTCGTAGATTGTAGCGAAATATACTGCTTCATAATAAACTAAATGCCAATATAAGTTAACCTCTCATTCCAAAATTGAGTTTAATTGGGAGTAAATTGATTAATGATGTAACATTTTTATATTTTAGATATCAGTAAATTAGGTACTTAATTCACAACTCAAGTAAAATACCGTTTTATTTGAGATTTATTTAATTGTCATAATCAACGTTTTACGTACAATTTTAAGCCGGTTTTATTGCAGAATTAGCCCATTGTATATGTATGATAGCTATCAATTAAATAATGAAATCCATCAGGTTATTGACTTATGGCTTTTGCGGTATTTTAATAATAATTTAATGGAAATGGAATTGTCCGTTATACTATTACTAATCACAACCAAAAACAAATTGAAAACTTGATATTTTTATTGGAAACTAGCTAATGCCTGGTGTGCTTTATGTGTGTCAGAAACCATCCCAAGTCTGAGCATATTTTGGATTGGATGAAACACTAAAAGATTGAAGCAGGCTCCAGACTCTTGGGAAATATACACGAGACGCTTTTCCTATCCTCATTATTAACTTCAAATAGCAAAGGATAGCATTTAACCCTTGAGCCGTCTCGGCCAGAGTATAGAGCGTACGTAGGTACATACCTACATGATACCAAACATCACAGGATGCGTTGAATTTCGTAAAACCTGTTGTTTTAATCTTAACCTTTCGACCGTCACAATTTGCCATTGAACCAAAATGCTACTAGTCACTAGTCTATATAATTAAGACAAAACAATAAGAAAGTCAGTAGATACATTAGATATCTATTGCGAAACGATAACGCTTCAGAATCGCCGGATGATAGCGATACCATCTCTGTACGAGCTCCAGCCTCTAGCGCGTAACGTACGAGTATATTGCCAAACTAACGATTTGTGTCGGATTGATTTATTGCGCTTAAAATTCTGCACAGCTAATAGTTTGCTTGATTATTTTCATTATGGCTCAATTCTAAAGGTACACAGTAGCGGTAAAGTTTGATCGATACATACTTACCCGGTAAAGCGTATCAAAAATCTATCAGCGATAAGGTAATATTTTAGGAATATGTGCAGACAAAAAAAAATAGTGTATGTTTCTTGTTTAAATCGTTGGGGCGGAGTTGGGTATAAATTGAAATCTCTAAATGCCGCCATACTATTTAGTTAGGAGTTTGTTTAGCCGAATGCTTTGGGAAAATTAATAGTCTCAGTACATTACTCTCACGCTGTGGTCACCATAGGAAGTGGGTATCTTGAAATAGTTTTTGTATTGAAGATGGGCTTTCGTATTTTACGACTAAGCTGAAAAGTACAACTTTAAAAAAAACTTATTTTTACCATAACGTTTTTTTATTTGGTAAACTAATAAATATAATGTACTTACGTGTAGTTTTGTTATCTCTGTGAAGAACTCTAAGTGGATAAATATGACAGTTATGTGAATCCATCATAATTATGTGTATGAATTTCTCGACAAGTCGGTGAAGTCATCGTGTAATGATCGCTCGGGCGTGCATCGAAATCGTGATCGTGGTGGAAAATTGACTTGCACCTCAATCATGGGATCCTGGTAGCTATTTAGGTCGAAGTTCGAGGCCAGTTTTTTTTTTTGTTGCTAATTGTGATTTATTTTCATCAGTGCCTATAATATCACGTCAAATGGTGTGACGATAGTCTTGGATTCGAATCCTACGAGTTTGAGCTTTCACTTAGGGGCGTCCATTAATCACGTGAGAGGTTTTTAGACCACTTTTTGACCCCTCCCCCTGGTGATATATAGTGAGGTTTTAGGCTACCCCTCCCCCCCTACCAAAATCACGTGTATTTTTTTGCTTACCTCAAAAACAAGTAAAGATAGTAAAAAAATGTTTTATTAAATAGAACCACCATGGGTTTACTTTTCTGTTTTTAAATGGTAAGGAGTGGACCAAGCATCATGTTCCTCAGCAGTTAGCACCACTTAATGCTAGAAGATTTAATTCATTCTCATCCAGTCACTCCTCCGGCATCATCGTTGTCTCGCACCACGCAAAAACTATATTTATGTAGTATCAAAGAAACTACATGTTATATGCCGCAAAACCCCCTCCCCCTATCGTGATTAATCGTGATATTATCCGAATCCCCTCCCCCCCTATTCGGAACTCACGTGATTAATGGACGACCCCTTACGGAAGGGAAGAACCTTACCTTACGGAATACCGCAACCAAATCACTTTATGTTTTTTTCCTGCGCGTGAGTAAGAACGCCAGAGAACATCGGGTAGGGGGGAAAGATTGGTAACGCGTCAGCTTGTTTACCGACTTAGTAGTATAAAAACATTATGAGTTAACCATACCACTGTGGTACTTTATAGTACCCGCCCCAGGGTAGCTGCGACCTTAAATTTTAAAATCTGTGGCCAAGCAACTACCGGCGCGCGGCGTGTACTGACAGTATCACCAGAGCCATTTGACTTCTAGGCTTAGTAAAGGCTGACAAGACATTGGTGTTCCCCCTGGTACATACATACATTGATTGACCATACCATTTGGTGGTTTTGGGAGAGGTAGAGCATATCGTTAATTCGCTGAAAGAGCAGCTCGACTGGGGAAGTACCTCCACCATGCTCCACCTTACAGAATAACGCAGCCTGTATGGTGTGTTCCTCCGGGTGAATAAAATTGCCAGAGCTCATCGGCGTGGGGGGAAGGGTCGGTAACGCGTGAGTGATGCTTTGTGTGTTGCAAGCGTCCAAATGGGTACGGTAACCGCTTACCATTAGGTGAGCCGTAAGATTGTATACTGACTTCATCGAATAAAAAAATGTGAAACGCCAGACTAATTGTCAGCCTACTGATAACAAAAAATGCAATGTGTCCTATCATGGTCTTGTCTTTAGTACATAGGTAGTCACAAGAAATAATGTAATTAATTGCATCATCGTGGTTCAATTGCGGAAAGTTTCATCTTAAAAGCAAAATTCTGTTTTTACCATAATTGCTTACGAATTTGCGTTCTTAATTTTTTTCTGTTTTTTTTTTGTAACAAAAAACGATCATAAATATGCTTATATCACAAAGACATGTATCCAAAAGCAGGAAATTAAATTTGCTTGAATATAGTTAACTACCACATCTTCCTCAGTTAAGACTTAATTGTCTTTACGTTGATATATATATCGTTATTACAGTTTAACATACATAATAGACTTGTAAAAAATGTATAATTCATAATACGTATATGCGCTTAGAACATTCCATAGTGGTGTGATGTTTTATATTATACATCATACCAATGATGATAAATCTTGATAAACCATGATTTATTAATAATAGAATATGTAACTTTTTTTTATAAAGTAATGGCATGGTAAAAGAGACATCGTTTTCATTTATATAATGAAACATATTTTAAATAAGAGTACATTAACCAAAACTACAAACTTTTTATTGTATATTTTTAGGTATGATCGTAGACTCTCCAGACATCAAAGTAGTAGCTAACAATGTCTACGAAATATAATATAGTTTTTTTTCCTTCGCTACTATGGGGAAATACTAAACTCGCACGCATGCCATAGAGAAAACTGCTGTAAAGAACCGTGGGCTCAACTTTGGAAATAAATAACGTTAATAAAAAGGATACTTGTAATTTTTTCTTATTGCAAACGCAAAATACTCTTCAAAAAAAAAACCTGTGGAATAGGATTTCCCTATACTGTCCAGAAAAAGAAGCTCGAACCACGTGAGGTGTTTTTTTCCTACAATGCATAATCAAATTAATCGGCATCTATATGAGTAATAGGAAAAACAAAGTTATTAAAAAATATAGTGCCTACGGTTGTATTGCAGTGATCCAAGTTTATGACGACATTCGTAATTATTGATGTAATTACAATGAATTGGTACACTGAGTGTTATGGATTGCATGATCATAAATGGGTCACATCCGGTGTAATTAAACCAGTTTATTAACTTATTATTATTAACAACGTATAAAGCGCGCATCTATGCAACTTACAACGTAGACTGACGTGACTGGCTTTTAATACTATTATTTCTACGTTAGGGCCTATTTTTAAATCGTTACATAAACCTTATATAAGCTATTTCGCTGATAAGTTTATAGAAAAACTTATCTAATTTCAAATTAACAGCCAGATAAAAATCACCCCTTAAAAATTAAAAATACAATACAATAGATTTTCTCATTGATTTCTGTTTAATGAATATGGTGATAATGGGCCACCATACGCCTAATTGCCAGGATACAGCTACCTCACTAGCTATATGGGACAAGGAAATATGTGATGAAACATTTAAAACGAGTAAAATATGCTAAAACAGTGATAAAAGAAGATGCTAAGTTTCTAGAAAAACGTATTCCTGAAAAAAAAAACTCTGAATGTAAAATATTTTTTAGGACAGGAAACCGCAAAGGATTTTTCTCCTGAAACTTTTTCTTATTATTTGATGAAAAAGGACAGGTAGTTAAATTAGTTTAATTATTCAAATTTAATAGAATTGTTAGATACGGTGTGGACAGGTAAATGCGAACCATGTGCATTCGTAGACGTAAGTGTAGCCTTGACCGTGAACTTGCTACGAGACCACGGCGGCATCGCGCGAGTTACTTGCGCAAGTGCGTGTGTTAAGTTGTACAATCAATCTTTTTGACTTGCTTGCTTACAAACTTTACTGTACATAACTGGGGCACTTTTAAAAACTCATCAAAAAATATAAAAATAATAGTACATTATGATACATGTTTACAAAGTTCGTTATTATCACTCGAGGCGGTATTAAGCGCGTGAGCCGCAGGCGAACGCGATAAGTGAGCCAAGAGTGTAATAATCAATGCACACCCGTGTCATAAAACCGTTTTTCAACACACTTGCGAGGTAAAAAACAGACTTGTTTTTAATAATAATCAACCACACAATGAGAACGTTAACAAATACGGCGTGCAAGTTTTTTTTTTACAGCCGTGATCTGTCAATCTATTTTACACACATATCACTTGCAGTGAGGTACAAACTTATCATAATCGGGATAATACCTATCATAAAACTGTGCGGTAATGTAAAGTAAAATGCACTAGTGCCTAATAAGCTGCATTAAGATACTAAAAACGGTGCAATAAATGTCACTTTACGAGCAAGTGTGTTGAAAATAAAATTACTACTAGGTTTCTCATTGTATCGATCTTGTAAATAATTTCGTTAATTTGATAGAATATTTTGTTGTCTTCACTTTGGTTCACCTCTATGTAAGTTTTTGGGATGAAACATATATTTTAGGACAAGTTACAGACATAAAATAATTCTCTTCGAAGTAGAAGTTGTAATCTTGAAAAAAAAAAAACATTAAACGATTAGGTCACGCCATTGTTTCCCATGATGGTAATGATGATGACTTCAGTTCACCACAGGATGAGATACACGGAAATAATCAACCGATTCGATAATGCACGTTCCCGTTTTTGCGAACCAACCACGAGAACCTACTTGTGGTCGGGGAACAAAAAATATATCAAATTGTTCCTGTTTTATTCATTCACCTTTAGGTTTGCACAAAATTTTAGCAAGCATTTATAGGGGATTATTATTATTATTACATAGATGAAGACTAACAGTATCCTATCCCACTGATATAAAAAACGTGAAAGTGATTTTGTTTGTTTGTTACCTCTAGATGCCTCAACGGCACCACCACTCGTACCTAATGAAATTTGGCATCTGGAATAACTCATAAGATAAATTTTATTCCGCGAAACAATTAGATCCCTCGCCAATGCGGGTGAAACCGTGGAGCGAAAACTAGAGTATGTATAAAATGTCAATTGGTATTAAAAGTGACTGTAAACTTCCGAGTTAATGGTAGCTATACATACAATTTATAAATTTAAAAACTACCGCCGTCGTGCCATCGCTTAGTACAATATCCAGCAGATGTCTGAACCTGAGGCGAGCTATACAATTTATTCCTAGACGTTACATTATCGGAGCCCAATCGAGCTGGCCACAAGAATCCAGTCCTGACCACAACTGCTGGAAAGGGAATCTTTATGTGGAACCTGTTTGACTCATTGCGCTCTTCTATATGACAAAGTATCGGGTATCTCGTTTTAGTGCTTATGCAATTTCACTATCTATACTAATATTATAAAGAGGAAAGATTTGATTGTTTGTTTGTTTGCATTGAATAGGCTCCGAAACTACTGAACCGATTTGAAAAATTCTTTCACTGTAGCTACACTATCCCCGGGTGACATAGGCTATATTATATTTTCAAAAAAAATAGGGATCCTTACTAAAACTCCAATAATGTAAACCAAGGTGAAAAAAACGGTAACGGGTGGGGTGGGGTAGGGCACCACGTGAACGAAGTCGCGCCGGGCAGCTAGTCAATAATAAAAGTAAAAGCCAAAAAGTGTACTATTTGTTAAAAAAAATAGCAGTTTCTGAAATTATGTTTTTCATATCTAGTTTTGGAATGGGCGTACTATTCGCGAGTCAATAGGTATAAGTCGTTCCTTACTCACTCCGCAGGAATTCCTGCCGATTCCTGAGGCATTTTTTCAAAGGTCACATGTGAATAACCAGCTAGCCTTCATATGAACAAATCGACTCTCATAGCTAGCTGGTTCATTGGCACGAATAATTACAGCTCCAAGATGTTACAAATAAGACGAAAACAAAAAAGTTGTACGGTGGCTGTTTCTTTTTATGTCAGGTTGTGCACTGTCATTACTAGGATAGCTTCGATGTGATGCGTATTATGTGAAAATATGAGTGAGGTAATGAGCTAATGAAACATTTTATTTTATTCTTCACTTATGTACTTACTTACTGATGCTTATTAGTATATTTACAAAAAATATGTACAGATTACAATCTTTATTTAGAAAATCAGGCTGGCAGCGCTACTTTGGTTAAGAGGTTACCGAATATCTTATAGGACTACCTTTTTAGAACTTACTACTTACCTATACTACATTTTTAAAATCTATATATATAAAAATCAATGCCACTTTTCGTTGTAATTTTATAACTCAAGAACGGGCTCACCTATTCAAACCAAATGTTTAGGCTTTGTTCGGACTATTTAGTAGATGGTTTATGTGAAGTTTGCACAAAATCAGTAGAGCGGTTCTTTATTTATCACATTTTTTGTAACAAATTAATTCAATAAATGGTGGATCATTGTGTTAATGGGGATTTTGCTGTCAGGGTAGGGTAGGGTAGGATAGGGTAGGGTGGGGGGGTAGGGTAGGGTGGGGTGGGGTAGGGTTGGGTAGGGTAGGGTACGGTAGGGTGGAGTAGGGTAGGGTAGGGTTGGGTAGGGTAGGGTTGGGTGGAGTAGGGTAGGGTAGGGTTGGGTAGGGTAGGGTTGGGTAGGGTAGGGTGGGGTAGGGTAGGGTTTAGGGTAGGGTAGGGTAGGGTAGGGTGGGGTAGGGTAGGGTGGGGTAGGTTGGGTAGGGTAGCACCATAGGGTAGGGTAGCACCACGCGAACGAAGTCGCGCTGGGCAGCTACTGTATTATATAAATATCCACTCTTGGTGTAGCATGATTAGCCGTTCTTAATCAATCGGCAAAGTTAAGCTACCACCGATTGATGTATGGTAACCTAGCTGGCGACCACCGTCATGTTGGAAATCAGTCACCAAGTACCTACTGGTGTATCAACCCGCACTCGAGAGCCAGTTTCTTCTGGGAAAACAAATACAAAAGATAATAACTAAGCTTGCTGCCTAACGAGAAACAAAAAAGCATGGCATGCGAAAGTAAAAACGTTGATGACTACAAAAAGGTTTTGAATAAATGCGCGTGCATGTGGCTTTGAGTTAAGACTCTACATGATCTTAATCGTTCAAGGACAGGTATTGTATTACTCATTAATCTTTACCTGTTGTTTCGTATAAAACACTTTTATATGGTAGGTATTAGTAATAAGAATACATATTAGACATAGTAATATAGTAAGCGACACGAGTCGTAAGCACACTTCTGAACATAAAGTTTAAAAGTTCTTAGAGTTAATATTGTTAAAAGGTAAATTAAATTATAAAGTTCATGTGACTTTATTTAAATACATTTCTTCCTTTTTTTTTTATTGATACCAACAGCTTTATATTAATTGAATATCTTAAACTATAAACATAAAACTACTGCCAATAATAGGTCTCCATTAAAACTAAATTAAAACTAATTTCTTATAGACTTACGGACTAAGAAGTGACAATCACACAGATAAAAGCAAAAACAAAACAATAATTTCAATAAATTAATTTAAATTCTTGAACTCTAATAACATTTATTAGAGTTTAAAAGTGTGCTCACGACTCGTGCCGCTTACTATACCTGATTAGTCCTTTACAAAAATGGGCAAATGATCCATCTGATCTAATCAGATCTTAAATGTTCACCGCTACCTAAGGACATTTGTAATGCAATGCAGTGCAATTGTCAATGTAATGCCGACCCTGCGAAGTATTATACCGCTTTTTTTGAAGATTTCATATCGTCTCAAATACTAAATACCATACGCATGGTACGATTAATAGTAGTTAGCTTACTGAAACCTTGAATTAGGTATTTAAGCTTGTATACAGGATCCCTTATCGCGTTGATGCAGGGTAGTCACAAAAGCAACAAGTGCGTTTGGACCACGCACAGTGTAGGATTCCGCGGTATGTTTTAATGAAACAAGTAATAGTGTTAATTTTACCGAACGCAAAAACAAGTTTGTATTTAATAAATAATGAAGTTATTTTTGCGGTCGGTAAGCTTTATAGCAGTTATCAACAGAAAAATGGAGATTCAAACCATAATTTACTAACATAGGTATCTTTTTACAAGCTTTTATATGTTTCACCTATGCGGTGTCTGTAATCGAATCTTGCAAGTTAAATTTGATCTTCCCAGTGTCCGATTGAGCTGAAATTTGGAATACATTAGTATATTGGATGACAATTCAAGTACATACAAAAAAAAGGTAGAGTCACCGAAAAAAGCTTGAATTAATTTTTTTATTAGTAACAAAACCCTTACCTCGTTTTAATGCACAACATGAAAGATAATTTTAATTATTATCTAATAAATGAGCTACTTTTTTAATTTTATTATTTGATTTTGCTTAGACGACCTCAATCTGGCTGTTTTTGAATTTTCGCTATAAGAGGTTTAGAATATCACATATTTACAAATCGTTTTGACGTCTAAACGATATGAAAAAATTACAGTATATTGTTATGAAATTCATCTATACAATAAATGGAGCACTTTTTACCACTTTAATTTAAAAAAAGTTCAACAGTTTGGCATTTTTTTTTTTTTTAAATAACTATTAAATAAAATAATAAAAATAAAGAGGTAGCTCATTAAATCATAAAACATCAAATAAGCTTCATTAAATCATAATTAAAATGATATTTTATATTGTGAATTAAAACTTGTATAGATATAGCATGTCTGGTCAATCACATACATTTTATAATTAGTGTAGAATTCACACGTAAAGATGTCGCTACAGACATCGTATGGACGGATTGAAAATTAATTCTTAGTCAAAACGCTATCAAATCACTTTTTATTGAGATTTATTGTAAAGGAATACAATTTCATAATAATAATTTAATTTAATTATTTTTTTAAACTCGTATTTGCAATATTTGCAATTTATTTAATTTTATTTAAATCTTTCGACCTTACATAGATGGCCTTACCGTCGATTATTTTTATTTCTTTTTATCGTCTAGGACCGAAACAATCAAATAATTAAATCTAATATTAACCTGTTTCTAATAAGCAGAGACTTCAACGGTAAATAAATATAGTCTAAATATTTTGAAATCTACAACGATTATTTTTAAAAGTACAATGGGCAGTTTCGTACCAATTGTATTTCATTTGTTTTTATGGGCTTAAGTCTGTATCTAGCTAGTGCAGGAAAACGTATAGTGGTTTAATTTATTCAACAAAATATCAAATAAGAACAATTATTAAGTCTTTTGTGGTCAAAAGGATTAAAGCCATTCGTAAATCACCGACCCTGCTCACAAAATTTATGGAGAATCGGATGAGTAATTTGAACTGTAGTGGAGAACAGCCGGTTATCTGGACATACATACGAAAGCATTTTTGTCCAAGCTGAAATGGAGACTCTTCGCTTGCTCGGTATTAAAGTGATTTTAAAACATATAGATGATTAAGAAATTGCTATCAATGCATAATCAGGGCCGGCAATAGCCTATATAGCGCCGGATCAGGCCTCTGTCACTTGCCTATATCTACCGCGATAAGCATCTACAGCTCGCTTCGAGCTGGGCTCGACTAAACTGTCGGGGCCACCACGCGCTTGCGAGCACACTGTACGCAATTGTGTCGGAGCCAAAATCAGAATGCGTGATTATTTGTTTTCTTGTGCGATGTTAACCTAGGAAATATATTTATATATCAATTATCACTGCACTTTGTTATAATGGGGAACCGTAACACTAATAATTTGAGTTTAACGGCTGTCGCAATAAACAGATTTTATTTAAGTTGTTGGTTTTTAAATTACTGCAAGATTCTGAAGTGTAAGACAGTAAGTACATATATTTTGTTAATTTTACACGGTGTTTTTATCAGTATCCTAATTAATTAGGTGTAGTTGATATAGGTAGGTAACCCTGACGGTCGTAAGGTCATTTCGGTAAATTATAAATACAAAGGAATAAAATAGAATACTAACAGTTATATAATCACCAGAGTGATCGGAAATTCTGCAGTTTCAAGCAAGGTCTTTTGGAAATTTCGCAGGGTTCCCAATTAAAAAAAAACAACTTTCGCTCAAACAAATGCATATGTAATGAAATTTGACGCAAACGGCGCGAGCGGGGCCACAGGCGGGACGCATGCGCGATGTTCGTCATTTCGCATTCACTACGAACCGTCACAACCAACTTCATACGCATGCAAGGCTTCATTATCTCAAATATCTCATACTGTTGTGCTATATAAACCAACAATAGTTATATCTCATTATGGATATTTTTTCATAGGTTAGAAAGAGATACACTCGCTGGCAATGAAGCCTGGTTGCAAGCCCGTGCGGGCGAGACGCCTTGACTGACCGTGCGAGGTGGTGCGAGGCGGGTCGTACACAGATATAGATATACCGTACCTACCTAGTTTTAAACCGAATGGTGTGTATATAAGGCGCCTCGGGGGTTGATGACATCGAAAAGCAATAATAGCGAAGAGCGCGAACTTTTAAATAGTTCGGAAGTTTATATTCTTGTTCGAGAATTATTTTAGTAGGGCAAGCCCGGCTTTTGGGCTTGTATGGACGTACCGCCACTGCCCGAGGCGCCTTATATATAAGGTGGTGTAAACCGAATGGTGTGTATACACACCATTCGGTTTAGAACTACGACTGATACACTACTGACGGATTTATCTACATTCACTGTTAAAAACTACAGTAACATATCTCTCGGCATGCCCTATTCTGAAACCCTAGGCACGCCACTGCATCGAGAGTCAAGGTGAGGCATTGGCAGTGAGCCTAGATGTAGCGAAGGCGTTCGATCGGGTCTGGCACAGGGGTCTTCTAAGGAAGTTACCATCATACGGGCTTCTCGAGGGATTATGCAAATGGGTTGCCAGCTTTCTGTCCAGCAGAAGCATAAGAGCCGTCGTCGACGGTAGCTACTCTAATAGCATGGACATGAATGCCGGCAAGGCTCTGTGCTGTCCCCAACACTGTTCCTTCTGCATAGCAATGAATGCCGTCAATAGACAGCATATCATTCATTGCTATGCGGACGACAGTACAGGGGACGCTCATTATACGGGCCGTGCAAATCGTTCCGAGGTGGAGGAAAGCCGCGAACGGCTGGTGTCTGAAATCGAGAGTACACTAGCTTGTCTCCGATTGGGTTCGACTAAACCTAGTCCATTTCAACCCCACCAAGACTCAAGCCTGCGCGTTCACCGCTAAGAAAATCCCATGGTCTGTGGCTCCACAATTCCAGAACACTTCCTTGAACATCAGTCAAAGCATTGGGATTCTTGGCGTCGACATTTCTAGCGACGTTTTGCTCCGAAGTCACTTGGAAGACAAGATTAAGCTGGCATCCAAAAAGCTTGGAGTGCTCAACAGAGCGAGGCAGTACTTCACATCGGGGCAAAGGCTGCATCTTTATAAGTCGCAAGTCCGGCCTCATATGGAGTATTGTTGCCATATGTGGGCGGGGGCACCTGGATACCAGCTTGGGCCTTTAAACTCGGTTCAGCGACGTGCCGCTAGAATTGTCGACGATCCCGAGCTCATGAACGGTTACGAGCCTCTCAGTTTGAGGAGAGACTTTGCCTTATGTGTGTTCTACCGCTTGTACAACGGGGAGTGTTCCAAGGAATTGTTTGACTTGATGACTGTTAGATATTGGTTTCTTAGGTGGCTGTTACAAGTATTTCCAGAGCTTGTAGTACTGCGACCAGACTAGATGTATGTAGTGGTTTCTTAATAAATAGATGTTTCCATAAATTTTCCACAGAAATTATTTGTTTCCCAGAAATAAATCTTTATAAGCGACACTATGAGATGGAGTAATAATACAGTTTTTTTTTCAAATCAACGAGTACCAAGTATACAGTTTTATTTTTTATTAAAATCGGCCTTGGGGCTCCTTTCAGCATTTGTCGCTATGCCCTATACTTTAGGATTTAGCCAACCAGGCAAAAAATGGTAAAATGTTAAAGGATATAATTAGGTAAGCATTATTTAAACTTTTTAACTTTCACGCCTTTTAAATTAAAAACTTCAAACAATAAAAAAATGTTTATACCATAGAATTGGAAATGTTAGGAAAAAATAAAAAGTGCCCATCGTCCTTTAAAATACTGTTCTATAAAAGGTGACATCTGTTGTCATTTATTGACAAAACTAACATTGCTGTAGTGACATACGTGGCAAGACTAGCAAATAGTACCTTTGACTCACCACCGGCGCTGTACTTGCGCGAGTTACGGTGGTAACTTTTGAAGTATGGGCGCTGACCCTCTGTTGTACGTAGTATTTATCTACTCTGAGGATATAGTATTTTAACTGTAAAATCACGATTATAAATCACGTAAATCAGCAAAATTTTGCATTAAGGCCTATTAAGAGTACATATAATAATATTATATCATCGTTCAATATTGTATTAGTAAGTAAAATGGATGTGCGATACTGACGGTTATATCAAATACAAAGGGTTTATTTTGTGCTTAATTCCATCTAGCTACGGAATCCTGAAAGTTAACCGACTCTTTTCCATTTATTTAATCCAAGCTAAGCGTGTTTGCTCGACCACACTAATTGATACAAAGCATTCAGCTACGTTGGTCTAAAAATAAGAACAATTTAGGTACTAGGTTTTTTACAAACTATTTCAGGATGCCTGCAAGTAACAGTCTATTATTTCGATAATTTACGTAAAACATATTTTTTATGGTTACGAGAGCCGATTGCTTTTTATGAAGAAATAATTTCGAGTCCTTTTAGTTTTATTTAAATACGTTAAATTGTATGGAGTTATTATACATTATTCAATTAAGGAACATGTCGTTTGCTTTATGTTTACAATGTTAAATTACATGTGAATTTTAAATAAATGATAGGAGTCTCGTTCTCATTATCACTTATCTTAAATTATCCATCTCACTTTGCATTTTAAGCGATCTGGGTACGTATCATAGTAATTGAAGTTCCGATCCAATTTAAGTACGGCAAACACCATATTTTATGGTTATTACGATTACGACTTACGATGGGTACTTATTCATTTACTTTTTGTTTTTGCAATTCATAAGTTGAGATCGTAAAGCATCGAATTTATTTACATCGACTGGAATGCAAAATAAAAGTAAAGCGGTATGATTGAAACTGGGAGCGCCTTACTTTGCTCGTTTCACTTTTATGTAACCAGGTTGCACCCTGCGGTTTCGCCGGCCGGGAGATGGTGTTGAGCTTAAAATTACTTTGTACTTTTATAGGGTTCCGTACACGAAGGGTGCGTCCGTCTGTCTGTCAGTGGGCTGTACTGTATCTCATGAACGGTAATAGGTAGACAAATAATATTAAAAATCAAAGGGGGCGCCTATACAACAAACGTCTTTTTTGATATTTTGTTTTCACTGAACAATGAGTTAGTTAATATTGTACGATACCCTCCGGTTGCGAGTCCGACTCGCACTTGGCCGGTTTTTTACTATGTATAGGTCTGGTTTTGACCAAAATATCACCATGGTTTGGCAAACCGGGATACCTTCCCCGGGCAGCAGATTCAGGGGGCGCCAACATCATAATATATGAAAAAACTTGTTTCACAAAGCGCCCAGCATCCAGCGCACCTTTTTCTATGGATTATAAATTCGATTTTAAATCGCCCAGTTGGTTTTTAAACATTTTTTTTTAACATTTTATCTCAAAATCTGGCAAGGGGGCACCACTATCATGTTTCTGTCCCGAGATCCGGGGCTGCCTACAAGGGAAATAGCTCAAGTATTCTAAGAACGCACCATGCAGTGGGTTCTTGGCGACAGATTTTCAAATTGAGGAAGGTAGCCAACGAGGTATATAGGTACTACCTACGGGGTTCCTTATTAACAAAAGCTCAGCGCATTGTAGGATTTGAATCCACGACCTTCGACATTTTCGTGCCTAAAAGACATAATAAACTGCATCAGCAACTGAAATAAAACAATGATTGCAAAATGATTTGTATCGCAAACAAGTTTGACTGTAGGTCAAGGTCAGTCATCGTCGCTGCGTTAATATTGTAAGGCGAGCATGACGTAAAAAGGATCTGGGGGTGTGAAAAGAGGACTACGGACGGATGCCAAAAAATCCAAATCATATCATGAGGAAGTAACAGAAACTGCCAGTTAAGGGAATTTAAGTAGCCACGTTATGGTACTACATATGGTATACATTTTTTTTTAATACTTATTAGTTAGAAAACAAACATACGGCCCGCCTGATGGTAAGCGGTTACTGCAGCCTATGGACGCTTGCATCACCAGGGGTGTTACTCGCGCTTTGCAGACCCAACAGAAATCTCTTCACACCCTTTTTGAAGAACCCCATGCTGTGCTCCAATGGGAAAACCACGGCGGGGAGTTCATTCCACAATCTGAGCGTCCGCGGAAGGAAGCTCCTTTGAGACCGCACAGTTCGAAACAATTCTGGTTCCAATATGTGAGGATGGAGTCCCTGTCGATGGCGAGAGTTGCGATGGTAGAATGTAGCCGTGGGCATAATCTTAAACAATTCTTCAGAACACTGTCCGTTGTACAAGCGGTAGAACACACATAAGGAGGCAAAGTCTCTCCTCAGACTGAAGAAATGTCAACGCCAAGGATCCCAACGCTTTTACTGATGTTCAAGGACGTGTTCTGGAATTGTGGAGCTACAGCAAATATGATTTTCTTAGCGGTCTTCAAGTGTTGAAGAAGACCCTGACGACATAATTTATGCAAGTGATGGATCATTTCTATAGGTGCTTATATGACGTCTTAAACAACTGCAAACAAAACATTTGCTGATTACATAACTTTACGCAAAACTTGCTGACGTTAATGAAACGTATTACGACCTTGCTGAATTGTATATTTAGATCAGCTGTACCTATAAAGAATTATGAAATGTATTATTATATTCCTGCCTCTGATACTTATTATGTAGTTACTTATGGAACGAGGCTTACGAGAGCCACTATCTATATTTTCGTCTCATTATATCCATAATTCATTGTAACGTCCTTGAATTACATATAGTATTAATCTGAACGCTAAAAAGTAACTTTAGAAATTGTCCGCGTATCATCTGTCTTGACCACATTATCAAAAAAAAAATTCACGAACATAACATCATACTATATACGCTTTCAATAATCCTCTTTATTTCTCAGTCGCCGCACAAATAAAGTATTTAAAGGATACAGTGGATATTACTTATTTCCCATTAATGTACAGTAATTATGTTTATACTAACATATGTATCATTATAATGAAAATATTATTAAGGAGGAGGTTATATGCCAATAAGTACTTGATACTGCTCAATGCAATGGAATATCAACAAGTGAAGTTCCGCATCAATACCGTCTGTATTGACCTCTCTTCGGTAAACTCGTGTGATTGTTTGTCTACTAATACCATCCGTTACTTTCACAAAGTTTCCAAAACTTTTAACTAAAAATCAAAGTGAAAGAACACCCCAGCAGTGCACTTATGAAGGTCAAAGCTACATAAGTTACCACAAATCTAACTAATCGTGATATCCCCAAATAAAACAATTACGAAAATAATATTATCTATGGTACCTATTTATCTTCTACTCTAAGGTGCATTGATAAGGTTGAAAATATGTATATTGTCAACATCTATTTAAATGAATTTGGCTTCAACAAACGTTCGTCCGTCCATCCAGGGTGAATACTCCAAGTCTTGTGGAATAAGCCGGAAACGGGGCGGTTCCTCGTACGTAGGATCTTGTCAGGACAATGCAAAAGGTGCCAACGACCTATCTTCCTGGCAGATTTATTGCGTTATAGTTATAGTTCAGGCGATATACAACCAAGATAATTTTATAAGGCGTCAAATCTACTTCGTGTGGGACGACAATCACAATTTAAAATTAGTTTTTGTTGAAATATACTTATCAAAACAATCTTTTTCTAAATTGATAATTGTAAACGCACTTTGATCAAAATGAGATAAATAACAAACCGTTTGTAGAAGAATATTGAGGAGTTCCCCTAGCAACCTTTCAATATAACTTTAATACTCCTATGGCAAATTTCCTGATTCATCATTAGACTTAATTCGGACACCACTAGGGCTGCGCTTATCAAACTAAAACCAACGAGCCCAAAAACTACGGGCTATCTTGTTTATTTGAGAAGGAAAATAAATGGAAAATTTATTTTTGGCGACCACTGATCCACCATAAAAGATTATGAACCTTTGTTCGAAGATTATATGGCAAATGTCTTATTATTAATTCATATTATTAATATCATTAATGCGGAAGTAACTCTTTCCGGTAACATTTTCACGCCTAACACTGAACTGATCGATGGAGAAGGACATAGTCAACTGCGGGGGACTGCTACCATTGGTTCTTTAAAAATGTTGAGACTGCTCGTATTTATAAGTGATAATTTAATTTCAGGTGCAATACGGTATGGACATGACCGACTTATTATAGAGAGATTATACGATTACAAACATGTACAACCGATTAGTGCTACATTGTATTTCACTGCTAATATTGCTGCATAATACAGAATCACATTCAACAAACGACAGTGGTATGTATACAATATTTTCATTATCATGTAGGTGTAGATAATAATGTATTGTCATAATTACTGTAGTAGTAAGTAATACAAAACTTAGCTAACTGAGAAAGTATTACAATGGGAGACCTAATGCCTATAAGTAATCTATATGAGGTATCTCAGATATCAGAATGCGAAGAGTTAAGCAAATGTAAAAGAAGCGTGTATATAATAGTAAGAAAAGAAAATAAGGACATGTAGGTAGCCTTAAAAAATCGAGAAGTATAAAGCTCGGTTAGAGGCCACTAACTTGGTTCAATTACCAGGCCCTAGTAGACTGGGATTGGTAACGTTGACGACAAACGGCAACACTGCTCACTACATGTCACGTTAAGAATTTAAATAACTTCAGACAATTCAATATATTTCAAGTAGGTATTCGCACTAACATTTGCCTCCCTATAGCAATTTTCAATTCAATATGAAAATATTTTATTGATATTATTCTTACAGATTCATTACTAGATGATGCGCCACGAGTACCACGAGTCAGTGGTAGAATAGTCAAAGTATATTCAGGAACTAGGCCTGACCCGGTACACTGCACCGGTGAGGGCTTCCAAGGAGATCCTACCAACTGTGCCGTGTTTTACCGATGCATGAAATCGGGAAATGGGAAATTCACCGTTTTCAGAGTAAGATATACAAAGCGAACCACACGAATGCTTCATGGAGGGAATGTATACTAAATATTGAACATAGCAAAGTTCACATAAAATAAAATTTATTTTATTTTTGGAATAAACAAAAACTTTTTCAAATAATGTTGAAAAATCACCTACTTGACTCGGGAACAAACTGAATAAATCTGAAAAAATACTACATTTTCATGATACTGATCGAAAGGTTCAATCATCAAAACTAAATTCTTCTAAGTATCCTTGATTAAAAAAGAACATGAAATTTAAAAATAACTTATAAATTCAAAAGGTCGAGATGACGCACTTTTAATACCTGAGGAGTCCATGGAGTTAACATAGTAATTTTTAATATTTCTGTTTACAGTTTCAATGTGGACCTGGTACTGTATATGATCCCGATACAGAAGTATGCAATCATCCACGAAGCACAAGGCGCAAAGAATGTGGCGGGATTGTGGATTCATCATATAATGATCAAACTCATATAAATGAAATTGATAATGCGCCTGTTGAGATTCCTTCACCTATAGTTACCAAGCAACCAGTATATACTGAAAGTGACACTACATCGAAGCCAATAAACGCCTATCTACTATGGAGTTCGACGTCTGAACGTTCAACAAAAAATTATTTCACGAGAACAACTAGACCTCCGTATAGAACTTCAACAGTCGCTCAAAGTTATGATGAACGTACAGTATATCCCAATTATCCTCATCATCCTACATCCCAATCAACACAAACATCTCGTCAATCGAGTTCACCAAATGTTGATATTTGTACTTCCGATGGTTTTATGGGTGATAGTAAAAATTGTAGAAAATTTTATAGATGTGTCAGTGATCAAAGGGGAGGCTATACAAAATACGAATTTTTATGTAGCGAATCAACAATGTGGGATGATGATATACAGAGCTGTAATCATCCCTGGGCTGTTAAAAGAAGCAGATGTGGCAGAAGTAGTATCACTAACGACTACATAGTTACTTCAGTGTTTAAATCTACCACAGACACTACATCTCAAGAACAATTAAAAACAACATCACAATTCAAACATACCAAAAAAGAACAGACTTTTAATAATGAGGTTAGTTCTAGCAGTCAACAGCAGACTCAAATTAGTTACGGTTCAAAAGTCACACAAATACAAAATCAGATAAGTAACGGGCCAGTTGCACAAAATCAAACACAGATAAATTACAGCGATCTCATAAATCAAACCATGTCCTATGGAGTCAAACAAAATCAAATCCAGAAAAGCAATGAATCAGCCATCAGTCAGGTACAAACGCAAATAAGTCATGGTGAAAAAGGTATGCAGTCCCAGCTACAAATTGATCATTCGAACCAGTCAAGTCAAATGCAAATTCAAATCAATGAAATTTCAACTAAACTGCCTACTACAATTCAATATAATAATAATGAAGAGGAAACCCATACAACACATTTAAATAATAATAATAACAAATGTACTGAAAGTGGATTTATGGGAGATGATAATGACTGTAAAAAGTTTTATAGGTGCGTTGACAATGGTAGAAAAAGCTTTACGATGTATGAATTTTCTTGCGGTGAGGGTACAGTTTGGGATCCTAAAATAGAAGCATGCAATCATGCATGGGATGTAAAAGAATGTGGTGGTAAAGTAACTTCTGAAATTGTAGGACAAACAACAGAACCAAGTACTACAAAATCAACTCAGAGCTATTATACCACTCCAACTAAGTCCACTCAAAATTACATAACCTCAAGTTCTACTATTGTACTAGATATAGATGAAGAGATTAATGATGACAGTGGGTATGGAAATCATATTCAACAACACACTACAACTTATTCAACAATTATCAAAGAAACAACACAGAAACCATCTATTCAAGAGGAAAATGATTGTAAATCAAGTGGATTTATCGGCGATGCAAATAACTGCAAAAAATTCTATAGATGTGTTGATAATGGTAAAGGAAGCTTTACAAAGTATGAATTTCAGTGTGGGGAAGGGACTTTATGGGATCCAGACATTGAAGCCTGTAATCATGCTTGGGCAGTCAAGAAGTGTGGAGGCACGGGCTCTAATAATGACAAAGTAGATTCGACTACCAATAGTGTAACAATGGATATTACATCTCAAGTTATAAATACGGCCTCTACTCAAACAACTACACAAACAAATCATCAGAATGATGAATATGATAAAGATGATAACGGATATAATAACGATGAAATACCACAAATAACGTCTTCAACTACTAAAAAACCTCACAATCAAGATACCACTGATAATACTTGTATATCTAGTGGATTTATGGGAGATAACAATGATTGTAAAAAGTTCTACAGATGCGTAGATAATGGTGATGGAACATACATACGTTATGAATTTTCATGTGGAGAAGGCACTGTTTGGGATCCTAAAATTGAAGCATGTAATCACCCATGGGCCGTTGAGAAATGTGGAGGAAATGGATCAAAACCTGCTTATAATGAAACTACCGAATCTTCATCAACTATAGTTTACGAAGAAATTGAAGGTGGCTACCCTACTCAGAGTGATAAGAATACTGATGTTCCTACACAGAGTACAAGTACAATAAAGAGCACGACTGCTGCAATACATATTGAAAATAATCATTGCAAAAAAAGTGGCTTTGTGGGAGATAACAAAGATTGCAAAAAGTTCTACAGATGCGTAGATAATGGTGATGGAACATACATGCGTTATGAATTTTCATGTGGAGAAGGCACTGTTTGGGATCCTAAAATTGAAGCATGCAACCATCCATGGGCCGTCGAGAAATGTGGCGGTAGTGGATCAAGCCCAACACACAACGAAACTTCTTCCGAATCTTCGTCAACTATAGGTTACGAAGAAATTGAAAGTGGCTACCCTACTCAGAGTGATAAAAATACTGATCTTCCTACACAGAGTACAAGTACAATAAAGAGTACGACATCTGTAATTGACATTGAATACAACAATTGCAAAAAAAGTGGCTTTATGGGAGATAACAATGATTGCAAAAAGTTCTACAGATGCGTAGATAATGGTGATGGAACATTCGTGCGTTATGAATTTTCTTGTGGAGAAGGCACTGTTTGGGATTCAAAAATTGAAGCGTGTAATCATGCCTGGGCCGTTGAAAAATGTGGAAGCGTCAGTGAAACAACAAATGTAAACCTAATAACATCATCAGAAAACCCAATTTGGAGTGATGAAGAAATAAATAATGGTTATCCATCTCAAAATGACGAGGAGTTAGATAAAACAACAAGCAATTCAATATTTGACTCTACAACTGTGTCGAATACTATACGTATTTGTAAAAATAGTGGATTTATTGGTGACAAGTACGACTGTAAGAAATTTTATAGATGTGTTGATGATGGTAAAGGTAATTTTATCAAATATGAATTCAAATGTGGTGAAGGTACAGCTTGGGACCAAAGCATAGAGTCATGTAATCATGCAGGGTTAGTTCAAAATTGTGGCATAAGTATGAATCAAACAACCCCAATTCATTATGAAAGTACAACACAGAAATTGCCAACTACAATATCAGAGACAGGTAGTAACGGATATTATCCGCAGACTACAGGAGAATCTTCTACAATTGGGCAGCCACAAGAAAGTGATGTTAGTAATATTTGTACTAAAGAAGGTTTTGTTGGTGACAAAAACGACTGTAAAAAGTTTTACAGATGTGTCGACAATAACATAGGTGGATTTACTCAATACAATTTTGTGTGTGGTGAAGGTACTGTTTGGGTACAATATATACAAGCATGCGACCATGCAACACCAGAGCAACCTTGCGGAAGTAGTATAAGTGAAATTTCCATAGAACCCAGCCATGAAAATGATGAAATGTACACAGATACTTCTATAATGACTTCCACAACCTCCTCCACCGAGGTAAGCTTCGGAAGTACACCGGCTTCTGAAAATCCTCAAACATCAAATTTCTTTTGTATATCTGAAGGATTTTTCGGAGATACTAAGGATTGCATGAAGTTTTATCGTTGTGTAGATAACGGAAAAGAAAGTTTTACAAAATATGATTTTATTTGCGGCGAAGGAACTTTCTGGGATCAAGATATACAAGCTTGTAATCATATAACTGAAAGTAAAAATTGCACAAAAAGTCAAACTTCAAGTACTTCTCTTGCAACTGATTTGAATATAGGGTATAGTACTACACCTATAATAACAGAACAACAGTCGTCTACAGAAAAATCGGAGACTTCTACTTCAAGCTCAGATGATAAATGTATTTCTGAAGGTTTCTTTCCTAATTCAAAAGATTGTTCGAAATTTTTCCGCTGTGTGACCGATGGTAAAGGAGGATATATTAAATATGAATTTTCTTGTGGTGAAGGTACAGTCTGGGTCCAAGATATTCAAGCTTGCGATTATGATGACAATATTGCAACTTGTAATAAGCAAAACGGATCTACAAAGCCACAAACAACAGAAGTATATCAATCTTCTACCCAAGCATCTGATTTACTTACAAGCACTTCTTCAGAATCTCAAACACCTGGAAAACAAGATGATGAATATCCTGAAAATGAACCAATAAGTGGTGAAAAATGTTTGTCCGAAGGGTTTTATGCTGATTATAGTGACTGTAAACGATTCTACAGATGTGTAGATGACGGCCATGGAGGATTCACTAAATACGATTTTGTTTGTGGTGAAGGCACAGCTTGGGATGAAAATATTCAAGGATGTAATCACATTAGTGAAGTAAAAAGATGTCAAGGTTCAATACAAGAAACTAACACACAATCTGTAATGCAAGACGAAGAAATATCTCAAACCACAGAAGGTACCAGTACAACAAAAAAAGATTCCTCAGAATCTACTGATAGTACGGCGACAATAGCAAGTAACAATAAATGTGAAAAAGAAGGCTATTTCGGTAATACCGAAGACTGTACGCAATTTTATAGGTGTGTTGATAACGGAAACGGAGGTCACACAAAATATGAGTTTACTTGTGGGGAAGGAACTATTTGGGATCAAGACATAACTACATGTAATCATCCTGAAGATGTCACAAACCCTTCATGTAAACAAAAAGAACCATCGTCAACGAGTTCATCATCTTCAAGTACATCATCGCAATCATCAACAAGTACAACTGAAAGTAGTAACCTAAATTCTAACAACTGTTCTCATGAACAATCATCCAAGGAACCAGTTCATAAAAATATTACTTGTTATAAAGCCGGGTACTATGGTGATCCCAATGATTGTAAGAAATTCTACAGATGTGTAGATTGGGATGGAGATGGCAAGCGGTTTTCAGTGTATCATTTTGAGTGTGGTGAAGGAACTATTTGGGACCCAGCTCTTGATACATGTAATCATGAAGAATCAGTATATCCTCCACGTAACTGCAGTGGTACGCAATCGCAAAATGAAATTATTACAGATAATACAACAACAAGTACTCAAGAAGACACAACAACAGAAAAATCGACCAGTCAACAGCCATCTTCTACGACTGAGCAATCAACTACTCAACAAACCGGTGCTAGTGAACAAACAATAACCCAACAGTCAACTACCAGTGAACAGACAACAACAGAACAAACTAGTGCTAGTGAACAAACCACAATCCAACAGTCAACTACCAGTGAACTGACAACAACACAACAATCCACTTCGAGTGAACAAACTACAACCCAGCAGTCAACTACCAGTGAACAGACAACAACACAACAATCCACTGCGAGTGAACAAACTACAACTCAACAAACAACTACTAGTGAACAACCAACAACTCAACAATCTACTGCAAGTGAACAAACAACAATGCAACAAGCAACTACCAGTGAACAAACTACAACTCAAGAAACCACAAGCAGTGAACTTACAACTACTCAACAATCTACTGCTAGTGAAATAACAACTACACAACAATCCACCACTAGCCAGCAAGCCACTACTCAACAAACTACTTCTAGTGAACAAACAACTACTCAACAAACTACTTCTAGTGAACAAACAACTACTCAACAAACTACTTCTAATGAACAAACAACTACTCAACAATCTACCACCACACAAGAGACGACAACGAGTGGAGAGAGTACTTCAACTCAACAGTCAACAAAAAGTGAGCAAACTACTACGAATGAATTAACGACTCAACAGTCAACCACAAATGAAAATACAACAGAAGAATTAACTTCTCCAGAGCAGACAACCGAAGGAACAACTACTGAACAGCAAACAAGTCAAGCTTCAACAACTGTAAGTTCTAGTACAGAACAATCTTCATCAACAACTGAACAATCTAACGAAGGAAAAACTACAACAGAAGGTAAACAAGAAACATCGACAGAAGAAAGTTCTTCGAGTAAAGAATGCCCAGATACAGAAGACAATCAATATTTATATGTATGTCCAACTTCGTTTAGGAGACACCCGAAATATTGTAATCTATTTTATCAATGTACAGAGGACGATGATAATTATGATAATAAAATAGCTGTATTTACATGTCCAAATAATACTATTTACGATGAAAGTAAAACACAATGTGTAGCAGAAGAAAAATCTGACAAAAAATGTGACGGAGAGATAGCACAAAGACGCAGGTTTAAACGATTGGATGGAAACTTGAAAGAACCGGTAAGTAATATTAATTTTATCAAAATAACTGATTAAAGTACTTATTGCATTCGAAAATAAAACTGTATTCAAAAAATTTTGAAAACTGCTTGCCTCAGTCTGGTATCAAACCATACCATACCATAAACTAAGTCTTGTAAACCTTAAAGTAAATTTTACGTTTGAGTTAAACCCACATTAATATGTTTTTTTTTGTTTTTAATAAGAAGATTTAATTTAAACAAGTGTGTGTATATCTTAACTTCGTGTGTTCGATGGTGAAAGTATAACAATTTTAATTTATTTCTACAGATTGTGGTAGGCAAAGAGAAGCAATCATGTCAAACTGTCGGAAATTTACCATTTGAAAAGAAATATGAATGCTCTCCGGCTTTCCTCAAATGTAAGAAGAGCAAATCTGGCGCACTGCGTGGCTACGTTTACAAGTGTCCCGAAGGCTATATTTACTGGTCTATTAGTAGAAGATGTGAATTAATCGGTAACCTTAGCGATTGCAAGCGCTCCAATAACAACTGGGATAAGAGATGGGAGATTCCTGTTGAAAAGACTAACATAGATTCCTATAAGTACAAATTGATAAGAACCAATTCTAACAACATGCATTAACGTAAAAATTGTGATAATTATATTATAAATATGATAGGAAAACATTACTACGTGCTTAAATATTAATTTGCGCTTGTGAAATGTTTTTCTGAGTCCATAATAATTAAGTGTAATTATAGTTAATTAATTCGATTGTAAGATGAGAGTGAACAATAGCTTTAGGTATTTGTCCAATTTTACGTAATAGTATTATGTGTTTTATGTTTAGAACATTATCAAACATCATAATTTATCTGAAATCATTAAATTCTAGTCCCCTGTGAAATAAAACCTTTTGCTATGACAATAAATTCGCTGCCATAATTTTAGGAAACCTTAACTTGTGACCAAAATATTGTGTATGGAATAAACAGAAAATACAATATTTTGTACACGACTTACTTAGATGTACAGTTAAAAAATAAATACACTTATGAAATGTGAGTCATAGTTTCATTATTTTGTGGTCAATGAATACAGAGGAGGCCGTAGCCTACCAGGTACCAGAACACAAATTACTTAATGCCAGGGTAGTCCTTGGCACCGTAGGCTGAGAAGAAGAAAGAAGCTTTTTAGGGTCCCGTAGTCATACACGGAACCCTTATAACTATAAGGGTTTCGTTATTCCGTGTATCGTCATGGTACACACGGCTACATATCAAGCTATACATTTTCAGTATAAGCTGACTTCTCACTGTACGGAAATCGTGATATCTTATACTGAGTGGATATGTAAAGCTTGATGTGTAGCCGTGTGTATATACGTCAGAACAAGTCTTTTTATAGAGGGTTATTGATAAAGCACTAAACCTGTCAGGACTATATAACTTGCATCATAAACAACAACTTTTGTTAAAATGACTTAATAAACTCATAAGTGAGGAGTATAGATACAAAAAGAAATACAGAATTTAAATGTGTTACGATAGAACAGCGAAATCTTGAAAGTTTGTTTTTGGTAAATATATTATGTTATGCGGTATGCCTAAAATTGTTAGTGTTTTACCTACAACCCTGTATATATTTATATACTTTTAACATTTGGTGGAAAATACCTACAATACTTAGGTAAAATTACCACACCACAACCGCAACCACATAAAACCACACCACGTGATTACGCCTGGTAGAGATCACTTTTAGTGATAAGGCCGCCCATTGTAACACTTTTTTTTTGGTGTAACAATAAAGTATTATCTATCTATCTATCTATCACGTGGGCGGGCGATAATTTGTATGAAAATTAAGAGGTGAATTAACACACGGACCACATTTTGCCGTCACTATCAACCGCGTGTGTAATAACAACCGCACCGCTGGACAAACGCAACCACCAGCAACACCGGGAACTAGCGGTACAAACATTTTATCATTTTGAAGCTACCACAACGCAACACAAGCAAAAAGCCGCCGTGCGTGACTCTATTCACACGTAACCACAGCTTGACTTAAGTCGCGTCGCTTTCGTGTGGTTGCCGTACGTGTGAATAGACACTTACGATCCTAATGTAGGTTAGGGTGATTATTTTCAGTTGATTTCTGAAAAATTACCAATTATTCTGCTTCTACCTATTTTTAAAGGGGGACAAAATACCTCACTGCCACAGGCATATAAGAAGAAGATCACTGCACTGTTTATATACAAAAAAAATGGCTTTAGCTTTTATCTTCGTATATCCAAAGTAGCAAAGTATTAAAAATAGCATATAAACATTAATGAAAATAATTTATTACAAAATACTAAAGATAATAACAACCATAATATATTCTAATATAAACTATAGTAAAATTAAGTCAATGCCCTCACATGAAGACAAAAGTCCTTTACAAAATATCGATAGTTCAGTTATAATAAAGTCTGTTATTGTTGAAGATTGATGATGAACTGCATTGCTAAATACAGTGCCAATAAAGGCGTGGCAAGGTGTTTCGGTTGCTATTATATTTCCCTTTAGATCGATTGTTAGTCGATTGGAGGTTTCAGTATTAGTAGACATATTCACTGGACTTGAATTCTCTACCTTATCATGAACATATTTAGTAGCAATAATCATGGGCGCATATTTATCATTTCTTTGTTGTAAATCTTTCAAAGATTCTGTTACTGAACTACTTGTATTTCCATTTGATTTTTCTTTATTTTTACTTGCAGTAATTTCAGCAGTAGTTTTATCTATTTTTGTGAAATTATTACCATTAGATTCATGTATTTCTTGTGCCTGTCCAATCATAGGTTTATTATTGTGGAATAAATATTCCAAGAATAAAGGAAGTATGCTTTTTGATGTACTATTTTGTGCTTGTTCTATTTCGGTTGAATCATTTGATTTATCTCTAATTGATATACTTTTACGCTCCAAATGCTTGTCAATATCTTTATTTGAATGTGGAGGTAACTTGGTACGAATCTGTATGTCATATGCTGGTTGATTGGCACTTTTATCAGCAGCATATTTCTCAGTGTTGGAAAATATTTTTTGTTCACTTCGTGTAATGCGTGTCAACGTTTCCTTGTCTTCAGCCTCAGCTAGAATTTGTTGGGCAGAATTAGATGCAATGTCGTTATTGTTTAAAGCATCTATAATTTCACGAATATTATTCACTTTTTGTTTAACTTTTTTACTGCTTTTCTTAGAATATTTTTTCTTTGGTTTTACATCTTTTATATTTTTTTTGTTGAATCTCTTATAATCTCGAAGAATATTATGCAACTTCTCTGTGTATAAAACATGAGGTGACATCGGTGTTAATATAGTAGGATTAATTGCTATGCCTCCTTTGTCCCAAACAGATATCGCTCGTACTAAAAACTCAATTAGCTGGTTTGACAAAGATCTCCAGTGTTTTTTCAATGGGGAGTTATCCATAACTTCAGATAAAACTGTATATTCAGTACTAACCATATTTTTATCAAGTGGTTTTTGTTTAATAGCTTTTTCTTTACTCCAAAGTGAATTCAGAGCAATCTCATTATTCATTTCGGCACTAAGACCATCACCAACTATTGATGTATCATTCATAACAATGATGAGATGATATTTAAAGCGATTAAATTTATTAGATATGAGTTCAATGTATGGTAGGTATTGATGTAAATCTATTTCATCATTATAGTTTTTAAACACATGCATATAAACATCAGGTAAACGAGTCGATTCGGATATTTGGTATTCGGCATTACTAACTCGTTTTAAAGGATTAACCGTATCGTGTGGTAGTATAGCAAATGCAAATAGGCTGTTGTAAACTAATAATGTTGTAATCGCTATCATTCCGAGAGCTATCCACCAGTATATCAGAAAAGATGTCCAGTGATCTGTAATAGAAAAAGTATGTGTAGGTTTAGTCCAAGTTCAGGTATTTGCTGAAAACATCTCAATAACTCACCTATCTAATGGTCTACCGCGCTACGCTTTCTTTTCTTGCCATATCGCTTTATTAGGCTCTACTCTCTTTAAGAAAAAGAAAAGTAAATATTTTCATAGATCGGATATTAACTCTACATACACTATTGAAGAGTACAGTCAAATATAACATCCGATCAGTGCAGGAGCTATTGCGGATAAGAGCTATGCTGGGACTTTAGGAGGAACTTGCTGGGGTTGAGATAGTGGGACACCTGCCAAAACAAACGGCTGAAGGTCTCCGCCCCCTGAAATCACCGTAATGTGATGAAAGCAGCAACATATATAGCTAGAGAACCTCAATAGCTTATAGAGAGATGTGAAGTGGTTGTACGATCGAGAGTATATTTATTATACCACTACTAAGGTAACAAGCAAGCGTACAGCCCGCCTGATGGTAAGCGATTACCGTAGCATAGGATGCAATACTAGAAGTATCACTCGCACGTTGCCAACCCTGCAGAAATCTCTTCAGACCCTTTTAAAAGAACCCCATGCTGTACCCCTGCGGCCCTGGGGAAAACAGCAGCGGGGAAATTATTCCGCAGTTTCTTTATTTTATCTTTCTTTATTCCGCGTCCGCGGAAGGAAGCTTCTATGAAATCGCACAATACGAAACCATTTTCGGTTTCAATATGGGAAGACGGACTCCCTGCGATAGTAGAAGGCTGCCGTGGGCATCAGGTCAAACAATTCTTCAGAACACTTTCCGTTGTACAAGTGTTAGAACACACATAATAATTTGGAGTAACCTATCTGGGTCCGATATCAATACTCCTTCCCCTCTTTTCTTTTACCTGGAAAACGTGTGAAGATGGCAGCAGCTCCTCTCAAGCTATGTTTGGTTCGTCCCCTATAGGATATAGAATGTAATCTCTGGTATTTGGTACTGTAATGATCGTCCTCAGAAAGGTCGTCACACAGTAACGGGTGCTGCTCTGGATACGTGTTACTCATCACTGGCCATGAGAATGCTGCTGATAAAATAATACAAATTAATGTTTGATGGAATAGGGCATAAGTAGCCCAGAAGATGACTTTCCAAGACTGTGAAGTTTTGAAGTGAAAACTCTACTTTTACTCACGAAGTTTCTAATTCAACGGTATTGTGTTGTGTGTGATACTTCTTTCAAAGAAATGTATTTATGTCCCACTAGTTACCGCCCCGCTTACCCGGAATTAAAGCCCTCTTCATGTCAGGTTACCATGGCTAGGCGTGCCATGGTAACCTGATTTTTTCATCAGCGTCAATAGGTAAAAATCAAACTTACTTTCGCATTTATATTAGTAGGATAAGGATTTATATTTATATTTAAGGAGACTCATCGGAGATGAGTCTTTAATTAAGGCGAAACTCACGAGCCTCGACCATCGAAGAAAGGTTGCTTGCTTATCGGTTTTCTACAGGATATATTTTGGAGAGTGTGCGCAGGAATTGTTCAACCTAATTCCACCATCCCCATTTTTACACCGAACCACAAGACGCCGGGAAAATATTCACCCGTACGTTGTTGACATACCGAAAATACGGACACAGCGTTTTGCATCCTCATTTATAATGCGGACAGCAAGGGAGTGGAACTTGCTTCCGGCGTCTGTGTTTCCTGAAGCCTACAATCTAGGAACTTTCAAGGCCAGAGTGAATAGGAATTAGGTCAGTGGCCAAAAGCAAGCCCATTTAATTAAAAAAAAAAAAAAAAAAAAAAGATTGATTATCTTTTCCTAATCTAGAGTCAGTTACTCAGTTTATGCCCTGATAAGGTACTTATGAACGTTAAACAGTTGAATCAACCACCGGTTCGGAATACACTTAAGTTGAGAAGAATCCGGCATGAAACTCAGCAAGATAAAAGATATACTTAGATAAAAATAAAAGCTAAAGCCCAGCCATAGAGCCCATTAGAGCCCAGATTTGCAACGCCTCTTTTGCTGTCTAAAACCTTCGGCCTGCAACGAAGACTCACCGTATTTTGTAAGAATAAATAGTTATTAAAATGGATTAAGCACTATCTCTAAATATCATAAAACAATATTGAGAACATTGAGAAACAATAAAAATAATAATGTATGAAAATGTGTATGAATTAAAAACAAACACTCACTACAAATTCTTATGTCATAATAATTATGAATTTTGAGGAGATTTTCACGAAAAATTTACTTGACACTTGCTTAATTTCTTTTTAAACTGTGATCTGAATGTTTCAAAAAATGATACTGCTCGCATTTTTTTTAAACAAAACTTATTTTTATATAAAACTTGTTTTTTGTAGAAAGTTCGGTGTTCTTATTGGGAGTTATAATAGGATCTAGAACTAGGTACATCAAAGTTGTTCTTACCGGATTGTAAAATTAGCACATTTCACTTTCAATATATAAATTTTATTTTTCAAATTGTTTCACTACACTACATAACAGTGTTTGAAATATGTTTAACTGCACGCAAGTTTCATTGTACAAATGTGTCACAGGCACGTTTATATTTAACGCCATAGTTTTGTTGACACAACATTGGATTCGTCTCACGTACTGACTTCTTGCATTTACGATTTATTGTTAAATTCTGTCGATTAAGCTGTAACTTCAAGGTATCAATGAAGAAAGTATTGAGTAGATAATAAGTATTATGAAAATGACTAAGCAAGATACAAGAAGAACATAATAATATTAATAAGCGCAGGATCCTTACATCCATACTAATATCGCCTAATATTATAAATCGAAAGTTATTTTTTCTGTCTGTCTATTACCTGGCATGTCCGTAGGTGACGGTAACCACTTACCATCAGGTGGACTGACAAACAAAATATATATGGAAGTAGTTGCGTATGCTGGCTTCTGCGATTTTTTACTGCCACTGTAGTAGAAAGATTATGAAATTAATTTTAGGTAAAAATGGCGCTGTATGGCGATTGATACGCCCATGATGTTTATTGCGAAATTTGGATCATAAATTGTATCATCTATGATTTGGATCGTCATCCAGGAACACGATATATAGAAAGATAGGTACATTTATTGGAGCATGTAGCATTCGTGTATGGGTGCAACACTGCAGCTATATCAACAGAGGACAGCGCACACCAGGCTCATACCCCAAACGTCAAAAAAGTCTGGCGATGATCACTAGGTTTGCTTCACGGTTGTCAACTAGCCAAGCAAACGGCAAATAGAGGTTATTGAGTCAATACCTGACCAATAGCTTGATCAATGAAGATTGTTTGTCAAAAAAAAAAAAAAATGTGGCTCAATTTCTAAGCACCGCACAGTATGAATATATGAGTATGAATGAAGGTACCTCACTTTCATAACGGGGCTTTTGGGGTCGTGGGCAATCAGAGCGGGGCTCTGTGCGTCCAGAAGCGACCCCAAGGAGGACGATGAGTCGATGTGGTCACGACATCGTGCGATAGCACAGCGAGGGTGCTGGGGGAGGTGTCAGACTTCCCCCGGGACGAGCTATCTAAGCGCCGCGCTTGGAGGGGTGAGCAGGTACGCGTTCAACACGAGAGCCCGCCCCCCTCTCTATAGCGCAGGTGGCGACCACCGTGGGGTTTTAGCCGGTAAAAGTCCGGAAAAATAAAGTACCTCACTTTCATAGCATTGCTTTGGAAAACACATTTAAGTTTTAAACCTTCTTCATATTTTATTTTTAAAATTCACCGTCAGCATCTTTATCAACTATCAACTTTAATATTAAGATATATTTTAAATCAAGTTATCGGCGAGTTGACGTAAGCGATAAGAGAATCCAATGCAGTAGGCAGGTAGGTACTTTATGACTGCATATTTACAAACTTATGCATGAATGAGATACCTTCACCTGACTTCAAAGTACTTATACAATAAAACTTGTTGTAGTACGTATGTGGCGGATCCAGGATTTAGGTTTGAAGGGGCTGAGGGGCTTGATCAAACTCAGGGTAGCCTTTACCAAGATGTATTAGGGGTGAACCCAGGCTTGAGGTTCTTAGCCTCCCACCCCTGGATCCCCTAGTGCCTATAGGTTATATGGAATGTTAAGTTAAGCCATATCTGTGTGGGTGATTATAATTTTATAATGAAAGATAAGGCTCTCATAAGGCCGCACAACGAAAACACACCGCACGACATTTATCATGGTGAATTATATTCCATGTAGGTACTAAAATTAGCACGAACGTGTCGGACTAATGGATAACAGAAGGAAGAAAACTCTAAATTTTCATAGTGCAGCCTTAGCCTGCCCTAAGGCTAAGGCTGCACTATGCATTATGAAAACACTATTTAGAATGTTTTCTAGTCGACCATCAACCATTTTGTCTTTTAAACACAATTTATACATTCTTTTCATATTTTTTAGGGTTTCAAACCAGTAAGGCAAAAATCAAATCAAATAAATTTGGAATACTTTTATATATTTCTGAGCCAAACTTTATGGCAAATGAAAAATTATTATATTTTATGTTGCGTAATTATTGACTTATGATGAAAAATGTAAAAAAAACATAATTACAGGAAAAGTAGATCGATGTTTCTAACTAGCAGTTTTTTCGAGATCACCAAAATTCCTTCACAAACAAACTTACTAACGGTTGTACTTGTACGTAGTATTTATATACTCTGGGCTAACGGTAAGGCGCCGATCCCTCAGAGACAGTTCTAGAGTTCTGCGTTTCGCGTCCACATTAGGTAATCTATGTAATGCCTTTAAAAGTAAAAAAAAGTGTATGACGTTGACGTGTGATCGCTAGCGAATATTACAGAACTCTAGACTGCTAGCTGTGTGCACAATAGTGAATGCGGAACTCTGAACGCAGAACTCTAGAACTCTCTTTGTGCGATCTGCGCCTATTAAAACTAAACAATTTTTTTTTATGAATTATCCTGGTCTAAACGTGGTCTAAACCAAGTAATATACCTAAAGAAAAAAAGTCCAAAAAACCTTCCTTGGACTTTTTTGGAACCCTCGGTGCGCATTTATTTATTCTATAATAAAATGATATATTCATGAATAGTAATGAAAAGAGTTTTGATATGGAATTTGGCTCAGCGGAGTTTGATAACAAAATAATTATCTGACATTCAGTACCGCCTGACGTTTAATTTGAAATTGGAATGGCCACAAAATTTTTCGCAAATGTCTACGTTCTCCATTTTTCATTAATTCATTTTACATAAAAATATATTTACGTTATATCTTTAGAAGCACTTCGAAAGTAAGTTAAAACATTATTATTAATAAGTACCTTAATATATTAGGTACTCATGTGTAGATCATGGTGTAGATATAAGTAAAATGTTATGTAATTGTGATATAATAATGTTAATTTTGAACGTGATCCCAAGCTAACTGGGATAGGTAACCTCCTAATACTACTATAGATACTCATGAACTAGGTATACCTACTATAAAAAACCGTGCAATCAATCCTTATAACTAATATAATAAAGCTGAAGAGTATTTCATTGCTACATTTATATATAGCCTTCATTTCTTATAAGAAATGAAGACGAAAGGTCGTCTAATAAACGAGTGAAGCACCAAGAGGAAGCCGGTGTTCTTGTAAATACATGGCTTCACGCGCACATATACATACACCATAGGAAGCCCATCAGTTGTCATTCCGCATTGAGACGTTGACAGTGACAATAAGGCTCAGTATCACTTGTGCCTTCTTGGGCCAGTACTGATTTCACTCACGCATACGTAGGAAATTTTCGGCTGTTTTTTTTTATAACCTATCGCTCATTGTCCGCTAAAAAGGATTTTGCTAAATTGTTCGAAATATAACAGGTACATGTGATGGTGGACCGTGTGCCACAATCGAAGCAAGACGAGCAGTATCCGTTGCTGAAGGTGGACTCAGGTGGTGGTGATGGCACGCGTGCACTACCTGCGACGAACCTTGTGTCACCACGTTCCAGCGTCGCTTACTCGCCGAAGCAGTCATGGCTGGTCCGATGGCCCGGTAAGTGAATGACAAACAGAAAGGCTTCTCACCAGGTACCATACTCAGCTCAGTTCCATAAGGAAGCTCTGTGCTGGCAGTGTTCGGGGACCAGCAGTGTTATACTAAATTCTGTTAACTTCGTTAACCCGTGCGCGATATGTCAAGACCAGAGTGGAATGCGATACCCTCACCTACTTCCCCTGCACTTCCCTGATGGCGCCTAAATTGTAATTTTTCTTTATTTTTTCAGAATGCATGTCAGCGTGTTGGATGACTACGATATTGTTAGGAATATCTTTCCTAGTGTTTTATGCAATGGGCATGAGTGGTTATCGCCACCACTCTGTCATCGTGATCAAATGCAACTCCTCGAAGCCAGCAAGTGAAGTGTACTTCCATCATATTATCCAACCTGGCGGCTGCGTACCGTTTCTGATTTACTCGGAGTACCTTTCCTACATGGCGGCCCAGTATCCGTATCTGAATTTCAACGTATTTTTCCTCACAGATGATTCAGTTCAATCTCCAATTCGTGGTCCAAGACATAACAGATTTATCAACAAATTGGTTGCTTACCATCCTTCCAGCATTTTTGATATCAAATTAGATGTAATTAACAAACAACAAATAAGAGATTTCCAAAGAAGATACCAAAACGTAAATGTCACTATTACGCCTTTGAGCAAGTACATGGCAATGACACCGCTGAGATTTAAATGGAGAACTATTCCTGTTTCCCATTTGTCATTTTACGCAAGAATCTACTCTATTTGGCAGACTGGTGGTATTGGAATAGATTTAACAACGTTCAACAATTACTTCAATACCCATCAACGTATTGATCGAAGAATTTCGGCGATATTGAAACAACACAACGATGGAATTAAACCTGATGTCTATGCCAAAACTCTTAAAAATATAGATCAGGATGAAGAGAAAGAGTTCTTTTCGATGTTTTATGGACTAGCCCAACAATTTTTAAACGAAACCAGATCTTTTTTAAATAAAACACTTTCATACTCGCAAGTATTACCTGAAAAAAGTTCGCCGTTGCCTGAAACGTTGATAAGAACTCATAGAAACAAGCGTGAAGTCACTGAAGATACTATGAATAATGATTCTCAAAATAATGATAATTACACAGTTTCTGTAGATTTAGTGAACGCTACAGATGAAAATCTTACCGAATATCTAAAGAAAAATGAATATCGTATTATTTCAGAGCCGATTAAATACAATATAAGTAATTCTAGCAATGAAACATTTACACAATTGCCTAGCAATATAAGTGCATTGAATAAATCTGATGCAAGTCTTGATAGTAATATCACAGAAGCGCCTCAAGTTGTATTATTCTACGATGTCACTATTTTCTTCGATGGTCTTGCACCATCAATTTCTTGGCCCGAAGCATTATGGCAAAGCAACTCAGGGCAAGGGATAAAAAAATCTGAATTTGGTAGTCCATCGAAACGTGCCGTTGTATCACCTCAGCTCCTATCCATAGAGTCCGAAGGATTGTTTGTTTCAGTATCTTCGAGATTGCATCCGTTTTTGGGACATTTAATTTCTGCTGGATGTCAACGAATGCACCCAAAACTAGCCATACAAGATGCACTTCTCACTCAATGTTCTAGTATATTTAGAAATGATGTTTATTGTAATAATATTTATATTCTTTAGTTGTTTAATGTTTGATTATTATTTGCTTTTAGTTAATACTTTCCAAATTTGTATGTTCTTTTAAAGTGTTTGAAATATTAAATAATTACCATTAATTTTAATTATTTTGTTGAAATGTTCTTCCTAAGGCACTTGTCCCTTTTGTCCCTCTTGTAGGCGCCGTATTAATAACTACGTGTAACTGAAATGATGCGTAAAATTAAAATTGTATTTTGACCACAGGTTCACCATGATAAGTAATGATGTGGCAGGTGGATAAGTATTATAGTAGGCGAGCCCAAGCCAGCCCAAGCGGGGATTTTAGGATTTACTCAAGCGCGGCAGAATGCTAAATGGGGATTTACCTGTGGGAAAAACTCGAGCGTCATAGACACCTACTTATTGGGTTGCAAAGCTTAGATGATAAGAAGAAAAAAATGTTATATAATGTCACGTATTTCCAAATTTCATACTAATTTTGTTGCCATCCTATTTTTAAAATTTCCGCGCTTTTTCAGTCTCTACTTTCGTTTGCCAGACTCTAGTAAAAAAGAGAGATCTATGGACTTCAAAATAGACATATTTTTTGCTGAGGGCATACCTTGTACCTTGTACATACCACACGATTACGAAATGTCAGTTTGCTGACAAAATAATCACCGGTGCCTGACAATGAATTTAGCACAAGTTTATTTCCATATATTATATACGCTAGCATAAACGTGTTGTACTGATTTTATAGGTTTATAAAACCGAAGACATTATTCCGCTAATATGCTTAAAAAAAAATATCATTTGAGTCATGAAGCTACCATTCCATAATATCTTAGGGCCTTTGCTGAAGCCCCATTTAGGCAGAACTAGATCCTTTTGCCAACATCCTACGTTTGCCATCAGTATTTTCTACACATACTTTTATGGAGTTCTTGGATTCGTAAGATAATATTCTGTTTTATTTTCTACTTGGAAAGGCTTGCAGTTCACCTAACCTAATACATTCTAAAGATATCTGTCAGATAGTCAAAAGTGTAAATAACATTTTTAGAAAATATTTAAGAAAGTTTATTCTTTCCGATCTCTACTTAATTGCAAAAAACCCAAAAAAAAAAAAAACAGTATCGAACTAACTATCTTAGGAAATGTGTCAAAACTGTTCTAAAAGGCTTTGAGGAATTATTATAGGAATGTGTTATGATAGATTGAAGTTATCCTTGTGCTAGGCACGATATTTTGAAGATTAAGAAACAGATAAACAGTCAACTAGGTTTTTCATCTTATACTACCATTTTTTTTTTGTTCTACAGTTTATAAGTGCAAATCATCTTAGGCGACATATCGGAGAACCCCCTCACGTAACTAACACGTCTACTGGGGATGTTAAGGAATTAGACCGCAACTTCATGTTAGTTCATGATTTGAAGATAATAGCCACTTCTATGGGTGTGGTACAATACGCTTGCCTTTTAGTTGGATGTTTCACTGTAAGATGTTTGATTCTAACTTTCTTTTAGTTTAGCTGTAGGTGTACTTAATTTTCGCATTATTTTTAAAACATTGAAGCGCTCGTGGTGTAGCATGATTAGCCGTTCTTAATGGATCGGCAAAGTTAAGCTACGTCTATCTTGGTCGGTACCTGGATGGGTGACCGCCTAGTGGTATTTCAAATCGAGCGTTTCCGTGCTTCGGAAGGCACGTAAAGCCGTTGGTCCCGGTTATCACTTAATTGTGATAGTCGTGAAGCTGGTTGGATGCCTCCTAGGCGGCTTGAAAAACTCCAACAGTAGGTTGGCCACTAGCCTACCTCCACCGATCCGCAGTGGGCACGCGTGGTGGAGTATCTGCCCATTCCCTTTCACCCTCATTTGTGAAAGGAGGCCTGTGCTCAGCAGTGGGACATTATAGGCTGATGATGATGATGTACTTAATTAAGTAATAAATATCTATACTAATTTACGCATTTATATTATAAGTAGGATTATGCTTTCCTATTTATATTATTACAAAGTGAGTCTGTTTATCAGTTTGCTAAGTTGTCACGGCTAAACTACCAAACAAAATTTATAGTTGGCCGGAACCGGAGGTGGACCTAGTGTGCCCTAGTATGTTGCTAGTTATTATAGTTAACCGAGACAAACATTTTTGGTAATGTACAAAACTTCGATGAAGTCACGAAGGACAGAACTAAAAGCGTGTTCCATACTTTATTTATTCTACTAAGTGGGCAAAAAAGCGTACCATCCGCCCGCCTGCTGCGGTGGTAAGCGGTTACCGTAGCCTTACGGACGCTTGCAGCACCACGTGCATCACTCACGCGTTACCAACCCTTCCCCATCCTGATGAGCTCTGGCGATCTTACTTTACAGGCGGTATGCTGTATTTCCTCAATCGAGCTGCTCTTTGCTATGCTCTACATCTCAAAATATCCAGGTTTTACATACAATGCCACTTTCTTAATTTTCAGGAGAACCCATCACTCTTTCTGCCTCATCTAGCTGGCCAGTTAATCGTTGTATTGGTAAAGATCCTCAACGCATTTCTATCACTACCTCATATCAAAGTCCGGCCTGCCAGGATTGGGCACAAAGTGTCTGCCATTATGCTGATGACATTCAACTGGCTTCAAGAATTCTGCGTTTTTAGACAATATTTGTGCATTTGTGATCTATGAAAGTATCTGTGGTGCGGCAATAAATAATTTATAAAATTATTGAGTGGGTTTATAATATATCAACCGCTCAAGTATAAATAACTAGCTGTTCCCGGGATAAAAAGTGGCATATGTTTTTCTCCATACCATAGGCTATCTGATTTTCATGCAAATTTCATGATGATCCGTTGAGTAGTTGAGTCGTGAAGGCGTAACAAACAAACAAACAAACTCACTTTCGCATTTATAATATTGATGATGAATAAATTATTTAAATAAATAATTTTGTCAATCCGTCTATCACCGTCGTTTTACTCGGCGACTACCAATGATATCAAAATTAAATATACAGTAGTACTATACTGGGTGGCGATTTCGAGATGGCATATTTTCAAAACCTATGTTGGATAAGTCATGCTGCATACATTATGTTACGATCGAGCAAGGTTGACATTTTGTAAGAAAAGTAAAAAGAAAATTGAGAATTCACTAGTGGTCCCATTGTAAAAGTTGTTCAACATGACTAACCCAACATAAGTTTCGAAAATATGCCATCTCGAAACCTCCACCCAGTATAGTACTACCTGTGCACGATAAGTTGAGACCTGGCGCGGTGACGTTACCGTTGCCTGCTTGTATGCTAAACGTCATGAAGCATGGCTCCCGTATTGTAACGTGTAGCGGGATTATTGCTTCATGCTATAAGTATAATACGGGCGCCATTAGAGAAGTGTAGGGGAAGCAGACGTACCTAGGAGCATTCCACTCGGGTCTCAACTTATCGCGCACGGGTAGTAAGGTAGGAGTTCTACGTGGAAAAAGTTATCAATTAAAATCGTAAAAGAAATTCAACCTGTCATGACGGTTAAAAAGAAAGAATTTTAATGTCAAATAAAAAATATATGATGACTCTCACACATGCACTCTCACATGCAGCAAAACTAAATTTATACGCTCGTGTCGTTTTTTTTTATTTAAATGTATTAACACATACCTAAATAATTAAAGTATGAGTTAAAATATTTACCACTGTTGTATACAAGAATTTGTGTGACATCTCATGGAATAAAAGGATTTGCATCTATCTCCAGTACAATGAAGGCTCTTCCTATTGTATGCGAGAAGTAACATGGAAACTGAATTCAACAATGAACTGAATGAACTTCTACTCACACACGAAAACCGCCCTAATACAGTGAGTGCTTAATACATCTCTTCAATATCTATCCAGATAGACAATATTATGAATACACTGTAAATAGCAGGCCCCTTTTTCACTCTCTTATTTCATAAAACTTTATTTCTTTGTACTACTCGGCAATTATAGGAGGTAGGGTACTAAGAACCTTACACCGTACCCAAGTCCAACCAACATCTTATCTTCATTACCATAGAGAGGATACCTCAAAAGTGTACCTTCTAATACAGTAGCTCAGTGGTAGTCATTGAATGCAGTGACTATGGTCGCGGGCTCGAATCCGACAACGCACGTCAGGAAACAAATAGCATGTTAGTATGATGCTTTGTTGTCATCGAGCAAAAATTCCTTTAGAGTAATCATCATCATCATCATATTATTATCAGCCTAACGTAGTCCACTGCTGAACATAGGCCTCCCCCATTAACTTCCACTTGGAACGGTTTTGGGCCGCATGCATCCAGCGGCGCCCAGCGACTCTGACCAGGTCGTCGGTCCACCTGGTGGGAAGTCATCCCGCTCGGCGCTTTCCAGTACGTGGTCGCCACTTGAGAATCTTCCTGATGATGAGTTGCAATTGACAGCCACATCATCCCTGACCATGGTGAAATTTTGGTCAAACACAGGCCTATATGAATAAAAGAGCTATCATTATAGCTTGTCAACATATACAATGGAAGATTTTTATCTAACGAGGCACTTTAATATATCAAATAATATTATATTTTTTGATTTATGAAAGATGAATGACATCAGTGGAGAGAACACTAAAGGTGTTCGTATGAAGTTGCGGGCTCTACTCGTGGCTTTATTCGGTATTTCCATGTCGGCGTGCGCGTTCGCCTCGCAACCTGTAGAGCTAGAGTTGGACGATGACGAAGTTGCACAGAAGCTTAATAACGTCAGCTTTGCTAGGCGGTACGTATACAAAGACAAGAAAATTGTATTTTGATTTTTATTCTACTATAGGTAGGTGCGTTCGAATTGGAGTGATGTAGTTTTTAACAGTTTCAAAATGGGCATTTTTGTTTATGCGTTCGAATTGGAAAATTTCAACAATTTTGCAACTATTGCCACAAACGATATTTCCCAAATCGAACGCTTAGATACAAAAATTACATTTCCATGCTCATCGCCTGCTTGTCACTTGTCTCATCCTACCTTTTTCCTTCAGTTAATCTTTAAACAAAGTTAATCTGACAAATTATTCTCTTGCCTGTTAGTATTTCTATCAAATTTTACAATAAAAATTAGAATTTTCGCTTCCCGTTTGAATTTTCCAAAACTTATCTGTCAGATTCAAAGATGTCAAAATGATCACAAACGACCCTGCCTCGGAGGTGGGTCAAAATTTGCAGTTCACGATGTCGTTTTTAACTGTTTCCAAGTAAAACGAACGGTGAACGAAAACAGTTCAAAACGCCAATTTCGCCCACAACTTTCCAAATCGAACGCCAGATGTGATCGTTTTTGGCATTTTTGACTGTTATTTTTGCTACCATAACCCATTCGAACGCACCTTAAGATACCATAATTAATTAAGCATAGGTTAGGCGTAGAGCTGGTAGTCTACCATGACCTCCTCCGACCTCCTGATTAAGGTGTGTAAGTAACAGTAGTGCCTAATAATAAAAAGTTTATACCCTTTCACTATGTAAGGATGTAGTTACCTACTTCCTTTCTTATCCCTACAGCTAAGGATCATTCTTCATGTCACATGTATAAAATAAGTTTTCCTCACGTTTTCCTTTTCAGCATAACAAAGCCAACTATTCGCCTCGTGATGGGCTATGGAAAGCTTAGTGCGTTTGTCACCGCTGTTACTTCATTACTTTTATTAATAGCTGTTATGTCGAAGGTAAAATAATATAATTTTTATAAAGATATTTTCTATAGTTTAAAAAATAATAGGTACTACCTACCGACCTACCGTTATGTTCTTTATTTAGGAAGAGATTAATTTATTTCTGTCAATGTGATCGGGTTCAGTATTGGGACATAGGAGTCTACTGGTTGTAGGTACTGGCTAGATTATCGAAATTTTAAAGTAGGAACTAATAATACATACGTACAATAACATAAAAAAGTTTTTTTTTTTTAATTTTTTTTAATTACCTAGTTTAATTATTTTTTTATAACCATCATCAAAATTAATTAAATGTTCATGGGAATGGCTCTAAACCTTAGCAATCGTGGTGGCGTCGTGGTGCGCGCTGGTTAGCAGCGCCGGCGCTCCTCGTGGCGGCACTGGAGGTGGCGTCTGACGCTGGTGATGCAATGCTCGCTGCTGCCTTACGGGGCTCAACTGATCCAGGGCGAGTGGCCGCCCAAACCGCCGCAGCCGGTGTACTTGTTACCGTTGAGATTTTAGTATGGTAAGCATGGAGTAATTTATCAACCGCGTTCGAAGGCGTAAATTAAGTAAAATTATTGATCATCTCTATACATAGGTATAGAGAGGCTGTCCCTTTCTTTAGATATTCAATAAACAAAGACTCCGCCTGTGCTTCAGATTTCAAGGAGTACAATACGCCCATAAAATATTTTCCTACCAATAACGTAGTGAATCTAATAAGTACTTGTCAATAGTATTTGGGTGCCATAGAAATAGAATGCAGACAGATCTCATGATCTTGATAATTGATTGATAATGATAGTGGAAAAGACGCCAGATGGCGCTGTAGAATGGCAAGTTGCATTAGAACTGTAGCTAAAGATGTTTTAGGAAAATCAAGTGGAAAAGGTAAGATAGAGAGATATATGGGTGTGGAATGAAAAGGTTCAAGGGGTTTTGAAAGAAAAGAGATAGCATTCAAAGATATGAAGATAACAGTATGAAAGAAGGTGAAGATGGTTCCCCGAGAGGTGTTGTGAAAGGTGGGCTTTGAAAGAGAAACGTTTGCCTGGAAAATACCTGCAACTGATACTGACTACTGACGACTGACGGAATGTACAATCGGTGCAGTAATTGTCCGGTCTGCGGCTGTCTCCACCGATAAGTTCATTGTGGTTATCGGTTTACACCAAGGTCGACCCTTGGTGTAAACCCTTATATCTTCCTGCTGATATGAGCCCTTATATCTTCCTGCTGATAATGGATGCCTTGACGTTGAACCTGCAGGACCCAGAACTAAAACTGAAAACATATTCTGTGATTTCGGTAGTCTCTCCACATTGGCGCTTATTTTACTTGATGGAGTGTCAGTACCAGTCTGCTCCGACTTTTTATACAGCGAAGTCTGTAAACAAGCGTACGGTCCGTCTGATGGTATGCGGTTGCCATAGCCATATATATGAAAGCTTGTGCAACACACGGGGCATCGCTCATGCACCCGTTATCCCTCCCCGGTGAGTTCTGGCGACCTTATTCTAACACAGGAACACAACATAAAGTTATATGACTGCGTTATTCTGGAGTATTCTGTAGGTTGGAGGTAGGTATTTCTCTAGTCGAGCTTATCTTTGAGCGAATAAACGCTAAAAGATATTTAAAAAAGATAAAGATATATTTATTAGACACCAAATTAGTACAATTACACAAAAAAGAAACAAAATCTATATATATAAAAATGAATTGCTGTTCGTTAGTCTCGCTAAAACTCGAGAATGGCTGGACCGATTTGGCTAATTTTGGCTTTGAACTATTCGTGGAAGTCCGGGGAAGGTTTAAATGAAGGGTAGGGTAGGGTATTACGCGAACGAAGTCGCGCCGGGCAGCTAGTATATGATAAAATAAACATAACATTAATTGTACTAGTTGGGTCTAAAAGGCCCCAGCTCAGCATAAGCTGCGCTACGCTCTACCTCTCTTAAAAAATAATCTCCTCTCAAATGCAGTCGCATCACTAGGCCACCTTCTAATATGACATGGTTTTTCCATTATTGCAGGTACTTTATAGCGAAATTTTTCGAGTATAATCCCCCACCATCGATGGAAGAACGTGAAAAGGAAAATTTGATTATATCACTTCCTCATTAAACGCAATAAATTGGTATTCTCAAATTGTGCATTGTAATATTATATTCTTGTAATGTATTAATTGGCTTGTTGGTAAAGCGGTTAGGCCTTCTATAGCCAGATAATGCTAGTGCGCTATCATTTGGTATGCCTACTTATATTATATCTTCTAACAATGGGCACAGCAATGGGGTCGTATTGTAGTAATTATTCTACTATCTGTCTAGCTATTTTCATCTCTTTTTGGTACATGAATGGATTTAAGCATTCAAACGCGTTGTCATAATGAGATTCTGGTCGAAACAACGCCTATATGCTAGAAGTTATCAAATTGACCTCTATTTTTTTGTCAAAATGCTAAGAGCTTCTTTATGGCTAAACATAGTGAGGTCCCTGCGAGATCTGCTCCACCTCGTCAAACTTTACGCAGGATAAAACCATGACCAAGGAAAACAAAATAATATTTTGGATAACTTGTGAGCAAGATTGCGTGATTCAGTTCATATTGTGACGTAGAAGCAGAATTTCGAAAAAAAAAAATTACTACTAATTTTATTAAATAAATTATACTGGCATTTTTATTTTCTGCAAAATTCAACTCGGGGTTCCTTTCAGCGTTTTTCTCTAAGACTTGTAGTTCAGAAGATGCCCTCACTGGCTGGAAAAAAAAAACCTATATATGATTACAAATAAAAAGCAATTATCCCAATAACATAGTGTTTATTCCAACTATAATTAAGTAACCATTTGATTGGTGCCCATATAAGCATAATGTTAACTTATTTTTAATAAGTTTCCTTATATATTAGTATTAAAAATGATATCACATAATAATAAAACAAGATAAAAGGCACAATGTTTATAACAGTGATTATATTTTGCAGTCTATATATAATTATTACTATACAATTTAATGGAATATAAATCTATTATAACCAGTTGCAAAATGGGAGAGAAAGGCACTTTGTTATTTACTCAAGCAAGCAGTGTACAACATATCATTAATATCCTCGGAATCATATATAGATCAAGAGGTTCATATAAAGGGTAATAAAAAAACGAATTAAAGCTATTCAAAATATGTATAGGCTCAGTAGCCTACAATCTCACTTAGCGTCTATTCACACGTAACTCAACCACACCACAGCGTCGCTACAAAATTTTCAAGCTGTGCTGACGTGTGACTAGTGTCGCTGCGGCTTTTTGCGGTTTCTTTGTGTTAGCTATAAAATGTTTGTACCTCTAGTTCACGGTGTCGCTGGTGGTTGTGTTGTGGTTGCGGTGTGGTCGGTATCGACGGCAAAATGTAGTCCGTGTGAACTTAACCTTAACTTATTAATTTTCATACAAATTAACCCCCCCCCCCACGTTGTGTGGTTGTGATGTGGTTGCGGTTGTAGTGTGGTCGTGGTACGTGTGAATAGAGTTTTAATGAAGAGATTAATCGATATAAGTTATTTTGTATAGAATAATGTTAATCCCACCCCCCATTTGCATCGGATATAAGCGAACGTGATCAGTAAATATATCTTTGGTTCACGTTTAAATATTTATTTGGACACATTTTGATATGTTTTAGATTTCATTCTAAATCAATAAAGCAATTTCTCAATAGTATTATGTAAAGTACCTACTAAAAGTTATCAAAAGTATTTTGAAAACTATTTCTAACATCGCGACTCATTTTGTGCGGTGAAAGTCTACCGTAGGTAATCATTATTTTGTACTAACTAGAAGATAATTCATAAATTATTATACGTAATACTTCTCAGTTATTTACTTTTAAATAATTGTTGATACATTTAAGTGTATCTCATACCTTGGCAAGTACTACAAATAACTTGTCTCCTGTTTGGATACAGTCTTTGCCTCTCATCGTTCTGTTGGTTAATCCAGGCCACCAATTGATCTTTCAAATACAGTATAGTCTCCTGTCGCACGATACCATCTTGGAAGAATTCTCGCAGAACCATTACGATTCCATTATCATTTTCCCGGCAATTGTCACCCAGGGGCCTTTTGTGTTTCAAGTAATTGAAAACGAATTTAACTATTTGAACGACCAAATCTTCATCGGGACTGAGCAATCTCAACATGGAGATTTCTTCCGGTAATAATTTCGAGAGAACATTGAAAGATACGGTCATTAAGTTGGCGTATACTTCTTGGCTTAAGTTTTCCAGCATGAGGGCTAAATTTTCAGCACCAGACGCGCTAATACGCACGAGTAGTGACCCGATGCGCATAATTTCTCCAGGATGGATTCCTACTAACATACTAGGTTGGTCTTCTTCTGCATAATCGTATCTGCCTACAGCGTTGGCTGAAGGTGCGATACGTGTGGGAACATTGCTCGGACCGGTCGGCGCTGCTCCTATAGAAGAGAACAGTTCAGATCTCCCCTCCTTCCCGATGCTGTACAATTCCGAAGGGTTGAATCTATGTTGCGCGTTCAAATTCACCTGACCTTCAGCTGTCATAGATATTCTCAATTTATGTTCGTTCAAATCTTTATTTATTTTCAGTACATCGGCGAAATATTGATCTTTGTTAACGATATTTTTTAAGCCTTTAATAACTTCGGTGTTGCCTTGTACGGCGCCCTGGACGCGTCTCGATTCAGCGCTGATCTTGTCAAACATTCTTCTGTAATATTATATTAACGGATTGAAAAATTACGGTGCAGGAAAACATGAGTTTTATTTAGTCTAAATAGGGTCAGACAAAAGTAATATGTTTAATCTAACCCTATACCTATATAAAAACGAAATATCATTGAGTCAAGAAAACTCAGAAAAAGTAAAGCCTCCAATCTTGAAATTTGACAGGTTCCTTATAAAATATAGACTCTATGAAAGGTTTTTCCAATATTCTGCCCAGAAGGGGGTGAATGGGAGAAATACAATTTGTATAACCATTTTTAGAGGATGGAATTGGAATACGAAAATTTAAAATATTGTACAGAGATAATAAAATTTGCATATTTTTTATAATCCCTTATTGGGGAGACAGAAATGGGGATATAATGTTGTACCTATGCGAAAAATAAACCAAACTTATTATGTTTTCGTCGGTCGACACTACTTTGATGATTTTGGCCCCTCAGCTTGGGAAACATAGTAGTAAATAAAAACATTTTTGGCTTGATAAGTTAGGTAATATACCTGTGTCTATTGCTCCTGAGCGTGGTCCGATATTCGTTGATGGTCTGCGCCTGCGCGTCCTCCACGATACTCTGCGCGGTGCGGTTGGTCATCACCGCGTTGCAGAAGAACAGCGTCGCCGCCGTGAATTGGAACAGCTCCAGCTTCGTCGGAGCCTCCTTGTGGTCACGGTACTGATCCAAAATATTAATAAGTAAATAGATAGTTGAAATTTTCACAGAATGTGTATTTGCCGCTATAACGACAAATATTAATTATTATAAAATTAAAGCCCCCATACAAAAATCTACTTTCTTATCATAGCGCCATCTCTCAGTAATCCAATGTACTACAAGGTAAACTGTGGGCGAAAAAAGTAGTACTGCCATTTCAGGGATTAGCCGCAAAAGACTTTGCAAAGGTATACTAATATATGCTGTAAAGTGTACCTTTACTATAATGTGGAAAAGACTGTTAGCGACGCCAACACCGCCCGTCAGGATATTCGCATGTCGGAGCACTTCAACAGACATTGCGAGCGCTTGTCCTGTCTGTAACAATTATATTGTTATAACACCAATATCAATATGCTATACAGGAGCTTTGCATTCCCGCTATTATGTTAATAATAATATAAACATGTAAAATATTAATATAAACATGTTTAATTCGGGTTAAATTTCGCATATTTCAACATAATGTGCACAGCAGTCCTCCCGATCTTTTTATTCGTCGTCGGAAGTATTTTTTAATTTAAATAGCTCAATACCTCATTCAGAGTATTCCGAATATTCAAAAAATATCTTTTCTGTCAAGCCATTCTCAAGTGAAGCGCTTACCACTACTGTCCGTCCGTCCATCAGTATTTCAGTTGGCTGTATCTCATGAACCGTATTAGGTAGATAATTGAAATTTTCACAGAATGTGTATTTCTATTGATGCTATAACAACAAATAATAAAAATGAAATACAATTAATTAAAACTAAAGGAGTCCTCCATACAAGAAATGTATTTACGGAAGCCTTCGTGTGTAAGTCCCATTCGTACTTGGCCGGTTTTAAATAATATTATTGAATATTTATTGTTAGTACAAAGGCATGATTCCGTGAGTGTGTTATGTATAGTGTAGTGATATTATAATATATCATATTATACCTTGGTGAGGTTGGTGCCAGCGGCGGCGGATTTCGAGAGCAGCGAGCTGGCGGCGCCGGCGGCGAGCCCCACCGACGACGCCGCGATGTTCAGCCACGACCCGCGCGCCTCCGCGTCCGTAGGACTGATGCTCTGACCAATTAACCAAAACTAAACCTACACCATTTGCTTTAAGGCTGATTTTCTAATGGCCAGCCGAGTTATCGCCTATCTTTTGTCATAATCGTAACGAACACCATTAATGATTTGGTCCAATGCCGCGGGACGACGAAGACCAGTTGGACGCTGATTGGTTGAAATTCATTAGTGGTCCAAAGATACGTGATAGAGCCCCAAGCTTCTATCTAGCTTGTTCATTTAAAATTAGAACAGTGTAGAGGTTTCATACCTTAGAGAAAAATAATAATTTTAAATTTGTTTGACAAAGGATATTGTATGTCATTCTCTATCGATTTTTTTCCACGTCATTTTATAAATAATTTTTGTAATAGTAATCTGAGATAGTAATTAGTAAATTTCCTTCAACCCTCTACCTATGAGTTTTCTTTAAACTGTTCACATGAGACCATAGGTAGACCGCACGCATAAAAAAGAACCCCTCGATTCTACGACAAACAGTTTTTGTACTACCCGTGCGCGATAAGTTGACACCTGGTGCGGTGACGTTACAGTTGCGTGCTTGTATATCACGTTATGAAGCATGGCTCCCGTATTAACGAGTAGCCAGATTAATGCTACATGCTATAAGTACAATACGGGCGTATTGAGTATCTTCTAACCTCCAACCATAATTCTATGGATTGAAAATGCCAATTATCGTCTTATTTGAATTATAATAATGCCTTCGCGCAAATACTCCGGCGACATTTTGACTGCGTTTAGGGGATATTTGGCTGCTAAGATTGATCTGGTTGCTTGCAAAAAGTATTGAAATCGTTCCCTGAGTAAATTATTTAAAAATATGCTCTCAGAAGTATATAATGTACAAATAACATACCTTTCATGCCTGGTGCCTGAAAATTGGCCCACGGGACAAGTAAGCAGTTATTCATACGTTTCAAGTATTTACTAACGTCAGAAATTAAGTAATGTCTGGCGAGCCTGTGATCTCGGTCTATTTAAAACGTACGTTTTAAATTAATTAAAGGTAGGACTTTTTGGCGGGAACTTGCAGAATGATATTATGAGTTTTATTGCACATTATCGGTGGTATTTTATCCAATAAAGATCAATCCATGTGCACCAGTGAAGTGAAATGAAATGAATTATGTGTATCGCGTCTTTTCAAGTTGTCTTAAAAAGTCCGTGAATAGTTTTAGTACATGACCACTATTGCAGTAAAACGTGACTTTTATAGATGGTGACTGGCTGAGGACTATGTGAGTGATTAATTGTGACTAGAACTTATAATATAACTGGAAATTGGAATAATTATAATATAACTGGAAAAATACACAAGACGTGTGGCGCCATTGATAAAAAAATAATAATAGTAACGGTACCTGTTCATGTACAGTCCTATCACGTAGATGCAGCGAGGAGCGCACGAGGCCGTACAGGCCCGTGGCGACGGTGGCCGCGGCCGCGCCCGCCAGCACCACCGGCCCCACGGGCGTGAACGCGGCCACGCCTATTACTCCGATCGCACCCAATGACGCCACAGTGCTCGCCGTGTCCACTGAACTCAGCACGCGAGCTTTCAACCCCAGAGATGGTGATGGCACCACTGTCAGTTTAACGGCGAATTCTTCTTGACCCTGTTCGATTAAATTGTTCATTTGTGTTTAATCTCAATTACTATTCAATGAATATGAATAGTATTCATATTCATGCAACTATGATCAAACATCAAACCAAAAATATCATTCTTATATGTATAAAATCACTAGCTGTCCCCCGCGGTTTCACCCGCGTTCCCGGGATAAAAAGTAGCCTATGTTCTTTTCCATACCATAGGCTAATTTCATGATAATCCGTTCTGTAGTTCAGGCGTGAAGGCGTTACAAACAAACTCATTTTCGCATTTATATATATATATTTTTTTATACCATTTTATTTCATATTTTTTTTCGCATTTATAATATTAAGTTAGGTAGGATTCACAATAAAACCACAAAGGTTTATAACAAATGGAATGACTTACTTGGACATTCGTCCTTTACACATTGACATTTTTGACATGGTCAACTATACATAATTTAACAGATTTTAACATACTCATATAGTAGGGCCGCACTCATCTCCGTATACACTGGTCTGGCCGTACATGTTAAAATCGGAGTTCGAAATGTATAACTCGTAGACAAAAATGAAAACAATGTCGTACATGTACGATATGGTTTCTTTTTTAGTCACCTTATGTCATAAGGTTGATTCGTCTGAGGATTTGACCTTTGGACTTCTGCTTAACACAACTTTTTGGATTAACCTGTATACTAATTTCAGTCTCTATTAAAATAAAACTATCCAAACAACCATCAATTAATTAAATCAGGCAGTAAAAACAGGTTTTGATTTTGTTTGTTGCCATTACCTTAATATGGTTAGATTATTGTTGATAAAATCACTGATATTGAACTGTTCAATTATTTTTGACAACCAGCGAAACAATGGTGGTAATGGTGTTCATAAAGTAAAAACTGACATTGCATTGCCCTTAATAAGGCCACATTTAAATCCATATCGAAATTTAGTCTGACTGTAAATCCAATAGTGTAAGATATATCTGTGAATGCATCTATTGGGAAACTGCTCACGCTTTACACAAGGTAACATTGATAAAGATATAACTCTATAATATTCTAACTCTATGGTTTTGATGATTACGAGTTTGTAAAATAGAACAAAGTTTACCTCAATAATGATTCCATTATATTCACCATCTTTAGGCACTACTAGAACACATTTTGGAAGGGTGTTATTTGTTAAATATGAACTCCAATCTTGATATACTCTGGCATTATCATCTATGTAAGCCCGACAGCATTTTGCTGAAATAAAAAAATACAAAGTTTCTGTATTTGAGCTATTATATTCCACACCACGTTAGTGCACATTGATGTGCCATAAAACATATTAAAGATGTCATTTAAGGTGCGTTCGAATTGGAGTGACGTAGTTTTTAACTGTTTCAAAATGGGCTTTTTTGTTTATGCATTCGAATTGGAAAATTTCAACAATTTTGCAACTTTCGCCACAAACTATATTTCCCAAATCGAACAATTAGATACAAAAATGATAAATGCATGCTCATCGCCTGCTTGTCACTTGTCTCAATCTACCTTTTTCCTTCAGTTCTTTAAACAAAGTTAACATGACAAATTCTTCTCTTCCCTGTTAGTATTTATATCAAATATTAGAAATATCTTTTTTTATAAAAAAATTAATTCCTTTCTGCTTCCCGTTAGATTTTTCCAAAACTTATCTGTCAGATTCAAAGATGTCAAAACACGATCACAAAGGTGGGTCAAAATTTGCATTTCACGATGTTGTTTTTAACTGTTTCCAAGTAAAACGAACGGTGAACGAAAACAGTTCAAAACATCAATTTCGCCCACAACTTTACAAATCGAACGCCTGATCGTGATAGTTTTTAGCATTTTTGACTGTTATTTTTGCTACCGTATCCCAATTCAAATGCTCCTTTAATATTGTTTAATGTTTTTTCATCCCACCCAAACCCACTCATTGCAGAGCTGATGATGAATAAAACAAATATGGTCCAAAGGCTTAAAAGAGACCAAGTTATTTAAGCTTGAATTGTTGGCACTGGCCACATGTCAAAAATCACAAAACACATTTGCTTAAAGTCTGGCGATTCATTGCGAATGAAATACAGAAAAAAAAATGGTCATTATTACATTTTCAAATGCTAAAAATTACATATCATACCTCCAACAGTAGTGGTGATGCATTTTCTGATCCTAAATACAGGAGTACACCAAATATCAATATCGTTTCTGACATGGAGGTCCACCCAGTAGTCAGCTGGTTGTATTTGATAAAATTTCATAGGTTTGGGTCTGGCACATACAACAAGTAATACTGACATTACTATATCTTCACCATTTTGTGAATATTTACCTGGAAATTAAGTTTGGCAAAATTAACTCAACATCTAATTATATGATACTATAGATGAGCCTTATTGTAAAGCAATAAGGACAATTTTTCTCTAACATTCATGGCCAAAAGGTATTTCATATATTTCTTGCACTGCAATTCATGTAGGTACATAGTGTAAAGTTAAAGTAAGTAAAAACCTACATAAGTTTATATTATGAAATGTGACTATAGCAGATACCATATTAATAAGCAGATTAAGTGCACTTACTTTGTTCACATATTTTCTCATACACTTTCATAACTTGTTCCATTTGTCTTGAAGTGTATCCTTCAAGTGTTTTTCCAGTGTTTACTAAATTTATCATATCTCCTTCATTGCTGGGACTTCCAAACATTGCAAAGGCCACATTCTGGAGCAGATAATTTCTATTGCTCTTTTCATATCTAAAAAATACAATATTATATGCATTTAATAACTTGTGTTTAATAAAAAATGTTAATACTGATCACAAATTTTAGAATTAGGTAGGGTAGAGGTCACTTAAGCAATATTACGATGTGTGACTAATGTTCAAAAATGACTTAAGTCATGACTATCATACCTATACTATTATGTAACACATGACATGTAAAAACCCGCACTTAGTACACACTTCTATAAAGCATGTAGCTATTTGCATGTAATAAAGTTCAACTTTTTTATGCTACTTTTTTGTGCTATTAAATAATATATGTCAATATTATGTATTAATTTCTCATATTCACAGTAGATCCTATGCAATTCATCAAATCTAAACCAGATAATGTAAATAAATAAAATAATAAATTGGGACATTCCTCACACACGGTCATCTGATCCCAAACTAAGCAGGGCTTGTACTATGGAAACCAGATAACATATAATAAATATACTACTAATACTACTAATATATATACATAATTACACCCAGACTCAGGACATACAGACATTTTCATGCACACAAATGCATGTCCGATAGGTGGAATCTTAACCAACTGCACCAATTGGCCTATCATAAGTGAGAAAATGAGTGCCTAATTAAACAAAAAATGTTTCAATTAATCACAGCTGGTTAACATTAGTGGTTATTACTAACATAATAATACAGTATTTACATGCCTATTTAGACACAAATCATTTTTTTATTTTATAAGTAATTCTCCTTGTAAATACTTACTTCACCCAATCGCAATCTGATAGATTTTCAAAATACTCTTGTTGTATTTGAACAGGAGATGGGCATACTGGCATCACATCTGAATCGTTGCCAATCGTGTTCGCGTTTGTGTATAAAATAGAATTTTGTTCGGTGTCAGCTAATGAATTTTCTTGAAGCATCCCTGGCTGGCTGACTTCCATCATGTTTGACTACGAAATCGTACAATTAAAATTGCAAATAAATAAATCATTGAATACTATTTCAAATTTTCAATCAAACACGGTGTGCAGTGCAATCGCCAAACGCACAATAAAAGAAATACCAAACCAAAGTACAGCTACTTACCAAGAATGGTAGGGTACTAAATATCAAAAACACAACTTTTGCGTACCTACTGCAAGTGCAGTTTTATATTGCGCATAAAATCAAAACTCAGTGAAATATCCAAATAATGAATACCTAACTTAGTTTTCGTCTTGGTTTATTCAACAAAAAAAACAGAACTGAAATGCCACAGATGACAGCAGTGCTGCCAACTCTTCTAACCAAAAAGGAGCTGCCAGTCCCTTGAATAAGGGCTAGATCGAGCTAAATACTGTTTAAACGATAAATAAATGATAAAAATAGACCGCAGGTGGGAAAAACCCTAAATTCAGCACCAAATTCAAACTGTAACTTAGCACACAATAAAAAGAAGTGACTACCATGCATTTTTTATTATATTTCGCTTGAGATAGCACGACAAGTTTTTTTTTTTAAAAAACAGAATAGGTAGTTAATGAATTTGTAATTTCATCATCATCTGATTCTTGGAACTTCTTCATTAGCCTGTGATACGATTTCATTTGCTCCAAATGTAGCGGATAGTCGGACTACGTCAGTTTTCGACACAGTTTTGGACTGTGGAAAAAGCCCTAGATTAGATTTAGCGCTAGGCGCTAAAAGGAGCTATACACGAAAAACAAAAAAAGCGCTAGATCTGGCGCCGAAAGCGCTAAGTTGGTAGCACTGGATGACAGGCAGGAGGGAGGTAGCGAGTGGTTGAGTGTTGCGAGCTCTGGTAAGCAATTTCGGAGTAATTCGGATGGTAATTTGTATGAAATGGGGATAGTGGATTTCAAGATATCGGACGGTTTTCTAGTTACAAATTTTATAGTAATTTTACTAAATAAGCTAGTCCTGAAAAATACTATTTAGGCAGTCATTTACACATTAACAACAAATAGTAGACACGGATTTTTAGCCGACTGACCCGGAAGGAGGGTTATGTTATTACCCGACTTACCCGGAAGTAGGGTTAAGCTTTTAAATTGCCCTTTTCATGTATGTATATTTTATCATTATATTACTTTTATGCTGCCATTTTGACATACAGTACATTAATTTAACTGTTTTACAAAAAACTTAAACCAGCTACAAATTACACTAAGATGTAATCAAATCGATCCGGGCTATTGCGTATCTTTGGTGGTAATCGTAACGAACAGTTTTCTGACGTCTATGTTTTAGTCACGCCAAGTCCCCCACACCTTTAAAAGTAGCCTAAAATTCAATAAATCTCCCAACTTGGCACCTCTGATTGCTTGACGTTGGCTTGACGTTTGTTGACTGCTGTGTGCAGCTGTGTGTGACCGACAGCATCGCATAGCTTAGGGCGTGACGCGATTATAGATTTCAGGGGATTTCATCATCTAATAATTTCTTTGAGTTGCCATAAATAAAAGAAAGAACTTCCAAATTATTATTATTTTATTTTTCAAGCATGAAATTAGGTAGGTACCTAAGACTCTTCGATAATATAATTAACTAGCTGTCCCCCGTGGTGTGACCCTCGTTCCCAGGATAAAAAGTAGCCTAAGTCCTTCTCCATACTATAGGCTATCTGCGTGCCAAATCGTAACAACCAAACAAACTCACTTTCAAATTTATAATATTACTTAGGATTAGGTATACCCCGCTGTTTCAACCGTAAGCGGGTGAAACGGCGAGGAAAAACAACCACCACAATACTTTTTTTTAATAAAAGTACTTACTTAGCCATATAAGTCAGCTATCTGTCAGTGAAAGTCCCGTCAAAATCGGTTCATGAAAATCAATGGTTAACCCCCTTATTCTTAATAAAGTTATCAAACGTTGATTACCTAAAATTCCGAAGTCTTTATCTGACACGTGACATTTTGGTGATCGAAACAGTGAGACGGAGGACACTATTACACTGATTTAGTTAAAAAGCGATTATGAATATAGGGGTAAATATATAGGAGTTACCTAACTTAGTTATGATAAAAACACAAGAATTTTCTTGTACGACACTGAGGGATGAAGAAAATTAAATTAAAATTTTATAAATTAATACTTAGGTATACATTGGGTAGGTACCTACCTACCACAAGTTGATACTGTAGTCATTGGTTGAGAATCTGTCACCAAAGTTCAAACTGGTGTTCCGGCAATACCGTCTTAGAGCTTCTGGGATTTGTAAAGGTCGTCAACAAATTGGCACTCCCGTATTAATAGTACCTAACCGAAGGCAATTAATGGTGCCTCCTATCAACCCTCCTCTTTTTGATCGCATTAGATGGGATTATGCTGTGCATGTATGACAACGGACGCTTCGGGATATAGTGGGGAAGCTCCAACGTTCTGGAGGATTTAGATTACGCCGACGACATATGCCTGCTGAGTTATACACACGCAGACATGCAAGCTAAGCTCGACGACCTGAGCTGAAAATCAACATCCGGAAGACCCAAGAGATGCGATCTGGAGTGACGAATGTTACACCGTTGCTGATAGGCATAGATGTAGTGGAACGCGTCCACAAATTGACTTACCTTGGTAGTGTCGTGTCAGAATCAGGAGGAACTGAAGATGACATCTCTTCTCGGATTGCCAAGGCCCGAGCAACTTTCGCACAGCTGCGCCCCGTATGGCAGTCTCGGAAGCTGACCCGAAGAGTTAAGCTCAAGATATTCGGGTCCAACGTGAAGTCTGTACTTCTGTACAGGTGCGAAACGTGGAAGGTAACCAAGGCCATCTCGCACAAGCTCCAGGTTTTTGTCAACCGATGCCTCCGCCAAATTCTCGTTATCCACTGGCCCGAGAAAATCTCGAACGTAGAGCTCCGAGAACGCTGCCACGAAGCACCGATCGACCAACAGATCAAGCGTCGCAAATGGAACTGGATTGGCCACACTCTCCGAAGGGACCCCGATCATATACCCAAGCAGGCAATGGACTGGAATCCGCAGGGGAAATGAAAGCGTGGCTGTCCCAAACAAACCTGGCGACGCACTGTGCTTGACGAAGTGAAGAAGATCGGGAAGTCTTGGAGTGCGATCAAGCGCGAAGCTCAAGACTGATCGGGATGGAGAGTTTCTGTGGACGCCCTCTGCCCCATCTAGGGGACACAGGATCATAAGTCAAAAGTCATCGTGTGGTTGATTATCAAAAAATACAAGTGTTGAAAAACGTCGTATGACACGCGTGTGCATTAATCATTAAGTACACTCTCGGCTCTCTTATACCTATCGCATCGTTTGTAATTACAAACTTTGCACACTGTATACTATTCATAATGTAGGTAGTACAATTATTTTTCTCAAAAATATTTCCTAACGAATTTTAAAGTGGGTACCTAGGTATTATTTATTTTATCCAGATTAAATTAGCTTTACTCCTCGAATGCATCTTTTGTAGGTATAAAATATAATGAGACAAGTAGGGACACACACGGAATAATACCTTAATTTCGAGGGGTGATTAAATGAACTCAAAACAATATATAAAGATGTTTTTTTATTTTTATTTCTACACGTTGAATAAACAAACAGCTATACTTTTTTAAATGATCAATACAGAGACTAGGACGTAAAATTGATACGTCCATGTACAGATTCAAAACACGCCCAATAGTTCTAAATATAAAAAAATAGAAATATATTTATTTCGGTAACTTATCATCTACAATAATAATTATAGTTCATTGGTCTTCTTATACCTGTGCTAGGAGGCCCCGCTCTTACATATCTAGTACAATACAATATAGTAGTAAAAGGTGTTAGAATTTTGAATTTAGTTCAGTTTTAGAATAAATTATTAAAAAGAAAAAATAATAATACTTAAAGACAAAATATAAATAAAAAACATAAATTATATTTTGTGTTTGTGTGTTTTGTTACTGTATGCGTGTGTCTAAAACTCATGATTAAATTACATGAAATATACAATTAGGACTTAGGTAGGTTAAACAGAAAATAAAAAGTTTATTTGTAAAAGTTTCATTAGGTACTTACAAATACTTATTGTATTATTTTTTATTTTTCTAAGCACTTAACACCTCTGCATTCAGAACAAAACACCTTTGGTCTTTTACGATTTTCTGTATTAACCCAGCTTAACAGTAAATTTTTCACATCAATTATTTTGTTTTCGCGAACAGTACCTCCGTGAAAGAACTCGTCTAAAACTATTTGGATGCCATCGTCATGGTGTCGATGTGAGCTGGGCCTTTGTTTTTTCAGATAATTGAAGACGAATTCGATCACAAGGAAGAGTAAATCTTCATCGGGGCTTACCATTATCAATTTGCTAATATTATCTGACGATAATTTGGAGAGTACATTTACTTAAATAATAATACTTAAAGACAAAATATAAATAAAAAACATAAATTATATTTTGTGTTTGTGTGTTTTGTTACTGTATGCGTGTGTCTAAAACTCATGATTAAATTACATGAAATATACAATTAGGACTTAGGTAGGTTAAACAGAAAATAAAAAGTTAATTTGTAAAAGTTTCATTAGGTACTTACAAATACTTATTGTATTATTTTTTATTTTTCTAAGCACTTAACACCTCTGCATTCAGAACAAAACACCTTTGGTCTTTTACGATTTTCTGTATTAACCCAGCTTAACAGTAAATTTTTCACATCAATTATTTTGTTTTCGCGAACAGTACCTCCGTGAAAGAACTCGTCTAAAACTATTTGGATGCCATCGTCATGGTGTCGATGTGAGCTGGGCCTTTGTTTTTTCAGATAATTGAAGACGAATTCGATCACAAGGAAGAGTAAATCTTCATCGGGGCTTACCATTATCAATTTGCTAATATTATCTGACGATAATTTGGAGAGTACATTTACAGATACATTCATAATGTTTTCCTGGATATCTTCTCTAAGATTTTGGAGCATAGAGTTGATTTTTTCAGCACCAAACGAGCTAACACTCACGGCGAGCGAACCGATCATTAATACTTCCCCAGGATTTATGCCCACAGTTGCTTTAGGTTGTTCTTTATCTTCGTACGTAGGATATTTCCCTAAATTGATAGGTGGAGTTGCAATACGAGTCTGCACGTTGTTGGGGCCAGCTGGAGCTTGGCCTACAGACGAGAATACTCCCGATCTACCATCTTTTCCCATGTTACGTAAATCTGACGGATTAAATTTATGCTGCGCATTCAACTTTACATTTCCATCTGATGTCAATGATATTCTTAGCTTATGTTGGTTCACATCTTTATTTATTTTCAGCACGTCAGCAAAGAATTGATCTTTATTGGCGATGTTCTTAATGCCTTTAATAACCTCAGTGTTGCCGTGCACCGTACCTTGAGTCCTTCTTACTTCTGCACTAACTTTGTCAAATATTCTCCTGTAAAGATATTTTTAATTGTAATAAATATGAATCAATAAATTTTGTGAACACTTAAACAAAGTGGTCTTAATTTTAAAGTTATTGTTACCCGCATCATCATGGAAACGTGGAATTTCATACAAAATAGGTGTTCTCACAGAAAATATTCTGTTATTTAAATTAAAGGCGAGGGTTTCCCGAAACTTAGCGCAATTAACAATTAAAAAAAGGCTTCGTCGAGCAGTCTTAATTGTGAACTGTTATTATGTGAGTTGTATAAGGTTTTATACAGCCGTCATCGGCTCGCCGCGACTCTCTGCGAGCGGATCTCTTTCATCTCTTTGGAGCATGGACGTGCGCCAGGTTTTCAGTATACGCTGCTCCTTTGTAACGATCATCTAAGCCATCATAATAATGCGCAAGTCTCGCGCTCAAATAGACGGGGACGAGGTAGCGTAAAATGCCAATACAGCTCTCGGAAACCCTTACCTTCAATGCCGGTTAATTTAGAAATAATCATGATCTCCACATTTGCCATGTTGTATTCGATGGTGGTTACCTAGAACCTACTATTGCAGTCAGTGAGATGAGTTTCTTGCCGGAGTCTTCTCAGTTCAAGTTGTATTTGGAACCGGTGTAGAGTCATTTTTTAACGTTCACAAGAGCCTTATCAGGGCCTAAATTGAATAAATAATTTTTGATTTTGATTGATTATGATTTGCACATACCTGTGTCTGTTGCTCCTAAGCGAGGAGCGGTAATCATTGATGGCGTGCGCCTGGGCATCCTCAATGATACTCTGAGCAGTTTTACTCGTCATGACTGCTCTAAAGAAGAATAATGTGGCCACGGAGAACTGGAGGATCTCAAGTTTTGATAGCTCCCCATGGTCACGTTTCTATTGAAAACAATTATAAAACATGTAGGTACACTTCTTGACATTAGAGTAAAATTACTGAATACTTTATCTAATGTTACCTTTATAATTATTTGGAAAAGACTGTTAACAATCCCAACGCCACCCATCGCGCTATTTGAATGTCGAAGCACTTCAACTGATGCTGCAATTACTTTGCCTGTCTGTAAAAAAACGGTAATGATTGATACTGAATTCCGTGTGACAGTGACGATAAGTTGATGATGTGAAATTTACCTTCGACAAATTACTGCCAGTACGAGCGGAACGCGATAATAACTTAGTGGCACCTCCCGCCGCAAGCCCTACGCCAGATGTCGTGATATTGATCCAGCTTCCGCGAGCTTCTGAATCTGATAGACTGACACTCTTTAACAAATAAGATAGTCTTTTACTAATAGTATAAGTAAGGACATGTTACTTCTTGATCATCGAATATTAATTAAATTAAATTATTTAAGTACAACATGTAGGATTCCTTAATCATAATTGAGGATATAAACCTAGCTACCTGTCCATGCGCGGCTCGATCACATAGATGTTGTGTTGAGCGCAAAGCACTGTAAATGGAAGTGCCAACATTCGCGACGACTATACCCGTCAACACTGCCGGTCCCACTGGCGTGAAACAGGCTACCCCACCTAAAGCAAGGGCACCCAGTGATGCTACGGTGTTAGCCGTATCCACAGTACTGATCAAGTCAGCTTTAAAACCCAAAGCTGGCGATGATTCTACGCTGATTTCGACGGCGAGCTTTTCCTGTAATACAATATAAAAAAAACGTTTTTAGCGATCAATGAGTTTCGCAAAGATCATTTCACAATTTAATTGATAGATACAAGATTCTACATCGCGCTGTCAAAGTTTCCTGAAAATTTAAGTGTCCTAAATCAACAATTGGACCGCGATTCTCAGGCATGATGAATCTTACGTTATTATCACGTGTGAATTTCCAATGTCTAGGTTTTTTACAGTTAATTAAAAAATAATGTTTACCTTTATAATTTTCGCACTGTATTCACCGTTTTTTGGTACAACCAGTACGCACTTCGGATTTGTGTTGCTTTTTAAATATGAATTCCAATTTTGGTACTCTCTGCCGTTATCATCGATGTAGATTCGACAGCATTTAGCTAAAACAAATAGAAGTATGCAATTAAACGAGTTTTAGAAGTAAGTATACTTATCCATTAAATTGTAAATACCTGCAGCTTTAGTTGGTATACATTTTCTGATTCTGAACACTGGAACACACCAAATAATGATGTTTTTCTTCCGATGAAGATTTTTCCAATAGTCGTTTGGTTCAAATTTAAGACGTGGCAAAGGTTTAGGCTTTGCACATACCACAAGTATTATCGACATTACTATATCTTTTCCATTGTGAGAAAACTTGCCTGAAAATAAAGTTCACATTAAAGTTTTTTTATTTTTTTATACCATTAATTTGGCATATACAAGCATACCTATATAAGCCTGATGGTTAGCGGTTACCGTAGCTTCGTCACGCTCAATAAAGTTATATTGTGCTGTAGGAATTTAGTAAACTTACTTTGTTCGCATATTTTATTATATACTTTCAAAATTTGTTCTTTCTGCCTCGAGGTATACCCCAAAAGTATGTCATCATATTCTTTGCTAGGACTCCCAAACATTGCAAATGCCACGTTTTGCCGTAAATGGTTCCTGTTAGTCATCTCATATCTGAAAATAAAACTCATTTTATTTTCATTCATCATCATCATCATCAGCCTTTAATGTCCCACTGCTGAGCACAGTCCTCCTTTGACAGGTGAAAGGTACTGAGCGATACTCCACCACGCGTGCCCACTGCGGATTGGTGTAGGTAGGCTAGTGGTCAACCTACTGTTGAAATTTTTCAAGCCGCCTAGGAGGCATCCAGCTATCTTAACGACTATCACAATTAAGTGATAACCGGGACCAACGGCTTGACGTGCCTTCCGAAGCACGGAAACGCTCAATTTGAAATAACACTAGGCGGTCACCCATCCAGGTACCGACCACGACAGACGTAGCTTAACTTTGCCGATCAATTAAGAACGGCTAATCATGCTACGAGCGCTTCATTATTATTATTAGCTTATTTTTATTATTAGTTAGGTCTGTCTCTGTCTTATTTCTTCTATCTATCTATATCTGTGGTCTTAGGTACATCATGCATGAGGTAGGTAGGTTATCAGTTTTTAACCGACTTAAAAAAAGGAGGAGGTTCTCAATACGACTGTATGTTTTTTTTTTTTTTTATGTTTGTTACCTCATTACTCCGTCATTTATTAACCGATTTGGAAAATTCTTTTGTTGACTGGAAGGGTACACTTCCCGTTTGGTCCCATTGTCATCAGATCAGGATTTGATTACTTCTTAGTGTACTTTGAAGTCGGTTTAAGTTTTTTGTAAAACAGTCCAATTATGTTAATAGTATACACTCACCTAATCCAATCACAATCAGGCAAGTTCTCAAAATATTCCTGCTGGATTTCTTCAGGAGTTTCTGGTTCCGACATGATTTTGTTCCTTTAATTTTCCTTAAGTAGATTTATTTATGTGGTATATTTATTTCAAGTAAAACCCATAAGTACGTGTTAAAGAGAAGAGAATCAATTAATAATAGAAACCGTGCGTTCTCCGCGTGTATTTATAAGCAAATGTTTATTTTTCGCTGAAATGTTTGTTACAGCTGAATTGAAATCGTAGGTACCTTCGTAGATTACACACATTATAACTAATAATACCTACTTGAGTGAGATAGTAAGAAATAAGTAAGACGGCATATTACATTGATAGTATGTGCGAAGAGGATAGCATGAATTCTTAAAGTCCGTATTTAATCAGGATGGGAAAATTGCAAACGTGATCGCGTTATTCGGGGAATTCGCCAGTGGAACTTCTCACAGAGTTGCCATTTTAAATAAATATCTTTTGAGCGAGATGCTTAATAACCATCATCATACTTATTTATAATCTATATTCTCTATTCTAGAGAGAGCATACATACATACAAATAATATTTCGTCTACCTATCTTACTAAACTATATTCATTTTTTAGTTTTTTTTTTACCTTTTGAACATATTTACATTTTCATTTTGTTTTTCAGTCTCAAGTAAATACTACTTTTCAAAATTTGATCCTAATTAATATATGAAATAAATTAATTTTTATATTCCAAAACAGGTTTATATTTTCTTTTATGTTGCTTTGTGTTTGACTAATTGAAAAAAAAAAAAAAACCGTCCCCTTATCTCCGAAGTTCGCAAAGCAAAAAATCTGAAATAATTTCAGTGGATAGAATTTGAAGTAAATATTACAGGAAAAATAGAGCGATGTTTCTAACTACCACAGTTTTTCGTAATCATCAAAATTCCATCACAAACAAATTTAGTTATGCGGTCCGGTTTTTCTACAGATGGCCCAAACCAAGAAACAACAACAAGTTTAGTAAGGAAGGTACAATATTTTTACTCACGTTTGTTAGCAGACCATTAGGTACTTGCCATTCTTTGCCATGTTCCAAATAATAAACGCATAGGAATAAATACGTAAAAAATAAATACCCTGTGACATTCCTCAAAGACGGTTATATGCATGATCCCAAACGAAGCAGAGCTTGTACTTTGGAAACCAGATAACTGATATACTTCTTCTCAGTCGTGTACTCTTGGCAGAGTGGTCGTGGTCATGGATTGTCCCTTTCGCGCATTCTGCATTAGCAATGTTCCTCCATTTTCCGTTTCGGTAACATTCGGTTATGGTACATTGCGTGGCAGATTTTATGAGGTCAAGCCACCTGGTTGGAGACCGACCACGTGAACGTTTGCCTTCAACTCGACCTTTCCATAGAATTATGTTTACGGGTGACGAGTCCGAAAAATTTTAGGATTCGTATTTGATCAATCGACGTAAGTCTTTGTTTAATCCGGAGTTCTTTTAATATGGAAACGTTGGTACGATGCGCAGTCCAGCTTATTCTAAGCATCCGTCGCCAGTACCACATTTCCAAGGCATTTTTCTTCGGTCTTGCAACTTTAACGTCCACGTCTCAGCTCCATAAAGGAAAATTGGAAAGATCAAGCAATTCATCAGACGAGCCTTTGTGTTTTTCGGTAATTTTGCGATCTTTCCAGATTTTTGTGAGCTTCTCAACGCCTGATCTAGTTACAGTGCAGCGTCTCTTTATCTCTTCTTCACAGCCTCCATTGTTAGTGATAAACATAACTTTGACATACAAGGCAGTTGGCAACATTTATGATTTCATGCTTGTTGTTATTAGCACGATCTACTATCATGATTTTGGTCTTCTCACGGTTTATTGTAAGTCCAAAACTTAAACTGGTTGATTCCAAAAGTTGGAGAAGGTCTTTTATATCTTCTTCGGTTGTGGCAAGAAGAGTAGTGTCATCAGCATATCTTAAGTTTGATATCAACAGCCCCCCTACGGATACTCCGGAACTGATATACTACATAATATACTACTACAACTATTCAAAATTCAAAAAATATGCATCGATTGGACCCAATTATATTTTTATGCCTTTTGCGGTCGAGACCTTGGGACCATGGGGGTCAGAAGCTCGCTGTTTTGCTCGCACCTTGTCTTCAAAATTGATTGAGACCTCCGGAGACCAGCGGGCGGGGAGCTTTTTCCGCCAACGCGTCAGCTTGGCTATCCAAAGAGGAAACGCTGCCAGCCTTCTGGGAACCTTGCCGTTAATCGGAAGCAGCGGCAGGCTTGAGGAAATTTTCTATATATAGATTATATTTTGTAAATATAGATTGTATTTTGTACATATTTGTTGTTAATAAAAATAATAGTAATTTATATACTACTTTTTGGTTTATAAATACAAACTTAATATACATAATTACACCCAGACTCAGGACATACAGACATATTCATGCAGTTGCACACAATTGCACGTCCTTTGTGGGAATCGAACCCATGACCTGCGGCGCATCTGGATTTATAGCACCTCAGTCTGAGGAGAGACTTTGCCTCCTTGTTTGTGTTCTGCCGCTTGTAAACCGGACAGTGTTCTGTAGCCATCGCAACTCTTGCCATCGATGGGGTGTCCATCCTCACACATTGAAACTAGAATGCTTTCGAACTGTGCGGTCTCAAATAAATGAGCTTTCTCCCGCGGACGCTCAGATTGTGGAATGAGCTCCCCGCCGTGGTTTTCCCGATGGAGTACAAAATGTGGTTCTTCAAAAAGGGTGTGAAGATTTCTGCAGGGTCGGCACCGCGCGCGCGAGTAATACTCCTGGTGTTGCAAGCGTCCGTAGGCTACAGTAACCGCTTACCATCAGGATGGCCGTATGCTTTTTTGCTACCTAAGTAGTATAAAAATAAAATTTACACGTAAAACCAACAACATTTGATCATAAATTATCCAAGTTTATCGGAAACTACGATTCATATCTATTTGTTATAGCTATTTAGAAAGTGTACCTAACTATGTATAGTATTCAGTTTAAATTCAGAATAAAGGCTTTTGTATTTTTTTAATTATCTATGTCAGTAGGTACATTGAATCATGACTAATCTCATCTCTCATATCATCTAATCAACATCAGTCGATCGCACAAAAATATAATAAACATGGGAAGCACACGCACACGCAGTGACCGATGACAATCTTTTTTTTTGTGAGTAACAACTGTGTGACGGTCGGTTTACTGCTGGCAGCTATAGCAGCCGGAAGAAACTTAGTATTAAGAAAAAAAAAAGAAAATGCTGTTGTAGAGCGAAATCCTTAGTCTATGGTAGAAAGGAAGAACTGTGCGGTGCTGACTTTTATTTTATATACGAGCTTGAATCGACATAAATGCCAATAAATATTATATTTTTAACTTTTTATAGCTTCTTTTTCTAATGGCAGTATTTAAATATTCCAAATTTAATTGGTTTTAAAAGTAGCTACAGAATAAATCTACGTTTTTTTCTTTTTTTATATCACTAAGGTGGCAAACAAGCATAGCAATGAATGCCGTCAATAGATAGCATATCATTGATATGCAGTAAGAAAAGTGTTGGGGACAGCACAGAGACTTGCCGGACGCCGGCATTTATGTCCATGACATCGGAGCAGCTACCGTCGACGACGGCTCTTATGCATCTGCTGGACAGAAAGCTGGGGACCCATTTGCATAATCCCTAGGGAAGCCCGTATGCTGGTAACTTCCTGAGAAGACCCCTGTGCCAGTCCCGATCGAATGCCTTTGCCACATCTAGGCTCGCAGCCAATGCCTCACCTTGACTCTCAAACGTTCAAAGAAATACGACAATTGGGAATGTTATAAGTTGTAAGTGGGATGATTCTGCTGTGTTGATATTTGAAATTGTCTAAAATGTCTTGGAATCGTTCTTTGAAATCACCGTGGAGGCTCTCCAAATATTGACAGTAAGCAAGTCCTCGTAGTTGATGGCCAGTTTGGTTTTCCCAAGAGTACTCTCTTGTAGAGCTATTCAGAATTCGTTGTATTTCTTACTGTACGGTCTTACCCTACCGGCCGGTCTTCTTCGGTACCCAAAGGGTACCAAACAGGACTCTTATTCATAAGCCTCCACTGTCCGTCCGACCGTCTGTCTGTCAGTGGGTTGTATCTCATGACCCATAATAGGAAGGCTCCCATACAAGAAACGTCTTCTTTTGGTGTTTTTTTGTTGCGACTCCTATTCGTTTCATGATCAATTTGAGTTACTCAATATTATTATTATTGTACGTGTGCGATTCCGAATCGCACTTGGCCGGTTTTAATTTAGTTTTATTGTACGATCGTAATTATATTAATTAAAATCATACCAAAGTAACTAGGACGCTAAGGACTCTAAATTGTGTAATCGTCTCAATTCTTAATCTCTATCGCAAAATGTTCATAAGGATTGATGTATATCTTTTCCATGCTTTGGAGGTCTAATTGTAGCAAATAACTTGCATATGATAGAATCCCAGACAATTCATTATGAATTACCTGGGATCCTATCATATAAGGTCCTTCTAAAGTTTAGGCGTATATTTTCAGGGATGAATTAAATTTTAATTAATATAGGTCATTAGTAATAAAAGAGAAATAATCCGTATGATGGCACAAGAGAAAAAAAAAACAAAATTGGACTTTATGTAAGTACCAAGTATTAATTAATAAATACTTAACAAGCTGCCCGGCGCGACTTCGTTCGCGTGGTGCTACTCTATCTACCATTTGGTGCTACTCTACCCTACCCTACCCTATCCTACAGGTATGAAAAATAGTTAACGTCCTATTCTCAGACCTAATGAATATACACACAAAATTTCATAAGAATCGGTCAAGCCGTTTCAGAGGAGTTTTTTTTACAAACACTGTGTGCTAATATGCTAGAATTATGGGGGCACTTCATTTCTTGAAACGTACGGCCCATACGTCCCAGTGACGCCTACATCGCAGAAGGTGTTGCTGCTGCCTGGCTAGCCGAGAAGGGTGAGCGGCTACCACGCGACTTTTTTCTAATACTTGCATTTTTAAACTCGTGATATCTTTCAAATGGAATGTCTGAATTGAATAATTCAAAAAGTTATATAAAGTTATTGAAGCAGTCTTAAATATGAAGTAATTTATTTTGATAAGGATTAATATAAAGATACAAATAAAGATCCTTTTCTAGTGGCGGCACTTCATTTAATTTAAAAAAATAAAAGAACACTTATTGTGGCATAACTATAATAGTTAGGTATATACTGTCGCGACACTTTTTGTTAATAATGATATTCTGAAAAGTCGTAGTATATTATTTTATTCTATCATCAATAGTTTGATGATAGAGCGCACGCGATGTAGAGAATATATTGGGTATTTTTTTTACACCTTGAGTTACATTATTGGAGTTTTAGTAAGGATCCCTAATTTTTTGAATATATAATATAGCCTATGTCACCCGAGGATAGTGTAGCTTCCCAACAGTGAAAGAATTTTTCAAATCGGTTCAGTAATTTCAGAGCCTATTCAATGAAAACAAACAAACAAAAAAACAATCAAATCTTTCCTCTTTATAATCTTATCTATATATATAAAATGCTTTGTCCTGAATGACTGACTGACAATCAACGCACAGCCTAAACCGCTGATCGTAGAGACCTGAAACTTGGAGGGTCTGTTCTTTGTATGACGTAGGCATCAGATAAGAAAGGATTTTCCGAAATTCTACCCCTAAGGGGGTGAAAAACGGGGGCAAAGTTTGTATGGGACAACGTGATTCCTTGGTCCGATCTACTTCAAATTTTGCATAAACCTTCCTTAACAGAATTGATGCAAGACGAGTTTCGTATTTTATTGAAAATCATCGCCAAACGGGGTTAAAAGGGGTAGAAAGTTATTTTAGGGGTGATTTGCATCGAAGTTGATATCAATACTCATTAGTGCTTTTGATTTAAATATTCTTTGATATTTGACATTCCAATTTTAAAGAGTATTGCATTGCACCGTAGACAGAGAATTACAGTTAGACAGGCAAAGATACGCATATGTCAAAACGTGTATGTGGGAGCAGGACTAGGCGTATTTTTTATCCCTATCCTAAATATCCTATAGCGTATAGGTCTTTATTGTTTGACCTCAGTGTCGTTGAGGCCAAAAAAGTTTGTATATTATAATATTTTTTATGAGAGCTCATCAATCATGCAAATTGTACAGATAATTTCACCTAAATACGATAAAAATCCAAATATATATGTAATTATGTCGAACTATCGCTATCTTCTTTGCTATACGCTGAAAGCCTATCTACCTTAAATTCTCTATCTACGCATTGCACCAAGCTTTTATGTGAGTTCAACTTTTTTTTAATAAAATCAGATTGAGGTTTTAAACATTTTTATCTGTCTGTTCCGGTACATAGTTAATGTTATATAGCACTACTTTTATTTTTGAAAAATAAATAGTGTTTCGCGCAAAAAAAATCAAACCGTTCGCGGGTGAAACCGCGGGATGATAAACTGATTGTTGATATATCAGCGCACAGCCCAAACCGCTGGACCTAAGGATTTGAAATTTTTCACACAGATACCAAATACAGTGGAGGCATCCACTAAGGAAGGATTTTTGGAAATTCCACCCTTAAGAGGGTAAAATAGGGGATGACAGTTTGTATGCAAGTCCGTCAGTTTTGAAGTTAGGATCTTCAAATTTTGTGTTTAGGCTGACGATTGAAAATTAATGTATAGTTATCTCAGCATTTGTGATAGTTCCACCCCCGAAGGGAGGAAAAGGGGGATGAAGTTGGGTATGCAAGGCCTTCAATTTCAAAGTAAACTTCATTAAATGTATTATTATACGGTGTAGGCATCCACTATGGAAGGATTTACGGAAATTCCACCCCTAAGGGGGTAAAATAAGGGATGAAAGTTTGTATGCAAGTCCGTCAGTTTTGAAGTTAGGATCTTCAAATTTTGTGTTTAGGCTGACGATTAAAAATTAATGTTTAGTTATCTCAGCGTTTGTGATAATTCCACCACCGAAGGGAGGAAAAGGGGGATGAAGTGGTTTATGCAAGTCCTTCAATTTCAAAGTAAACTTCACTAAATATATTATTATATAGTGTGGGCATCCACAAAAGAAGGATTTTAAAAAATTCCACCCCTAACAGGGTAAAATAAGGGATGAAAGTTTGTAAGCAATATATCAACGCATAGCCCAAATCGCTGGACCTAGAGATTTGAAATTTTGCACAAAGATACCTAATACAGTGTAGGCATCCACTAAGGAAGGATTTTTGGAAATTCCGCCCCTAAGGGGGTAAAATAAGGGATGAAAGTTTGTATGCAAGTCCGTCAGTTTTGAAGTTAGGATCTTAAAATTTTGTATTTAGGCTGACGATTGAAAATCAATGTATAGTTATCTCAGCGATTGTGATAATTCCACCACCGAAGGGAGGAAAAGGGGGATGAAGTTGTGTATGCAAGTCCTTCAATTTGAAAGTAAACTTCACTAAATGTATTATTATACGGTGTAGGCATCCACTAAGGAAGGTTTTTTTGGAAATTCCACCCCTAAGGGGGTAAAATAAGGGATGAAAGTTTGTACGCAAGTCCGTCAGTTTTGAAGTTAGGATCTTCAAATTTTGTATTTACGCTGACGATTGAAAATTAATGTAAAGTTATCTCAGCATTTATGATAATTCCACCCCCGAAAGGGGAAAAAGGGGAATGAAGTTGCCTTCAATTTCACGATAAACTTCACTAAATTTATTATTATACAGTGTAGGTATCCAGTAAAGAAGATTTTTGGAAATTCCACCCCTAAGGGGGTAAAATAGGCCATGAAATTTTGTATGGAAGTCCGTCAGTTTTGAAGAAAGGATCTTCAAATTTTGTGTTTATGCTGACGATTGAAAATTAAAGTAAAGTTGTCACAGCGTTTGTGATAATTCCACCCCCGAAGAGGGAAAAGGGGGATTAAGTTGTATACGAAAATCTTTCATTTCCATAGTAAACATCACTAAATTTATAATTATAAAGTGTAGGTATCCACTAACGAAGGATTTTTCAATATTACACCCCTATGGGGGTAAAATAGGGGATGCAAGTTTGTATGAAAGTCCATCAGTTTGGAAGTTAGGACCTTCAAATTTTGTGTTAAGGTTGATGATTGAAAATTAATTTATATGTGCCTCAGCGTTTTCGATAATTCCGACCCCGAAGGGGTAAAAAAGGGATGAAGTTGTGTATGGAAGTATACTTTTATTATATAAGCTTGGAATATAATTAAAATATTGAAACTAACGCAAAGAATATCGGTGTTGTTGGAATTTGATCCATTAATGAGTGAACAGGGGGATTAAATTTTGTATTTAAGCTGTTCATTCACATAATTTTGTATTCAAGTAAAATAATGTACACGTGTATCATGTTATTAAGAAGCCTACTGCCGCCCATCTATCTGTCTGTCTGCCACGAGAAAAATTCTCAGCTGTCTGGTTGAGGAACTTTTGGATATATCTCCGCCCGTGTCGATCCGTCTGTCTGTCTGTCTTCTACGGGTAATTTTTAAATTATAATTATTATTTAAATTTAATACTAAGGTGTCAAACAAGCATACGGCCGGCCTGATGGTAAGCGGTCACCGTATGTATCACTCGTGCGTTGCCGACCATACAGAAATATCTTCACACCCTGGCGCCATGGCGGGGAGCTCATTCCACAGCCTGAGTTTACGCGCTAGAAAACTCCTTTGAAACCGCACAGTAGAAACCATTTCGGTTCCAATATATGAGTATGGACTCCCCGTCGATGGCGAGAGTTGCGATGGTAGAAGGGATATAGGTGTATTCGTCTGTCTGTCCGTGTGCCATGAGCAAATATCTCAGCTGTCATGAAATGGTTGAGGAATTTGTGGATAGGGCTCAATGGCGTAATTTTAGATAAATAATCCCGATCTCGACACCTCCCAAAAAAAACATATTTCTTCTTCAGCTAATCGGACAGTGTATGTATGCATATTTCTGCCGGTAGATTTTCAGATCTTCCTCTTCAAATCGGGCAGGACTGTTTCAGTTTTATGTGGCATGTTCGCATGTAAGCTCTCAATCTTCCTGAACTTTTGTCAAATATCACACGTAGTGGCGGGCTATAGCCATGAACAAAGCTCTATATTGTTACAATGATTCATATCTAGAAAAAAGAAATAATCTACGCGGACGAAGTCGCGGGCTAAAGCTAGTATTAGTATAAGTATAAATGTAGTATTTTCAATGTTCCGATTATTTTTCTAATATTGATTTTTTGATTACTAGTAACCTATACATTCATCCCACAAAATATACGCCAAGACTTTAGAAGGACCTTATAAAATTATTTTGTTTATGAATTAATAATTAACGTGGATAGTATACTTGAATACTGTGTGATATAAAAATTTAGCACCATTGTTACCGAACATGTACAGTACCCGATTACCTACTGTTTTGCATGAACAATGAGTGTTATCAGAAAACGATATTTAGTGTAAACCGAGGACGGCATTGGGCACACGCATCACTTGTGTTCATTTGAGTGAGGACTCTTTGACTATTTACCATCAGTGTATATCTAATCACGTTCCTAAAAATGAGGGAATGTCAAAACGATATACAGCATGCGGAAAATCAGTGTAAAATAATATAATGTGGTTAAATAATTTTGTAAAAAATTAAACATACTTATTGCATTAAAAAATATTAATAATCATGCACTATGCGATGGAATCTTAGTGAAAATAGACAATTTATAGTCAATACAGTTAAAAACAACACACATTTGGGCAATTTATTATTAGAAATGGAATTTAACTATAAGACAATAGGTGTAATCATTATGTTTGTGATGTGATGTGAGCAGGTGACAAATTAAACATTACTCGTCAAAAAGCCTTCAGGAGATTAGAAAAAATTGTGACACAATGAAGTTACGAATATATTCGTGTATTAAAATGAAGAAATTTTTGTTGTTGTTCATATCATTATTTGTATTAAGTTTTATTGCATTAAAAGTAACAAAATCACATTATAGAAATCAATTTACTACTATTCATTTTAATCCACATATTATAGAGGACTTTTACAGTAACAGGAAGGTGAGTTTTTACTTGGTATCCTTAAAGTTACGAAACCTTTCAGTAAGTATGTACAATAAAATTCAGCCGGTAAATGCACACTGCTGAAATTGAACCATAATAATTATCATCATAAACCGTCATGCATGCATACATAGATTAGATTAATATTGTATCTGTATCCACGCAAGAGAGTTTAAAATAGGGGATATAAAGAGAACATTATATTATAATGTTTTTTTCAATGTTATAGAAGTCCCCTGGATTGTTTAGATATTGGGGCTTATCTATCTACAATATTGTGTATATAATTTTTACATTTACATAATAGCCGCGTGCCGCAGACTCTATCAGAAATGGTCAATATATTTGATTGTATTTTGTACATAGGTATTTGTTGTAAATCATGTTAATATGTTATATTACTATGTACTAAAATAATTATCAAAAATGCTATTATTTTGAAGCTAATAATGGAAAGGAATGAGGAATGAGGAATACATCATTCTTGCAACCCTACCCGCGAGGATGATTCCTTGCCTGAAATCCCAATATATTAATAATAAATAATAATAATAAATTTTATGAGGATTTCCAAACATTTTTTGCAATTATTATGAAATAAAATTAAAGCCTGTATGTAATAATTAATATTATTTTAGGATTGGGTAACATCAAATTTAGGATCGATCCTATTTAAAAACCAAGAATTACCTCAAGATAATGTTAAAAACAACAAAACATTTGTTGTACTTGTATGGAAATATTGGGATTGGTTGAAAAATAGACACATACACAGTTTTGGATCTAACAGGTAGGTATTGGTTCTAACATTTTTAAAAGTAAGGCCTATGAGACGAGATAAAGAATATAAACAAACTTTCAGGTTTTTATTTTTTATTTTTTTATACAACTAAGTCGGTAAACAAGCGTACGGCCCGCCTGATGGTAGGCGGTTACCGTAGCCATATGGACGCTTGCAACACAAGAAGCATCGCTCATGCGTTACCGACCTTTCCCCCCTCCTCTATGAGCTCTGGCAACCTTACTCACGCGCAGGAACACAACTTTACACAACATAAAGTTATTTGGCTGCGGTATTCTGTAAGGAGGTACTTATTTATTTATTTTATTTATTTATTTATTTATTTATTTATTATTTATTGCACAATGTACACAACATAACACAATACAGTATATTATGTATACATAGACCCTGTTAGGGTGTTGCAAAATCTTATAATAATTAGGTAATGATTATTCATTTTATTAATATAAGTTATTACCTAAATATTATATAATTATTATCACACATTAAAGTTTGCTGAAAACGTAATATATATAATTATAATAATTATTACATTAATATATTTAAACTTATTAACTAAACATCTTATTTATTATTTATTTATTATTGCACAATGTGCACACAATAAAAGTAATTATACTTTATACTTTACTAGTATTACTCATAATGTATTTCTGCAACATACCTATTAGAGTATGGCAAAAACTTATTATAATTAATATTGTACGTATTTTTGACCATTAGGTACTTCTATTAATATCTATTCGCTTAATAACTAACATATACTCTACCATGTATCATCCATGAAATCTTTAATGTTATAATAGCATTTGTTTATTAGAATTAGCTTCAGCTTATTTTTAAATATATTATCATTACTTATATCCTTTAAAGTATTCGGTAATTTATTATATATTTGGACGCATCGGTATTGGGGGCTGCTTCTAAACATTTCTAGCCTGGGTGCTGAAAGAACTAATTTATTTTTACGGCGTATATTTTTATCAAAACTAAATAAGTTAATATTTTTCCTCACAAACATGGCTATTTCTAATATATATATAGAGGGTAGGGTTAGAATTTTAAGTTTACAAAAGAAAGGTTTGCAGCTATCTCTAGGTCGTATGTTTACCAAAACGCGTATGCATTTCTTTTGAGCAACAAATAGATCTTTCGCATCAGTGCTATGGCCCCACATGATGATCCCGTAGCGGAGCCATGCGTAGGCGTAAGCGTAATATGCAGATAGTGCACAACCGGTGTTTGTGTTATTTTTTAATACTTTAAGCCCGTAAAGAAACTGAGATATTTTTAATTTTATTTTCTCTATATGTTTTTTCCAATTTAAGTGGGTGTCTAGTGTTAGTCCCAGAAGGTTAAAACTGTCTACCTCATCGATATTTATTTTAGTGGTTAATGTTTTTAAGTTTACTTTTTGTTTTTGATAGGGTCTAAACTGTATTATTTTTGTTTTTTTATTATTGATTTCTAGGTTATGATTTTGTAGCCAGGATTTTATTGCATTAAAAGTTTCAGTTATGAGGTTGTCGTTGTCTAAAATGTTTGTCGGGCTTTTGAATAGGAGGGATATATCATCAGCGAATAACACACAGAGTGGATCACATATTTTGGGTAGATCATTGATGTAGATCAGAAAGAGAATGCATCCGATGACACTTCCTTGAGGTATGGACCAATTAGTGGTTAAGGTGTCAGAACGCACATATTTTAACTCACTGGTGTCTTCATCCAGGTGTTCAATTTGTACACATTGTTTTCTGTCGGAGAGGTAAGATTGCATCCACTCGTGTGCGTCTCCTCTGATGCCGACTCCATGTAGCTTAGTAAGCAGGATCGCGTGTGATACCCTATCGTATGCCTTAGTCATGTCGAGCATTACTCCTATCGCGTAGTTTTTGTCTCTGATATAGTTGAGAATTTCTTGTACGTATTTGTAAACTGCTAGGGTCGTTGACCGTTTTTCCCGGAAGCCAAATTGATTTGTGTTAAGTATGCTATATTTTTCCATAAATTTACATATGCGGTTTGCCATAGCCTTTTCAAAGATTTTTGAAAACGCTGGAAGTAGGGCTATCGGTCTGTACTGACACGGATCTCTCGATTTACCGCCTTTCTTCAGTATAGGTTTAATTATAGCAAGTTTTAATCTGCTAGGGTACGTTTTTTCTGAAAACGATTGGTTAATTAGATAAGTTATTGGGGGGGTTAATTCATTTGCACAGGTTCTTATGAGTGAAGCGGGTATCTCATCAATGCCACAGCTATGTTTGTTGGGAAGTTTTTTTATTATTTTAAATACTTCATCTTCAGAAACGGGCTGCAGAAACATAGAGTTGAGTGTAGGCGTGATAACCGTGACGCCCGGGGGATCCGGGGTATTTTTTGCGCTTTGTGCTAGTGGGCTCCCTACTGATGCGAAATACTTATTGAAAGTATTTGCAACAGAATATGGGCATTCTATTAATATATTATTAGAGTTGACTTTCAGATTTTTATTATGAATATTATTAGATTTTTGGGTAATACGTTTTATTATGTTCCACATTTTTTTTGTTTTGTTTTGTGATTTTAGCATTTCCTGTACATAAATTATTTTTTTGGATAACTTTACACTCTTTTTTAGGATTTTTGAATATTGTGAATAGTATTTTTTTAATATTTCGTTGTTAGATTGATTGGCAAGTATTCGTAGGATTCTTTTATGTTTACACGATATTTTCAATCCGTTTGTTAAATAATTATTGTATTTCTTACTCGTAATTTTAATGCGAGTTTGGGGAATAGTAGTATTTATAATACTTTGTAATTGATCTTCAAAAATGTTATAGTTAATGTTTATATTATTTTTAGATAGTAGAAGATTATTCCAGGTTATTTTGCTTAGTTCTATTTTTAGAGGGGGCACATATTTAGGGTTATTTATTTGGCGAATATTTTTGTATACGGGTCTCAGGTTTGTCTTAGGTTTTAGTTCAAAGCTGTAGGATACACATTTATGGTCAGAGATACCATGGTCCTCAACACATATAGAAAAGTGTTTGTTATTTGTAAATAGTAGGTCTATACAGGTTGCACTCGTGGGCGTTTCTCTTGTTGCTTTATTGACTATTTGATGCATGTTGTATTCTAACATTATGTCTATAAGTTTTTTGTAATTATTTGAGTTAAGTAAAGCATTAATATTAAAGTCACCTCCTATAACTACATGTTTTTGGTAAAGTTGTGATTTTAGTTTCATGAAAAGCGACTCAAGAAACATGAAAAATTGGTCTATTTCACGATCCACCCTATATAAACTTATCAATAGTATATTAGGTTTTAATTCTATCGCGCAGCATTCAATTACGTATTCTTGGGTAAGATCCGTCAGATCTTTTCTTTCCGTATATTTGGTGCCAGCCGGCAACAAAATAGCGACGCCTCCTCCCCTGCGCTGGCGGCGGCAGTAGGCTGCTGCGAACTCGTAACCATTGACTTGTACGTAGGGAAGTTGACTTTCGGTGATCCAAGTTTCAGAAAGGCATAGAGCTTGATATTCGTTTTCTTGTAGTAAATTTTCAATGAGATGGATTTTGTTTTTTATACTTTGCACATTTTGTATGCCAATATTAAATTTAGTTTCGAAAGGACTGATTTATATTTATCGTTTCGTGAGTGTTTCTAGAGGGAATGTTGTTAGCTGGAATCTTACTAACATCGTTAGACTTTCTTATAGGTGCCTGTTCAGTAGGTGATGATAGGCTAAGTTTCTTTGTTTCGTTTTGGATATTTGTATATTCTCGACCATTGATAAATAGTTTTTGGTTTCTTATTATTGCATGATGTCCTCCTCTTCGTGCTTCATAGAGTATTTTTCGCAAATCGTTATGTTTTCTCAGAGCCTCGTTTTCCAAAAAGTCACCAATCGCTATTCCAGTCTTCATGAAAAAACGCTTGTTCTGTAGAAGATATTTAGTCATCTTTTTACTGATAAGTTCAATCATTATCGGTCTGCGATGACCTTTCTTTCCAAGTCGCGTAAGGCCTTCAATGTAGCCATCCAAGTTTACATTTGTAATGTCAAAGAAAACATTAATGACACGATCATGGAGTTGGTCTTCGGTCTCCCAATTGTTTTCTTCTAGTCCGTATAAAACTAGTTTCTTGCTGTTGTCGTTTTCATTGCCGGCTTTCAACTCGTTGCTGGTCTGGTTGGACTGATTTTGTAAGCCTTTTATTTCATTTTTGAGGTGGTCATACTCTTTTTGTAGGACGATTATTTTTTCTGTCAGGCAGCTGATGTCTATTTTTAGCCTGTTTTGTTCAGCAGTAATAGTGTCTAGCCGGTGGGTAAATTCCAAGTTAAGGCTAGTCAATGCATTATTAATCTCATCCTGTATAAGAGACTTTAATTCTGTCTTCAGCATAGAAATTATTTTTTTGTCATTACTTTCCAATTTTTTATCCAGTAATTGGCTTATTTGGTCGAGGGTGAGTGTAGCCGTCGAAGGTTCGGGAACCATTATCTGGGAGTTTAATGTGTCTCCTAAGAAGCTCTCGCCATTTGATTGCTCATCTAATATTGTGGATTCGTCGCTATCTATTTGACTTATGTTGGGATTTCTATTAAATCGAGTGGGTTTCCTGAGTGTAACATTAGCGTCTAGGGTGGCATACTTGGTGTTTTCAGATCGGGCTGGGGAATTAATATTATTCACTTTGGGTTGCTTGGCAATGCATACTGGGCATTTCCACGCCTTTTTACGTTCAATATTCATAGTATTATAAAAACGCTTTTCGGAGACGTTAGCGCATTCCAAATCATAGCTATGGGTACATTTACAACACACTAAGTAGCATCTGTCAGGAATTTCTTGGCGACATCCTTCACACACCAATGATTTTTTGTTTATGTCAGCCATGTTGTGATATTATTATATCAATTACAAGAGTATAAAATAGGAGTCAATTATGTTATCGCCCTCTATTTTCGAGAAGCAATACTAGTACTAGTACCTACTTATATCGCACGAAATAGGTAGTCCCGTGGTTCCCAGTAAATCGATGACTTGCTTAGTGTCAAAGAGTTCGCCTAGATGGCACTGTAGAGTTGGCTACTCGAAGAAAGTTTGTCACAGCACTTATGCAAAAACTATCTCCAATTGTCTTCGAATTTTGTTATTATTTTGAGGTTATTATATTATTTATATTAGATATTTCACTTTCACATTTAATTAAAGGTTTTTTCTTGCAAACTGGGATACAAGATAAAGTTTTAATATTATGTTAATTGAGCACGCTGTTAAAAACTGTTATTACATTGTAATCATAATGCACACAATGTTACTTTAGCACTTATGTTTTTTTTAAATTACTTGTATTCATTGAATTATTACGCTTAGAACCGAAGTATCGAACAAAAATCCGCGCGAAACGTAAGCCACTTGACTTACGTACTTCCCCAGTCGAGCTGCTCTTTGAGCGAATAAACGCTATGCTCTACCTCTCTAAATTCTCTAGGATTCATCATATCGTTATTTAAAGAAATTATACACACATTTTAAACTTCCTATTCTAATCGTTGTTGTCTGTATTCGAAGAAACAACAATAATAAAAACCGGCCAAGAGTCTGAGTTTGATCCGTGCACCGAAGGATCTGTTTTTTTTTTTAATTTTTCATCATATGTCAATAAGACAGACCGACGGAGTGGTACCATAAGGGTTCTTTTTTGGTTCAGAACCCTAAAAACTAACAATAACGGATTAAAAACAAACAAAAAACTGAATTCGTATCACTTTGAACGCAATCCAACTTATTCACAAAAAGTGCTGACCAAATGTTGATAGGTGCTTTTCCGACCGCTTTCCTGTACTACAAATCACACACCAACAGCTGTATTCGACCAACTGACGTTATTATTGTAAGCGAGAGATATTCGCTCGCTATCGTAGTAACTCAGTAAAGGTTAGGTTGTTTACGTATTTTATCTCGTCTCGTTGCCCTTACTCTAGTTACGACGAATGAAGTTTAATTTATATGATGGTATTCACATTTTGGATTATTTATAGGAACATAGTTTAAAAGTTGTTTGAATGTTTTATTGATTTATTATCAAGGTTATTCACAAGTTGTAAAAAATATTCAAAAAATTCAGAGGGAGTACTAAAGATACACATTTTTTTTTTCAGAACTGATCCTTTAGATAAATGTAGTGTTAGGAATTGTAGGTTTGTGGAAAGCGATATATATTTGGATACCGCTGACGCAGTATTGGTACACCTACAAAAGGGCCTTCTTCCTAAGGTTCAAAAAAGGAATCCACTTCAGAGATGGATATTTTTGAGTGACGAGGCTCCAACTAATACGTTTAGTATTTCGCAGAAGCCACCAAATTTGTCTGAACTAGCAAATGTTTTCAATTGGTCGATGACATACAGGTAAATTACTCGTTACGCGTTCTAACCGGTTATATTACAAATTAACTATTTGTCTTGTCGAAAATTAACTAGTTAGAACTAGGTACGGCTACACTCCCCACTCACCACCCCACGCATAGCACATATATTTTTCCAAGATATGATCTATTTATGTGCAAAGCTTCTTCCAATTAATCTCATCAGGGAGTTTTTCTCTGCAACCTTATTTCTGGTTCATATTAGCGATCTGGGGCTCTACCGCGTAACTTTGTTGGTAATCGTAACGAACACCATTATCCACGAATGGTCATCGTCGCGTCATACCGCGTGCGCGTCATTGGATGAAATAATTAATGGCGTTCGTTACGATTACCACCAAAGCTACGCGGTAGAGCCCCTGTTCTATTCGGGTATTTTTGGTTACGCAGACGACAGCACTGTTGCAGATATATGTCGTGCACGCTTGCCACCAGTGTCGAAATCCTCTTGGTGCGAGAGGCAAAGGTTGAGTATTTGGACATGACCATGAGATGACCTTAAAAGGCTCTATAGGAGCAGAGGCAGGAATGATTAAGATATTTTTTTTCGTTCAAATATTGCCATTTCGGTTACCATTTGAACCATAATTACAAGACAACCTGTATAATTATTAACCTGTTTGAAATTATTGTTGCAATTTCAGAGTCTTGTTATTATTAATAATTAAGCATGAAAAACCCAACATTGCTTTCGAAAATATGCCATGTCAAAGTATCCACCCAGTATACAGGATGTTTTTTTGGTCAACGACAAGCGACCCAGGGGCAGTAGTATGTACAAAAAATACATTTTCCAAAAATAGCCTTAATTCCATTAAATACTGTAAATACATTATTCAATTTGAACTAAAATTATCGCAATTATGTCATATCGTCATTACATTCAAGCCGCCGCCCGTCGCCCCGCACTCCCGTTGAGTATTACGACTACACTTTAACTTATTACATGATTTTCCAATTAATAGTATTTTTGTAGTGGTTAAAAAATAAAGTATTTTTTTTTATCATTTTTTTTTGCACCAGTATCATTTGTTTTGTCAACCCTGAGTCGCTCGTAGCTGACCAAAACAACCAACCAACCAATAGGTACCAAGGTTCGATAATGTAAAAATTATGTATTTTTATCACAAATATCTGATGATTAGATAATACTGTTTTTTTTTGTTTGTATTAAAATTAATTTAATCAATATTATAACCGTTCAATTAGTTATGTTAAGGATCTGATAATGATAAACGATTCCAAGAATAGACATTTGTAATCTTATGATAGAAAATATTATCTAGCTACTTACAAATTCATCATGATAAGTACCTAATGACGGGCCGGTTGGCGTGGAGGTTGGATACCCTGACTGGCTCGACATGCCATGGGTTCCATTCCTTCCTACAGTGGTCAAAGTTTGCTCTGAGTCAGGGTGTAAATATCTATGTATATATTTGCGAAGTAACATAATATGGCGTTCCTATCCGTTATTTGGTTTTCATAGCACAAGCTCTGTTTAATTTGGGATCAAATGCTATCTACCTGAGTTAGATTACATTTGATCATTATCGTAATCTTTTTTCAAACTCAAATGAAAAATTTACAAAATTTTATTTATTTTCTATGCAAAAGGGGACGGAATGGGGGACCTACTTCCACAAGTTTGAATGGGGTTTCATAACATTTACACAGAAAAGGCTTCATTTGTACATTACTAAACGGTTTTTTATAACACTTATGGCCCAAACCAAGAAATATACGTTCAAGGAAGGTCGGAACCCTCGGTGACCTAGTCAGATTCAGACTCGTACTTGACCGTTTATATTTCTTGTAAATAGTTTGTCAAGCTTTGATTTATATTTTGTGTTACGTCATGGACGAATAGATGTTTATTATCATGTATAATGGCTTATGTGTTGTATTTTTCATCATTCAATACTTTCCATTTTTTTTTCATATCTATTCATCGATCTTTATTCCCATGCATATTCGCAATTTTAAATATCTTCATTATTCATATTCCAACACTGTCAAATATAAAAAATAAATGAATCATAGCTCTACTTCTGTAGTTATTTCTTTTATCTTATTGTAAATTTTGTTGCATTTTCATTTAATATCTTACTCTTTTTAACCGACTTAAAAAAAAGGAGGAGGTTCTCAATTCGGTTGTATTTTTTTTGTTTTTATGTTTGTTAACTCATAACTCCGTCATTTATTAACCGATTTGGAAAATTCTCTTTTTGTCTGGAAGGGTACACTTCCCGTTTGGTCCCATTGTCATCAAATCAGGATTTGAATACTTTTTAGTGTACTTTGAAGTTGGTTTAAGTTTTTTTTTAAACAGTCCAATTGTGTGTAATTTATTAATTTGTAATTCATAAATATTATGTAAACTTGAAAAGCGACTATTTTCTGTTATAGAACTGAATCGGATGTCCCAGTACCTTACGGTCGAACATTGGCAAGACAATCACCAATATTGAGTAGTTTCAATCACGAAGACGTCGCAAATTTTGTGCCAAATTGGAAGAAGAAACGACAAGATGTGTTGGCTGCAGTACTAATGTCTAATTGTCAGGCGACCCATCGAATGGACTTTTTAAAGGAACTGCAGAAATATATAGCTATTGATATTCATGGGAAGTGTTCTACTACAATGAAAAACAGGTCAGTAGGCAGGTAGTTGTTTTTTTACTGTGTGATGATGTGGCCGAAGGCGGTAAGCAGGCTTTCGTTTTACCGTACGTTTTTCCATTTTCCAGGAATAAAAATCTTGATTTCACGGTTGAAAAGTTGTTAGTTTTAATTAATATTCCCTATCAAAAGTCAAGTAAAATACGTAACTTAATTAGATAATAATAATAAATAAATAATAAATGACGGGCCAGTTGGCCTATTGCGCCGCAGGTCGTGGGTTCGATTCCCGCACAGGACATGCATTTGTATGCATGAACTGTATGTCCTGAGTCTGGGGGTAATTATCTATATTAAGTATGTATTTACAAAAAGTAGTATATGTATTATATCAGTTATCTGGTTTCCATAGTACAAGCTCTGCTTAGTTTGGGATCAGATGACCGTGTGTGAGGAATGTCCCAGGAAATTTATTTATTTATTTATTATCAATCAGCTTTTTATTTGTCCCAGAAGAAGTAAAAAAATATCATACTAGTCTAGTGTACTAGTATGATATTTTTTTTGTAGTCTATCATACAAGTGTTTTTTTTAACTAAGTACTTTTTTTTATTAAATTTTGAAATGTTTTTTTTTCAAAATAATGCTGACCCGTTTTATCTCTGGAAAATTACTTACCTATATAGTAAATTTTTTTAAATTACTTTTATGTCTTATTTTTTTCAAAATTAAGCTCATGGTTCCGTACAGCGTTTTTCTTTAAGACCTGTAATTCAGAACCTACCAATAGAACTACAGAAAAAAAAATTACATTGATAATTTTATGATAATTTATTATTATAAATTACTTTGAGATAAATAAACAGGCTAGATGACCACTTTTTTCATGATGTCAATCGATCATGTTTTATAGTCGATAAAACGTCTATATGGGACCAATTGCAATTAGAGCACTACAAAAGTTAGAAATGAGTCTCAAAGCAACACAGCGCCAAAAACGCCCCATACAAATTGATACTCGAACGTGACAATAGTAACTATTAATAGTATACTGTGGTGACGTCACATCACCTTTGAGGAGCGCTGTAAATGTATGTGTAGTGTATGTGTAATGGAATGTATAGAGAAAACACGTAATTAGTCATTTTGGTCGTAATAAACTGCTTTTTATTACGCAAATGACATTTTTTTTCGTTATTTCCACTATGTTATAATAATTTGCTATTTTCCAATCCGTATAACTACGGTCTATTCTCTATTGCTGATTTAATTCAACCAAGTATTTTATTTGAATTTGGATGGGCAAAAATAAAAAAACCTTAACTTGAAATATTTTTTTATTGTCAGTTTTGTTTATTCAAAAATCTGCTTATGGTTCCTTTCAGCGTTTTTCTCTAAACTTGAAGTTCAGAACATCCCAATTTCCAATACAATACAGAAAATTTACCCGTGTAATTCCCGCTAATTCCCGATTTCCGGGTCCCGGGAACGAAGCCCTAGTAAGCACACAAAGACTAGAAGGAACTGGCTCTCAAGTGCAGCTGTCGAAACACACCGATAGATGCTCAATGACAGATTTTCAACTTGAGAGGGTGGTAGCCAGACAGAAGGGTACTGCAAAGTACCCTACCACCGTGTTATGGTTTCCTCACGATGTTTTCCTTCACCGAAAGCTCAAGCTCATTGTAGCATTCGAACCCGGGACCTTCGTCTCAGTATCCCACGTCACAACCCCTGAGCTATCGTCGCCTTGAAATATCTCCACTTCTCCAGGTAAGGGATTTCAATGGAGACCAGTTTAATGTATTTTACACATTAAACTTTTTCCCACCTTTACAAAGCCTAGAAGCATATTTTTATTTTAAGTAACGGTAATTTCTTTCAAATTCAAGTTTTAGCATCCTACGTATACCACGTATGCTATAACTTACGCATACGTTGTATCATCAAATAAATTAATTCATCATGAAATTGAGTTCATCATTTTAACTAGTTACAGGACAATATATTAAACCATAATTTCACAGCATAAGTTACATAATACGTAGGTACAACTGAATACACGAAAATAATAATTATGCATGAAATATTGACACATCTCTATTTAATCAGCCGTTTCGCTATATTGATGCATATTTTCTTACCAAGGCCATACGTCATTTTTGCCATAGTAATTTTAAAATATATAATATTTATTTTCAGCTGCCCAGGCCATTTTAGGTCAGATTGTGAAGAAATGTCTCATTATATATTTTACTTAGTGCTAGAAAACTCGATGTGTAAGCAGTATTTAACTGAGAAATCATTTTACCATGCTTACTCTAAAGGGGCGATACCGGTAATAAAAGGCCCATCTCTAGAAGATTGCAAGAAGTTGCTGCCTCCAAACTCATACCTACACGTGGATAACTATGCAACAGCTCAAGACCTGGCAAAAGCTATGATTGAAATAGGGAGCAATCAAGAAGTTTTGCTCTCATACCATTTTTGGAGGAACAATTTTGAAGTTGTGAATGAACATGGATACTTTGGCTCTAGATCATACCACTTTTGTCGATTGTGTGAAGCAATGAACTATAACGATGGTAAGGAAAAAGTGTACAGTGAACATGATTTAAGAAAGTTTTTGGATAAAAATATGTTGTGCTCTTAGAATTAATTAGTTGTGCAATTGGTAATAATGTGAGTAATCCAAAGAACTCTAGAATTGAGCATTATCTATAATGCCATCAATCATATACATTATCAAAAAATATTAGACACCTATTTTTTCTTTTGTCAATTAAACAAAACAATACGAAGATATGGTTTGTTAAAGTTCCGCGTGACGTCACGGTGTGGTACACCTTTTAGTAACAATTGACGTCACGAGCCCCCACTCCCGAACTTAGTCGCGCTTTATCTTCGTCTATTGTTAATGATTTGGTAAAGCAAAAAATACGTGTCCAATATTTTTTGATAATCTAACTGACGGACTAATTAGAATTATTATTTTTTTACCCAGGAAACATCCCAAAGGTTATAAATAAATGTTTCTTTGTTCAAACATTAAATAAGCTGTGTTCGAAAATCATTTTGGAGAGTTCTGAAAGTTCCCCGTGGGGATTCTCCGTGAGAAATATAAATCCACTGCTCATTGAGTAATAAATTCCATCGCATTGTTATTCAAGAGCAGAATAGTCCCTTTGAATTATGATACAAGTTTGTTTTTATTACTTGTATTGTTGAAGGTGTTAAAACTCCCAAAACTTTTCTGAATTTTGGACCATCCTGCTTTTATTTGTTATTTACTGTCTCAACACATCATACAAATTGTTAATATGGGATATAAGTAAGTGAATTGAGAAAACTTTTAGAAAAAGAAAACTGACTGCTCAGACCAAGAAAAAATGAAAAACGGAACGGTCTGTGATCTTAATGACGCAAGTAATAGGAACCCGGCGTTCTTGTAAATACATGGCCTCACACACACATATAGACCATAGGAAGCCGATCGGTTGTCATTCTGTATTGAGACGTTGACAGTGACAATAAGGCTCAGTACCATTTGTGCCTGCATGGGCCAGTACTGATTTTACTGATGCACACATAGGACATTTTTTGCTTCACTTTCTTATAAGGTGACACTCCGTCTTGTTTTTTTTATATGTCTATGACTAACGGATTTAAAGATCATTTGATCACTCGATAGGAAAGTCATGCTCAGTGTATATTTATGGGGAGCCCCTGCCAACTGCCACGGCACAGGTCTTTGGTTCGATTCTCATCTAGGAAAAACATTTATGACTATTACATATTGCTACCGCTTTGAGGAAACTTTCTATATTATGTAGATTGTATTTTGTATTTTTGCTGTAAATAAATTATATTTTATTCACATAAAAGGATACATTTACAAGAATAGTAGTAGTTGTACGTAGTATTTAGTTAATCTCAGGTTTCTGGATAATTCTCAAGGTAAAGTATGAGACTATTAATGTGCTACACTACAACTCAAACCGTGAAAACTTTATGACCACAATTATGTAGATAATTATTATATTGATGAAAACTCAACACATCTCTTTAGATTAATTAATTCAGAACTAAGTCCCAACTAACAGATTATTTCTGTTGGAGTAACACTAACAAAGTAGTTTAGGCTTTAGCTAATCCGCTAGGGAAACGACAACCATGTTAAGCCGTTGCGAAAACTTCTACCGCCATTAGAGCAACGTTAATTGTTTTAAGAAATAATAAGCCAGTCGTCAGCATATCTAAGGATTAGAGTGAAATTCATTATAGCTACATCGTTGAAGAAAGATATATTTAGATATTTATTCTCCATTTGTTGGAAAAATCGTCAGGCCTATATTTAGTTATTTCTTTTACGAAATTGAGTAACATACATTCGCATTTATATTAATAAATATGGCCAGATACTTATGTGGTATCTGTTATAATATTAAATTAGAGCAGTTTTTCTATTAAGTTATCAGAGGTATAGCTTATCAGAGTCTTATCTAGCGATCGATAATTCGGACCTGCATCACACCCAATATTGATGTTTTGAGTACTTTTGAGAATGATACATAGTAGGTATTTTTTAAATCTGATATTTATTTCGCTATAAATGTTGAATGTTAATGGGTTTTATTGAAACGTCAACGCTTTTAATTGGTATAAGAGTTATATTTGTACTTTATTTAATAACTTAAATAAAGTACAAATATAACTTTTAATATTAGAATATAACTATTAGCGCCACGTTTGAAGTTTAATTCCGTTGCCATGTTTCAAGCTTTGCAAAGTTTGTTTAATAACACTAATTTCGCAAACTTCATCTTTCATATAATACGTAGGTACCCACCTAAAATTAAGAGGTCAAATAATAATGGGATTCCTAAAGTATTGCAATAATATAATAGTTGTACCAAGCTCTGCTTGATTTGGAATCAATACATGCATGGACAATATGGACATGTGTGAAGAAATGTTCTGATATTAAATATCTTTTTATTAATATTTGGTAGAAAATATTCAGTCACATAAAGAAAATAAATCAAATTTTCATAGTCATAAAGCTCTGCGAATTGGTGTGAAAATGTAATAGCTTCATATTACGATAAAACCATTTTAATTATAATGTAAGATTTCTGATAACATACAAGTACATATTAACGTTTAGTTTACTATTGTTTAATTTATAGCGTATGTACTTTACTCAGATGAAAGCTGATAATGATTATGAAGGAGATTTTTTTAGTAGGTACTTAGATCTTATTTTTTTACCCAAATTACCTTCGGATATTTAGCAATGCCCGGCGTTCTTTGCAAAACATCGCAATCGGTTTAATAGAGGAAACGTCACAAAAAGACAAATCAGAAAAATATATTTTTATTTGTATAGAGTATAAAATACTGGGCAATCTATACTTTTAATCACATCATCATATCAACCTAGGGATGTCCACTGCTGAACATAGGCCTCCCATTTAGCGGCGCCCAGCGATTCTGACGAGGTTGTCGGTCCACCTGCTGGGAGGTAATCACATATCAGTTTATCCTCACACATTGAAACCAAAGTGGTTTGGTGAAACCAAACTTTGGCGCTTTTAATGGAGCTTCCTACCGTGTACGCGCGGATGGCTGAATGGGATCCCCGCCGTGATTTTCCCAAGAGTGTACAATAGATTCTTCAATGAGTTGCGTAGGAAGCTGTGAGGTCAGGGCAGTAATTCTATTCAGAAATTGCTTGAGTGGTTTTTCAGGTTTTTCCCTGGTTTGCGAGAAGACGATACAGAATATCTGTGCTGCGTTGCTGAGTGTCGCGTTTTCAAACCAACTGTGTAATTTTGATACATTCATTGACTCTGCGGAATGTGAGGCAGTAAAGTAAATTAAAGCCCCAATTTTCAGCTAGAGGTTGGCACCAACTAGGCGGATATTACAAAGTACTGTACCACCGTGTTGTAGTTTCCTCACAATGTTTTTTTTTCACCAAAAGCAAGCTATTAGCGTCCCGCTAAGAAAGCATTGACCTCCTGTATACATGTTGGGCTACCCCAGCCATTAAGAACTCGTAACCACGACGACGATAGACGCACGAGTTCGTTTTTATCTCTTTTATTATAAAGGTGTTTTTTTTTTTCTAGCCAGTATGGGCAAATTCTGAACTATACACAGTCTTAGAGAAAAACGCTGAAAGGAACTATGAGCTGAATTTTAAAGAAAATAAAAGTGTCATATTTTTTTTTTAATACATGAGTATTTTCGGAGATGTTTTTTTTTAATTCTGGCTCTACGTCACAATATGAACAAAATTATGAATGACAATCTTGGTCACAAATTGCTAGAAGTTATCCAAAATATTATTTTATATTTTCCTTGACCATGGTTTTATCCTGCGTACAGTTTTACGAGGTGGATGTTCAGTTCATGACAGAGCATTTCTCGCAGGGATGTTTGTTTAGCTATAAAGAATTAGCTCTTAGCATTCTAACAAACAATTAGAGATCAATTTTGATAACTTCTAGCAACTTGTGACCAAGATTTTCATCCCTAATTTTGTTTGTATTGTGAGGTAGAAGTAGAATAAGAGCGTTTTTCTCTAAGACCAGTCCATTCAGAAGTTGCCCTAACTGGCTGATAAAAAAATGTATCCTGTATATAAATAATAATGTGTTTAATTTTTGGGGTATAATATATCAAACCCCACCTTGTGATGTGCGATTTAGCCACCTCGTATACGGAGGGTTAAACCATTCACCATTCGTAGAAAATTTTCACCAAGTTAAGACCCATTCGTACCTATTCATTGAAGTGATTTATAAAATTGCTCTTACACCCAAGTTTCCGCGGGATACCTTCTCTAACTCTGCTTGTTATGCAAGAGAATAATACTCAATATTTTAGAGTTTTACTCTTCATAACTCTCAAGTGATCGTTAACTATACGTGCTTGTTTGCCGTGGTAAGGGTAAATGGTCCGTATTAATCGGACTTAGTTTGATCATATATTATTTGGTTTTGTTGTGTTGTCGTTAATTATAGGGTTAATAGAGTATGGCCCAGAGAAAGTACGTAACAAGTTACGACAGATAATAATAAGTTTGTGTCGGATATATGTCCGGATAAATGTGTGATGGCCTTTAAAAGATAAACAAGGTATTCTAGTAAAATGTTAGTAGTTTTTCATAATGAAAACTCTTTCTGATAGTATGCTATAAAGATAAGGTACATATGTTAGGTATATTGGCATCACATTAGCATAATAATGATTTATTCCCCTTTAAATGGAAAAGTCTACCACCTTGCTCCGCCATACTAAAATTCATTTGAACATTTTCTTTTTTGTAATGTTTCAATCAAGTGTGCTCCCGGGATCACCTATATTCTTTACCAACATTCCATCGCTACACGTGATAATTTGTGGCCAACTGTTTGCTTTACTTTACGATCAGCAATAAAAAAGGGGCTGTTACTCACTTATAGTTTCCGAAACTCAGACAGAATATAACCAGTGAAAGGAGAGCTGTGGATTTTTATCGTTTTCCTCTTATATATTCGTAACTTACATCAGTGCAAGAGTTGGAGAAGGTCTTGTTAAATTTGATGTGCAAAGGACTAAATTACAACTATGTCGGGGTCGAATGATTAGGTGCGTACACGTATTTCGTGTGTCGTATTGTTAAAGGAAACTGTTTCTATCTGTTTTTCCTTAACAATAAATGAGGGAACCAATTGGTAAATATTTTCTCAATCTTATTTTGTGGCCTAGTAAATAGCGGTGTTGGTTCTACATCACTTTTCTGGGTTAAATTTTTCACCATAAGTTTTAGTTGTCTAATTAAATGCTGGCTTCCACTCTACATTTTACTATCTTACTACTTGAGTTCCCCGCGGTTTCATCCGCGTTCCCGGATAAAAAGTGGCCTATAATACTCGGGGATAATGTAGCTTACTATTAATGAAAGATTTTTTAAATACAACTGGTCGTTCCAGAGATTAGGCCGTTTAAACAAAGAAACATAAAAACTCTTCCACTTTATTATATCATTATTAATATATATTATAGTATAGTATATGGTATAGATATATATGTTATTGCAGGGTGTGATCTACCTACGTACCGAATTTCATGCAGATCCGTTCAGCCTTGGAACAAACAACCAAAGACATACAAACTTTCGCATATAATATATTATTACTAAGATTGATAGCATAATGAGATATCACCATAGTACTGTCCAACTATGGTAATATCGTAAATGTTTTTATTTCATCACTTGTTTGGAACATTTTTGTTTCAATCGATCGATCTATACCAACTGAACATCGTACCGCGACCGTATACGACAGTTTCATTATCTCAAATCCCAGTGGACGTTGGAGGCTGTCGATCTTGATTTCCAATACAAAATGTGGTTTTCTGCAACTACATAACGTTGAAACGAAGCTTCATTTCAATTTATTTTTAACATGGTTGATTTGGTTAAACTTTTTATACCTATTTATTATTATATTATTAGAAACTTTAGAAGAGTATAACCCCATAGAGTAAGAATACTAAAAGAGTGATAGTATTAACTAAATTACATTGTATTTAGTCGTTCAAACTATGATCACGCAGTTCGTTTCAGAGCAGCGTTGCACTTACCAGTGCTCCGGCACAAACTGTAGTATCATTTTTTTATACCACACGGTGCTAGGCGGTTACCGTAGCCTATGGACGCTTGCATCACCAGGGGAATCACGCGCGCTTTGCCGACCCTGTACCCTGATCTAGATATACAAGTTAAAACTTGACAAGATGACAAAAATATCTTACCAAAATCAATACGATTAATCAGGTAGGTAACCTTTTCAACCTACGCCAAAGCAGAAGATGGAACATTTTAACAATTATGGGGTCAAACCAAACCGTATTGTAAAAACGCTAACTAAATAAGCATCATGGCGCCAGCAGATGGAGCTACGAGACAATTTCTCGAGCTCTCTCCTGTTTTTCGATAGGCGATCAACCTTCCCGTGATAATATATTGCTGACCCAATCCCCTTACCGTTTTCAGCTTTTTAATCCCGTGATTTATGAGTCGCACGGAAAACGATTTTTTGAATACAATGAATTTCATTTTCGCACTGTTCTACCGTAAATTTCTTGTTTCGTAACCGTAGTAAGTAGGTGGTGCGACGGTGTTTTCTTTTTGTAGTGTATTCTTATTAGAATAATAAATGTTATCATGTTTGCAGTATTTATTTATTTACCTATAGAACAGATTTTTACAACCTACCACAGGCAGCAGAGATCCACCAAATTTTGTCTGTTTAGCAATGTATAACCTCAGAGAAATTAATGTGTAACAACATTTAAAAAATATGTAGGGGCGTAAACCCTACATTCAGGAATGATATGAATTCAGTGTGGGCTGATGACCTCACACTAAATAAAACCACCTAGTACGAGTGCTATAGCGACAATGATTTATATTTATTGCTTTGATAATATAATAGTTTCAACTTGGGTCTGTGGTGACGACGACGGAGAGACTACTTACCATTAAGTTGGTATAGCCTGCCAGCTAGTCAACCTGTTAAAAAAAACATTTGCTTCTTCAATATTTGATAATTATACCTTGTTCCTCTCAAAAAAGATACCAAAAGTATTGTAAGTTTTTATGTTAAAAAACAAACACATCCTCGATATTAACCAGATTAAAAAGAATTTTGGTAGGTACCTACGTCTCAGTAAGATCCCAAACAAGCAAAAAGAATGGTAAACAAAGCTTTTTGTTGAGTCGATGTAATCAGCTTAGTGGGTAGAACTTGAGTGGTGAGGTTAGTGCGTAACGACGTCTTAAGAATGTTTCTTTGCATAACAGAAAAAAAAAAACTACGTGAAAAATATTTATTTGGACAAAAATGTACTTGTTAAATGTCTTTTTTTGAACGTGAAACTTTGAAGTGAAACATATGAACAGTGAAATATTTTATCCAAAAATCGCATTTCAATCAGATCTATTGTCCAACTCCCATATCATTATGTCCATAGTTGCACCAGGATGAGAACAGCAGAGCAGATTGACGAGTTTTGATCTCCTTCTAGTAGGTACGAGTACCTACGAGATGTAGATAAATTGTTATCAAGTTATCAGTTTTTACGGAAGTTACTTACCTAATAGCTCAGAGTATATAAATACTACGTACAACTAATAGGTACCATATTAATTTCCCAGTCCCCATTATTTATTCAGAAAAAACCGGCCAAGTGCGAGTCAGACTCGCGCACCGAGGGTTCCGTACAAACCTGTAGGTATATAAGTAAATGGTAGTATAGACCTGAGTATTTGATATTAATTTCAATTTATGACGTATTAAAAAAAAACTACTTACTAGATATCGTTCAAACCAATTTTCGGTGGAAGTTTGCATCGTAATGTACATCATATATTTTTTATAGATTTATCATTCTCTTATTTTAGAAGTTACAGGGGGGGGGACACACATTTTACCACTTTGGAAGTGTCTCTCGCGCAAACTATTCAGTTTAGAAAAAAATGATATTAGAAACCTCAATATAATTTTTGAAGACCTATCCATAGACACCCCACACTTATGGGTTTGATGAAAAAAAATAAATGAATTTCAGTTCTAAGTATGGGGAACCCCCAAAATTTAATGTTTTTTTTCTATTTTTGTGTGAAAATCTTAATGCGGTTCACAGAATACATCTACTTACCAAGTTTCAATATTATAGTTCTTATAGTTTCGGAAATAAATGGCTGTGACATACGGACGGACAGACAGACAGACAGACAGACAGACATGACGAATCTATAAGGGTTCCGTTTTTTGCCATTTGGCTACGGAACCCTAAAAAGGTTATATATTATTATATAAATAACCATAGATTTGACAGATAAACCTTATTTTAGCAATAAGGTTATTTTTGCTTTAACATTCTATTTCTTACAGTGTGTACAATACTTTGTAAACAATATAATAATACTACCTACAAGGTAATCCTATTCTATGGCTGAATTTACGGGAGTCATACAAGGAAGCTTATTGTGTAATCCTGGCAACACCCTCATTGTTAAAGGACCCTTACAAATAGGGACGCAATGAAAGGGACATTCGAGTAGCAACATTTCAAAGCGAAGTGAGTTTCTATTTCTATGGTTTAAAATATCAAGTCGAAATACTACTTCATCTGCTCATTCGGATATATACCTAGGTACTTATAAGTTAATGACTACCTACTAATGGTTAAGTTTTTCACTTAAGGTAAAATGTGTGTATTAACACCTACATGATTACGTGTCGTTGTCCAAAATGGCTTATCAAATACTTACATAGTTTTAAACGTAATAAACATTATGATGACAAGATTTATAATGGTGCGTCCATGCTACGTGAAGCAAGCACGAGCCGAGCCAAGAACGAACAGGATTCGTTTGTTGCTCGCGATTTCAAGCGTGGACGTACTTAACCAGCCTTCAACGAGCCTACAACGATGCGAATCCCTGTGTTCGTGATTGTTTCGTGAAAAAACTGACAATTGGGCGGAGCGCAGTCGAGCACCCTACCAATGCTACGACTACTACGAATGCTGATATGCTCGTGCTCGGTTCGCCAAGCATGGACGCACCATAAGATGTTCTTATCAAACCTACAATCATGCAAATAACTCCGTAATACTTATTTACCCTACTACAACCAACATGTTTAGATTTCATGCTAATTTAGTACCATAATCCGAGTGCTAAATCCTGTACGTCGTATGTGGCGGGTACGGCACTAGATAGGGATGTTCCTGCCTATCTGCAATGCAAATTGACCACATCAGCGTTTTGCACATACGCCCCCAGCCTTGTGAATAACAACGTGTGAGTTGGAAAAATATTAAAGATTGTAGTAATAGTATGTGTTGTTATAACTCTGATAGGTACTTCATGAAGATATCATGAAGTGTTTTTAGATCAACACAAAAAGATAGCAGGGACAATAATTATCGGTAAGTACCTTATAAAATTTTCTTTCAATGCTGCTTACAGAAGTGTACCTAACTACGTGCTAACTACTCACTGGAGTTGGTGTTGCCAGACGTATGACATTTATTTCTAGAGACTTTCAAGTTTGTAGTGCGATGACGATGAGGCATTGGAGCAAGCATTTAGGCCCTGTGGTGGATCTGCTGATGGACTTAGGCTCAGTTTGGATAAAAAAAAGTCTCACAAACAATATGTTATGTATAAGAAATGTGTAGGCGTTCGTAAATCTGTTTTGTAACTTGCCAAGTTTCATGATTAATAAATCAGTATACACTGTTTTTTTTTTAAAATAATAATCTATTTTATTGAAATATTTATTTATTTATTCTTTATTGCACAAAATACCATGAAAACAGATAGTCAAATTATTATTATTTTTAATGTTACTTTGAGCAAAGAGGACCACATGAATACTATGAAAATACTTCGGCCAAAGAATAAAAATTTAAGTTAAATAAAACTGTTTTGTTTTTCGAAAATTGTAATAAATATTAACAGCAGTTCTTTACTTTCAGAATAAGGGCGTTTAATAAAAACTTGTTATTGAAACCACAAATAAAATTAATCGATCTGAACACGGACAGAGTAGAAAAATTACAATTTTCCTACACTGGTGATGTCATCAGACCCCTCGCCTATATAATGGTTAGTGTTTTGCTTACTTCCCCAGTCGAGCTGCTCTTTGAGCGAATAAACGCTATGCTCTCCGTGGCTCTACCTCTCTCAAAACTGTCACACGTGTTCCTACAGTGCTCTCACGCACACATAGCTAAATACGAGCCTCACAGTGCTTGTCCCGTGCATTACATCTGCCTACTATTCTGTAATCTGTGAGGGCCAGTAGGTATCTTATGTAGTAAAAACAAAAGATGATCGTATACACAAACGTCATATAGATTAACTTTTGAATAAAAATGGTAGAAAATCGCGACATTCAATATCGTGTGTTACTGATGCTGCAGGTGTTTCAAAACCTTATACTTGTACGTAGTATTTATATACTCTGAGCTTATACGATTGAAGATGATAATATAGATCTGGTGTTAATAAAGCTTGCTCTTCAACATGTCCTAAGAATGGTGGAGTTGACGAAGGTGGTAGTGAGCACGTCACACAACTTAGTGAGCCAACCGTGCCAGGTTCTTCAGGTGCTGATAAAAATATGCGCCAACACTTTACAAATACTCAACCTCCCCCAACCATTGGTTTGAGATCATGCATGTGTGATCATTAAGAAATTTTTGTAATTTAATTGTTTTGTTATTTATAAATCAAGTAGATTGCTATTATCATGGACGAATAGATCTATTATCTTCTGTCACACTTGTAGTGATAAGAATTTCAGTGTGTGTTTAGGTATGTACGCGTTATTCTGTTTGGAGGGAAAAGTGTTATGTATAAGAAATGTGTAGGTGTTCGTAAATATATTTTTTTGGGTAACCCTCTGTTTTGTAACTTGCCAAGTTTCATGATTAATAAATCAGTATGCGATAGTCTGTCTTTCATTCAATACATTACACAATATATTCCATAATTTACTGAATAAAGAAGTATTTAAGTAGCTTGATTTTGTAGGTAGAAAATTAATACCATAAATAAAAAATAAACATAACTTAATTCTTCATTCGTATCGAGTGAACAATAAACTCTGGAGTTATTCTCAGTGAAATCTGTTTCAGCAAACTTTTATATAATTAAAACTCGGGATTTGCGAACTCCGCCGCGCCGCCGTCGCTGCACGAACGAATAATTCATAAGAAGGTTAATTAAATTCGCTCTAGCACAGCGGTTGTAAGTACGTTATAAAACTGAATTAAGACCATTAATCTAATCGTACACATTGCCTTCAAATCTGTATAAAACTCTTGGGACATTTCATGACACACCTCCTATTTACATCTATTCTCGAACTCAGCAGAGTTACTTTGAAAACCAGATAACTCATACATGACCAAACGAATAATATTATAGGAGAGTTTATGAGTTATTCAATCGTTTTGTAATGGATAGAGCTTAGAAAATATATTATGTTTTAATATTGAGATATTTTTTATCTTCATTGTATTTTTTTGGAAGAGTTGCAAAAATTTGTCTACAAGTCTATTAACGTCTATTAAGTGCTAATTGTATTCTTCTAGGCTTTGTAGAGCCCATAGGCGATGGAAGCCTCTGGCTATCATGTCCTGGAAGGTTGCATTTTGACGTAAAAAAACATATGTCAGCCTTTGCTTGGGGGTGATGTCGCCGTCGTGTATCGGATCGGGTCGCACTCCTCCACTCTGATAAACAACTTAATTTTAAGTCAATAATATAATAAATAACTTTATTGCTTTGATAAATGAATGAACGCTAGACACTGTGACTTTGATTGATATTGAGTTAAATCATAGCGAATTCAAATGTATTGATATATTTCTAACACAACAAAAGATTCTATTTCTTTATAAAATTTTGATACAGTCCACTTTTTTATATTTTTCCACTATACCTTAAAGACACAATATGTAGCTATAGTTATAAAACCATTCAGTACCATTGCCGTACATAATATCAGGATAAGTTTACATTTTACAAGCAGTATGTTTTTATTATATAGCCGTGACTGGCCTCGGCTGGATAATCGCTATTAAGTAGTTCAAGTACCTACAAAAGATAATATACACTAGTGAAATTGTGTTGCAGTGTGAGAATCCCAGATATTGAGAGCTAGCTAGCTCCTTACTGGACCTTTTGCTGACTACGCGACCGGGCAACTAAGCAGTGATAATGGATGCGCCACTTGGCTCATCAGACCACTGTCTCATCCGGAAACAATCACCTGTGGACGGGAGCATCTGGATACCAGCTTGGGGCTTTACACTCAGTTCAGCGACGTGCCATTAGAACGATCCCGAGCTCACAAGTGGTTTAGAGCCCCTCAGTCTGAGGAGAGAATTTGCCTCCTTATGTGTGTTCTACCGCTTGTAGAACGGACAGTGTTCTGTATAATTGTTTTACCTGATGCCCCCGTGGGCATGGTGGAAAGTAGCCGTCTACCTTCCACCATCGCAACTCTCGCCATCGACGGGGAGTTCATCCTCACATATTGGAACCAGAATGGTTTCGTACTGTGCGGTCTCAAAGGAGCTTACTTCCGCGGACGCTCAGACTGAAGAATGAGCTCCACGCCGTGGTTTTCCCAATGGAGTACAACATGAGGTTGTTCAAAAAGGGTGTGAAGATATTTCTGCTGGGTCGGCAACGCGTGAGTGAAACTCCTGGTGTTGCAAGCGTTCATAGACTGCGGTAATCGCTTACCATCAGGCGGCTCGTATTCTTGTTTGCTACCTAAGTAAAATAAAAAAAGGTGTTTTTATGTGCAAAATATGTTATACTTTTTATCTCGGGAAAATTATACCGCGGGTGAAACCGCGGGACAGAAGCTAATATTTTATATGATGTACGTTCTTTTGCGTTTGCACATACATTTTTACAGCTGCACATTTTTTTATTATTGAATTATAATAATATCATTAACTAGTTTCTGCTCGCGGCTTCGCTCGCGTGGCCTACAGGAAACAAATGACATATTTTTCAACAACAATAAAACAAATAAAACAACTTCATCCCGCTTCGAGGATTGAAATATTAAAAACGCTGAGACACGTATAAATTAATTTTCAATCTTCAGCCTAAACACAAAATTTGAAGATCCTAACTTCGAAACTGACGGACTTTCATACAAACTTTCATCCCCTATTTTACCCCTTTAGGGGTGGAATTTCGAAAAAACCTTTCTTAGTGGATACCTACTCTTCACAAAAAATATACCCTCTAAATTTCATGTCTCTAGGACCAGCGGTTTAGGTTGTGCGTTGATATATCAGTCAGTCTCTCAGTCAGTCAGGACTTTGAATTTTATACATATAGATATCACGTAGGTGGATCTTTTCTTGTAATCTCTATTTGTTTTACGTTACATCTTATCATTCATCGATTACTTATTTCAACGAAAGACGATTGGGTAATCTATAATAATATATAATATACATATTTTAATATAATAAAGTAGAAGAGTAATTTGTTGTTTTTTTCTTTGTTTGTTTAATCGGGCTAAATGTCTGTAATGTCTGGAACTACTAGTCGGATTCGAAAAATATTACATTATCCCCGATATATCCTGAGACATTCCTCACACACGGTCATCTGATCCCAAACTAAGCAGAGCTTGTACTATGGAAACCAGATAACTGATATAATACATAGGTTTACAACTTTTTGTTTGTAATACATACTTAATATACATAATTACACCCAGACTCATGACATACAGACATGTTCATGCACACAAATGCATGTCCTGTGTGGGAATCGAACCCACGACCTGCGGCGCTATAGGTTAAGACTACACGTCCAACTGCGCCGCCAACGGGCCCGTCGTATTATAGGCAACTTTTTAGGGGAAACTGCGGGGAACAGCTAGTGCTGTATAATGTGAGTATGTCGATGACGTTAATACAGGCAATATGGATTAATAAAGAGCATGCAATTTTTCCCATTTAGTTATGCCCATACAAAAGAAGCGCTCGTGGTGTAGCATGATTAGTCGATCGGCAAAGTTAAGCTACGTCTGTCTTGGTCGGTACCTGGATGGGTGACCGCCTAGTGGTATTTCAAATCGAGCGTTTCCGTGCTTCGGAAGGCACGTAAAGCCGTTGGTCCCGGTTATCACTTAATTGTGATAGTCGTTAAGCTGGTTGGATGCTTCCTAGGCGGCTTGAAAAACTCCAACAGTAGGTTGGCCACTAGCCTACCTCCACCGATCCGCAGTGGGCACGCGTGGTGGAGTATATGCCCATTCCCTTTCACCCGGATTTGTGAAAGGAGGCCTGTGCTCAGCAGTGGGACATTATAGGCTGATTGTGATGATACAAAAGTAATTTATTTTTGTATGGGCAATTTAATTATCCTTTAAGCCTGTAGGATATTTTTTTAAATGCGGATTTGGACTTCGTATCACATTAAAGTTACACATAAAAGAGGGACCGCATGAAAATAGCCTAGGCAACAACCGCTTGCCGTCGTTAAATGTTATTAGAGAGATTTACATTCAGATTTAATTTCTGTTTTCCACAATATGCTAATTTAATGCTCATATAACAAAACACCCTTTTTATTACATTATGTAAACACAGGTGCAGTTTTTTTTTACTTTATTAATGGTTGATGACATTATAATTTTTTTATAATAAAAATAAAATAAATAAAAATAATGATATAGTTGTATATAATACCCGCTGTAGTTATAAAGCTTTTTTGAGCGGGATCCTTCTTTACAAATAAATTAAATTGAAGTCTCAGTGTATGATTTCGTAATCAAGGCTTATTATTATAACCGTACAAAACTTCCGTATCTTGATCCTTCATAGTACGTCGCCACTCTCCACATAGGGCCTTATTGAATACATGGATTTTACTGTGTCTTATTGGTGTCTCTTCTTAGCAATAGCAACCTTCCGAAACGGTATTACGTTCAGACAATTCATAAGGGCCTGTAAAGGTCTGATCTGAATTAAATATTATTAAGGGAGCTTGCCCACGAACTACTTTTTTTAGCTCAAATAATCGCACCTCCAATTTTTTTTTTGTTTATGAGCATCTTTTTGTAGCACGTGGTACGTTTCAGTATCGAACTCTGCGACAAAATAATCATTCAGCAATTGTCGGTCGTGGGCGAGATCCCTAATTTTGATTTTGATAAGCTTCCTTATAGACGAGGATTGTGAGAAATAAAATAGCTTGAGAAAAAAATCTCCAGTTTTTGCTATCATAGACCGTCTGATTACTTACTTATCAAGCTTAGAAATAAACATAAACCCCCTTACTCATAAAGCGCTATTTAACTAATATACTGTTTAAAGGTCACATTATTTGACAATGACAATAGTGTGACGTTATTTACGTGACCCTTTAAACAGTATATTAGTTAAATAGCGCTTTATGAGTAAGTGGGAAAGTCACTAAGCCACTATGCATTTTTTGTTCAGTCAGTTCATATCGAGCACCTATATTGCAATACAGGAATTGCAATCAGTGCGTTCAATGCCCCGGTCTTTGTGGGTAAAGTTTCACTAGCGTATTCCATTCACAATTCTCTTTGAACGTCAATAAGTGGACATTTGATTAGTAGCTCCACAGTTGTTCATGTACCTATCCATATTAATATTATAAATGTGAAAGTAACTATGTCTGTCTGTTTGTTAACTTTCTACACCTAAACCTCTGAACTGATTGCGTTGAAATTTGACATGTAGATGGTATGGAGAGGGAAATAGGTTACTTTTTATACCAGACGCGCAGGTGAAACTGCAGGGGACAGCTAGTAAATAGATATCGACTAAAGTATTGATCATATTTACAAATAAAATGCTTTATCCCGAATGACTGACTGATGGATCAACGCACAGGCTAAACCGCTGATCGTAGAGACCTGAAACTTGGAGGGCGTGTTCTTTGTATGACGTAGGCATTCGATAAGAAAGGATTTTCCGAAATTCTATCCCTAAAGGTGTGAAAAATGGGGAAAAAGTTTGTATGGGACAACGTGATTCCTTGGTCCAATCTACTTCAAATTTTGCATAAAAATTCTTTAACAGAATTGATGGAACGTGTTTCGAATTGAAACTCATCGCCTAACGGGGTTAAAAAGGGGTGGAAAGTTATTTTAGGGGTGATTTGCATCGATGATGATATTAATACTCCTCAGTGCTTTTGATTATTGAGAAATTACATTTTATTTTGACACATTTTTCAAAACTCAATCCGATTTTATTCAAAAAAAGTTGAACTCACATAAAAGCTTGGTGCAAGATAAGATTCTTGGTTTGGTGCAATGCAATACTCTTTAAAATTTGAATGTCAAATACAAAAGGAAAGTATAAACAAAAGATGTGAAGATGAACTCCACATCGCCGGCGAGCAGTGCGATGGTAGAATGGTGATGGGAACGCGGGTGAAATCGCGGGGGCAGCTAGTATAATATAAATATTGTGAATATTTTAGTGCAATCACACTTATATGAATCTAACAGGTGCTTAATAGTAGGAAATACCTATGAAAGTTAAGGCAGTTTATTTTCACCCATATGCAGCATACAAAGACAATAATTTATGAGCGAAACCATAGAGTAAGAATGCTATAGAGTGATAGCGTTACCAATGTTACCTTGCGCGAAGCGTGAGCAGTTTCCATATAGATGCATTCACAGATATATTACGAATTACGATATATCTGTGAATGTATCTATGTACGCGGACTTAAAGCGTACCTGTGCTCACAGCACACACCGGACTCTCATACATCGCTCTATATTATTCTAACTCTATGAGTGAAACCTAACAAAGGGACTCACTGCATGCATATTCCGTCCGTTTATTATTCACGTGTATAGCCTACATGAATCTGCAATGGAGCATATTGGATCGCATCCTATGTAAAGGAACTTGGATCATACCACAGTAGATATATCAAACAGTAAAGTGACTCGACCCTTTTCTTGATTATAATTGCCTACAGCAGCACGGTACGTGAACACGTGAAAGGGCTGCCCACCTATAGTATTTTAATTTCATCTACCTACTTGTCTAGTTTTGTGATTTTAATCATATTTTTTATTTGATAAAATGTTTTTTTTTGTGAATGAAATAGGAAGTGTTCAATAAAATGTAAGAAACAGACGAGTAATATATATTTTTTTATGACCCCATTACCTACAGCACGGAGATACTCGAATACTCTATATTCTAAATCGAAATAACAATTTTTTTGGTCACCCATCCGATGTCTAACCGTTGCAAACGTTACTTAAGGCGCGTGGTAACGTGAAATGGTCATCTTTGAAGGCCTAAGGCTCTGAAATTAGTAAACTGAGAGATTCAAAAAAAATATATCTTAAACACTGGTATATAATCTTCAATCTGTTCGCTTAAAAAGTTTCTAGGACATCAAATACTATGTGATAAAAATTGTTGAAATGATGCTGTTTTCAACTTTTAATTTACTACTGCTCCAAAACTACTAGAGATATTTTCATGGTTCTTACGAGAAAAAATCGGTAGCTTATTTGTCTTAAAACTGTTCGTTTGAATTGTTGAAATAACACGTAGTTTTGACATAAGGTATTATATACTATATGCACTACAAACGGCCGAGAGAGGGTCCGTGCGCGGGCGACGGGACGCAGTGTGCCGCTGACTCTCACACGAGGAGGCTGTGCGCTACGCTGTCGCTATCCGTTCGCTTACGAAGTTACGTCTGCTACTATTATTATAGACAAACATATATTTGAGTGATAAGTACGCCTGATTTTTCTGTGTTGCGGCAAAAATGCCACATAGTAATAATACAATTTTTCTCTTAGGAGATGGTTTCCCTTTTCTATACCTAGTTGCCTGTTTACTATAACTTACTATGAATAATTAAAAGGGGAAATAGGTATAGGTTTAAAACCTACATCTTCTAATAGATCGTGGAACTAGGGTCATTGAACCAGTTTCGCGACCAGTTCTGGTTGGCGATCACTTGCCTGCCTAGGTTTCTTTAATTGAAGATAATAACTTTTCTTTAGGAGATAAACATGTAAAGAATGCCTTTAATATTATTATAATAGTTACGTAATTAAAAAAAACTTTATTTGATATCAACCGCTGAACCCAAAACAACAAAAAAAAGACGTTAAATTTACGTGTTGATTCAGTGTGTTTGGAGTGAAAGAGCAAAAAACTTTTTAACAAAAAAAAATAAACCACCGAAAAAACTGAAAAGCAAAAAATAATTTTGAATATAACTTGAATTTTATAAGGTTTTGCAGTCGGGGGTAAACAAATATTACAAAAAAATACATATCTATGTAGGTTATTGGTTTGTCCCCTTGTAGTTTGTTTAAAAATGTTTTATTTAAAGTGTTTACTACCCGAATTGGTGGACCCGAGGCATTCAAGGAATATGAAAATAAGAGATCCGGAATATATAGAAAATGCTATGAAAGAAAAACGAACAAAAAACGAAGCAAAGCAAAGTAAAGTTGTATCTTTTTTTTTTATACAACTTAGTCGGTAAACAAGCATACGGTCCACCTGATGGTAAGCGGTTACCGTAGCTATATGGACGCTTGCGATACAAGAAGCATCGCTCACGAGTTACCGACCTTTCCCCCCTTCCCTATGAACTCTGGCGACCTTACTCACGCGCAGGCAACTTTACACAACATAAAGTTATTTGGCTGCGATATTCTGTAAGGTGGAGGTACTTCCCCAGTCGAGCTGATCTTTGAGCGAATAAACGCTATGCTCTACCTCTCTCAAAAAAAGAGAGAATCTAAGAGAAAGATCATTGAAGACAAAACACAACTTGAAGGATATGAAGACATTATTAAAAAAAACAAAGGACAGATGACAAAGAAAATAAAAACATCAATCAAAATCGCTGACTTCAAAACAGTGTCAGATAAGAGTTATTTCTAACTTTTTAGTGTACTTTGAAGGCGGTTTATTTTTTAGATAAAAAGTTAATTAATTTTTGAATTTTTAGTTTCATATATACTTAAATACTTTCGCGTGTAAAGACCTGCGTAAACAATGCATATTTAAGCGATAGCAGCAATTGCGGTTGATTTGCTGTCATTTTTTAAGAGTTCCGTTGTCTGTCTCCGAAACTCATCATCAGATCTATATGAAATTTATATGGGACCATTTCGGAATAAACCCCTTTCGAACAAAAAAAGAATTTTGAAAATCCGTCTATATATGACGGAGTTATGCCCGAACATACATAAAAAAAAAAAAAAAATATAAACATCCGAATTGAGAACCTCCTCCTTTTTTGAAGTCGGTTAAAAATTAAAAAAATGGGTAATAACGAAAAACTTAATCAAACAGAAGAACGAGGGGACGAAATTATGTTAGCTGATAAAAGAAGGGACATAAGTAACACTAACAAGTACCTAAGTGACAGAAGAATGTGATGTAGATGAAGAATATGCTTACCCTAATTATGAATTTGTCAAGAGATCACTAGATTTTATTGAATTATAACTATTGACTTTTTATACATAAAGCAATTTTATAACAACATTTCAGAATTTTTATTTCAGTTAATTTTGCCAGTGCGATTTATTTAGAGTAGTTTTCAGTTCAGTTAAAAAAAAAACCTTATCTATCGTGCGCACAATAACTTACTAAAGTTATGCTATATACCAAACCCAATCCCATCAAACTCAACCCAACACAATGAAACAAGCTATATATACAGGACTATATATACAAGCTATAGATACACTACAATATACGACAATAAATGAAACCAAGTAAAGTACTAATAAATACGATCACCTTTTACAATGGGACTAACATCGAAATCGCATAAAAAAGCTGCTGTTTCATAAATTTTTGTCGAGGAGACGGCAACTTTTTTATGAAGCATTTTGTGTTTTTCATTTATTGTCGTATCTAGCCTTTATGATAGTACTATCTGTCCCCCGCGGTTTCACCCGCGTTCCTGTAATAGAAAGTAGCCTATGTCCTTCTCCATACCATAGGCTATCTGCATGCCAAATTTCATGATGCCCCGTTGAGTAATTAAGGTGTGAAGGCGTAACAAACAAATAAACAAACAAAGTCACTTTCGCATTTATAATATTAGTTAGGATATAGTTAGGATAGAAGACGTATAATTTTTTTTGTTATACTATTCGCTTCGAGTGCGAAGTAATATTTGAATTGATATTAGTAAATTTAAAAGTAGATAACTAAGTACTAGTTTTAGATATTAGATTTTTTATTCCATACTCATAATATCATAAAATATTATGATAATAGGTATGAGAATGGAAGTGCCGATAATTATCTAGTTTACCCTACTTAAATAATCGCGCCGTAACAACCACAGCAACGGAAACGCGTGCGATGTTTTGGTGAGGGGCTAGCTTGGGTGGCGGAGCGGGAAGCATAGATAGGCCCCGCCTGGAAGCATAGGCCACACCTCAATGCTCAAGGTCGTTGGCGACTCCACGCGCCTTAATATCAACCATTACATCGCGTGTGCGTTACCTACAGCAATCAAAACCTCTAACTACCTACTGCAAAATCTTACTTAAAAAGTAAATTATTATGTAAATCTTATTAGGTACAGGTACCTACCATTTATTACTCTCACAATCATTTTATAATAATATTTCGTCTAATTCAATAAATATATGTAAATAGCTAAGTACATACATAAGTAGTAAGTAGAAAGCCTAGCCTAGGAACTACTACTTTTTTTTAACCTGACCGTAGGTAGTCACTTTTTTCACCCAAGCCAGCCATCCACTTATTTATTTATGAATTCAGGTAGGTATTATGTTATTGACGAAGTCAAGCAACCAAAAAAGCACAATATAGTCTACTATAGTTTCCCTTTGTCATATTAAGTAATTGTACTTACTTGTAATTATTTTAATTATTTCAATGAATATTTGTCATAAATCGCACGCTTACTGCTTACAAACCCATCACACCGTTCGTTCGTCACTGCAGCGCATTCGCGACTGTTTGCCAACCGAAAGCGAACCGAAATCGTGGCGCGTAGGTATGACTCGCGTTCCGGCCGTTTGTATGAAGAGCTAGTACTGATAGATATATCTACTGTGATCATACTCTGCAGTTTCTAACAGTTCAAACCGGCAAAATATATTATGATAATTTGGTGTAAAATGTTGACAAATTGCCAGAATGAGACTGTTTCTGTAGGGCTATCTAACATAACAATTTAATATAGGTATATTATATATCTCAATCTAATGTAAACACCTACCTACTAATATTGTAATATTATTAAAACCCTGTTAATAAAATAAATTTAAATAATTGTAATATATTAAGGATGCGCATCGACACTCGTAGAAGTCAGACGTGTACTTGTTATATCATTTATTTAAATAAAATCATTTAAAGTTTGCAAACAGTAATCAATCCTAATGAACAGTAATTGAGTGCAAATTGAATTCTCGTTCATTGTTACATACGCCGAGTTACTTCTAAGCCCCACCGCGCCGAAGATCATCGGACATCGGTAGCTTGCTCCCCTCACCCCCTCGAGTAAAGAGTACGTTCGATATTTTTTATCGCAATCCCGCGGGTAATACAGTGAGTACATTCTATTGCATTCGTCGTTCACTGTAAAATGAGCCTTATACGTTCCCCTTCTAAGTCCAAAGCCGCACCAACATTTACTGGGTCACTAACAGACCTGTCGATGACTGATCAACAGTCGGTGGACCCACAAATTGCGATGAGAAAACGTAAACAGCCCGACTATCCTGACTATGGGCAAGATTTGGCAGACTTTCGAAAGGAAATTATGTCTTTTTTACATGAATTTAAGCGCACTTCAAGTGAAGATATCCTGACTGTGCAGACGAACGTTTCGGAAATGAAAACACAGCTTAATGTGATAAAAATTACCACTGATAATTTAGTTATAGAACAAAAAGAGATTAAGAATGAGTTGTCTTGTATGGCTGAATCGTTGGAATTTTTCTCTAAAAGACAGGACGACATGGAATTGCGTGTTGGACCTCTCTTTGGAAGTCAGCAAAATAAACCCATTAGAGGTTAGCCTGGCTGAGTTGAAAGGCCAAGTGGATAAACTTCAGAACGAACAATATGTGACACAGCAAAGAGATCGTCTGAATAATATTGAAATTCTTGGCATTCCTGAGAAGAGCAACGAAAACGTTACCCAATACCTTATTTCTATTGCCTCGTTGATCGGAGTACCGTTAACCAAGTCGGATATAATTCACATCCATCGAGTACCGACTCGTATCTCTGGCAAACCAAAAAATATTATCGCCAAACTTAACTCACTGCAGCTAAAAGATACCATTATCTCAGCAATCCGTAAAAGAAAGGGAATAACCACGACAGATCTTGGATTAAATGGCTCCACGAAAAGTGTGTATGTTAACGAACATCTGATTCCTTACTACAAAATGTTACAGAAAGAGGTTAAGTCTACTGCAACTAAGGCAGGATATGCCTATGTCTGGGTACGTAATTGTAAAATATACGTGAGGAAAGACGACACTTCGCCTTCATTCATTATTAAAGATAGCAATGATCTTCAGAAAATAGCCAAGTGACTGCGTATATCTAATATATTACTTAAGCTAAACTACATCATATCATATATATTTGTTAATCTGTTTGTAATGCTACATACCTCAGAACTTGTATTCTTCTTTCTAAGTCATATTTACACGTTACACCTACACAACACATACACACAATATTTTTTTTACCACACTTTTATTATATTATGTACTTTATTTTCACAGAAAACTTGCTATTCCTATAACTTTGTTTTAGCACACCGACCAAATATACATAATTATATTTGTATACTTTTATTTATGACTTCACAATTTTTCATTAAAACGTACACAGCAAATATTATATATTATTTTTACTCCGTCATTAGGATACATCTGGCCTTTTCACTATTAATTATTAAAATTAATTTTGTAGCTCCTTTGTTGTTATTAACTTATTAAATGGCTAATTCTACTATAAAATGTAAAAATCTAAGTTTGTACTACCAAAACGTCCGTGGCCTACGTACAAAGTGTTTGGATTTATTTAACAACATTTTATTATACGATTATGACATTCTCCTTATTACAGAGACATGGTTACAACAGGATATTCTTAATACAGAGTTATGTGATAAGAGATACGAAATTTTTCGTTGTGATCGTAATCTACATTTAACTAAGAAAAGGACAGGTGGGGGTGTAATGATTTGTATCCGACGCGAAATCAATGCTTATCTTAGAAGTGACTGGCCGTACGCAAATACGGAATCACTGTGTATAACTTTACCTGCGAGCGCGCTTGGGTCATCTGTTGATTTACACATAGCTATAGTGTATATACCGCCCGACTACGCCGATCTTCCTGAGCGGCTGGATTGCGCTAAACGTAACTTGCTGAGTATTTTAGATAATAAACCATGCGATAATTACTTATTAATCGGGGACTTTAACTTACCATTTATTAAGTGGAGGAATGATAGTTACAATCTTTTTCCAGGTCCCTCGGAACTTATATGCACCTCCGCAGTTTCTTTGTTGAATGATTTGTCTTATGCTGGATTGACACAATTTAATTACTTTACTAATGCAAAAGGAAACACTCTTGATCTTTGTTTCAGCAATATGCACTTAAAGTTGGACGAGGCTTCTTATTCTATAGTCAAACAAGACCCAGGGCATACGTCGCTTATAATAACTTTATTAGATTTACACATTATTCCTTTGACTGAACGCGTAACGCCGCGCTTCAATTTCCGTAGATGCGACTATGTCAAAATAAATGCCATTCTAAAGGGTATAAATTGGGTAGATCTATCACTTGCCAAGACTATGGATGAGGCAGTCGAATTATTTTATAATAAAATCAATCAATGCATAGCATTATATGTTCCTGTTTTTGTACCAAAATTAAATAATTCTTATCCAATTTGGTATAGCCCAGCTCTAGTAAAAATTATTCGGGAAAAATTCAAAATGTACTCTAAATGGAAGAAATACAATAATCCTCGTGATGGAGACGAATTCTCGCTGCTCAGAGCAAGGGAAAAACTTGTTCAAGCAGAGTGTTTCTCTCGTTTCACTCGTGATGCCGAAAAAAACATACGTTATCATCCGAAATACTTTTGGAAGTACGTAAAAGCAAAAAAAGGAGGGACGCATTATCCTAATAAATTCACCTTTAATAACGTAGAATATACTGACGGGCTCAACATTAGTAAGGCATTTAACAATTTTTTTGAAAGTGTTTTTATTAATTCTTCTCAAATGCCAAACGATTTAAGCGACTTGAATCCCACACAAGTTAATAATCACACGAGTAGCGAGTCTTTATCATCCATCACGATCACTAAAGATATTGTGCACAAATTATTACGCTCTTTAGACACAAGCAAAGGTTCAGGTTCAGACGGACTACCGCCTATGTTTCTGTCTTCATGCGCTGATGGCTTGGCACTACCTATTTTTATACTTTTTCGTAGGTCCTTGAGAGAGTGCGTCTTTCCCGCTGTTTGGAAAATGGCCCAAGTCATTCCGGTTCACAAAAAGGGTTCCAAAAGCGTTATTCAAAATTATCGGCCTATCTCAATTTTAAATTGCATAAGTAAAATTTTTGAAAAACTAGTATATAACAGTATCTATCCATTACTATCCAAAGGTATCCCTCACTCACAGCACGGTTTTATGAAAGGACGTTCTACAGTCTCTAACCTCACTTTATTCACTGACTATGTCGTCCAAAAAATGGAAAAAGGTGGTCAAGTGGACGTCATATATACGGAATTCTTTTAAATCTCTTGTAATTTCACATTATCATTCGCTTTAAACTTTCCCATGTCCAGTCTTTCTTTCTTTTCTAGTTCTGTTGTTTATTTTATTACCTACATATTATTTTAATAGTATGTATTAGTTTATTATTTTGGTTATTTATGTATTAGGATTTATATTTATTTTGTGTATTAGGATTTATTATGTATTTAAGTGTATTATTATGTACTACACCTGATAATATTGTTAAATATCCTGTGACCCAAAGGTTGTCTGGAAGAGATCGCTTAAGCGATAAGACCGCCTGTTTTGTATCACTTCCTCTTGTATTTGTTTTTCCTTCTTTTTGTGTATTGTTTATGTGGTGTACAAATAAAGTATATTTATGTTATGTTATGTTATGACTTCGAAAAGGCCTTCGACCGTGTGGACCATTTCATACTGATTACAAAACTCCAATCTCTTGGAATTCATGGTGATTTGCTAAGGTGGGTGCGCTCATATCTAACAAATCGTTCGCAGGCTGTCATTGTTGGTGGATACAGATCTGATTTCATATCCATATCCTCTGGGGTACCACAGGGTTCCCACCTGGGTCCTTTATTTTATAACGCGTACATTTATGATATAAGTGATTTTTTTATATGCGGACGACAAAAAAATCTATACTCAAGTGAAAACTTTTGCTGATTGTGAACTGTTACAACATGATCTTAATGCTCTTTTTTCTTACTATGAACGTAACAGGATCAAAGTTAGCATTAGTAAATGTCAAAGCATTAGTTTTACGCGTAAAAAGAAGCCGATTAAATATGCATACCACTTCGATTACACGGTAATTAAAAGACACAGCCTTGTGCGTGATCTCGGGGTCTATATGGACGAAAAAATGCTTATGTCTCACCACGTTGATATAATTACTAATAAGGCATACCGTAATCTTGGCTTTGTAATGCGTACTTGTAAGCCATTTAAAGCGCCTCTTAGTGTAAAGGTAGTTTACTATTCTTATGTACGCAGTGTTCTCGAATACGCTAGTCCCATTTGGTATCCGGTTTATGAAAAGTATAAAAAAAATATTGAAAGAATTCAAATTAAATTTCTTAAACACCTTAATTTTAAATGCCGTAGTTCGATAACTACCAACAACGAGAATTATCGCAGACATAACCTACTAACACTAGAGGAACGCCGAGTAATGGCGGACATGGGCTTACTTCATGACGTATTGAATGGACGGATTGATTCCCCTGACATGGTACAGCGCATTACATTCAACACTCCCAAACGCCGCACCAGGAATACATCACTTTTTCAAGTCCCTCTTCACGCGACTAACTATGGGCAAAACGCTGTATTCACTAGACTACTTAAAACTTACAATACTCGATTCAATGATATTGATATTTTTAACATGAGTAAACATTCGTTCAAGGAGAATGTCAAATCCAAAATTACTGGCCATACTTGTCATAATTAGGTATACCTTTACCTAATTATAACATTTTTTTTTTTTTATTGTGTATTTACTTACTTGCCCGACGGAAACACACTAATTATATAACTATCACTTAAAATTATTCGTTTTTTATATACCGATGTTAGGACTCAAGGCACGCCTCTAGGCTTTTGTGTGCTTACCACCATTCAATTTCAAGGTTAAATTATGATCAAGTACAAGCCCATTTCAAGTATCATATTATATAAAGTATATACGTAAATAAACCTATATGATTTTACTTTTACAATATATTATTCTCGCATACACAGACTCCGCATCACACTACACACACACCCCACAACCACACCACACACCCACACCACACACACACCCCACTCATTTTATATACCTAATTATAAATTCTGTTGCTATTACTTGTACGCTGCTTCCTTCTGACGAGTGTCATGTTATTATAAAAATTTGTAATATTTATATTTTAGTATGTGGATAGCTGTAATTGGCCTTACTTTTTTAAGTACAACAATGTAATTTATTTTGTTTGAGGCTGTTGCTTTCCCTAATAAAAAAAAATAAAATAAAATAAAAAATAAAAAACCCCGCATATTTTGTACCTACCTAGTATAGGCTCAACCGAGCAACAATAATGAACTAGCTGGCATCCTTCTTGTTATATTTTTTTATATTTACATTATGTCATTGTAGTTCTTATATTATTATCTAAATCCGCCCTCATAACTTTAAACTAAGGAGCGATGAAAACTGATTTAAGTGAAACATTTTGAAAGATTGGCGAAAAAATTGAGACTTACTCAGAACTGAAATCTGTGATGAGCGAAGTGCACGGCGGATCAAACGTAATAACCATTTTATTTAATTTTATTCAATTTTATTCAATCAAGCAAAAAATAATATTTAAAGACCCCAAACACAATGAAAGACTCTACATACGCATAAGCTTCTACATTTTCAATGGAGAATTTTACTGTAATTTCACCAATATTTTGAGAATATAAATTGTAATTATTACTTTGTTGTCATAATTATGAGTTATTAATAATTATCTATTTAATCAAACCAAGAATAATGCTAAACATTATATAATGTTTTCAAAATTCTTTTATTAAAATCTAAGCGTTTTAAAAAAATACTTTACTACTAAGATACATACTATGGACGCTTAATACTGATCCTGTAAAACTATATTCAAACCCAGAAGGCGGTGAAAAGAGGGGTTGGAGGATTAATTGTGCCAAAAACAGAAGGGACAACATACCACAACGCTGGTCCTTGCACACTGCAAGCACAGTAGTTACCTCCTTAATCTGTGACAGTAGCTCCTAATGGTACGAGAGCTACCAACGTTTTCGAGAAAGAACTTTAGCATGGCTGATTTTTTTATATTTCCTTTTAATAGAACTCTGGCGACCTTACTTACCACCAGGAACATAAGCCGCGATCTTCTGTAAGAAGGTAGTCCCAGTCTTGCTGCTCCGAATTGTGAAAGGGAAAAACCGTTATGATGACATCCAAATTACCAGAAGTTTAATGTGAGAATGAAATTTTTAAGAAATGCTAGGTATTATAAGGTACCTATGCCATCAACCTCAATCTTCAATATCCAATTACAAGTTACGACCAATTTTCTTAAAAGCGCTTTCAATATAAACTGTCAGTAGCCACTCGGCAATCTAATATAGTACCCTGAAACAAAGGGGGTTATCTTTTGAATTTACGAGCTATAAAATCGGTATAGAACACCTTTATAAGCGAAAATATGAAAATATTCAAGTTTATACGGAATACATTAGCCTAAATTGCTCGACTTTGGATTGTTGTTATCCCTTTACGATTAGGAATTCAAGAGATTAGGGATTACTGTAAACGCCGCGGTCGTCCATCGACGTTTATCGATAGTTATATTGGAGTGGACAATGGGTCAGAATTAATTCAATTAAAATCTCAACCAATATTTAGATATCCTTTTGAGGTCAGTTTAAGCGTTTTGGGAACGTAGATTAAAACTACAATAATTTCAAACGATTTCAGAGTTAACCCTATGGTAAAAGCATGTTAAAGCTATATATTGATGAGTAGGTAGGTATGACGTATTATAACAGTGCAGGTGAATTACATATACCTAGCATTGTGTCACAAATGAACTAAAAACCCCTCTTTTTTGTTAAATTAAATGCATAATATTGATTAAAACTTGATGTATTTTATGTCGAATAAGAATTTTAAAAGTTAATAATAATTATGATTATTTTTATTGCCTTTAATTTTTTCTAACAGTAATCAAAACATTTGATATCGGTCGCCATGTCCGGTGGCGTACTCTTGTGAATTTGTAATTGATATATTAAAACCTAGCTATCAAAGGGCACAATTTCGAAGTCGGTTTCCATCAGCTTTGTAAGTATGTTTTTTTTCATTTGTTACTATGTGTATGACCACAATCTCACCATGGTTACTGATAATGTGATCGAAGGTGGTAAGCTGTCGGAACACACCGATAGGTGCTTGGCGACAGATTTTCTACTTGAGGGTGGTAGCCAGGCAGAACCTTACCACCGTGCCATGATTTCCTCACGATGTTATCCTTTACCGAAAGCTCAAGCTTACTCGTATTATAGGATTCGACCCCGGGAACTTCGTCTCGGCATTCGACGTCACTACCACTGAGCTATCGTCGTCTGTAAAAATACAGTCTTGTGTTTCATAGGCTTTAGATATTTTTGTAAAATTTAAATTAAAATTGCGTCTGTTAATCCTCACGCGGAGATACCCTAGTGATGGCATTTTACAGCAAAGCATAAATTATTTTTATAATTGTATAATGACTCCGGGCTGTGCTTGGAATTTGTAATTAGTAATTCAACCGGCACCGGGTGGCGATCACATAAAAACTGCAATTTGCCGCACTCCAACACTCTCCAACTCACTCCACCACACATAATATACCGCATTATATCCGGCACCGCAGTGTGGTTGCCACCACAAAACATAATGACCCTGCCAATCGTAATCGACTTATAATTGGAATATCTGTGCAATAACATTTAATTAAAACAAATGATAAATATTCTGTATTTTTTACAAACAGTTTCATACAGAGTTACGGATGGGGATGTTAAGTGCGAGTTTAATGGGTGTATAATTGATCTATACTTATACAACCGGAGGGCAATGAGAACTTTATGGGAACTGGGATTTTATACATTTAAATAGTCAGTGTAGATCTTAGCGTAGCGAAGTCCTAAGTCCTTGTAAAGTCTGTAAAAGGCATAATAATTTAACGAATTGTTTACTTTCTTCGATGGCTTAAAAGCATCACTTTACATAAACAACCCACAATTAATTAAATGTAAGAAAGCTTCATATCCGATTTCATTAGCGTCTACAGAAGCTTGAAGACTGAATAGAGTTAATTTTATAATGATCAAAGTTAATAAGTATTTAGCATTTACACAGAAAACAATGAATCCAAAAGTATTTGGCTAATTAGTCTCTAATAGAATTTACGAAGAGTTTAATTAGGATGAAATAAAATTATATTGGAGTCCCCCTGTGATACCTGTGTCAGTTGTCAATGGTTAATTGTATGATGATAATTAACCATTGACAAGTGATAGCTTAAACATATATGAACCTTATTGAAGAGCAATAAGGTTAATTTTCGTATTACTTTGACAACTGTTACAGGTATCATAAGCTATGCTTTTTGAACTATAGGTGGCAATAACTATACAAATTACCAACAAGAGGACTACGTGTCAATCTTTTGACTAACAAAAATTAGAAGACGCTTCAAAAATTCATAACCACCATTGCTTTGGTAAACTCTTTCTATATCGTGAATACATAATTTCCAGAAAAAAAAATCCGCTGCTGAATAGGCCTATAGACCTGACCGATTTTTGTAAAGAATGGTCTATCGGCATGCCCACTTAGCATATTCCTGTAAGCAATCACCACTAGAAACGTTTCTTCCCATCGGTAATGTTCTATTTGACATGTGGGCTTCGAAATTCTGGAATAAAAATCTGGCCAAGTGCGAGTCTGACTTTGAATAGTGCGCCGAGGATTCCGACCTTCCTTGGTCATGTATTTCTTGGTTCCATCATGTATACTTAAGGTCCAGATTCTTTGTGAATGAATTTTGATGATTTCGAAAAACCTATGCTATTTAGAAACTAAGTTCTATTAACATAAATTTTTATCAAATGTAATTATATCAGATATTCGCTTTGCAATCTCCGGAGATAACAAAGGCACGAATGGCATTTGTTTTTGTTTTTTTTTTTATCATGATCCAAGTGTTTAGCAATGAAAATATTTTTTTTTCAAAATGTTTCATTTGCAATAATGTGGGTAAGCAATATTTAAAACTATTCCTTTCAAATCAATAGCATTAGTGGTTGCTGAAATATACCGCGGTGACACACGGACAGACGGACGGAGTTGTACCATAACTATTTCACCTTTTTGGTTTGGACCCCAAAAATTAATCACAAAATGAGATCATTGCCTAATTATTGTAATCACAATATGCTCAAGTTTTAGGTTTTAACAATTATAAAGTTCTTATTTATTAGGTTTCGCTGGTGAGTTGTCCCTGTCTAACTTTTGGATCTCATTAACTGTTTTCACCCTTAGAGGCTTCTGCTTGTGGTCAAAGAGCAATCTCAAAGTTCTGATCAAGTTGATAGTAGATTCAATAGTATCTAACTATACAAACTGACCGAGGGGTAATTTCAATCTTACAATATGACTTGCAGGGAGCGCTGTATCGAAACTTTATGCTGTAGTTGGCAGCCTTGTAATTTTAGACACCCATGCTAGCCAATTTTATATATAGACGGGCCAGTTGGCGCAGTTGGTTAAGACGTGGAGTCTTAACCTATAGCGCCGCAGGTCGTGGGTTCGATTCCCACACAGGACATGCATTTGTGTGCATGAACATGTCTGTATGTCCTGAGTCTGGGTGTAATTATGTATATTAAGTATGTATTTACAAACAAAAAGTAGTTTATGTATTATATCAGTTATCTGGTTTCCATAGTACAAGCTTTGCTTAGTTTGGGATCAGATGCCCGTGTGTGAGGAATGTCCCAGGATATTTATTATTATATTTATTTTATATATAATAGTATTTATTATTTAAAACCTTTGATTAAGGATTTAATTAAGGAAGATTGAGTGTCGAAAAGCACGCTTCGAAAAAAATTGCCCCTAACTGTTAGGGGCTAAATCAAATAAAAATAAATAAATTAGCAAAATAATGTTTAAAAATATTAAATTTCTCTTGATTGGAGAATTTCAACAACTGATATCATTATGAACGTCACTATGACAAGCAGAATGACGCAGAGGGAGCGTAAAACGTAGCTGTTACGCGCAGCAGCCTATAAAAGTTGGCCTGTTTTATATATTCGTGTATTATGGCGACATTCTTTCTAGGTATATTTATTTCTATGTTTAAAACATTATTTTATGGTTATACTAGCTAAGAACGCATGTGCAAAATTTCATGCTTTTTGATCCACCGGTTTAGACTATGCGTTGTATGTCAGTCAGTTTTATTTTATTCAATAGATAGAGCAGAAGTACTTATTGATAAAATATATTTTCATATACAAATAAATAAAGCTTTGAGCAAATAGGAGACGATACGAACGGTACCTACATACAGGAAAGGTAATAAGCAAAGTGTGTAGGTGGCTAAGACGTAGGTAAAACGTCTGAAATTGAGGCAATATCGAAATATATTGAAACCACAGCAAAATATACATTTGAATTCAAATGCCAAAGTGTAATATTGTATAAATTACATAACATTGGATTTGTTCATACTCTAGTAAGTTCTGAAATCTACATGAACAACTAACGAACTTGTACCAAAACCGAACATACATATACATATATTATACCTACTTAGATATAATTGTAAGTTGTAGTAAATTTTAAATTGTAATTATTAAAATCCATTTGAATCTTATTAGCTTAACGTTTGAGAACATTATTAACTAAAGAAAATTCTGAGTATTTTATTATTTATTCATAAATAAGCAAGTAAATAATCGTGTTTACATAATCTGCCTACTATACGATAGTTGGTACAAACTTAGTGTATGTTATTATATTATGACTTGATCACTAATATTTACTTTACAGAGGCACATCATTATTAACCGACGAAAAACGGAGGAGGTTTACAAGTCGACGTGTATATTTTTTTAAGTAGGTATACCAATTAATAATAACTTTATTTAGTTAAATAATCCACATCATTCAAAGTATAAATAATAATTAATAACAACGGATGATTTGTCTTTTTGGCTTCCCTCTTCACTTTGAATAGCAGCGTTTTCATTTGTTTTTTATTAGCATTTTTTAAATAAAATCACTGACTGTTCGTCAAACTATAGCAATTTCTTTTTTGTAACCTTTCCATCTTTATAGCCCAACGCTCCTATGGGATCTTGTCAAACGTGCCAAGCCGCTTTCTGTAAATGTAGGTAAGGATCTAGGTAATAAACGATTGATTGGTCACCGCACTAACAATACTTTCAAAAAGTGGATAATACCGCTTATCTGTTTACAGCATTCTTCGAGAAGGCAATGATTGGCATTTCAATTTGGGGCGAGCTGCAGATATCTGCTGGACTAGAGAATGCGTCAATTTACTCCCGACCCAAAGGCGTACGAGCACATTCGTTTATCTCACTGCCGACCACAGACGACTTTTGTTTTTTTTGGATCTCGTAAATTACAATCTGATCCAATTTCCTTTTTTCCAGATTCCAAGAACAGTTGTGGTTCTTGGAATCTGGAAAAAAGGAATCTTTACAACCTTCAAGCTTGGATCGCAAGAAAATCGAAAACATTGATTTTACTTTCAGCTTATCGTTTTACTGAATGATTCCGTGATACTTACGTTACAACTTTACAAGCATTAAATTAAAATTTATATTTTCTATCTTTAATTTATCTCTGTTTTTGATACATTTTGACTTATTTCATTAGTTTTATCTGAATAGTGGTGGATAGATAAAATTACGTTTTGTAAAAAAATAATTTGCTCACATAATACCTCAAGTTATATACCTACGTATGTCAATTTACCTGATATTTAAGGCTGTAACAATGGTCAAACCTCTAAAATACGCTGGACTAAACGTATTTTGTTGACGAATCTATCCATTCATTTGTCCTGGAAAAAATATATGTTGTACATTTGTTCATCACGCACAAGTTGTATTGATTACATTTTTTGTAAATATCTTCAAATTTTGTAAAAACACATATCCTTACAGGTATAATTTTAACCTAAATTGTAAATTGCTGACATAACGGCTCAACAGATTTATGCGAATCTTACACCAATAAAAAGGTAATGCATTTTATAACAACTTGTATTGATTAATTTTCAAATTTCGTGAATCATTTTCAAATAATAATTAAAAAACTAAATCGCGAAGCATAAATCACTCGCTCCCCACCAAATCCCACCCGCGGACGCCTGGAGCCGAGACTCGTCAGTGCCTTGATGGCTGCTGTCACGAGTGGGCCTCGCACGAAAATTTTATACGACAAAATAACTAAATATTTAAATTTATGAATGATTTTTAAATCGATTTCTTCTGATAATAACTTAAATACAATTTTGAGCATAATTTTTAGCTTCTAAATATATGTAATGTAGTTATAAGTAAAAATAATATTTTTTAGAACATGAATAGTCGTCATAGACTAATCAGAAATGTGTTAGGTATAAATAGTTATGTAGAATTTAGAGCAAGATATCGGTTTCCTTTATTCTTTTTATAACAAGCTTTTATTTATCATGCAATGATTGTATGTACGTCTTTCCGTTACAAAATTTACAATTTATTTTTCAACCACTGAATCGCTGACGTCCGATTGAAATGAAAGGTTTACTTTTATAAATTCGGTGTTAAGAGGCCGTCTTCAAAATCAAAACGGGCTGAATTAGGTATTTGACACGTTCACGCACACGCGGGAGCGCTCGGTCGCGTGTGTGCGTGAGTCCGGAATCATTGATGGTCAGTACGGCGATCAGATGGTTTTGATCCATTGATTTACGTGTCTTTTCTTTCGTGGTTTTTTCTATTGAAATAAAAAGTCATGGTAGTAAATCAAATCAAAATCATTTATTTCATATAGACCTTCACAGGTACTTATGAATAGTCTGACTCTAATACCCAGTGATTTATATAACCATGGATGCGGTCACCGGAACATTTTGTTCCGCCATCTGTTTAAATTCGATTGAACTACGTGTTGCCGCGATGCATAGGCGTACGATGTAACTCATGTAACCTTCTATGTATGTGGTATGTGCGTACCATGCACATTTTTTTTATTACATTTTTATTTAAGAGGCCGTACTCAAAATCGAAACGGGCTGAATTAGGTATTTGACACGTTCACGCACACGCGGGAGCGCTCGGTCGCGTGTGTGATGGTTTTGATCCATTGATATTTTTTACGTGTCTTTTCTTTCGTGGTTTTTTCTATTGAAATAAAAAGTCATGGTAGTAAATCAAATCAAAATCATTTATTTTAAATAGACCTTCGCAGGTACTTATGAATAGTCTGACTCTAATACCCAGTGATTTATATAATCATGGATGCGGTCACCGGAACATTTTGCAAAAAACTTCTTCATACAAGTAAACAGTACCGCCATCTGTTTAAAATCGATTGAACTACGTAGTGCCGCGATGCATAGGCGTACGATGTAACTCATGTAGGGAATGCAAACCGGTTTCACCGAAAATCGAAAAATCGGTTATTCGGTACGGTTTTTACCAAACAAAAAACCGGTTTTACATAGCACCAAAACCGGTTTTTCGATTATTTTCGGTTTTTCTTTCAATGTTTGGAAAAACTAATAAAGGAAGATTTGCCGCCGTTTTGTAAACTGAGTGCAATGCAGGGAGTATTTTTGTGATGAAATGAAGTGTGTTGATGTGTATTGTGTTGAGCTGGTAAGAAAATAACTTATAATAATGAGTAAGAAAATTACTTATAAATATGTTTTTTTCTCTCTGTGGCAACACTACGGACAACTTGTCAAATATTGTATCGTAATTTAAATGTAATTTTAATTATAAAAATCCTATTAATATAGTGCTTAGGTTGATTAATCACTAAATATTTGCTACGAAAATATTTAATTTAAATAAAATCAAAAGGAAAGTGTAGCGTCCACGCACTGACACCACTGACCACTCACTGCACAGATTAGTGACTAGTTACTCCGTAACACTGGCTCACCACTACACCAGGTCCGAGCGCAAGCGCACGTCCGACCCGGCGCGTCTAATGTCAGACTGGCCGGTTGACAGCTACCCCCTCTACTGGTGTACATGAGACAGTGTATTATATCTACTGTATAGATACAAACACTACAGAAAGGAACCGTGTAGTCTATATAAACGAGTCTCTGATGAAGATGAATCTACAGAGTTAAATAAACTATTATATCCATCAATTTGATGAAAAAGAGATGGATGGATTGTGTGAAAGATGATATTGGTAAGAAAGGAGTGAATGTTGGTATAAAGGATAGAAGAGACGAATGGAAAAAGCATACATATAGCGCCGAGCCCAAATGATTGGGAACAAGGCACTTTTATACTCACTTCATTAACTTTAACTGACTATAATTCCTCAGTTTTCGATTATTTTATCTTAGGCACGGTTATTATCTATAATTTGAGCTATAGAAATAACGTGAAAAAAAACCGAGCGAACATTAAAGACCGGTTTTACGTCTCAATAACCGAAAAAAAAACCGGTTTTGACACGGTTTTGCAGTCCCTAAACTCATGTAACCTTGTATGTGCGTACCATGCACATTTTTTTAATTACATTTTTATTTAATTCAGTTATTATTAAAATAAAAATGGAGGTTATTCGACACGCGTGTATGTAATATAATTGGAATTGCAAAATATTCACATTTTAAAATAGTGTCCGCCATATTGAACTAATTAGTTAGTGGTCCGATTGCTCTCAAAATTGAGATTTGGGAGGCTTTAGGATCACAAAACAAATTTTTGTTTTTTTTTGAAAATTCAAAACGGACGGACTTGCATACAAACTTTCAACCCCTATTTTACCCGCTTAGGGGTGGAATTTCCAAAAATCACTAATTAATTAATTATAATCACTAATAGTGAAAACTGGAACAACTTTTTTTTTTATACCACTTAGGTGGCAAACAAGCATACGGCCCGTCTGATGGTAAGCGGTTACCCTATGGACTATGGTTAGCCTATGGACGCTTGCAACACCAGGGGTATCACGCGCGCGTTGCCGACCATTTCTGTTACTAAGATCCAGTATGTATTTTTCTGATCATCATAAGACCCTTAAGTTTCAGCTTGTAGTAAAACACATGTAATATTAGTCAACTATTGAAAATCTAGAACATCTTAGCCATTTCTATTACTGATATCTCGTTATTATTGACCTGTTCATCATCATACCCTGGGGATTTATCGTGTAGTAAAACACATGTGATATTAGATAACTATTGAAAACCATAACATCTTAGCTATTTCTATTACTGACATCCAGTATGTATTAACCTGATCATCATCAGAACCTTGATAGGTATGTATCATATAGCAGGTGAGTAAAATTAAACAGATTTATGTATTTTGTAAACTATAAATTCTGTTCCTGAGGACCTAGCAATCAACATTTTTAGTTATAAATAATGGAAATAGGCAAAGTTATAAAAACGATACGACACATCTGCGCCGTTACCTTTTCTGTAATCGAGTTGATTGTAGTATCGCTACTCAACGTTAGGCGGCATTTCAAATGCCGCCCAGCGGTGAGTAGCACAGAATACTCGTTTAGAGGTCAAATCGTCAAGGTCATTGGGCTTGGTAACACCCTTAAGAAGGACATTTTAAATTATATTCATTTATTATTTATTATTACGCACATAGCTTTAATAAATACGAGCAAGGCGCCTACCGCAAACTTATTACAAACATTTATTTCCCCCGAAAACCGTGCCACGTAAATTACTTCAGGATCTTCCGAAGCAAAAACATAATTAATGTTGTGTTGTTTGTAATCAGAGAGCTAAGTGGTAGACAACGAGCACCAGATGTTTGTTTGTTATTATTACACTCCACTACGCCTTTTATCTTTAGCCAAAATGAAAGCATATTTCTTACACACGTCCCGTTATCTCATTAGGGACAGGAAATATAATATTGTGTTTTCGTTTACCGATTGCGGAAGTATGTCCCACTTACTGTCCGCACAAAAACATATTTGCCCACATTAGCTCCACCTTAGCCACAGTTTTATCTTATGTTGGTAATACCGTGTCTTAACTGTGGTAAGTACGTAGCGGCTCTTTGCTAGGCTTATACTATATAGGTATTTATTTCAATTATTATTAGGTCTATTTTTGCATGATAGGTTGTGCTTTGCAAATTCTCAGTTATTTTCTACTAAGGTGAAAATTATTTAGTAGGTACTAGCTTTGCGCTCCGCGGTTGCACCCGCGCCCCCCCACTTTACCCGCTTATAGGGAAGGAAATGCCAAAATCTTTTCTTACAAAATGAACCAATGTATACCAACTTTTGAGACAAGCAGTAAAAACCTCCCCTTAAAACATAAACCCCAAATGGGCATTAGGGGTCGATTTTCTAGACACCCAAAAATCATGATTATTTATTTTGATTTCGAATTTTATGTTGAAATCACTAAAACTATGTTGTTTTGTGATTTAATACAAATATGGTTATGGGTAATGCGAACATAAAAAAAAAAATGTGGATGCTCTGATTTCTTGATAATGAATTTTCCACTCATTTTCTACTTGATCAAAAAAATAAAATTATAATTGATTTCTAAATATAACATCTTACCATTACGTATTTATTTACATAGTAGCATATCAGCGTTCAAAGAGTACCTCAACATGGAGCTGAGATGTACACATCTTTTTTCCAAACTCACGTATCAGAAATTCATTAAACTTTTGTTAATCATTATACTTTTTTGTTCTTACCTACATGTACCGAAAAGGGTATATAAATATAAAGGGACAAGCTGCACAAAGATAAGATAATAAGATATACAGGATATACAGGTGTAACGGAAAGTGTATATCCATTACTGTATTCCACTTTTTAGGGTTCCGTAGCCAAATGGCAAAAAACGGAACCCTTATAGATTCGTCATGTCTGTCTGTCTGTCCGTCCGTACGTCACAGCCACTTTTTTCCGAAACTATAAGAACTATAATGTTGAAACTTGGTAAGTAGATGTATTCTGTGAACCGAATTAAGATTTTCACACAAAAATATAAAAAAAACAATAAATTGTGGGGGTTCCCCATACTTAGAACTGAAACTCTTTTTTCTTTTAATAAAACCCATAAGTGTGGTATGTCTATGTATAGGTCTTCAAAAATGATATTGAGTTTTCTAATATCATTTTTTTCTAAACTGAATAGTTTGCGCGAGAGACACTTCCAAAGTGGTAAAATGTAACTTCTAATTATAAGAGAATGATAAAACTAAAAAAAAATATATGATGTACATTACGATGCAAGCTTCCACCGAAAATTGGTTTGAACGAGATCTAGTAAGTAGTTTTTTTTAATACGTCATAAATTGAAATTCATATCAAATACTCAGGTCTATACTACCATTTACTTATTATATACCTACAGGTTTGTACGGAACCCTCGGTGCGCGAGTCTGACTCGCACTTGGCCGGTTTTTTTTGGTACTAGGCGCACAGATCGCGGAAGAGAATATATTATTAGCAAGGGACGCAAAATGATAATGACCCTCATTGAGCGATGACGCATTGGTTATGATTTTAGTTCAATAAACTTGGATGCAAAAATTTGGAATGAATTCTTGAGTATTTATTGCTGTACCGGATATAGTCTTTACCCCTTTCGGATCAATATACCCTTTTCGTTACACCCAGTATATGCCATGTTATTTTACATCTAATTCCATATTAGGTACTTAATAGGAAGATTTTTCTATTTTATATTTTTTTCTGGTTTGGCGGCCCTAAACGTATTGTGTTAACAATAAAACATAGGGAAGTTGAACAAATTATAATTTAATTATAAACAGGGCTACCGGAACCTCGGCCTCTACTTAAGACATCAACAAACCCTTGGAGGGGTAATTTATCAACTTCAGATTATGTTTTCCGACGTGATGCCGTTTTAAATTTATTTATTCCCAGTACTTAATTGCGGTTTACAGCTACGAGCTATTCCAAGCAAATACCGGTTCGTTTTGATAATTAATGGATTCAACGCTCGCTCGTTACCGAATTCTTAATAAAACCAGACTTTTGAAGATCATTTACGGATGAAATAAGAAGTATTAAATTTAAATAATTAATGAATATGAACCACTATAGCCGCTACATCATAAACCTACTAAACCTAACTACTATGTTCCTCTCGATTTCATTCGCATTACCGGTATAATCCTATGTTTTACCGGCCAATCTTTTTTTTTACCTACTAAGTATATATCCCCTATATTATTATTGGGAATGGACAGTAGGTACACTCCTCTTTTTATCTTTTGTTTATTCCAAAATAGTAAATATAAATAAATATTTTATTAATGCAAATAACTCTTCCAGTTGCTATAATTTCAATAAAACCGTCACATTCAATGTGTTACCAAGCGATATTTCAAATAAACGACAAGACTTTATTGAAAAAGGAAAATATTGTTTCTTTCATATTCAAGCCTACAAAATTCGGCGACCTATAAAAATATATTTTGTTTATTGCGTTGTCTATTTCCTGTGTTTGATATGATATGGCTATAAATATTTTAAATATTACTTTTATAAACTTCAAAAATATTGTACAAAAAAACTGTTATATTATAACAGGTGGCGATTTTGAGATGGTATATTTTCGAAACCTATGTTGGGTTAGTCATTCTGAACAACTTTTACTATGGGACCAATACCTAGAGAATATAATATGAAAAGTAAAAAAAAAAATTGAGAATTCAGTGTTGGCCCCATAGTAAAAGTTGTTCAGCATAACTAACCCAACATAGGTTTCCAAAATATGCCATCTCGAAATCTGACTTTCGATTTATATTCTCGCATAAATAATATTGGAACTCTCCTTTCAGAAAGTGATTTCATTCCCTACTTGATATACTGCGTAGGAATCTACTCGTCTTTATTTCAATCCTTGAATTGGATCTCAGAAATTACAGTAGTTTGGAGGGATAAGCACCGCCATATGTCACAGGGGTGCGGGATCCGCTAGGGGTGAAAAAACCGAAGGTGGACTTTCCCAAACTATCTCCTCACTCGCCATCTGCGGCAGCTACCTCGCTTTACAACTTTACTAATTCATGACCTAATAAATAGCTAATGCTTCGCAACTTGTCGGTTCGAGCCACACTAAATCGTATTTGCTCTCAAATATCGCTACACTATTTCAAGAGATACTTTTAAGGGTTACCTTTTTATCTTACAAGTCATGAAACTTTTATTAGAGGTGAAAGTTAGGTGATCCATTTTTAGTGTCCGTTAAGAAAGTACCGAGGCGGGAAATTTGAATGTTTTCGAGTTTTTTTTTTTTTACCTTCGTAGATCCATATGGATATAGATGTTTCAGTGATTAGCGACAGTAGTAGATATTTGTACCGTGATCATTTGGCACATTGTGTTATGAATGTTTTTGGTATAATATAAGCCATATTTGAACGTTTCTCACGGTTTCTCTAAAACCGTAAAACTGACTATTTTGGGAAATGTACAAAAATAGTTAATCTTAAACAAAAAGTATCAATTCTACAATATCCTAAATGAACTACTATGGTCGCAAATCACTGAAATATCTATACATATTGTTCTCCGAAGGTAAAAAAAAAAAAAAATCGAAAAAATTAAAATTTCCCGCCTCGTTACTGATGCTTAACCTTAAACCGTTTGTTTGGATAGAGGATTTATACAAAAGGTAAATCCATGCTAAATTATTGTAGCAAAGTGTACGTAGTTAAAATATTTACATGAAGTTTACGGTTCATAATGTAATTCTTAAAGTTGCCTGTGTAATAAAAACGTAAGCGTTGCATAAACTTGTATATACATATATGTGTAAATAAGCAATGGGAAACGTTAGGTATCTATTGTAATATTAATTTATCGGGTCTATTCGCGCACAGATTATTATCAAAATTTAATTTTGACTAACTATCTACTTAGGTAGGTTAGGTATCTACTTGTTTAATAGTACTAAAATAGGTAACAATACCTATTGCAAGAATGAGGATATAGAGAGGACGGCAGGTGATTCAGTTCTGTGTACACTGATTTATTTGTCTACCTACCTGCCTGAATGTAATTTAATTTGTACAAAACAAACGCACCTGTTACGTTTTATTTCTCTTTATTCGCATTTAGGTACCCTCTTATGAGTTATCGCTGTTTTTGGAGACACGATTATGAAATTTTCAGGAATATAATTTATTTTTATTAATTTCATCCCCTTATAGTACTTTTCAGGGTTCTATACTCACATTCTGCTGTCCGTACCTAAGTCCATCATTCCATCTCAAGCTCGTAAATAGAATGAGTTAAAGACCTTCAGATAATAAATTGTGAAGTAGGTATGTTGACTTTATAAACCGAATTATAGAATTCGAAATTCAATACCCTCGACCCTCGGATTAATTATTTATTCCTTTACATGAAAAAATTGCTGTGAACTATGACGTTTGATTTATTCCCTCTTCTGATTCCCTCAGGTTCTTGAAGAACGTGAATATCGCCTCCCTGAAAGTGGAGGGGTTGTTCGACGGCCAGCGCCGAAGACAACAATATTCTACTGACATGCCGCATGCCGGCGCGGACCGTGGAACTGCGGGGAGCATCTAATGGTATGGTCAAAGCCGTCAGACGAAGCTGATGGGCTCCTTCTGAGGATGCCTGGTGGATAACCAAACAGTCAATTCAAAAGTCAAAATCATTTATTAAGTTTAGTCCCTAGAAGGGCACTCATGGAGGGTAAAATTTACTGAAGTTACCATCGGTTAAAGATTTAAACCATACTAACTCTGAAAATAAAATAAAAATACCTACTGGTATTAAAGTAATATTTTCGATGAATTATTTATTACGTGCGTGTTCCATAATTTATATTTACTTCATTATTATGTGATGGGAAGCATCCCGGTTGAGGCCACCTGAGCGTGAATTCCCCAAACGCCTTATTTAGCGGATACCTTGCCCACGCCCGCCGCCGCGCCGGTGGCCGTGGCCAGAATATCTCATGGTATAAATCATTACGCACTGACACGTATGCACATAAAATATCGTTCTACCCTCTAAATACATAAACGTTTATATAAACAAATATCTACCCAAGCCACATATTCTGACTAAGATGTAGAGTTTGTAAAGTTAGGGTTTGTAGAGTTAGGGCGTATAGAATTATAAGCTTGGCTCTACATGAGATCTGATAACATTTTGACAGTGCGAGTCATATGCTGGTAACATTTTACATGAAAATGTTTTTGGTGGGTATATACTTACAGTCTTATTCATAGAAAATGCTTATGGTTTATAGAGTTCACTAGTTAAAATATTTCATAAGCCTATCAAAAGGATGACAGTGCGGGCTATGTGAATGAAGTGATTTATTTTGTGACTATATCTAATAGAACTTGCGAAAACTGAAATAAGACATGGCTGTATGGCTTAGACCTTTGCCTTTTCTTGCCTGTATTTGTTAAATATAATATGGATAAGTTCAAAAAAGCCAGTGACATCTTTCCTATTTAGAAACACAAGGAATCCTGAAAGGCTTGTTCTCCCTGTAGTGCCCAAAACTACAATGTATTTAAATAACTGTTACGCAATGTGCATCACAATTTATAATAGTTTACCAAATGACATTACGAAATTACCAATTAAATATTTTAAATCCAGGCTTCAAACATGGCTTGGCGAGAAGAATTTCTACTCTGTTAAAGAGCTTCTAACAAAATAGGCACAATTTAGACATTTTATTTAATTTTATGAGTTAGGACATTTGTATTAATATAATTGAGATTAAATTTTTAATGTATTTTTTTTGTTTTTTGAAGAAAGCACGCCTGCGAGCTGCAAATTTGCAAAAAAAACTGGCTGAATATGTGATACTATATATTAATAAATAAATATCCTGGGACATTCCTCACACACGACCATCTGATCCCAAACTAAGCAGAGCTTGTACTATGGAAACCAGATAACTGATATAATGTATATTAAGTATGTATTTACAAACAAAAAGTAGAAGTATAATAATACCATACCATTTGTTACCATATTCTCGCAAATAAATATATTTATCTGCCTTTTGGCGAATAAGGCAAACAACAACAACAACATTTTGTTAAGGTCAAAATATTTACCGCTCAAGTTCAATAAGCGTACAGTAGTACCCAACTGATAAGGCGCGTCGTGAATCTTCGTTCGCACAGAAAAGAAAGTATGGCCCGAAGATTAACGAAAGAATGCTTATAACTTACAATCAACCTTAGATCACTACTATAAGGTTCATAATACACTGCTGCTGTTAGTTCGGTCTCACTCGCAAGTCACGTCCACACACATGGCGGCAGCTGCCGATCAATAGCATTTCCCGCACTTGCAGCGCTTCTGCGCAGGTACATCGGTAAGCCATATCAGTTCAGTACTACTGTACGACTATAGCTAAAGGCTTGTACCCAAAGTACCTGCTCCAAGAAAATTTCTCAATCTAATAAACCTATACAATCTACATAATATGTTTGTACCTACGTAGATAGTGTGTCACTTAAATTACTTGCGACTTTCATGTCACATTTAGAAGACAAGGCCTTTCGAAAACTATCTTGGTTGGCACCATCTGTCTCACTATCGCGACCCACAAACGATCTAACTTTGTTCCGACAGAATTTCCCATCTTAGTTGTTATTTCTTGTTATTTTAGCACTTCAACTTCATATTTGAAAACGTATTCCATGATATTGTTTCTAATCTAAGTTTTGAAAAATGGTTATAATGACTAAACTTACCTATTTTTTTTTATTAAAATGAGTTCTATATCTTACTTTTCATTCCGGAAATGCGACGGAAACCTCGGGAGACAACTAGTCGCAAGATTAAACTTACTTATAAGTTTTCTGGAATACAAAAAAAGACTTTAGATGTTAATAATTTGGCTCACCGTTAAAAAAATAACAATGAAATCAATAGGATGCGCGTCCCTCATGAGAACCAACGGGTAAAGCGACCTAAAAATGCACAATAGATGAGTGAGAGAGAGAAACGTCTGTAATTTGCATTAGGGAATTTCTAATATTGTAGATCATGGCCTGGAGTAATAAGATAAAACATAAAATCCATCGGGAATCCGGGAAAAGCAGCGGTAAAAAGCATTAAGTAACAAAAATAATGTATCATAATGTTATTGCACTGTTACCCGCTTTACATGCATGCAAAATATCAGCTCAATCGGAAATCGGGAAGTGGGTAAAAAATTTCATGATTTGATTACAGACACCGGCACAGATAAAACTAAATAACAGCTTGTAATAAGAAACTTGGGTGATGGTGAATCAATTAATATTTTTAAACATAAAGCACCATCATTTTATCGGAAATATCCTATCCCTAATATATTTTGTGAAATCCAACCCGCTTCGGAGAAACGGCATTTTTTTCGCGTCAATGATCCGGCTAATTGATAGGCCTTACTGGTTCCAGCCAATTAGATACTCCGTTTGCTTAACTCAGGTAGACCTTTTTGTTTTATAATGGCAATGAAAGTTGAGTTTAGCGATTGGATTTTCAAGGAGTATGCGTTTCTTTTTTAGGCTTCTTGTAGTAGATATTAGTAAATGTTAATTTATGTGATTGGTTTATTCAATTATCTCAGCTCAGTCCAGAAGGGCTATTTTAAAACGTCTGATTCGATATCGGAAACGGATTAAAAAAAAACCGAGGCGAATTTAAGCAATTGCTATTTTAATATCCGAAAACTTTTCCGCGAATCGAATTCATATTTCCGTAAAGAAACAACAAAAATATTCTAATTCGGAAATTAAAAAAGGAATTGCGGAATATCGCCTCGGTAGTTTTTGAATCCGTTTCCGATATCGAATCCGAGTGTTTTAAAATAGCCCTGCAGATCAGCTCTTTATACAGGAGAAATAATAAAAACTGCTCTAAACCTAATCTCTAAAAATATAATCCGTGCCAGTGGATAACGTTCCCAGAATACTGGCGGCATTGCTATCCAACGTAGCAACGTTGGATGGCAATGTTAAGCTGCTGACTGAAGTAGGTATAAGCCAGCATAACCTGGAAACGTGTCGCCTGCCTCAAGTAGACGCCCTGCATCTTCTAATTGGAGTTTATTCCCGAAATTATTTCTTTTCTATATTTGTTTTATTGAAAATATCTCTTTAAAGTAATAAGTCAGATGTGGTACAAAAACATTCACTATGATAACTCATTGTTCTATTGTTATAGCATTCGTACAATAAAACCATATTTACCTACTATAAAGAAGAGTATAGAACAAAACATACTATTATTAATAAAATGAAATATACGGCTTTATTTAATTCAACAATTTGAAACTTCGAAGTCCTCAGTGAAGCTTCTTCTCAGTGAACCGAAGACTTCAGATTTTTAAAATTATTCAATATTTATTAGGTTCCGGCTCAAAATACTTGTTTCAATATTGGGATTACGAGGGTACTTCAACATTCCGTCCTAAATCCTACTCTTGAGCATCTTTGAGGCTGATAATCGATGAATTGCCGCTTGACTTTAGAATAAAGCATAATAAATGAATCAATTAACGAAAAGTTTCTTGTAAGGCGGTTGACAAAGGGTTCCGGAGCTCTGGCCCTGAATAGGTTTTTGGCGCTAATCACCAAACTTTTAATTAATGACATCGTTTAGTGAATAAAAGTATAACAAACTACAGCCATCTTACATGGAATACCTAGAAGTCTACGAATAATATTATTCGTAGCTTGAAGAATAAATTTATACTTTTAGGGTTATCGAATCGAATTGTTTGTTTATTATGTTTCAAATTATAATTTAGCTGAATGGCTAATCATTCAAATAAAATCATAAATAAGCTTTTTCTGTGATAATTATATTATACAAATACTGTTCTTATGTTCAATTATAAGCTTGATAGCGTTAATCTGGCCACTGCAAAATCAGGCCTAAAATATCTACAACGAATATAGCGGGACGGCATTTATGTCCAAGCTATCGGAGCAGCTACCGTCAACGACGGCTTCTATGCATCTGCTGGACAGAAAGCTAGCCACAAAGTCTGCTTATTTCGTCCATTTACTTTGCAGACCCGAATGCTCTAAGAGGCCTGATTTGATTAAAGCACAGTCTATACTGCAGCCAGTAGCAGACTCAAATGCATTTACAATTTCTTTCTGGGAAGGAAAATATCGTGAAGAATTATGGATGCCATATGCCATGTAGTGTAATGGTTTAGTGTTTTTAACTTAACATCATAACTTAATTTCATCAAATATTTGTAATAATTTGTAATACCAAAATAACTAAATAAAGTTACAACGCTATCGGCTATTAAGGTTGTTACAACCTATAAAACCAGTTCATTAAATTTTATAGTGTGTTCCTATCCTATAGTTGTTGGTGTACGAAATTGAAAACAATAGTAAGTGGTTCTAGGGCTGTAGCGCGTAATTGAATTTTGTTTGGTATGCTCCTCGTTCGGTTACTGTCGCGTAGAATCATTTTCATCGCAACTCCAAACTACGGACGTCAATCTATTTCCAAACTTCGTTTTCACACCAAAACTACAAGTGGATTTCAGTCACTGGCGTTTGGTTGCACTGATTTAATTAAAAAACACTTTACTTAGACTGGTATGTACAGTATTCAATTTTCAATAAAAAATGGGTTCGTTAAAAATAAACTGCTCTTACACACCACCACACACCATACTTCTGCTATCACCAAAGTATTAAAATACTGTGTATTTGTAGATCGAATATGATAACGAGGTAATATGGAAATAATTAAAAAAGGTGTGAAAATAAATTATACAGAAATAGGAAAGCATAAAGAATCATGGCGAGCTCCATACATTGATTTGTACAAAAAAATAAAACATTTTAGAGGGTATTGAATCACTTCCAATGTCTAGATTACATTACCAGCAACATGTAAATATAATTGAAATATTTTATAAACACCGCAAAACATAACAACAACATAATGGTTTTGGTCGCGAATAGTCGCGATTTGCCGGCTTGCCATAGAAATTTGCATTTTCAACCCGGGTTAAATGACTCAATTTGTTCCTCAAACACCAAGGATCAATTATAAAGTCATTCCAACGTCTCTAAAAATCTTTATTTTTTTGTACAAATCTCGCCATGATCCTTTATATAAAAAAGTGAATTTCACGTATCAATAAAGTAATAAATTGAATTACGTTGGTACTACATGCTATTTTATTACATAGTTTCTTGGAAAGGGTTTCAGGATCAATGTCTATTTGTTGCGAATTTAATATTACATAGTAGACTAGGGTTTCCTTCCCCCGGGGCAACCATGAAACGCTCCCAAACTCTACCATAGTGGTTCTAATGACTAATTTGCCCTCCCTTCAGCTTCGTAATCTGATAAAAGTAGTAGGGACCTCGTAAATCTTTCCAAGGCTATTTGCGGCTTCTAAATTTATATTAGTAATACTTTAGGTGAAACTTTATCTCTTGAAGTTTTTAGTACATACAAGATAGGTAGGTAGTTTAGGTACTCATTTTTGAATCTTATTTCAATTAGACGTCGAATTTCATAGCTAATACGAACTATTTCAGATAATATTTTTGGTAATAATATTATGTAATTTTTTTTATCTCACTAATTAGGCATTTGTACGTATTTATACTACAGCTGTGATAATATCTAGTTATGATATTTTACTTACTTCTCTATTCTTTATTCTTTCTATTATCTTGGATTTTGTTATGATTAAATTTTTTTGATTGAAAATTTGTATTTCTTTATGAATATCTTTTTTATCCTAATGATATATGTTATATTTGTATTTATATTGTCCTTGCCTCAAAAGCATCTAAATATAGTTTCCTATTATCCAAAGGTTGCTTGAATGGAATCGCTTTAGCGATAAGACCGCCTAAGTTGTGGCAGAAATATCTTTATTTTTCTTTGTTTGTTTTCTGTTCCGTCATTTGATGTACAGTCGAGTGTTACAAAAATATGTATCCATTTAAATACCTAACCTTATAATGCTATACATAAGGTTAGCTATTTAAATGGATACATATTTTTGTAACTAGTAACAAGTAGTAGTTTTTGTAACAAGACTATTATGTATAGCATTATAAGGTTGGTTATTTAAATGGATACATATTTTGTAACTCCAAATGTAAATATATCTTTGACCTCGACTGTACATAGGTACAGTGAAGTGTATTCTCCAAGTAACTTATAATAATGTAAATTTTATCCAGAAACATTATCCATCATACTTATAAAACGCTTTTTAACTAAAATACTCTTTAAGTTGTCAGGTTGTCACATATTTAGATGATCACCTTACCAAAGTAGGTAAATTGTTAAATATTATTTTATGACGTTATTTACGTGACTCCTCAGTATCAATAGTTATGTTTATATAGAGAAGGAAAGTAGAAATTCAAAATTGATTAATTTATTTAAGGCTGCTGTTTTGTAAAAATCAAAATTACCGGGATCTCTGAGATCCTACTGCTTTTCAAATATCAAAGCTAGGATCCGTAAACTACACGTATTTTTTCATTTCATTCTATACAAAAGCGCTTATTAGTAACATTTTGTGCGATGAATAAAATATATCATAAATAATTTAATTATGACATCTAATTGCATTCTTCTCTGAACTAATATGACTTATTGACTTGATTCCTACATAGAAAAATATAACAGCACTGCCTTTGTTATAATACTATCGACTAATGGGTGACCATTAGTATTAGTTAAATTGCGTTATAAATGTAATGTATGTATTCTGCTTACTTTAAAGGAACGTTTTCGTAATTCAACTTATGTGTATGCTGAAGACTTGAGGAAGTTTGTAACTTTCGCAATGCAGAATTCCACGTCAAGACTATTTTCATACAATACATACATACAATACTTTTCTTATAAATTCTGAATAGAACTTTTCTTGTATGTGCTATAGCACAAATGATAAAATATGTTAATACTATAGTATAATCGTCTCTTTGCTTATGAATATTTTAATATTGTTGAATAATTTGTCATTTTTTGTAGAATATTGTATATTTGTTAAAGCAATTTGTAAATATTGTTAAAAGTGTTTCATAAATATTTGTCTGTGACCATGTAAAACAATACCGAATACACACCCTGCGGGTTTACACGGCGGCACACCAATTGTTTTACCGGGAAAAAAAATCTATATCCAGAAAATATCCTATCTGTGTGCCTTATTTTATGAAAATCCAGTGGTTTTGCGCGAAATGTAACAAACATCCTGTTCTATCCTCACAAACTTTCGCATTTATCATATTAAAGTCCTATGTCCTTCTCCATACCATAGGCTATCTGCATACCAAATTTCATGATGATCCGTTGAGTAGTTGAGGCGTGAAAGCGTAACAAACAAATTCACTAAGTATATAAGTTAGGATTATTAGCAGTAGTAGTAGTAATAATTAATGGTACGTACAAGTTATAGTAATTATAATATTATTCTAGCTGGGTATGAACTATTTATATGTCAAGTTCCATAGAAATCCTGACGAAATGTTGACAGAGCGACAGCAATAGTTTAGTTTATTGCATCGGAACATATTTCATTTTTTCAAATTAAATATTGTATCCATTGTTTTTTTTTTTGTACCAAATACAATCTATATATAGAAAATTTCGGCAAGGTTCCCAGAAGGCTGGCAGCGTTTCCTCTTTTGATAGCCAAGCTGACGTGTTGGCGGAAAAAGCTCCCCGCGCGCTGGTCTCCGGAGGTCTCGATCAATTTTGAAGACAAGGTGCGAGCAAAACGGCGAGCTTCGGACCCCCACGGTCCCAAGGTCTCGGCCGCAAAAGGCATAAAAATATAATTGGGTCCAAACGACGCATATTTTTTGAATTTTGAATTTTTCGCACTGGCCGCAGCATCCATTGTTTTATATTGTGTATACCAGCAATAGGTAAAGAAAGGTCTGAAAGTATTAATGAAGGCCAAATTGTGTCGTGATAAAATATAAATTATTGCGGCAGTAAAGAAGAAAACATATCTGTGTAATATCTATAATTATTACCTACTTAATGCGTGTTCAAAGCTGTAACTAGAATGAATAAATATAAGGAATATTAGTATATAAATATTATAGTTACAATTCCATTCTAGGCCATTTTCACAGGTCTTGTAATGGTGCGTCCATGCTTGGCGAACCGAGCACGAGCCGAGCCACGAACGAGCACACTGCGAGCACGATTCGCGTAACTTGGACGGGCTTGCGAGCCTCGAACGAGCGCGATTGTCTATTTTTGTCACGAACTAAGGGGGTCGCATCGTGCTCGTTGTAGGTTCGTTCGTGGCTCGGCTCGTGCTCGATTCGCGTAGCATGGACGCGACGCACCATTAGATTATGCATGTTGTGACATTATTAAATTATCCGAATAGTCGCGAATTCTCACGATATAGGAAGGTGAAAATCGTTTTTCAAATCGCTCGTGAAACTGGTGACGTCACGCCACGCCAGTTTGAAGCGACCGTATAAATTAACTTTCAGTGCCGAAGTGAATGCTGCACGAGACAGTTTGAATAGTGCCTATATTTTATTATTGCCCGCTCCAGTTAGTGGTCAACCATTAAGCCGGATCGTTAATCCAATCTTGGAAATTACTTTGCTGAAGTAAGGACCTATGAAAAACTTAAACCGTTATATTTTATTGAGTAGCTATATCTCTTATGATTGTTATGAAACTTTTTTTTTATTAAATTAATTGGCCACCCATCCTTAAGGGACGAAGACGAATCCTAAGATGGAACACGCTTACCCAGTAGGAAGGAACCTATTCACTCTGGCCTTGAAAGACCCTGAGTCAGAACTATTCTGAATGATAAATTAATGCAACTGAATGCTGGCGAATCACGTTAGATGACAATGCTGGTTCTCCGAGGTAGATTATACGCCAGCATTCTGTAGGTACATAAAATAATTCAAACAGGAGTTTTAACCATCTAACTTAAACAAGTTAGATGGTTAAAACTACCGGCTGATGAGTCGTTGCTACTGTTACCTGAAGTCAGAATAGCTGGGAAGCATGTGCATGTTTTTTTTATATACCACTTAGGTGGCAAACAAGCATACGGCCCGCCTGATGGTAAGCGGTTACCGTTATAGAAATCTTTTAATAGGTATATACTTACAAAAAATAATAAGCATTACTGCTAATGCTTATCAAACATATTTTTGTTGTATAAACCAAATAAACCAATATAGGTTTTTTTTTTTAAACTTAAGTAACCACAAAACACTTCATTTTGGTTTGGATTTAAATTTATTATTTTCAGTTAATTTTGTTCAGAAGAACGTATACTATGTCCACTTCATATTGTTGTTGAAGTAAATGTAAATTTGGTTTCGATTTTGGAAAGTGATTTCTTTGTTGGCAATAAGTTTAAAGAAAAGAAAACTTCAACGCAAAGGCTTTTATGGAGCAATTTCGGAAAGCACTTCAACTGATTGTTGAATATCTCTAACCCTTTAGGAGCACTTGGATTTTATAATATCCAAAATTATTTAAGTAGATAAAATATGTACCTTCTACATACATTTTCTATAAGTTTTAGAGCTTATCTAGAAATATTCAGTAATCCCAAGACAGATATTTTTATTCAGTTTAATAATAGGTACTTTTCTCAGCTTTCTACTTTAGTACTTTATCTGTTTTGTGTTTAAAAATATTATAAAATACCTCTTGCCTTTGCTTAGCTTGTATAAGAAATAGATTTACATATTTTTGTGGTTATAAAATAACCCTTCGTGGATCTTGCGCATTTCTCAGTAATATAATAAATCATCTGACGGGCCAGTTGGCGACGTGGAGTCTTAACCTATAGTGCCGCAGGTCGTGGGTTCGATTCCCACACAGGACATGCATTTGTGTGCATGAACATGTCTGTATGTCCTGAGTCTGGGTGTAATTATGTATATTAAGTATGTATTTACAAACGAAAAGTATAGTATATGTATTATATCAGTTATTGGTGTATTATTTATTTACATATAATAAAAGAACTTTATTTACAACAAATATGTACAAAATACAATCTATATATAGAAAATTTCCTCAAGTCCGATGTTTCCGATTAACGGCTTTTTCCGCCAAGCTGACGCGTTGGTGGATAAAGCTCCCCGCCAGTTGGTCTCCGGAGGTCTAGATCAATATTGATGACAAAATATGATTTATATAATTATATTATTTTATTTTAAATATTAGACCTATATTTATTATATTTTAATACAATTATTCTTTCCTTTCAATTATTGCATATATATTAATCTAATATAAAATTAAATACCTAGTCTTATTCATACAACTTATACTTAAAATGGTCATTAAAACTCATCTTCTGAACAAAATACCTTTATTTTATTTGTAGGTAACTTAGATCAAGCTTTCGGGCATAAACTCAAATTGCAATCTCAGCCCAGACTTGCCAATGAATAGAGAAGTTTTAAATGAAGGTACAAAATTTGCTGAAAACTTAAGCTATATTAAGAATTCCTTAAGTGGTAAGTGCCCACCACAGGTTGAAGTTGTTTTGACTACAGACACTATTTTAAACAAACTAAATCTGCAGCAAAATATAATCTTAATTTTCATACTCTAAGCTTGAATAGTATACTTCCACAGCATAAAGTGTATTCCACGAGATTTATTTTTTAAAGTTGCCACAAAACACCGCAGTCTCGGAAATGGCGTTTTGATGGATTAGGAACATCTGTTCGAACAAACGAGGTTTACAAAGATAAGGTAGAGTCATCTTTCACTTTTTTGTTTGGCTTACGTTAGCACTTTCCTTTCTATTCTTTAGACTAGGGTCTAATGGCCGTTGATTTTTTATTCTCTACACTCAGCCACTCAGATATTTATTTGTGTTGAAAACATAAACAGTTTAAAACAAAAACCGGAGTTGTCCGCAGTTGTACTTTTCCGATGCAGTGGATTTAGTATAATCCCGGGATAAAAAAAAAAACTTTAAATAGAGTTATAATGTTAATAAAGCGACTGTACTAGAGTAGGTGCCGCGAGCAATGGTACGGGCAAAATGCTTTGAAACGAAGTTCGCGTACATACACTTATCATGAACTCCAATTACTTGTTTTTTATCGATACTTTAACCGAGAACAAATGACAAGGAATCCATATTGACATTTTGTCTGACAATAAATTACGATACGATCACGATGTACGACATAGCTGTAAATGCATCTATATAGAAACTGCTCCCGCGCTATCACTCTATTATATTCTTACTCTATGATCCTATATGTACACACGGCAACAGATTAAGCTATACACTTCTAGTATAAGTTGATCTCCCATTGTACTGAAATCCTATACAATGCGAGATCAGCTTATACTGGAAATGTATAGCTTGATCTGTAGCCGTGTGTACAAGCCGTTCAAAGTAAGTAAAAGATTAATAATAATAAGGCCGCAGGGCAGCTTGTGGCTAGCTGTTGGTGAGAAGCGACACCACGGACCCGAGATCTCCCGGGGGCGGCACCGGTAGGATGAAATCTGTATTAAAATAATTTAATTTAATTTCTCCCTTTATATTCTACGAAAAAAGTATTTAAGTTCCTACCTTCAAGATTTCATCTGACGATGTCGATACGATCGAAACAACGTCTTTATCTCACAAAATGAACAGCACTTTTCATTGTAAGTTAATTAGTACAGAAACAGACTCTTATCCTCGGGGTGACGTAAGATTAGCATAAGTAAATTCGATACTTCCCCCGAAATCCTTTTGGGACTCGTTTTAATTCAGATCGCGTCGGAATATTTACCGAATCGTGTTACATTTTTATCCTTTTAGAATTGCAAACGCCCATTTGAATAATTGGCAAATAGAAATCATTTTTATTTCGCTTCAGTCCCATGGAAAGTGTAAAACACTTATTGGAATTGATTCAAGAATGGAGTTTCAATAAGTTTAAGATTTGGCGATTCCTTCATTGCCAACCTAATGAATTGTACTTTTTTTAAAGTTTCATGTATCACGGTCTGATATCGGATTCAGATTGGAGTATGGGTGGCTCTAATGACGCCGTAGCAAAGAGTCGGTCTGACTTTTTCATTGTGACTTCGGTTTTAATTAAAAACCGCCACGTTCATTGGAACTGAACGGACGAGCGGCGGAGTTAGACCGTGGTGTAACTGCTTTTGTAACAGTACGTAGTTGCGGTTACGACTCCCGTGAACTTACTTGAATTACCGAAACTTCTTTGCTACCTTGTTAAATTCACTTTTAATTTTTTACTTTTTATGTATCCATCCACGGTAGCTTAACTATCTTAATAAAAGTAGCATTTACGTGAAGAATTATAATACAATGCAATAAAATATTAAAATATAGTAATACATCTGATGTAATAAAATAATTTAAGTTTGTTTTTGAAAAGAGTAATTGCTGAGTTTATTGCCAGCTCTGCTCTGCAAAAGCAACCTGCCGAACCGTGCATTAGAGTATTAGAGTTTGACTATTCATAAGTGCCTGTGAAGGCCTATTTGAATGAATAAATTATATAACATCATTATTTCATTTCAAAAGGTTTATTATTATTTCTAAAGTTAATCAAAGAGTCGGAAAGTGGGGCATAATTTCTCACCAAACTTACTTTATGTCGGTAAATTGTAAGTAAATGTTACCTACAAAACCTAACTGCAGGGATTTTGCTTCTGAATTAAAAATATTTCAGTTCATAACTGTTACCTAATCGAAATGTTTAATGACTCTCTATAAGTTATTTAATCAAGTGGATAAGGACAAAAAAGGTAAAAAGGAGGGGAGAAAGTTAACCCACTAAACATGTAGGTACGAACAGTATAACTTAAACGTGTGGCTACTTAGCACGAGGCATACTTATGCTAAAAGGATTGTCGGAAAACGGACGTTGTTCTTGACCGAGGGAGCGCAAAGCGGGAGCGAAGCGTCTCCGTTTCAGCTTGGGCAAAAATGCTTTCCGTCCGATTTTCCGATGGATGTCCGGCTGGTCTCCTCTACAGGCGCATTACTCACAGTTTTAAGCTATGCAAAGACAGGCTTGCGAGGTCTACAGCTCATAGAGCCACTAGTATTAATACAGTACAAGTAAAAAAATAAAGTTGAACTTCTATGAACTGTAGTGAAGTGGCTGTCGCATGCGCCATGTCAGTACAATGAATTCACACATATCTATTGATTGCGGAATCGCATGCATGATTTTTTTTTTGTTCCGATTAAATGTAAATTTAGCTAGACTGCTTTTTCATGTCGTACTATTTGATGTTAATCTTTATTTAAACCAAATTTTATTTGACTTTATTTTAAGCTACAAAGATTTGTGTTTTTCTTTTTATTTTTAAAATATCCTACACTATTAAACGAGATATATTTGTATATACAGGTATATTTGTATATGTGTTTTGAGATCTCGAAAACGGTCCTACACAATTTCGATGAATTTTGCTATGTGGGGTTTTGGGGCGATCTAGTTAGACAGGTCTCATCTATGGGAAATCACGTTTTTCCGAGTTTTCAAGCAATGCCGTCTACATTAGCAAATTAGTAAGCGGTTACATTCTATTTACAATTTCAACGATTTTTTTCCTGCTTCTGAATGTTTCTTGAATATTCTATATACAGGAGTTTTTTTTTTCCAGCCAGTGAAGACCTTTAGAACTCCAGGACTTAGAGAAAAACGCTGAAAGGAACCCCGAACTGAATTTTGAAGAAAATAAAAATGATTTTTCGTTTTTTTATTTTTTTTTCTGCTTCTACTTCACAATACGAACAAAATTATGAATGACAATCGTGGTCACAAGTTGCTAGAAGTTATCAAAATTGACCTCTAATTTTTTGTCAGATATGGCTAAACATAGTGAGGTGCGAGATCTGCTCCACCTCGTCAACTTTACGCAGGATAAAACCATGGTCAAGGAAAATATAAAATAATATTTTGGATAACTGATACATAACGGATACATGTGTAAGAATACATGGTACTAATCATTAAAACAATTTTTTTTTTTAACATTTTTATAATTAAAAAAAATATATATTCATTATGACGCATGACGTAGTTTTAAACACCCTGTTACGAGCGCAGAGTACTCGACTCGTGCTCGACCATTTTATATGTAATCTTTAATGAATTTTTAGTGGTACCTTTTCATTGGGTTCAATAAGTGGGCTGCGTTTCTAAGACGAATAAAATGTCACGGTGTATAAATTATAAATAAAAACATATTTTCAGGGATATCTCTTCAGGCCGGAAATTAATATCACATCCTTCACATGGCGCCACATGTGTTGTGAAATAGTCGTACTTAATAAATATGGTTTCTTTATTGCCTCCAGCATTGCAACCATTCACGTCAAGGTCAAAAAGAATCACCATTAAGTTAATTGGTGAAAGGTCTGCCTTATCAGTTTTCCGCTCGAGCGGTTGATTAACGATTTACGAAAATAGCTACGGGCCCTATCGGACAATATTTTCTGTTATCGTCTCCACATCCGGGTATTCATGAAATTACAATTTCGCTTCGAGACCCTTTTCTAATTTGATGAATAAGTTCTAATCAATTATAGCGCCAACGCCAATATTCCTTGATTTATATCGATTACATTAATTATTCATTAGTTTGTGGCGTAACCCGGCGGATGCCGTAGTATTTTGATAGGGCTCTGGACGCCGGTACATGTTGGATTTTGGGTAAGGTATATAAAAACTCAGTATTACGTAGTTTTGCTAACCACAAACTAGATAAATAAAATGAAGGCTTTTCATGCGTTTTTCGGTTTTTCACTAACATATAATGACCGTCGGAGTAAATATAAAAAAAATATTTTGCTAGAATGGGGACTTATGCATGTGATACCAACAAAAGTCAACCCTGAAAAGAGTAACAAAAAAACAACACGAAAGACAAAGCTCCAAGCTTAGAATTTGAGGAGGGTAACTGTAATGGACATTTTTGTACGACAACCGCTTTAATGATTTCGTTCTATTCAACCCCAAGAGCTGCGTACCCAATAAAAGGCCAAACAGAATGGACGACAGAATAAAAGCAGAGATTAACTACGTACAGAACAATAGAATTAATGAACATTTATTTAATATATGTTTATGGAACGGAAATATTCACGGAATAATTAATAGCACAAGGATTACGTTCTTCATTTTTTTAATTTTTATTAAAATTATATTTACCTACTTAAAAAATGTACAAAATATTTCATGTTCATTCAAATTATATTTATATCCAAATTGATTGACTTAGTACAAGCCTTAAAATACCTATACTACGAAATGAATATTTGTATATGCATAAAATATACTCACACGTTTCAGAAACACATTGATTTATAGTTGTGTATGTATTTATGTTAAACATAACACAATCTTAACTACATTGCATAAAATAATACTTAACCCTATATTAACTCTATGATACTAACATTAGGTTTTAATTATCTTCAGGCAGCTCGAGTTAATTAACTCAGCAAATAGTTGAATGCAGACATGTATCTAACTAAACACACCTAGGCAATAGCCTGTATAAACTCAAAGGGCATCGCATCTGATTGAAAAGCCCACCTTACAGACATGCAATACAGGCGCACAGTTTGCTATAGGAATAACGTGAGGTAGTCTATACCACAAAACTCTACTCTGAAAAATAATATCAGATTGTAAAGGAACCATTGCTTGCTAACTTTCAGATTCATATGCAGGCTTGATGTCAAAGCGGCGATGTATTTGTTGCTTATTAGAATTTGTAGCAGATGGACTGTAGGGGAAAAGCCTATGGAAAATCCAGTCAAGCCTCTGGTGCGTTCAGTTAGTCGTGAACTAGACGTAAGCGACGGAGCGCGTGTGTTCGAGTTTCAGAAATATATTCGAAAAAGAACATAACAAAGTTTCGTGACTGAAAATTAAAGTTAATTTATTAAGTTCTTGATCAAGCTGAAAGGAGTTTATTTGAGTTAGTTTGGAATCAGGAGCTCGTGTTTCTAAACAAAGGTTGGTAGAATACGAAATCATTTAGACAACAACATTTTTTTTTTTTTTATACGACTTATTCGGTAAACAAGCATACGGCCCACCTGATGGTAAGCGGTTACCGTAGCCATATGGACGCTTGCAACACACGAAGCATCGCTCACGCGTTACCGACCTTTCCCTCTCCCCAATGAGCTCTGGGGACCTTACTCACGCGCAGGAACACAATTTTACACAACATAGAGTTATTTGGCTGCGGTATTCTATAAGGTGGAGGTACTTCCCCAGTCGAGCTGCTCTTTGAGCTAATAATACCTCTCTTAAATACCTGTATTTAATAGTTTTATTGATTTTGTACAACCAGCTGTTCCTTAAGTTTAGGGCCACAGAACTCTAGATTTGATCTCTTTTATTTTATCTAACCGCACACGGTATATAGTGAAAATCATTTCATATAAATTTAATTTTATTTTAATAGAAAACTTATAAAAGACACAAAGCATTGCTTAATTAATTCTTAAGTCCATAACACGGTTCACCACTATAGGCTCAATGTAGCGCTTGTAAAACGGTTTAAAAAACGTCTTTTCAAAAATAACAATAACTTTGTCACTTTTTTGTTTTGTATAAATAGTTGTAGCGTGTAGGCAGCATCCAACAAACCGCGATATTAATTATTGTTGAAATCTGTTGTTAGGATATATTAACCAATAGCCAAATTTATTCAACTAATCAATTACCAAATGCTTACTTTTTAAACTTATATATTTTTTAAAGTGTAAGTGTTAAAAACTTGCTGGTTTTTCATGAGCAATACACATTGACATTCGGATTTTTTAACTTTTTCCATAAAATCCTTCTTCGGCCAGCTCCAGCCCCAGAACAACAATGATAGATGTAAATAACTTATTTTGAAAATGGGGTTGAAAATATCACAACCTTTCGCGGCGCTGCAGAATCTATTAAAATTAATTACTTCTTGAAACTTTGAACATTTATTTGGGCTGCATTGCATATATAACATTATGATATTGAAACTTGTATCCTCAAATCCTGATGCTGCAGGGGTACCTACTTACTGCCTAAGCCTAAGATTTAAATATCTGTATCATATGATTTGTATTTTGGATCTCGACCAAAGTCCCACCCAATATTTGACTTTGGTAAACACCAAAAACATAATAAACATTAAAAAAACCTTTTAAAGTTACATATAGTGTTATTCTAAGTACCTATATACTGCCAGATTGGACTAACAAAACTAATAACCATACGGTTGCGCAGATGTCGTACACACCGATTCAGCGGTTAACCTACATATACTTCAGTACAAAATGACCAAGCGCCATCGTAAGGTTTTTCGAGCGCGGTGGCCCGCTCGCCATCGAGGAAAATAATCAGAGAAATCGGCTGTACCGTCCCGGCCGCACAAATCAACGAAGAAAATATCGACACGAATTGTTTGAAGTTTTTTAACCCCAATTGTTCCGATATTCTATAATTATAAGTAATATACAAGATAAACGGGATTTCAAATTAAGAATATTTAGAAGTGCCTGTGAAATCCTATTTGAATGAAATATTATTGATTTGATATATAAATTTCACCAATAAAATACCTAATCCGTTTAACTTCTTTTGTTGTAAACAACGGAATGTTGTGTACCTATTTATATTTTCAAATATTTAACGCACTGTCTACATAAATTCAAACTTATGATTTATACTTACAAATATTACATAGTCATTAGATATACTCTTTTTTATTTTATTATAGTATTTTTGAGTTATCTTTCATATTTTAGTTTAGGGATATCATGAGGTGACAAATATGTACTGCGCCACTAGTATTATATTCTTTACTATTGCCTTAAAGTTATTTCCGACGTTAAATAATTATAAAAAGTAACTATCTTTTCATATTCATCGTTTTAGTAATTAACAATGTAGAGACTCATACTTTATCTCTATTCCGTGATGATAATCACACACATTTTTCCATCAGTCAGTCTATGACTGAGATGATGTAAGTATGTATACTTTACAAATTTGCTTTAAAATGCCACGTACCTAAGTCAAAAATGTAACTTCTCAGTACCCCGAGTGTAAAAAAAATACGTTAATAAACACTGACTAATGCTATAAATTTGTATGGGAGAAATTAGTACCATGAGTATTCCGCTAGATGCGCTGTGCCAATTCTTATAGAGAAGTATCGTAAACGCAAACGCATTAGTAAGCGTTTACTAACGTCAATTGTTTACACTCGGGGTAAAGGAGAGAAAAAAAACTGCTTAATATTACATATATCTATAGCATTACAGTACTAATGTTACTTTTTACTTAATTTATGAGTTTCTACTGGACGTTGCTTGTTTCTGATTATCTGAAATAATTTGTCTTCCAATTCTCTAGCATCAAAATGTCAAAACCGCCCAAAAAGTTAAACGACGAAATATGTTGTTATGGAATATCCAAAGGACAAATCAATGGTTTTATTTTAAATTGATTCATAGAAATGATAAATGTTACCTTTATTAATAGGGATTATTAAATGAGTTGCCCTTTTCCAATTTAATTATCTTATTCATGGATAAAAGAGCAATTAAGCGCAGTCATTTTTAATGTCCATCGCCTTAAAACAATGAACAAGTAATCGTGATCTATCTAAAATCTTATTCACAACTGATTTATAGACTCTCGTTTATTTATAAATAGCCACCGAGCAAAATACTTACCTAAATATATTATATTTTTTACTTAAATCATAGAATAAATCTCAAATGGTTATAGCCTTTTCAAAAAGCGGTAAGTACCAGGTGTTGGTAATATCATGGTAATACTAGGCAAGGGCACATTTTAATAAGAGGAAAGGGCGCGCAAAAAACCTGAACAAATTAAAAAGTCACCACTTCGTAGCACTTATACCGAGGGAAATTTCATAAATCTAATTTTAAGCGACGACGGCGACAGTCTAAAAATATCAGCCGGTGCTTAAAAACAACCAACTTTGTTCATATGAAAATCTTTACTCTTTTCAACTCGCCACTTTTTACGGATATTCTTTGAAATATTTATTCGTAGGTTAATCCGAAGATTAATAGTTGTATTCAAATATTTTTGCTATTGCAAAATGTTCATATGTTGTGGGGTAGACACTGTTTCTTGTAACCAACAGTTAACACAAGCACAAGAGACAGGCGCTTCATCTTTTAACCGTATCATTCTTTTTTGGACACAATAAAGATTTATTATTGTTATTATTCTTAGACTCAATATGCCAATTGCCAATGATTTTACCAGTATAGAAATTCCTTATTAGTGGTCATTTCAGCGAAGGTCCCTTTTTAATTGACTTAAAAAAAGGAGATTATTAATAATTATGAATTCTTTGCCATTAGTAGTTCAAACACTTACCTATTACGTAACACTAACTTCTCACCTCATTTACCAGTTTAGAGTGTGAATTTTGAAAAAGTCTTCGTATTAATTATCCGCTTACGTTATTTAAGGAAAATGTGTGCATAATTTCCATTTACTAAACACTTCGGTTTGAGTTGTGCGTGCATCTGTTAATCAGTTTCTCCTTTTATATAAACCTTTCCTTTCTTTCTTCCTTCCTTTTATATACCTATAATATAAAATTCAAAGTCCTGACTGACTGACTGACTGACTGACTGATATATGCACGCACAGCCTAAACCGCTGGTCCTAGAGACATGAAATTTGGAGGGTGTATTCTTTGTGAAGAGTAGGTATCCACTAAGAAAGGGTTTTTCGAAATTCCACCCCTGAGGGGGTAAAATAGGGGATGAAAGTTTGTATGAAAGTCCGTCAGTTTCGAAGTTAGAATCTTCAAATTTTGGGTTTAGGCTAAAGATTGAAAATTAATGTATAGGTGTCTGAGCGTTTGTTATAATTACACCCCCGTAGGGGGGAAAAGAGGTATGAAGTTACTTATGCAAGTCCTTCATTTCCACATTAAACACCACTAAATATATAATAATACAGTGTAGGCATCTCCTAACGAAGGATTTTTTGATATTATACTCCTAAGGGAGTAAAAAAGGGGATGAAAGTTTGTATGAAAGTCCGTCAGTTTCGAAGTTAGGATGTTCAAAATTAGTGTTAAAGCTGACGATTGAAAATTAATTTATACCTGTCTCAGCGTTTTTGATAATTCCACCCTCGAAGGGATGAAAAAGCGGGATGAAGTTGTGTATTGGATCACACTGACTAATATATCAACGCACAGGCTAAACCGCTGGTCCTACAGACATGAAATTTGGAGGTTGTGTGCTTTGCGAAGTGTAGGTAAGCACTAAGAAAGGGTTTTTCGAAATTCTACCCCTGAGGGGGTAAAATAGGGGATGAAAGTTTGTATGAAAGTCCGTCGGTTTTGAAGTTAGGATCTTCAAATTTTGTGTTTAAGCTAATGACTGAAAATTAATTCATACGTGTCTTAGCTTTTTTTTAATAATCCACCTCTCGAAGGGATGAAAAGCAGGATGAAGTTGTGTATGGGAAATCACTGATTGATATATCAACGCACAGCTTAAACTGCTGGTCTTAGAGACATGAAATTTGAAGGGTGTATTCTTTTGAACTGTACGTATCAAATATGAATGGGTTTTTCGAAATTCCACCCCTAAGAGGGTGAAACTGGGGTTGAATTTTCTGTGAAACATATTATTACACGTAAGTTCTTGGTTTTTACATGCTTTTTTATGATTGCGTATTTTGTAAATAAAAAAAATGTTTTGAAATAAATATAAATATCTGTATATATAAAATTCAAAGTCCTGACTGACTGACAGATATATCAACGCACAGACTAAACCACTGGTCCTAGAGACATGAAATTTGGAGGTTGTATTCTTTGTGAAGTTTAGGTATCCACTAAGAAAGGGTTTTTCGAAATTCCACCCCTGATGGGGTAAACAAACATATGTTCACTCAAACAATCGGTAGTAAAACCGCTACACAAAAAAGGTGACAAACAGGACATAAACAACTATCGGCCAATAACGTTAATACCAATTTTATCAAAGATCTTTGAGAAAGCAATGTATAAACGATTGATCTCTTTTATATCTAAATTTAAAATAATAAAACCACAGCAATTTGGCTTCCAGAAAGAGAAATCTACAACTTCTGCAGCCTTTGCATTATTATATAATGTTCTTAAATATGTAGATGCCCGAATACCGACAACTGCAGTATTCTTCGACATGTCGAAAGCATTCGACTTTGTGTCTCATGACACTTTATTGAGCAAGCTTAATAACTACGGAATACGCGGCCCTGCTTTAAACTGGATTAAGTCTTTTCTATATTTAAGAAAGCAATGTGTAGAGATCACAAAAATAGAAAAAGACAAAACTGTTACAGTAGTCAGATCCAAATATAAGGTAAATAAATATGGCGTGCCACAAGGCAGCGTGCTGGGGCCACTTCTATTTTTATTATATATAAATGATCTTCCTGATGTTATTTCCCACCCATGTATTTTATTTGCTGATGATATTTCAATTATTGTGACATGTACTGACATTACGAATTATGAATTAGAAATTAATAGAACAATACAATTAATTATACAGTGGTTAGATTGTAATAATCTTAGTGTCAATATAAATAAAACCAAATACATACAATTCCACAATAGAGGTAGTTTAATAAGATCTATTAATATTAAATATGATAACATTAACATTGATGCAAAAAATGAAACGACATTCCTGGGCTTAATTATTGATGAGCAATGTGATTGGAAATCCCAGGTTAATAAAGTGTGCAACAAAATAAATACATTTGTATATGTCTTAAATAAATTACGCAATATTTCAACTCGAGAGACAACACTTATGGCATATCATGGGTACGTCGCGTCTATTCTAAGATATGGACTTCTACTTTGGGGAAATTCTACTGATATAAACAGAGCATTCATATGTCAGAAAAAATGTGTCAGGGCAATATGTGGCATTCCAAACTTTGAATCATGCAAACCTCTGTTTAAAACACTAAAAATACTGCCACTACCTTGTATGTACATTCTTGAAGTAGGGATGTTTGTGAAACAGAACAGTGATCTGTTTAGTAAAGCTGGTGATATATATCCAAGGAACACTAGAAACCCCAATAGACTAGTCGTTCCCTTTAAAACAAGAACGGCTATGTTTTCCAAAAATTGTTACGCCATGTGTATAGAGGTATTCAATTCCTTGCCAACTCATATAACTAGTTTACCTATCAGGTCTTTCCAAACTGGACTCAAGACATGGCTACATGAACATAATTTTTATTCTGTCAAAGACTTGTTGACTTACAATAAATAATAATACTTTAATAAAATAATAATAATTTATGATCTGAAGGATCTCATGACATTATAATTTGAATTTATTTGACATTGATAATTTAATATGTTGTGTTCTAATGTTTTAATAATATAGTTTGAAAAGTTGAATAGTAATAAATATGTAGAATAAGTTGCATGCTATATATAGTAGCAACACATGTATGCTCTATGAATTTTGTACCTGACATCTTTAATACCATGTGTTATGCAAATAAAAAATTTATCTTTATCTTTATCTAAAATAGGGCATGAAAGTTTGTATGAAAGTCCGTCAGTTTCGAAGTTAGGATCTTCAAATTTTGTGTTTAGGCTGAAGATTGAAAATTAATTCATACGTGTCTTAGCGTTTTTGATAATCCTACTTTTCATCCCTTCGAGGGTGGATCTCGAAGGGATGAAAAGCAGGATGCACATATTGCACAGCTTAAACCGCTGTTCTTAGAGACATGCAATTTGGAGGGTGTGTTCTTTGTGAAGTGTACGTATCAAATATGAAAGGGTTTTTTGAAATTCCAACCCCCGTTTCACCCTCTTAGGGGTTAAGAGGGTGAAACGGGGGTTGAATTTATTACACACATAATTTAAGTTTTTGGTTTTTTAATTATTAATACTTTATTTTGTAAATAAAAAAAATAAAAAAAAAACAATTGAGAGGGATTGAGGGGACTTATTATGTTTGTTTTTGAAGAAAAATATGTCATTTGTTTCCTGTAGGCCACGCGGGCGAAGCCGCGGGCAGAAGCTAGTATACCTATATTATTTCAAACCGGTTCATGTGATTGTTTATTTACGTCCTAACAGCTGCAATGCACGAGCTTGATTACTACTGGAATCATTTTTGATTTTATAATATTTATGCAATAAATTAGGTTGTTTCAAATAGATAGATAAATTATAATTGTTTACATATTGCAAAGAGCCAATGTAATCCATGGTAGGTTCCAATGGCATGGCAAAAATTTGTTGATTTTTTATCACTGCGGCATACTACCATGGTTGTATACCGCATGGTTGTATACCGCCGTAGTATGTGCACATACTACGGCGACTGTGCCTTTTTACCTCTATGAAAATTAAAACTAATATTTCACTTCTGAAATTCGTGAAGAATTTTCTTGGTTGATTTATTATTTGTCCCTAGAAAAATCAGTTGCCATTGCCTCTATAGACTACTTAATATTGGAACTATACGTTTTAACCATTTTTTTTTTTAAATTGTATTAGGTATTAGTTTCGACCTCGTGGTTTTATCTATATAATGTTATTGAGTCATCACTGCTAACATTCTGAATGAAAATTAAAATACCTGTATTTCAATTGAAACAAATGTTATACCGGTTTTCTAACATGTAATTTAGAGATTTCAGAAAAGGGATCTAGAAAATACTTATTCTTTATTCATATCAACAGAAGCAATAATGTTTAGACTAATAATAATAACAACTAAAACTAAACTAATTAATAGATAAATAACAAAATAAAAAAGATATATGTCGACAATAAGTTCTCATGATAATGCAGAAGCACTCGTGGTGTAGCATGATTAGCCGTTCTTAATCGACCGGCAAAGTTAAGGTACCATCATCGTGGTCTGTACCTGGATGTATGACCGCCTAGTGGTATTTCAAATCGAGCGTTTCGTGCTTCGGAAAGCACGTAAAGCTTTTGGTCCCGGTTATCACTTAATTGTAATAGTCGTTAAGCTAGTTGGATGCCTCCTAGGCGGCTTGAAAACAGTAGGTTGACCACTAGCCACGGCGTTCTATTTGAAACATTAATCTTTACCCTATTAAAATCAGAACCGATGGTTCGTGGGCGTCTGCGTTGACCTACATTCTAATTTTCATGATTTTAGCAGTACGGTGTAAATTCGCTTGTGAAATGAACGTGTGTGTCCGTTCACGCCCATGGAAACCAAACTTTAGACGTGCCTTATAAGTATCGTTTTTATTTTGTTCCAGATTAAGAAAGGAAATTTCAATGGGTAACGTTGTAATGCAGTACACTTGTTGCCTCATTGTCCTCACCATTTGTATAGGTAAGTGAGCAAAAAAAATTAAACATACAAATTCGTAATATCTATCTAGTCAAAAATAAATTGATTTCCCTATTATTTTATTTATTCTTTGATAAAATTCTTTGATAACTAGGTACATCCAGATTTTTCTTTTTTAGGGTTCCGTAGCCAAATGGCAAAAAACGGAACCCTTATAGATTCGTCATGTCTGTCTGTCCGTGTATGTCACAGCCATTTATTTCCGAAACTATAAGAACTATAATGTTGAAACTTGGTAAGTAGATGTATTCTGTGAACCGCATTAAGATTTTTACACAAAAATAGAAAAAAAACAATACATTTTGGGGGTTCCCCATACTTAGAACTGAAACTCAATTTTTTTTTTCATCAAACCCATAAGTGTGGTGTCTATGGATAGGTCTTCAAAAATGATATTGAGGTTTCTAATATCATTATTTTCTAAACTGAATAGTTTGCGCGAGAGACACTTCCAAAGTGGTAAAATGAGTGTCCCCCCCCCTGTAACTTCTAAAATAAGAGAATGATAAATCTATAAAAAATATATGATGTACATTACGGTGCAAACTTCCACTGAAAATTGGTTTGAACGAGATCTAGTAAGTAGTTTTTTTTTAATAGGTCATAAATTGAAATTAATATCAAATACTCAGGTCTATACTACCATTTACTTATATACCTACAGGTTTGTACGGAACCCTCGGTGCGCGAGTCTGACTCGCACTTGGCCGGTTTTTTTAAAAGGCAAGAAATGTGGTGTTATTAATTTTAGCCTTGTTTGTGTCTGTTGCTGCAAAGCTCCCAAGAAACTGATGCACTACAGTTATTGATTAAATAGGGCTGGTTCCTAGCTTCATTTGATGAATTAGCTGTTACCATTTTTTATGTTTAGGCACAGTTCGTTTACAAATCTTGGCAACTATAGTTATACAGGCTATAAAGGCTTCGAATTTGAACAATGCTCGATAGGCCATGGAAATGCAACGACAAGGGGATTGAAAGGTTTCCCTACTTTTTTATACCTACCCAGTTTCTAATTTAAAAGAATAATAAAAAAATTACCCTACTGTGCGACAGCAAACAAATGGTTGTTTTTCACGCGTATCTTTGAATATTTTGTATTGTAATGTGTATTTTCTGTCCCCGCCTGCAATACCTCATACAATCCAAGTTATATTAAAATTCTATACTTTACAGAGCTTCTTTTTGGTCTGTTTAGTAAATTTTTCTTAGTCGTTTTTTTATTAAGCACGTTTTTACTAACCCTTCCAATAAAATATGCTAAGTACATGAAAACTGTATTACTTAAATGCTAATCGTAAAACAATGAATATTTATAAGCATAGGATTACATTATATGTACCATAAATACATTTTAACAACAAATACAAAATATTAGAAAAACGCCTGTACTAGAATTATATCATTTCTTCAGGGTAAATATCAATCGACATTTTCTCTTTTACCAAACGATAAAACAAGTCCCCAGATTCAACCTTTGAGGGGTTTCTATTCATTCCAACATTACTATAAGAGAGAGCAAATAATATATCTCAAAATGATTTCCCACAGATCAAGGTGACGGGCGATGGAAGGAAAAGGACAGACGAAATCTGCGGCATGATATTGAACTGTACGAAAGAATGGCTGGTAAGGATAATGACAATTTAGATGAATACCTTCATCTTCATTCTTTTCATTCGATGCTATATATGTTTTGATTTACTTATCACTTGCCATTTATATAAAGAAAACAAATAAAAAAGTGCTTGACTTAAATAGATTCCCTTATTCACACGGGAAACAGTTATTGTTTCTGACACATTTCAATTTCCTTTGCAGAAAAAATAGAGCGAGAGATAGAAGCATTTTACGATGAATATCCAGACGAGCAACACAAGGGGGATCATGTTGATAGAATACACTACAAATATGTGACGAACACGTTAAAGCCTAACGCAAAAACAAAAGAAATAAAACACTTTGATGTATCCAAACATACAGAAAACTCTTCGTACACCGTTTCAAGTGACGCAGACAATATGCCCACGAAATATCAAATAACTTTGGGTAACTATAATTCAAGTCCTGAATTAAATAAGTCAAATTCAGAGTGGCCAAAATTTGAAGAGATTCTTTTAGCTATAGGAAAGAAGTATGACTGGAAGAACGACAGATGGATCAAAGTGAAGGAGAAATTAAAGAAAAGTAAAGTGAAAGTGAACAACAATATAGATGTAGATAATAGTTTTAATTTTCATGAAAAACATAAATTCAGTTACAGAATTGTTAAACTGAAAAGTAAAAATAGAAGAAGCGTGGTTGTTGCGGTGTCTGCAGTAAGATAGCTCGTGACAGGAACAAATTGTAAATGGTTATATTTTTTGTAGAAATAACGGGACCAACAAGGGTGGAGCCAATATTTTGTTGGTTTGAAACAAGTAACATTTTGTTGCCTATGTAAAAATCAAAACGGTTAGTGGAGGCGAATTAAGCGATCATCCACTCTCTCAGGCTTAGCTCGCTCACTCACTATACTGCGTATTAGAATAGTATTGACCTAAACGCCTATAGTAAGCATGTAATATACGAAACTATTGTCTGTTCATTATCTTAGTAGTGGCCTCAATAGATTTCTTTATACTAATAGATGGTTACATATCTCAGAACTGATGGTAATTATACATTAAGTTAATTCATACCAACTAAACGAACCTGTTGAAAATAAACTTCTCACAATAAACTGTTTGTTTTATTCAAACTTTTGTGTTATATTTCTAGTTTCTGCCCCGTGGTTTTCCATGATCTCATGTTTTCCTGGGATAATAAGTATTCTAGTTTTTATTCGAGGGTTAGTAATCACTTTTGTGCCAATTCTCATCCTAATCGATTCATAATAACTGACCAACCAAATCCAAATGTTTGGTTGATAAGTTGGTGCTTTATCAAATGGTCTCAGTTGGTAGTCAGTATTATTATAATTAAAGATATGCCTAACACTGGTAACTGTTCCATGAAGACGTAGTAGAGGAATCACAAAAATGGTTTTTATTTTGAGTTAACTTCAAAGAATGATTAAAATTAGTGTATAACGAAATTCTGTTATTATTACAGACGTTTTTTCAGTGACGGAATGAAAAGGTTCGTGAGTTTTCAACTTGATTCGTTCAATATGTTTTAATGATCTAAAACCTTCTTGTTAGTTTAATAAAATTCTTGAAATCAGGTACAAGCGAAAACCGACTCTAAGGTGACACCTTTCTCGCATCAGCGTGTCCCGTCACTAAAGGACTATTAAGAGTTTTGAGAGATCGAAACAAGATGGTTTCCCCCATGTGTGCAGAAGTTTTACTATGTATCTTTTAATATTATTTTTAGGGCTTGTGTAATGTAAATAAGCTCTAACAGTACATTGAAAATACAATAGGCAAAGTATCGTCTAGCTTCTACAAGTTTATGCAATTCTTTTGTAAGTTCATGCAAGATGCTGGTGATTTGTAAGCAGCATATTGTACTGACGTCGATGTATGCAGCGAGCGACTGTCGACCGTTGTTTACTTTTCAGAAATACTTTTAAGATCTTATTATTTTCTACTTATTTTTATGGAAGTAACTATTATCATCTGTCTTATATTACTATAAAACATTCGGGATCGGTACATAAGTAAAATGTTGCTGTTACAATTACCCTCAAGTTGAAAATCTTTGAAGCCTAGCACCTAGTAATACTTTCTAGCAGTTATACTTGAGACCCCTAGTTGTCTTTTTGGCTTAGTTAATGCCTAAGGATATTGGTAATACCAGGTATAGCAGCACTATCAGGTGAAACGCCTGCCTGCTTGTCTTTGTCGTACCGCGTATTACCACCAAAGATACGTGACAGCCCGGCAGATCCAAAATTCCTAAAGTATAGGTAATAGCGAAAAATGCTTTAAAGTGCCTCGAGGCCGATTTCGATAAAAACTAAAACTGTATTCTTGAATCTCTATTGATGGGAATTAGTTACAGTTAAGCAATAGAAAAAGAGCTCCGTTTTTTTTTAAGTCTTTGGCTCGCGGTTAAAAATATAACAATGAAATCAAGACACGCGTTTCTCGCGAGAACTAACGGGAAGAACTAACTAACTACTTACAAATTTAGTTTTCATCTAAATCGGCCTCGAGGCTTCTTTGAGCATTTTTCGCTATTCCTTTTACCACATACTTTGGGATTTGGCCATCCATGCCTACTTCGAAAATTCAACCTGTATACATTACTATTACCTCTAACAGTCAATACTTCCCTACGGAAGGTAATGGCCTCACTTCAAACGGTCCCCATATACCTCCATTACCATTTTACCATACTGTGATGTCGTTTATCGTTTCGTGGAACCCATTCCATTGCAATTTTAACTCAATAATTTAACTGATAGAGTGTGATATACCTACGTGTCCGGCTTTATATAACTATACGTATATCATTTTTGAACAACCTCTACAATTTTATTTTAATCATACTAGTTGTAATTTGCTTTCTCAATGGGTCGCAAAAATATTTTTCAACTCTGACTATGTGGCAGTTTCTGAGTTTAGCGCGTTGAAACGTAAATATAAATTTTTCAGCTTTATTTAGGAATAGAACGTGTGAAAGATACATACCTAGAGTGGAACGTGGAGTGAGTGAGTGAAAAGGATAGATGTAAGAGAGGGACAGACACTTTTTGATTGAGAGACTGGAAGACGAACGACGTAAAGACGAACAAAGTGTACAATGAAAAATAAATAAATTAAACAAGTTGTTTACGAATAATCTGCAATTTTTATTAGCAGTTCATACCCCGTCATCCCATATCTATACATATAATAAACTGTAGAAAAGTCGTGTCTGTACATTGAATATATTTACCAAAAACTGATTGGGGGTGATGTAGAATGACTAACACAATACATAAATACCATTTAAAAAAAAAATGTCTGTCTGTCTGTTTGTCTGTTTGAACAGGATAATCTTCGAATCCACTGAACGGATTTGCATGGGGTTTCCACAGGGTGATTGACAACTAGGCTTTGTTTCATCAAAATCGGCTCACGGGAAAAAAAGATATCTCAACTTATTTATTTACAGGCCGTCTCACGGCTATGAGACACAGAGGGAGAGAACTACTAGACGGCGTTGTCTTTTTTCTGAATCGCACTATGGTTTCGTTCTCACAATTTTATGACAGGATCAATGATTCTGATACAAATCGTTTGGTTGATGAGAGCCATCCATAGATAATACACTATACTAGAGCCATCAGCGCTCCCCCGTTTGACCTTTTAGTTTTGTTCACTACAAAAAAAGCTATAAATAAGTACAGCTGCATTTACGAACTTATGAAAAAGGCTTACCTAAGTAAGAATCGAACCTGCAAAACTTCACGATGTGTTCTCATTTAAAGTTCTTTGCCTATACATATAGCATAGCTCTGGGTCGAGTAACTATTCCCACTGTTCCACCCTCGCGGGAACTCTCCCGTGATAAAAGGTATCTTATTTTTAACCGACTCAAAAAAGAAGGAGGAAACTCTAAGTTGGACGCGTATGTTCTTTTTTCATGTATGTTCATCGATTTCTCAAAAACGACCATGAACAATTCAGATATGATGAAATTGCTTGACAGACTAAGTGGGAAATAGAAAACAAACAGAACACAAATAAAAAAAAAAAGAGACCAGCAGTTCACAAAGAGAATATAGCTGATCTAATTTGCTGCCAGTTGGTAGTGTGCCCAAACTTTGCAGGCGGCGGGCGATGCCATTTTGTATGGTGATGCTAATCTTCTAGCTGGAGTATTCGTCCGCCCTTTGGCTATAGGAACCGTCAATCAGACGTCTCGATATGTCGCGAAAAATACAATGAGCTCCAGGATATTAATGTCAGATGAACCTCTTATCATCGTCACGCTTCAAGCCACTCGATACACGAATAGCTGACACGAGAGCTCTGGCAAGAGCCCTATGAATGATGTCATTAAAGTCGGAGTGGAGAGGAATCCTGCCTGTGCTTTTTACGCACGATAGTATGTGGTGGCCAGCCTGATCGACAAAAGTACCATACTGGTAGCCATATAGGCATATATAGGGCATATAAATAGTTACGATACATACTTACGACGAAGACAGGACAAATAAAAAACTTGCTGTTCGTCTGATGGCAAGCAGTTAACGTTGCCTATTGACGCTTGCAACACCAGGGGTATCACTCACGCTTTGCCGAATCTTTGTCTACACCCTTCTTGAAAAAGTGTTTGAAGGTTGAGAGGAGTCGCTGTGCGGGAGCGGTAGGTATTATTTGGTGCCTACTCAACCTGCCTAACTCTCTTTGGTGGTTATCAATTCGGTAGTTTTTTTTTTTTTTTATGTTTGTTACCTCATAACTCCGCCATTTATGAACCGAGTTGGAAAATTATTTTTTTGTCTGGTAGGGTACACTTCCCGTTTGGTCCCATTGTCATCAGATCAGGGTTTGATGCCTGCAATTTCAAAGCAGGGCTACAAATTTAAGTGAGGTATCATGTGAAAGGGCTTTATTTGTACATTTTAGAACAGGTTTCTATTGTTTTTTAGACTTTTTGACTGTTGATGAATAATTCCAATCTCCGAGGTTCGCAATGCGAAAAATCTGGAAAAAGTATAGGAAAAATTGATCAATTTTTCTAACTAGCACAGTTTTTTCAATATCATCCAAATTCCTTCACAAACAAACTTAATTATGCGGTCCGATTTTAAACAACAGTGATGGCCCAATCCAATAAATATACGTCCAGGGAAGGTCAGAGCCCTCGGTGCGCGAGTGAGACTAAGACTTAAGCTTGGCCGGCTTTATATAAAAGATTAAAATTACTCATTTAAAAAGCAAAGTCCTGGCTGATTGATGATTGATGGATGGGAGCACGTGGTCCTCCACCAGCTGTCGCCGCGCCGCGCTCTTATCATCGCATTGGCCACCGAGTTCACAAGAACAATTAGGAATCTTAACGAATTTAATATCTTTGCGTTTATTACGCGAACAAATCTTATAGTCTACGCGAGCGAAGCCGCGGGCAAAAAGCTAGTTTATAATATTAGTATAAACTCTAACACAAAGGATGAAACTATTCGACTATTGAAGCTTCAAAATGGTTAAATTTACGCCAACAGACACTGTAAAGCTCCTTTAAAAGTCGTATCCCACAATCTTGAATTTAAATTTTATATTGAAGTGTATGCTTTACGTAGCAACCGCCGAGCCATTTTGCAAAGTGTGCTTACAGATGATAAATTATCATTATACTTAAGTGACAACATGATCGATAGAGTCGTTAAGCTAAGGTTGGCAATGTTTTATTCAAGTAAAATATTATGAAGTAGGTTATGAGACCTTAATACTGGGTTTAAAACTAGTTTATTACCCACTACAGAACGGCGATGGTATACGTTGATGATATACGTTTCACGACGGATTTTCTTGAGTTTTATAATTATATTCGTTCAAGTCAGGCGGTTTAAAAAAAGTACAATGATATACAGTTTTGCCTGAAAACAACAGAACAGTTCTGTTCATAAAGGATATTGTATTTCAATGTGTTTTGTAGGAAGCAGTTCGTACCTACTTAAAGATTTGAATATCAACAAATTGAGTATCTGAAATTGTAATAACAAGATCAGGATTAAAATTGTGAGACTCTTGAGTGACAGACGTTAGTTTTAATATGCCTACGTATTTTGCTGATCTCTATTTTTAGACTATATTCATATCGTGATCATTGTTTTATAGTCACTGGAGACTTAGAGTTGAATTTAAAACAATTGAATTTGGAATCCTGAACCAATCATATTAGGTTTATTTTCGATTAACACGATCTATTCTTGAGACTTGATCTGAGTTTTGATCTCGTTCTATAATACAGGCCTTACTGTAATAAAACATACTATTATATTAAAGTTTAAGTTAAAGATAGAGAATTTATTAGAGTTTAAACTGAAAAGGTTTGAAAGAAACGGTGTCATGTTTCTTTCAAATCTTCGAGCGTGAAATCACTAAAGGCTTCAGCTGAAAATCAGCGTTGCTGACAGCAGTCAGAAGTACTATGCTGAGCAGTGTGTCTTATTTGACGGTACAGATTTCTATATTTTTAACTTTTACTTTAATGTGTTCGTTAAATAAATGTATTTTCTTTCATTCTTTTTTTTCTCAGTTTATAGATTGATCCTTCCGTAGAATAAAATACATGATACTTTATCCTGGGAGAATATTAGGTTCCCCTGGAATGCGACAAACAGCGGGTGGAAGTTAGTCAATAAATAACGAAATGACAGGTCCAATTACCAAATTAAAAGCGTGACAAAAATGGAAATATACCTACAATATTTCTATTTAAATAACTATATAACAATACCTCTAGAATTAAAATTAAGTACTTCTTGAGGTATGAAACACACACAACTTTTAATTAAATTCTTATATCAAATGTATTGTTGGTTTTCTTAGAACTAGTTTCGACTACAATATAACAATTATATTAATCTTTTACTTAAATTTTCTGGACTTAATTTTAATTCATATAAAAAGAGCCATTATTTATTTTAGTATTTTTATTCTTCAAATACGTATTACTAAAAGAAGATTCCAAATATTTACATAACGTAACTAAATCAAGTTAAGTGTCATTCGGTGTTGGTATTTAATTACCTCTAAACAAACTTTCCACGCAGCTTGTAGGGCCCTGAAGGGATCGAGCCTTGGCAACACTTCAAGTTAGCTGGACTGATCTCTAAGCAAACTCGTCAGCACCTTTAGTAAACATGCGTATTTGCGTTTCCGCATCTTTGAGCCCTGTGTAAATAGTAATATCCTCTGCTCTTACTTCGGGCTTGTACTACACTGAGACTTTGGTCACATGTAATAATTTAATAATAATAAAGCTTTATTCGATTCCACAGTATTATTAGTATTTGATTTAAGTTTACTTGATTATGAAGCGCTCGTGGTGTAGCATGATTAGCCGTTCTTAATCGATCGGCAAAGTTAAGCTACGTCTGTCTTGGTCGGTACCTGGATGGGTGACCGCCTAGTGGTCTTTCAAATCGAGTGTTTCCGTGCTTCGGACGGCACGTAAAGCCGTTGGTCCCGGTTATCACTTAATTGTGATAGTCGTTAAGCTAGTTGGATGCCTCCTAGGCGGCTTGAAAAATTCCAACAGTAGGTTGGCCACTAGCCTACCTCCACCGATCCGCAGTGGGTACGCGTGGTGGAGTATCTGCCCATTCCCTTTCACCCTGATTTGTAAAAGGAGGCCTGTGCTCAGCAGTGGGACATTATAGGCTGATGATGATTACTTGATTTAATTTAAATTGATTTATTTGATTATATTACTACTCATGCAAGTTCATCTCCTTCTAATTTGGACCCCCTCAGGGTAAAATCTTTATCAGTATTCGTCCAGTCTCTTCCTGCAACGAATACAATCTCGTCCTGCCACCGGGCGCTCGGGCGACCTCTGCTTCTCACGTCATGCGCTCCTTTCCATTTTGTGATGTTAATTGTCCATCTATTATCACCGTATCTACCAACATCTCCGTTTGAGACTTTGAGAGAAGTGTAGAGCATCCTTTACCTTGGCTATTTTCCGAATTTTTATGTTTCTTACTCTATCTCTCAGTTTCATATTTAAACAACTCCTTTCCATTGCCCTCTGAGTTGTTTGTATTTTGTGTCTTGCCTTGTGATCATAAATCCACGTTTGGAACCCATAGGTTAGACACGGTAAAATTGTTGTGTCCAAAATTATTCTTTTCAATTTAATCGGTAGTTGCGATTTGAGAATCTCCTTTTGTACCCATTACTTTCCCCATGTAATAGCTACTCTCCTGTCTATTTCCTCTATATTTCGATCTTTTCTAAATGAAATTTGTTTTCTAAGGTTAATTGGTTGACCAGTACTGGCGTCTTCTCGCTGTTCGTCATGATTTTTGTTCATATGTAGATAAGTATAATAAACTGTCTAAAAGTAATATTTGCAGAAATGCAGGGTACTTGTCAACTACTCAGGTAGATAATAATTATAATTTAGATGAAAAAATTCAGCAAGCGATGCATAAATAGGAATTCAAACAAATAACATTTTTGTGCAGTACCGCTTGGTATACGAAAGATTATTGTGTTATATTATGACACCCACAAAAGTTTTTTGAAATGAGAGTTCCGTACCCCTAATACGGGTTACTACCTACTTAAAACGAATATAGCGATGAACCCAAGTGTACTTGAACCAAGAACCAAGAACCCAAGTGTGTTTGAAAAAAAAAATATACAACCAATTTAGAACCTCCTCCTTTTTTTTTTTTTTTTTTTTTTTTTTTTTTTCTGTGCTAATCTGCGATCAGTCTTGAGACTATGAGCAGATGTGTTAAGAGGTTGCTCTCATTTAAGGGGTATTCCCCAGTGGGAAGCCCCTTTTTATTTTACCACCGTGCTTCCAAGTCTTGGATATCATGGCGCTTAAGGCGTTTGGAGTATGTCACTTGTGTGAGCTCGTTGGCTAGGTCATTAGGATGGCTTTGGAGCCGACCTCTGTAGTTGGAGGCAGATTGTTTTATCTCCTCCTTGACTGTTTTAATTTTTAGTGCCTCATGTATTTCAGCATTGGTGACAAACCATGGTGCACTAGATATTGTCCTCAGAATACCATTTTGCAATCTTTGCATGATAGAGATACTTGAGTTGCATGCGCTTCCCCAGAGTTGAATTCCATACATCAATGCAGGCTTGAGAATGACTTTGTAAATAAGAAGCTTGTTGTCAGTAGAAAGCTTGGAGTTGCGAGCCAATAACCAGTGCACTGTCCTGAATCGAAGATTCAACTCATCACGTTTTGTTTTAATGTGCTTCTTCCAAGTGAGCCGTCTATCCAGGTGCAAGCCAAGGTATCGGACAGAATCGCTTTGCGGGAGAGTATTGTTTCCCAATGTCACAGGTGGGCAGTTTCCTTTTCTTAGGCTGAAAGTGACATGGATTGATTTGGATGCACTTGCTTTGATGCGCCATTTTTGGAGCCAATTATCTACCTTGCAGAGGCTGGTTTGTAGGATGTTAGAAGCTGTTTCGGGGTCTGTGCTGCTGGCCAGTAATGCGGTGTCATCAGCGAATGTTGCAATAGTTACCTCTTCTGCTTCTGGGAGATCAGCAGTGTACAAGGTGTACAAGACTGGTCCTAGGACAGAACCCTGCGGTATCCCTGCCGCAATATTGTTGAATTGAGAGGTATCTCCACCTTCCCGTACTTGGAAGATACGCTCAGAGAGGTATGAAACCATCAACGGATAGTAGCTGTGTGGCAGGAATGTTTTAATTTTGCAGAGTAAGCCTTTGTGCCACACTCTGTCAAAGGCCTGCTGGATGTCCAGGAACACAGCCGAGCAGTACTCTTTTGTTTCTAGAGTCTTCCTTATTTTTTCACATACGCGATGAACTTGTTCGACCGTTGAGTGGTGGGGTCTAAAGCCAAACTGATGTCTGGGAATGACTTCATTGTTGGTCAGTATTGGTGCTATTCTTCCAAGGAGGATCTTCTCAAAAACCTTAGATAGGATAGGTAGAAGACTTATTGGCCTATAGGATGAAATATCTTCTCTCCTCCTTTTTAAGTATATTTATTTTCTAAATCGTACTTCAACACGCTAGCTTTTGTTTTACCTACGACAGTAATCATTACTTCTTACCCCCTTATTCATAATCGCTTTTTAACTAAATCAGTGTAATAGTGTCCTCCGTCTCACTCTTTCGTTTACCAAATGTCACATGTCAGACAAAGACTTCAGAATTTTAGCTAATCAACGTTTGATAACATTATTATGAATAAGGAGGTTACTCTACTGTATCTTACATCTTTGTATGTGAAAACTGTATTGCTATCAGTGTATATTTCTTCTGTGTGAAAAATTAAGCTGTTTGTTTTCCGAATAAATAAAAAAAAAAACAAAAAATATTTTAACACAATTTGTTATAAGGAGTACTAGTATAGCTACTTAGCTATTTTTGAAAAGTAATTAGAGTTCCGCGCAAAAAAAAACAAACCATGCGCGGGTGAAACCGCGGGGTCTGCTAGTATAATATATAATACTAATAGTACACAAACAAAAAGAAACATTATCAGATACATTTTTCATACATTATGCTTTTACGGCAACCAAGAGCAAGCAATTTATCAAACACATGTGTTGCTGTAGGTACAACAAAAATCACACATTAGGTCTTTACAAAAAAAAACAAAAGCGAACGTGATCGCGATCCGAAACGTGACCCGAATGGTGGATAGAAAGAATGTGAAGTTTATGAATTTTTTACGATATTTTTTCTCATCTTTTTCATTCCTGCGAATGAACCGCAACCTACCATTGTGAAACTTGAATTTAATTCGTAAATCCTATAAATGAGATCCCTATCATCGATTACATATTTGTTACCGATATCTGTGTAAAGTCTTATTATATCCACCTGTTTCAAATCAAACAATATTCTAGTTTAGACATTCCTCATTTGGTTTGTTACAGTAGCATCAAATTTGGATTCACCTGGCATGATATTTTAGGAAACAGAGGAAAATTCAGATTGCTTCAGTTTCAGTTAAGTATTTGTAGATTGTTATTTCCAACTTCGAAGCTTCCAAGTTTTGTACTAAGTTTATACTTACATAGTTTTCAATTAAAAATTTCGTTCAAGTTACAATAATAGTTCGAATAATTATCGTCCAGGTATCTCCACTCCTGCTTATAGATTGTATGTGCTTACTATGGTACAATAAATTATAAGTAATATTATAATTAGAAGTAAGTATTGGCTTATGCCTATTCATAATGAAAATGAGCATTTTGAATGCCATTTAAACCAAAATTTTCAGACATATTTTATCACTAAGACCGCTATCACAAACAAAGCAAGATGACTATAGTATATACCTACGTTTGTAAAATACGAAGATACTTACTATAATTTATTATACTTTCAACTCCGCAGTGAGAGAATTCAGCACGCAGTTTTCTCTCTCGCTGGATTTATTACAAGAGAGTTTTTACAACAATATCTATAAAGTATATGATTTTAGTAATTCCTACTAATAATAACTAGTGGCTCTGTGAGCTGTAGACCTCGCGAGTCTCAATAATGATATGTCTCTTTTTCGTCGTGTCAGGTTTTGAAAACCGACTCGACAAAAAATTCCATATAATAACCGACAAACCTGCTCACAAAATTTCACGAGAGTCGGTTGAGAAATACAACTTCATCATCATCACCATCTTCAGTCTATAATGTTCCACTGAGCACAGGCCTCCTTTCACAAATCAAGGTGGAAGGGAAAGGGCAGATACTCCACCACGCGTGCCCACAGCATATTCGTGGAGGTAGGTGGTCAACCTACTGTTGGAGTTTTCAAGCCGCCTCGAAGGCCTCAAACTAGCTTAACGACTATCACATTTAAGTGACAGCTTTACTTTCTTTCCGAAGCACGGAAACGCTCGATTTGAAATACCAATACATGGTCACCCATCAAGATGGTAATAGCGATAACGACGGTGGTAGCTTAAGTTGCCGAACGATTAAGAACGGCTTATCATACTACACCACGAGCGCTTCAAATACAAGCTGTAGACGAGAAATGCTGCTCTGGACATCCGGACATACAAAATCACCCCCAAATTTGAGTCAAACCCCAAGCTGAAATGGCAATAACATCTTTGTGGTAGTACTACTTGTATTGATTAGCAATGTAATAATGTACGAACATCCACTAAAAAGCGTATTCACGACAAATGTTCCATTTCTAACACCTCGTTTTGAGTTCACTACAAATAAAACAATGTAAATTCTTTATGGTTCACCCTTGTTTGAAACTGTATCGGTTCCTGTCTATCGCAACATCACCCCGTTTAGGGTGACCAAATAACATTTAATTATCGTTTAAAAAGATTTACTCCACGTGACATAATGAGATTGAAAGGTTTTAATACCTACGTAGGTACTATGTTTTGTATCAACTTTATACCTATAATTTGAAAGCCGCAATTTTTTTATTCATTCACTTACTTCAATAAAAAATATTGCCATGTTGGCTGAGTTTTTGTTGGAGTCTTGTCTATCTGTAGGTATATGTGTTAAATATTGCGAACCGGTGGTATAGTCAACTGTTAACGTTCATAACTGCCATACTAGAATTCTTGAATACTTTTTCATTGAAAGGTAGCCAATGTCAGTGTGGAAACCTGATAACAGCCTAAAAAGTCACCACAAATCCTGATATATGGTTACCCTTCCTTAGGTGTCATCCCGTATCGTACGGTACTCGCCTATTTTGTTTTGTTTCGTACATTCGTTTCAATTTATATGTTTACACGAACCCAATCTCGATAGAACACCACAGATTGGATTCTGTGCGATAAGAGTAAAAACATGTTTATACACAACTTGGAATTGGAACAGTTGAAATTATATACTGTAAACAAGAATTTGATACAGAATATTATTACCAACGTTTAATAAAGTAACAATTAATTTATACTAAACAATATTTATACTGGTTATTAGTATTTATATCACTAAATTGTTGTTCATAATAGTTTTTTCAACACACTTGCTTGTAATTTGACATTTATTGCACCGTTTTTAGTTTTGTAATGCACTAGTGCTTTTTACTTTACATTGCCGCACAGTTTTATGACAGGTATAATCCCGATTATGTTAAGTTTGTACCTCACTGCAAGTGTGTAGACGAAGCATTCTTAATTTAAACGGGTAAAACAGTTTGACGGAGCATAGCTGTCGAAAAAAAAACCTGCGCGCCATTTTGTTAACGTTTTCATTGGTTGATTATTATCAAAAAATCTACTCGTACTAAAAAAACGTCGTTTGACACCTGTGTGCATTGATCATTACACTCTCAGCTTCCTTATCGCGCTTTACCGGCTCGTCTGCAATTACCAACTTTACATCTATGTATCACAATGTACTATTAAAGCATTGATATTATTTTAAGGCCTTGGGAAAAGTTATTTATTTTTATTGTGAGTACCTACGGTATGTTTGGCACAATCTCACCATGGCATCTTATCTCGCCAGCCAAAAATGGAATTAGTTCTCAAGTACAGGGTCTACAAACGTGCCCCGTGGATACTGCAAAGTTCGCAGGCTTTTGTTATATTTTGTAAATTATAATCGAAAAAAATAATATTAGAACCCTAGATATTAGAAATTAGAATTAGATATTAGAAAATGAGAATATCATTCTTGAAGACCTATCCATAGATACCCCACACGTATAGGTTTGATGAAAAAAAATTTTTGAGCTTCAGTTCAGTCAGTATGGGGAACCCCAAAGTTTATTGTTTTTTTTTTCTATTTTTGTGTGAAAATTTTAATGCGGGTCCCAGAATACATCTACTTACCAAGTTTCAAAGTATAGTTTTTATAGTTTCGGAAAAAAGTGGCTGTGACATACGGACGGACAGACAGAGAGACAGACAGACAGACATGACGAATCCATAGAGGTTCCGTTTTTTGCCATTTGGCTACGGAACCCTAAAAAGGAATTAGCCAGGTACTATACTACTCAAGTCGTTTCGACTTGATTCAGCTACAAATATTCTTAGGTCCATTTCTATACAAAGCTTGTATCAAATTTTGAGTCTGGATAACTTTTCTTGTTTATGTTTTGATTATCGTACTATGGGACTTATTACACCTAAAAATCGATGATTTTGTTATGCGTCGTTCTTTATAGGTAGACGGAATCTTGACGAAGGGAACAGACTTATTTTTTCTACGTGCTCCATTTACTATCGATTACATATAAATATGCAGGGTCTTGACGTGAGCGATAGCTAAACATTTACTTACCTGCTCAGAGCAATAACATATTTGCGAACCCCGTGTATTAGGGAAAGCTTTTACCTCAAATGTAAACGAGAAGGCGTTCTTACCTGCTTATATTGACGTCTGTGCTAATGAATGTGCACCTAAATACTATGTAATAACGTCCGTTATTCCATGACATCAAGTGAATAATATCATAATTCAGCTTAAAATATTTTCCCTTCACTGTTATTGCAGTATTACTTCTCTATTAATTATTTTGTGGACATTTCTATATATACTTTCATGAGTTAGTTCTAGTGCAAAAAAAACTTAAAATATGTGACATTTATATGCCTAGTATACATACCTATAGAGGTATTTACAATAAGCTGGTAAGTTGTTTATTTTGGAATACCACCCGGGGGCCATGCTATTTTATCTAAAAATGAAATTCTAACACGACTCCACTACAATTCCATTGCCATTGAGGCTGAAAACAGTCAGAAAACATGGTCCCCAGATTGTGCAACCAATTACCTAATGACCCTCTGACATCGGAAAGTTCAACCTACCCCAAAAATACGTAAAAAAGTCACGTAGTTCCGAGAGTTTTGTTAATAAAGTTAAACTCAACAATGAACACCACGCAAGTCCGAGTAACGTAACTAGTGGTGAATATAGGACCAAAGAAAATTACCTTGTCAGGAAAATATCTCAGCAAATAACGTGGTAGCGGGATAATTAAATATTTTCATTAGACCACGACAAACCGAGCGCCACGACGAATGGACAAATATGATTACTGGATTATTCGCCAGATATGGCATAAATCTCATAGAGTAACAAGATTTTCTGTGTAACAAGGTATTTAATAGTTATATTATCTAATGAATTTACGAAGTTTTATTACGTCGCCATTATGTTTCTTTACTTACTATAAGCAAGAAAACTTTTAGTGCTACTCTAATCATATTGTGGTGTTACGTCAAATGTTGTCTGTTTTTTATGACTAAATTAAACAAAGAAAAGAGAACACAAGTAATATTTCCAGCAAGTTACTTTAGCTTGATTTGTCTGACTCTTTTAGCGAAAATAAAGATTCGGTTTTTGCAAGGCTACTAAATGAAATACTGAGATAAGCCATATAGAGCTGGCAATTTGGCTATAGCATGAAGAACGTTTTTGGCGACATAGTGTCTATCGAATAAATTCTATCACACAGCATATCTTCTTAGGAAACTTGTTAATTATTATCGTTACCATTAATTTTTTCCAACTTTAGGTACCTAACTTTTTACGTCAATTTAACAAATAATGACCTCAGATAATGACAATGATTGTCACTATGACAAAAACTGCCATAAACCTAATGGTGATTTCTAGGCTTTCTATAGGTCGGCAACACGTTAGCAATCACCCCGGTACTTACCCAATATACAACGCGTGTAACAGAATGGGTATATCTATCCGAAAGGTTTGAAGACATCAGTACGTGGATTACGTAACTTTATTGCAATGAAATTCAGATTGAAATTACCTCTGAATTATTTCTAATGAACCACTGTTTGTATTTGCAATTATCAGAACGTAAAAAAGCTATCAGAAAACCGATATATTGAACCGATTTCAATTCGAAAATGATTGAAATTTAGTTACGTAATCGCCCCGCTGATTATCAAGTAGAATATCTATAAAAGTTTCAGTTCAAAATAAATCAAAGAATTGATAAGTACCAAATTCTCGATTTCACAAGTTTATTGAATTCAAAATACAAATCATAACCAACGTGTCACGACACTACGAGGGGCATTATCTTTCACGTCACTTTCTAATGTTATTATTAAATCTCTTATACAATCTGTGCGCCTGCTCCGTTACACGTTATATAAAATTGTACTCTGCTCTGTTGTACTTACGTAGTACATGTATAATTCTAGTCCCTAGTATTGGCAATATCTATAGGCAGCGGTACATAGTCACTTACCATGAGATGTAACTCCTGCCAGCTTGTTAGCCTCCTGATGTTAAAGAATGCCTAGGTATATAACGAGACGCTATTCAGGTACTAGGAGCCTATGAATAGCGAAGGTGACTCTGATAATTTTGTTAAATTACTTTTAAGGCCCTAAAGTAGTCTCAAAGTTTTTTTGCTTCGGCGACTAATTTCTCACGGGATACATTACTTAGAATTAGAACTTGTTTAGTTTTAGGTCTTTGTAAATACGAAGGTAGGTATTATATTATTTTTATTATCATTAGTGCTATGTTTGACTACAATCTCACCATGCTAAGTAATTATAAGCCGAAGGTTGTAAGCACACAAACCCTAGAAAGGAACTGGCTCTCAAGTGCAGCTGTACATATACACAGGTAGGTGCTTGGCAAGTGATCGCGTACTACAAAGTACCCTCCCATCCTATGATTTCCTCACGATATTTTCCTTCCTCCGAATGCTCATTGTAGAATTTAAACCCGGGACCTTCGTCACTGTATTCGACGATATTTTTAAATAAAGAAAGACAAAATTCTCGTTGACAACAAATCGTATCTATGGGGGCCTTATAAAATGTATTCACTGTTTTTAATTTTTTATTTTAGTTTCTGTTATACAATAGTTCTTGTAGTACCGAAACGGGCAAGATACCAAATATTTTGAGTAACGTATAGAGTTTGTGAAGAAAGATCTTGTAGAGTTAGGGCGTGTAGAGTTGTAAGCTTGGCTCTATATGAGATCTAAAATTTTTTTGACAGTGCGAGCAATTCCAAATAAATATTTAGGTTTTTTTTTATTTTTTTAATCTATGAGCTACGTTTCATCCAGACTTCAAAACAGAGTTCTTAGGTATTTATTCCATACTTTTTAGTGCACTAAAGATAAATATGACCAAATTATGACTAATCAAAGGACATGACAGTTTTAATATGGAAGTTGGACCAGAGTGAACAGTGGGTTATCACTAGTCTATTAATCGTTATGGGACTGTTATACTGTTGGATAAGAAATGACCCAGTGCTGCGTGTTACGGATGGAGTCGACGTATACAATATACCTACATGGCTCCACATCTCTAAGAACCTATATAACAACTTTTTTTTATACAACAATGTCGACAAATACGCAAATAATTATACAGACCAACTGGTGGTTACCGGTTGCAATTAACTTGCAATGCAATACCTGGGGCCTCACTCACGCATTACGGACCCTTCGTCCTTTCCCAGTGAGCTTTGTCAGCTTATTTGTAAGTTGGAGGTAGTTCGCAAGTCGAGATGGCCTTTGAGTGAAAAAACTCGATAGTAGCAACTATTTTTAAAGTGGTTAAAGGATACAAATAAAATCTTTTTCTTTGGCACCCATAGACTTAGGCTTTCCCTACGTACAGTCGAGGACATAAATATGTATACACTTTTTGAAATTCAAAAGTGATTTTCTCGCATGTTTAACATTTAAGTGTTAAGCTATTACACAAATCATAATAGTATATGTTAGAAGATTCTGCCTTTATAATATCTCATAATTTCAATCAGTAGTTTAAGAGGAAACCGTTGTTGAATTTTACTAATTGTATACATATTTATGTCCTCGACTGTACCTACATATACATTCTTTGTTGGCATCAGATAAAGACGTTGACGATAATATTGTAACCATGGAGATGTACCTTCAATGTAACCATATTGTCATGGTATAATTATATCGTAACCTTCTTCTTATATAGTCATAAATAAGAATTGAATTGAATTCTTCTTATATGCGTGACGCAACGTATAAAATATACCCAGAAGACATTATCAGACAAAATGGCAAAATCTGATATAACTAAGATATACTTTAAAACTCGAAAAAATTTTGGGAGACAACCGATGTTTTCATTAGTTCCTGCTGAGATGTTGGATTCAATAGAACCAAATGTATCCGAGCAAAAACAATATGGTTTGAGAAACCCGGTAAACCAAAGTGCCCAAACAGTTATAAGCCAGCAAGAACACTACATCAACACAAAAAGGATTACATATGAGAATGGTGGAGCAAATCATGCGGAAGGTGGTTGGCCGAAAGAGATTAATTTAGCTGACGATGAAGCGACATCCCGCTATCGACGCCGCTTCGAACATGATGATAGATACATAGATGTTGTCCTAGATGGATATCCAAAATTTGAACATTTAATAAAACAAAATAATGCCATAGAAATTTACGAGATGTATTTTAAAGGTATGCGACTAGAAGAACCTGTTGAAAAATCTAAGGTAAAGGTCATTAACGTATATAAAGACTCAAACAAGCGTCCCGTATCATGCATTGGTTGGACATTTGAAGATAACTCAAAACTAGCGGTGGCGTATTGTAATACAAAATATCCAGTAACAGGACTTGTGAATTCGGAACTGGTATGCTATGTATGGGATTTAGAAGATCCATACACTCCATGTAGCGAATTTCAACCTCCATCAGCTTGTTGGCAAATAGCTTGTTCACCCACTAGCCGTGAAACCATTCTTGGAGGTTTAAATGATGGAAGAGTATGTATTTTTGACATACGTGCTCAAAAAACGCCTGTTGCAATAAGTCCTATGCACTTAGCACACCGAGATCCAGTTTCCGCACTTTTATATATACAGTCTCGTTCAAATAGTGAGTTTTTTAGTGGATCTACTGATGGAAAATGTATGTGGTGGGATACGCGTGATTTATCAACGCCCAGTGATACCCTTATTATTACCGCACAAGCCGCTCCTGGGCTACCGGTAACTCTAAATAACGCGGATGGTATAAGAGCACTGCAATTTGATCGCTCATTTCCAACAAAATTTTTATGTGGAACTGATACTGGATTTGTAATAAATGTCAATCGTAAGGGCAAATCTGTTCAAGAAATTTTTAGTGCTACTTTTCACGCGCATAATGGTCCGGTGAAGGCACTTCATCGCAGCCCTTGTTTAACTAAAGTGTTTATCACTTGTGGAGACTGGACCGTAAAAATTTGGAGTGATGACATTCTATCATCGCCTATTATTTCAGGTACTTCTCAGCGTTACAAAATAAATGATGTAGTTTGGACTCCTCAAAGAGTATCGGGTTACATGTCTGTTGGCGATGATGGAAAATTTCGTTATTGGGATCTATTACGTAAATACCAAAGTCCAATTATTGTGCTACCGATATCTAAGCAGGCATTGCTAAAGATAAAAGCTCACGATGATGGCCAATTAGTGGCAGTGGCGGATATTGAAGGAAGCATTCATTTACTAACACTCTCTGAAAATTTGGCTCTCTCCGGTAACCGAGATAAACCAATAATGGTACAAACATATGAACGGGAGATAAGAAGGGAGCATATTTTAGAAACACGTATTAAAGAAATACGGTTGAAGCTTAAATCTGAAGGTGTCCAGGTTGATAAAAATGATGAGGAATCGTTGACTAAAACAGACGAAGAATATAGAAGAGTTGTTTCAGATGAAATGCGCCGTGCATGGAGAGCATCCTACTCTACGCAAGGCGCACCTAGACAATTACGCAAACGTTAACTCTTGAAAACGAGTTGTTACTTCCAAGAAATATATTTTTAAGTATTAATATAAGTATGTTAAATAAAACAAATAGTATGAGGACTAAGGTTAAGTTTAAAACTGAGATAAGTATACATTTTTTTTAATTAATTCGTTGGAACTAGGTGTTAGTTTAGTTTTATTTACAGTATTCTATGTCATAAAATCCGTTTTTCTTTGATTGTTTGTGAGCATGCGTAATGCATGCAAATTTTATTATACCCCGGCTACACGCTCCGTGTTGTATGCGTAGTTAAAAACTGTACAAGCCGCGCTTCCGGGTATGACGAGCTATCGTCTTGCCGTCCACATGGACAGTCTTAATTGCGCAAACTGGTTTGTGCAGTCCTGATTGCATGCAAGACAGAGCGTGTAGCCGGAGTATTAAGCTATTATTATTAGTATTATTATTTGGTTTTCACATGGGTTTTGGTTCATGTATAGTTGTCAAAACGGCAACAATAGCGTGCCACTAGATTAGTGTGTGACGTGCCCAGGAGGGCTCAGACAGTCTTCATCACTGGTTACACACTAGACTGGATTGTGTCACATATGTCACATAAAGGCTATGGGCTATACACACACATTGATGAGCTATAAATGTCATTATATAATTTATAATTATTTCTACCTTAAGAGTAGTTATGTTTATGTGTCCTGAATGTGTTACTGACTTCAGTAGTTTTTTCACAGAGGCAATAAAATGTTCAACCATTATTTATTAATCTCTAATTTTTGCACTAAGTTTCTGCCTCACGATTTAACCCGCGTTCTCCTATTTTACTCGCCAGGGAGTAAAATTTTAGGTAATCTTTTCTCAGTACAGTCCTATGATATTAGATGATATAAGTATGATAACTATACTCTAAGTTTCATGGATCTATGACCACTGATTTTGACTGCGGTCTGCACACCTTCTGATGCTGATTACTCTGATCCCATTGTGGATCAAATCATGAGAGTCAAGTGTTCATTTGCCTGAAAAAGGAGACCTGTGTTTGATCCAATTTCACCATTGTCAATGATGATGTGGCAGAAGTTCGTAAGCACACAAAGCCTAGAAGGAACTGGCTCTTAAGAACAACAGTCATCGGTTATTGCTGAAAATCAGTGCTGTAGATATTAGGTTAGTCCTATGTCACAGCATTATGCTGTGCAATAACCCTTATTTTTTGCTCACATACGACGCACAAACTTCCAACAAGATTAAATTATTATTATTTCTCTAATTTGTACTTTAATAAGAAACAATTATTCAGTATTCATCATAATTTACTTACTTCCTCTGTGATCATAACCTACATGACGTTTGTTTTGTTTATGAAAGGAATATCAAAACAAGGATATAAGCTTACTTCTTCTGAGGAAGTTAGTTTTCTTGGATCATAGTATTCATTCATTCTTTTTTTTCTTTCTTTTTTGTCGGAACGCACCGATTGGTGCTTGGCGACAGATTCTCAACTTGAGGGTGGTTACCAGCCAGGTGGGTAGGTACTACAAAATACCGTACCACCGTGCTATAGTTTCCTCACGATGTTTTTCTTCACCGAAAGCTCATTGTAGGATTCGAACCCGGGACCTTCATCTCGGTATTCGGCGTCACTACCACTGAGCTATCATCGCCTTCAAAATGACTGCAGAATTTGGTGCATCTGGTGGAATCCTGACGGATATCCAAAATAGACCTCACGCCATGTGACGCGTAAGTAAAAGTATTCTTCGCACATGTACGCTTTTATAATATGACACGGGACACAGATCTTTGACTCGGGAGACATTTCCTTGTTTGTTATCAGTGCGAGAATGGGGAATGCGTTGAAACCCCATTCTCGCAAGGAAAGTTTAGAAAAGGAAGGTTTAGGAAAGGTTCTCACCTTTTCTAAACCCTTGTGGCTTAACTCTTTCCATAGAAATTCACGAGTATTACTGAACGATGTTATTTTAGAAATTGAAGTAATAGGATTAGAATAACACCATTGTTGTAAGGGACGTAAGTTATTTGCCGTTGACCATAACATTAATTAAATCACATAATTTACAACATACAATCTAATTTAATAACTAAACCAATAAAAGCTAAACGTGAGATAACAACAGCGTATTGCTATTTACGAGATTTCAGAGTTGGTCTTATTTTCGTGTTTCAGCATGAAAAACCCAACTAAGGGGTAAAAATCTTAAATAACATAATAATTATGATTGAGTAACCTCACCAAGGTGTTAATAATATAACAGATTTGAATAACACTTGGCAAATAGATTGTTCATTCCCTGGAACAACATATAGGTACTTTTATCTCAGAATAACGATTGTTTCAGAACACGGGTAAAACCAAGTGGCAGAAGCTATTGTGATAATCATATGACCTGAATCTAGAATGCCCAGTATTTAATTACAAATCTTAATAAATTAATTCTAAATGGCCTTTGCGTAGAGTCTCGTTTATGTTTACGTAGTATGTTTTGAGGATAAGTTTACTTAATATATCTAATTGGATAAAATTGAAACTGAATAGAGAAACTGAATAGGCTCTACAGAGAACACGCTACGTGTTAATCTGTAGAGCAAAAGTTATAATTGTTATTTTTTTTCAGAAATTATTTATCCACGAGCTGTAAAAGAACAAGAAACGTCATCAATGTAATGTAAAATTTCCTGCGTGGAGTAGTTTTTGATAAAAATAATGTTCAATAAAGTAACAATTTGTTTTAGATAAGAATTAAGCTAATAAAATGGCTCCGATCTCAAGAAAGATGGGCTGAGCCGATGCCGCCCGCCTAATGGTAAGCAGTTACCGTAGCCTATGGACGCTTGCAACACCAGGGGTATCACTCGCGCGTTGCCGACCCTAAAACTTATAACTTTAACTGTTCCTGAAAAGAACACAGGACGTGGGTCTCAAAACATAATACATCTACGCACCTTTGATTAATATTTTTTACGTAGTTAGCATTTAGCAATACATACGATGTAAATTCGATCGTGGCGAGTTTTTTTTCTTTTTTTATTTGTATATGCATGTGTTTGACCAATCAATCTCACCATGGTAAGTGATAAGGTAAGGGTGCGTCTGTGAAACCACGCTCTGTGGGAACCCTGTCTAATAAACCGTAATTCAAAATCGTAAAGCACACAGATCTTCTGGCTGATGTATCTTAACTCAGTTTATAGGTTATTTTTAGTTTGAGATGTTTTTTGCTATAAAGAAATTAATTAATTTTTTAAACGTAACAAAGGGAATAAAATAATTTTACTTCATCTTCATGACAAATCTAATATTCTCAACATCACGTAGTAGGTATTATAGTCTCCACGTGATAAAAATAATTGTAGTTTTGTAGTTTGTTTTGTTTCAATTACGTTGCGCAAGTATTGTTTGTTGCTTATGTACGGATTGACCGTATTCACAAAAATACAGAGGTAAATGTTTATGTTATTCGCGTGCCAAAACGTGTACACTAACGAAATAGAACTCATTTTGTAGTGTTATTATAGGTATTTGTCTTAATCTGTCTGTAGGTAATTATCATTATCAACTTTATTAACGTACGCTTTTAAGTATACCATTTAGGTATATAAATGGTTTTGGGTCGAAGACAAAGAACAATCTTACCAAAAAGTTTGTACAATCTAGCAATTTACCTTTTATTAACTGCCACTGCTTAAATATTATATTACTAGCTGCCTCCCACTTGCACCCTCACTCCCGGGATAAAAAGCCTATGTCTTTCTCTATACCATTGGCTATTTACGTGGCCTTCATCGCGATCGGTTGTGCGGTTTAGGCGTGAAAGAGTAACAGACGGACAGACAGATTTACTTTCGCATTTATGACATTAGTTTGTATTGTAGACTTATGACCAATATGTGACTGATTTTATATATCTCGGCTTAGACTTAGAATCTCTCTCATCGTAGAATTCATTTTCCCTTATAACAAAAGAAGTTTTAAGTCAAGTAAGTAGGAAAACCCAAGTTTTAAATAAATCCGCCTCTAATGTTATATAACAAAAAGAGCTAGGGATATCTTTTAACCTGGGTTTTATAACACTTGTATTAAACTTTCTTTGGTAATAGGGGGTTTAAATAATTAAACCAGTGCTCGCGTAGCGTCCCTCAGTAAATTGACATTATCACGGCTGATACCTGCAGTGATTAAATTGTTTGCTATTAGCTATCGATTTAGTGCCAGCTTCAATGTCAGTAATTATTAATAAGCCAATGTCACGGCGTCGTACTATTCGGGACTACTCAGACACTGCCATAATTACCTGCAATTAGAATAATAATGATAAATGTTCTTAGTATTTATGTTCGCAACGTTGTCTTTAATTAATTGATAAGATTTTCAAGTGTCTGTTAAGAACTTAAGTTTAAATACAAAGTTCCAGACATTTCAAGAGATTATTATTATCAAGTAGGTAGGTACCAGTTTATTAACATTGCTTAGTGAGAGAAGGTTAATTAAGTATTATAATAATTAAGTTTTTGAAAAGACTGCTGAAAACGGTCAAGCCACATATTTTGACTAAGGTGTAGAGTTTGTGAAATTAGCGCCGCGCTTAGAGGGGTGAGCAGGTACGCGTTCAACACGAGAGCCCGCCCCCCTCTCTACAGCGCAGATGGCGACCACCGTGGGGTTTTAGCCGGTAAAAGTCCGGCATAACCCGGCCGCTACCCCCGGGGCGGTAGGGTATCCTATGAGGATTTCCCCACGAAAAAAAAAAAAAAAAAAAAAAGAGTTTGTGAAATTAGGGCTTGTAGAGTTAGGGGCGTGTAGAGTTAAAAGCTTGGCCTACATGAGATCTGATTACTTTTTGACAGTGCAAGCCATATGGTCTCGGCAACATTTTACGTGGGATTAATGTTTTTATGGAAGACAAATACCGCGCGGTACGATTAACTTGAAACTCGGTATTAATACTACGTTGGAAAATAAAGAAACAATATGTTTTTTGGGTTTCTCGAAAATCGGCCCCAAACTGGGCAAAAAAGGGTAGGGTTTTAAGGGCAGAATTTTACTACATGTCTCTATTAATTCAAAAGTTAGCTATACGCAAGGATTCTTGGAAATACCATACTTAAAGGGGTAAAGAAGAGGGCTCAGATGAAATCGCGCGCGGGCGAGAAGCTAGTATAAACCGATGGTATTGCTGGCATAGTGGCAAGAAATATGTTGTTAAGTAATATTTTTCCTGTGGCAGCTCCTTGAAAAGATATTTTTTTTTTTATACAACTAAGTCGGTAAACAAGCATACGGCCCGACTGATGGTAAGCGGTCACCGTAGCCATATGGACGCTTGCGACACAAGAAGCATCGCTCATGCGTTACCGACCTTTCCCCCCTCCCCTATGAGCTCTGGCAACCTTACTCACGCGCAGGAACACAACTTTACACAACATAAAGTTATTTGACTGCGGTATTCTGTAAGGTGGAGGTACTTCCCCAGTCGAGCTGCTCTTTGAGCGAATATAATAATAAAACAAGCTCAGTAAAACAAGCAAACGTGAAATTTATTTGAAGATACGATTCTTATTATATTATTTCATTTAAATAACTTTAACATTTTATCAAAGAACGGTCCTCGAGAGATCAAAGTCTAAAATGAATGAAATGAAGTCAAATGTAAAATTCATGTAAAATATTAAGTTATGTTATCTATAATTTTACTTTATTTTTATTTTCAGATAGCCTGGAAGGTAGGATAGAAGCAAATACAAATTGAAAAACACAAACCTGGTATTCGCTTTTGAATTTGTATTTGATTTGTTTAACAAACTTTATTTAACGTAAAACTCTTTATTTTTGTATTCGGTTTCTATAAACAAAAACGAATCAATTTGCTTAATGGTAGGCTTTTTTATTGCTAAACTGGGCATATAGATCATTTCGTAAGTTAATTTTACCTGTGATAGCTACTTCCATATGGGAGGGTCTGCTATGCAAAGCTTTGAGGTCTTTGCTGCATAGAGATGGGTAGCTATTCATATAACTAGCCAAAAAACGGCTATACACAAAATAGCCACGGCTACGTTTTCTGTCAACACGATAATTATCTACTGGCTACTGGATGGCTACTGGCTACTGGATGGCTACTGGCTATGGCTAGCTAGAATGAGGAGTTTTCTTAAGATACCTCTATGCTGAAAATACCTGTCTAACTATTGATAATTCGAACCAATTTGAACGTTAAGTGCACGATTTTACAGGTATTTTGACCTTTTGTAACATAAACAATCATCCTCATTACGAGAAGTTTACGTCACAAACAGCGGGTAGCCGCCTAGCCGCCAAAGGTTAATAGCCACACTAGCCGGTAGCTGGCCGGCTAGCCAAAGCCATTCTAGCCGAGTAGCCGAGTAGCCGCGTAGCCGCGTAGCCGCGTAGCCGCGTAGCCGATAGCTGTGTGTGCGTGCGTTCACTGCGAAACTGAATTGTGTAAGTCCCGAAAGAGTGAAATTCGAGTGCATGTCGTTATTATTAATTCGAATTTGAAAGGTATTGTTTAAACCTATTGTTTTTTAATTAAATTAAATTATTCTATAATATTATTATTTATTAAATAAATCGTTAAAATCATCTGAAGTAGCGCGACATCTATGGTTTACTTGCCTACAACTAACGACTGAGTTGATGTACTGTGAAAGCTTTTAGTTCATATCCATACATAGAGATGACGTTATTGTTGATTTTCGATGTTTTTTTTAGTAATACGTACGACCTATGAGGGAAAGTCATTTATTTTCAAAAAGTATACAACAAAATAAAAAGTAAATGAAAAACAAAATCATTACATTAATTTATTACATTATCATCTAGACTAGACTTGTTGCAGCGGCGAGGATCGAACTCAGATCGCAGTTGAACATTATTCATCTAGCTGCGCCGCCGCTCAAGCCTAATAGCCAAATAGCCAAAATAGCTGACTAGCTAGCTGGCTTTTAGACCACATATAGCTGGCTAGCTAAGCTATTGAAATTTCGGCTAGTTACCCATCGCTATTGCTGCATAATTAGTAAAGATATAACAGTCTTAATTGTAACCGATAACGGTCCATAAATTATAGGAATCGGCCATAAAACACAATGTAAATTACGTCTTGTCCTAATTTCACTTCTTTTTGACCCTAAGTATCTACTTACTTTATCTACTCTGAGAATAGACAGGCATGACAAAAAAAGCGATAAATAAACTCCTGTGACACTCTCTACATACGGATATCTGATCCCAATCAAGACAGAAATCAGGTAACTAATACTATAATAGGGCCTTCCTAATAGGTCACTTTTGACAGCCCATATACATCCATGTGTCAAGAAGAGACAAACATAGTGCAAGGAGACCCTCTTCTCAAATATGACTTCTTAGCATGGACATAGTTTATCTGTAAATATTAAATAATAAAGAAAAATTAAACCCAGACTCCAAACAAACAGATATGTTCATGTACACGGGAAATGAACCTGCGGCGAATTATAACACTTGAAATCCTTTTCATATTTTACAACAAAGTGCTTTGAGAATACAAAATCACTAGCAAGGCTCTTACAAATAGTATATTTCTTAAGGGTCACTTATGGCGTGGCGGCACGAGTGCAATTGAAGCGCTCGAGTCAACGAGTTTGCCTTCGTATCCCATGTCACCCTTTTCAAAGGGATGACACTCTTATTAAGATGCTACTCTCATTTCACACCAGGCGATCAAAGGTACCTATTTCTGTAATTTACACTACCGTAAATTTGAAATGTATTTTTAAAATTGTTTTCGGTTTTAAAAGAAAGATAGACGTCTGGTTGTAAGGGTTAGCTTAAGATTTCTCTTACATACCTTATCTAACAATAAATACCTACATTAAATGACAAGAAGTGCTCCCTAAAAATCTTTATCTTGTATCCGAATTTTGTTAGTTTTCTGATTACTATCTATATTTTGTAATGTGCTACTTTTCTAAGAGATAATAATATTTTTCAAAGCACGTTCGTACACGTTTAGCCATACATCAATTTATCATGTTTCCTTCGTGTAAAGGCGATGTGAGTGCTATATTATGACAGATGGTTTGTGTCCGACATTCACGTTCTTCTAGTTTAAAACTAATCGTGCTAATAATAGTATTTCAGTATGTATTTAGGGTTCCGTACCGAAAGGGAAGGGAAGATCTATTGCTGTCACCCTGCTGTCTGTCCATTCATATGTCACAAGCCTCGAGAGGCCCGAGGGTCTTCCGGGTCTGCCACGGCCTGGTAAACGGGATGAGTTACAGACCTAAAATTTAGATGTTTTGTGTGAAATGATGACCCAAGAGACCAATTATTGAATTTAAAAAATCAAATGGTTTTTTTTCTTTGTTTAGAGTTTTTGTGTTACCCACTGGTTCTCGCCACAACAAACACAGATCCATAATGTAGTTTAGTCTTGCGGGAAAGGACTCACTCAAAAGGGATACATTCTGGGTATTTATCACTATGAAGATGTAGTGAATATGTTATTTAGTGTTAAAATTAAACTTAATTATTTTGGGGAGAGGAATAATTTATTTACTTTTTTTTTTGACGATAATTCCTCTGTCCCAACATCATAAATGAAAAACTGGTAGATATTGGTTCACATCCCTCAATTTAATTTCCTATGAAAAACTTATGTTTATCCTAGCACTGGTACTTTTTTAAAGTCAGTTTCACTGAATATATTTTCAATATACGAAGTACTTTTATTGAAAATGTTGTGTTTGCTACAAATATTCCAACCGGGACCCATCCGGGGACAGAAATTCAATAACTAGTCCAACTTTAACAAAATATTGGTAACTGTGGCTTCTAACATAAATTTATCGTCCCAACTTTTTTGTAGTTACGAGCATATGCTAACCGTTTTATACTACCTCGTGTGTAGCTGTTTGCCGTTTTCCGATACAAAATTTTATAGATAATTTCATGCTGGTAGCTTTCACGTAAAGAAAATTTATGTACCTGCCAATATTGTAGGCCGTAAATACGGCAACCAGTTTATGGTCCGTTTCGAAATTTAAGGCCGGCCATTCCACGATATAAATTTCACATTCATAGGTATTTATTTATTTTGTGACAAAATATGTAACAATAAAGACTCAATAAGTGAACCTTTAAGAATTATAAAAGTTATTTTAAGGAAAAAAATATTTGATCGAAATTATTCCATCATTCATTATCGTCGCCACGGAATTCCACCTACCACTTAACAATCATCGCCTTAGATAGGCCTTCAAGTATGCACTAACCATTATTTAGAAGTTAGTGCGTCCATGCCACAGACATAAATATCATATGTTTGTGGTCCATGCTTCGCGAAACGAGCACGAGCCGAGCCTCGAACGAACAGGATTTGTTCGTTGCTCGCGATTTCAAGCGTGGTACCTCAGAGTAGATAAATACTACGTACAAGTGGTACGTACTTAACGAGCCTTCAACGAGCCTATAACTTGTACGTAATATTTATCTACTCTGAGCTATAACCTCTGAGCTATAACGAACGCGATGCGAATCCCTGTGTTAGTGAAAACACTGACAATCGAGCGGAGCGCAGTCGAGCAAAAAAGCTATAGCTAAGCTAAGTTATTGCACACATTATAGGTAAATAAAGTAACTATTGCAAATTATTTAAAGTAAAATGTGTAATCAATGCAAATACGAATATGACGTTTAATTGAATTTGAATTTGGCTCAAATTCAATCAACGTAGAATACCGAGTGGGTACAAGTACAGACCAATCAGCAATATCATTATTAATGCAGGTTTATCGAGATTCAGCAACGAAACACAATTCGTGCCATGCCGTACGTGTGACGCAGTGATAAGTTATACCATCCAATATTACAGGAATCAATCAGGAGACTTGAATGGGACTCGAACTGATAAGGTTGGTACTGGTACTATTATTTTGACGTATTCGAACATTACGTGCTGAAATTAAATTTAAATCTGGAATTCATTAGTATCTTAATAAATATAGCTTCCACTAATGCATTAAAAAAGCTTCCATTCCAAAATAAAAACCATTGGAGAAAAGGAAGTGAAGAAGAGATAATATTAGATAATGCACTCGTTGTAATTAGACCATTCAGTCTATTGATCAAACTTCCTTAAACGATAATATATTATTGTTATATCAATACCTACGAACCATGATAAAAACAGACAAACTGATTATTAACAGTGATAAAAAAAATATTTGCATAAACCGCCAAAAAATCCAATAAACTTGCAAAGATTTAGGCGAAATTGATTTGAGTAGAACAAAGGAAACAGAAATGAAAATGCGATTTGGGTCTAACCAGACAACAATTCAGTGCGGCGTCAGCTGATCCAATGGAAATTTGAATGGAATCGCGTTGGTAATACGTTCCACTCGTTCGTACCATCAGATGCGATTGAAATCAACATGATGGTATTAAAAAAGGTTATTTAGCAAATGGACCTGATAAATGATTTTCAAAGTGAAATATTTCGCTTTTCCTACCTCAGTATTTACCAACTGTTTGATAAATATATACTTAATAATAAGGTACCTAAAGTTTATTAGTTGAGATATTTTTGATTGATTGATTATGTTCCATGGTTATGATGATTAGATGTTTTAGATGTAAATCTATACAAAGATTTAAAAATGTGTCTTCAGTTTCGTACAAAAATCATTCCATTATAAAAATGCACTTTGAAACCTAATTATTGGTTAAATCGATAATGCAAATCCATTTATGTCCATGCAATCTACTGTGCAAATAACATTGATCAGCGTTCATCGAGTGTTTGAAAGTGCTTTAATAACATACAGATATCCATTGGTCCTAAATGGATAATTCAACCACTATTGCTTCAACATTCCTTTGTCCAATGATAATTTATTGGTATGGCTCCAAATTGCAATTTTGTAGTTATTAGACATTTCCATTTCCTTATTGTAATGATGCAATCATTTAGAATATTTTGAAATTTATGGTCTGAATTTCCGCTAGAGGTAAAACATAGAAAAGTCATTGAGTTTTTATTACTAAGTATAGAGAAGACGCCACACACCACAACAAAACTTGTATTGAATAAGAAATATACTATATATTAATTTCGAGGCAATAAATGCAATAAAGTAATGTTGTCCTACCAATAGATATCATGAGTTAAGGTAAACGGCCCATTACTCGTCAGTTTTTGAACTTTGCTGTGTTTACAGCTCTGCCACGTTGTAGTTAGTAAACTTAGTAAAGTATTGTTTTTTATGACAGGTTCATCATTTATTACTCCTTTCAATAAATATATTATTATAATGATTGAAAAACAATAAAGTAATCAAATATTTGATCTAATAAAAAGAAGCCATTTGTACCAGTATCCGACAGATTTGTACTAGTTATCGTCACGTCAAGATGTCCTAGAACTCGTCAATTTTGAGTACCAATTTGAACTCTATTTGCTTAAGGTTAATACTAAGCAGTTTTCGAGATTCATAAATAACGAATCGTCTCGATGTTTTATAGTGCACGAATAGACCACATTCAAAGGCCCGCCAGATTATACAGAAAACTGAGGAGAATGATCGGCCATTATGTTTGACGTGTGCGGTCTATGAGGAAGCCTTCGATTAAATCGAATTGGGCGGTGTCACAGAGTCTATAGCGATGCAAAATTGACTGTCATATCGAAGTGCAGGACAAGAGTTCGAGACCAATCCCATTGCAAAAGTCTGTGAGATAGGATGACGTAATTTCCCCGAAATTCTTCACCAATGCGATGGAGGATGAGACTTACCAAACCAAATCTTTACTAAAGATAGACTATGTACCTAGTTATAATGGCGGAATCTCTGGAAGCTTTATTCCATGACCGTGCTCAATTTCCAATGATACCTCTATGCTCAAAATACCTGTCAAACTATTGATAATTCGAACTAGTTTGAACCTTAAGTGCACGATTTGACAGGTATTTTGACCATAGAGGTATCATAAGAAAACTCCTCATTCCATGATCAACACTCTTCGTATCATATTGGAACAAGCATCAGAGAGGGAGCCTTACTTTCGTCGACTTCGAAAAAGATTTTGATACGTTGAATTGGTCTAGCTTATGGTCTAGTAGGCTACATGACATTGGTCTCCCGCTGAAATTAATACAACTACTCAAACCTTCAAATTCAAATTCAAATGTTTATTGCATTTTTCATGTGTAGATAAGTTGACAAATATTATTAAGGCACAACATGAAACCCTGTTAGGGCACAGCAAATAAATAATTACAATATAATATAAACATATATATCTTCTATAAGAACTATTCTTGTAAAGTGACACACGATGGCCTCATTTCTGAGGATATCGCCGTGTATGCTGGTAAGCGACAAGGCTGCCTCCTATCACCCCTCCTCCTTTTGATGGCATTGGATGGGATTAGGCTTCGTATGTATTTCGCATCAAAGATGTTAGTGTCCTGAATCCTGATTAGTTCGGGCCGTGGTCCAAGCCTCATACAAGGTCTGCCTATTTTGTCTAGCGTCTTTGCAGGGCCGATTAAACCACGGTCGTTTCTTCATCCTTGCAGCCACTAGCGGGTTTGGGATATAACATTCCATTCCCGCTAGTATCGCATCAGTAACGTTAGCGGCACAGGTGTTAGGGTCATCTGATGCGATCCACGGGTAGGATGCGTAGAGATCTCGCAATCCATCCCAATCTACCGACACGTCGCCATCCCGGAGGCCGGGGCGAGTCAGATCGAGCGCATAGCACTTGCGTCCGGACGAGACAGTGGTCCGTGCGCCAAGTGACGTTGAGCTAAGTGGCGCGTCCACTGTCACTGCATAGTTGTCCTGTCACGTAGTCAGCAGAAGGTTCAGTATGTAGCTAGTATAGCTCTCAATATGGGATTCTCGTAGGAGAAAGAACTAGTTGTGCCATAGGCCAGGGCAAAGTTGTGCTCCAGCGTTTACCCGGGGTAGTGTAAATACGATGTATCATCAGGGCAGGATATTTGCGTCTCGGTTAGAAATAGCAAGGTTGGCTGTGCAGCCTCAAGATTTTGGTGGACTGCATTGACATTAGTGTGAAGCTGATTTTGCAAAGGTCCACCAAAAGTGTGGACGGGGAGGCCGCTGCCATTTCTTTTATTTTTCTTTGGCATCATTTTAAAAAGGTTGAAACGAGATTAAGAGGAATCGCTGTGCCAGTAGCGAAAGGGAAAAGTGCAGTGTTAATTCCTGAGATGGCTAAACAGGTGATGCGGTTTATTGGTACGGCAGTCGGCGGGGTCCATTCCGGTCTCCTCTTCCAGCACGAACAACTATACCATAGATTATACGCGAGGCGGCGGGTCAGCCACCCTGGGTGGAGTTTTTTTTTTACCAATAAGGTGGCAAACAAGCTTACGGCCCGCCTGATGGTAAGCAGTTACCGTAGCCTATGGACGCTTGCAACACCAGGGGTATCACTCGCGCGTTGCCGACCCTGAAGAAATCTCTTCACACCATTTTTGAAGAACCCCATGCTGTACTCCATTGGAAAAACCACGGCTGGGAGCTCATGCCATGGAAGTCCGCGGAAGAAAACTCCTTTTAGCCCGTACAGTTCGAAACAAATCTGGTTTCAATGTGTGAGGATGGACTCCCCGTCGATGGCGAGAGGTGCGATGGGAGAAGGTAGCCGTGGGCATCAAGTCGAACAATTCCTTAGAACACTCTCCGTTGTATAGGCGGTAGAACATACATAAGGAGGCAAAGTCTCTCCTCAGACTGAGGGGCTCTAAACCGCTTGTGAGCTCGAGATCGTCAACAATTCTGACGGCACGTCGCTGAACCGAGTCTAAAGGTCCGACGAGCTCTGTTCTCCCTTGACGTCCGAAAGTCGAGTGGGCCAGACGGTATCCCCGCCATTGTGCTTAGGACGTGTGCTCCAGAGTTGTCTCCAGTGTTGACGCGCCTATTCAGACTTTCCTATACCGCCGGACATGTTCCTTCTTCGTGGAAGACTGCCCTTGTCCATCCGATTCCCAAAAAAGGGGACCGAACAGATCCGTCCAATTACAGGCCAATAGCGATAACCTCCCTTCTCTCTAAGGTGATGGAGCGGATCATCAATACTCAGCTCCTCAAGTATCTAGAGGAGCACCAGTTGATTAGCGACCGCCAGTACGGCTTTCGTCACGGTCGTTCCGCTGGTGATCTTCTTGTTTACCTGACGCACCGATGGGCTGAAGCCATAGAGAGTAAAGGCGAGGCATTGGCAGTTAGCCTCGATATCGCTAAGGCCTTTGATCGGGTCTGGCACAGGGCACTTCTATAGAAGCTGCCGTCGTACGGAATTCCCGAGGGTTTGTGCACTTGGGTGTCTGATTTTCTTGCTGATCGGAGCATCAAAGTCGCCGTTGACGGATGCTGCTCCGATATCAAGAATATCAATGCTGGCGTACCGCAAGGCTGTGTTCTATCACCCACACTGTTCATCCTGCATATCAATGATATGTTGAAAATTGCCAACATTCACTGCTATGCGGATGACAGCACTGGGGATGCCCAATATTCCGGCCGTGCTAACATCCCTCGATCCACGGTGGAGGAAAGTCGAATACGACTTGTGTCTGAAGTCGAGACTTCGTTGGAGCGGGTCTCGGAATGGGGGAGACTTAATTTAGTCCATTTTAACCCCTCGAAGACACAAGACTGCGCGTTCTCCGCGAAAAAAACCCCATTCGTAGTAGCACCAAAATTCGAAGACACTCCTCTCAATATCGCACAAAGTATCGGGATCCTTGGTGTCGATATTGCGAGTGATGTCCAGTTCCGAGGTTATTTGGAGAGCAAAGCCAAACTGGCTTCAAAAAAGTTGGGTGTGCTGAATAAGGCTAAGTGGTACTTCACGACACTCCAGCGGCTACAGCTTTATAAAGCGCAAGTAAGACCGCATATGGAGTACTGTTCGAACCTCTGGGCAGGCGCACCCGCTTATCAGCTTGATCCACTTGCCTCGGTGCAAAGGCGGGCCATTCGTATCGTTGACGATCCCATACTCACTGGCGGTTTAGAACCTCTTAGCCTTCGGAGAGATATAGGCTCGCTCTGTGTGTTCTACCGTCTGTATAATGGGGAGTGTTCGCAAGAACTTTTTGACCTGGTGCCATCATCACATTTCTACCATCGCACCGCTCGCCGGCGATGTGGAGTTCATCCTCACATCCTCGAGCCGCCTCGATCGTCCACACAACGTTTTAGTCGGACGTTCTTATTGCGGACCATTAGGATGTGGAATGAGCTCCCCGTTACGGTTTTCCCTCAGCGCTACGATATGGGGTTCTTCAAAAAAGGCGTAAAAAGAGCTCTACAAGGTCGGCAACACATTGGCGATCCCCCTGGTATTGCAAATGTCCATAGGCGGCGGTGACCACTTACCATCAGGTGGCCCGTCTGCCTGCTTGTCAACCTATTGACATAAAAAAAAAAAAAAAAAAAAGGCCCAAGTTGGCATCCAGGTGCTCCCGCCCATAAATGACAGCAGTACTCCATATGAGGCCGGACCTGCGACTTATAAAGTTGCAGCCTTTGTCCCGCTGTGAAGTACTGTCTCGCTCTGTTGAGCACTCCAAGCTTTTTGGATGCCAGCTTAACCTTGTCTTCTAAGTGACTTCGGAACAAAACGTCGCTAGAAATGTCGACCCCAA